>OX411278.1:29304242-30504242 GCA_948146005.1 Nomada fucata | reverse complement strand
TGTACTTGAATGGCTTTCTAAATATATTTCGGTTTATAAATCACTATCGATTTTGATGCAGCACCTGATACTGCGTGGATATTAAGATAAAACTTGCCGAAGCTTGTATCAAAATAAGATATTAAAGGAATTCTAAAACAATGAGAATCGGAATCGCTGAGGAGATAAATTTACATGCAAGTTGAATAATAAGAGGAAACAATTTTTAGCTAAACCAGAACGCGAGGAAGCTTCAAATGTTTTCTTCCAAGAAAATGGAAACTCACGTATCTCAGATAACTGCGAGGACGACTAAGACTAAAAATTCGTCTCCCTCGAAACATTGTGCCCTAACAATGAGTCATTCGAGACTGGAAATTTCATTTCCGTAGGCGGCACAATTTATTCTGGACAGGGTCGGCGATATCACTTAAATAGAATCGATATTGCGCGAAGGATCGGGAGATCAGAAAATATTTAGCATTTCTGTGGACACGAGATTAGAACTTTTGATAAAATGCCACGTCGATAACACCACCGCCGCAAAATTTTTGAAAACTTTGCGAAACGATAAGAACGCTTAGAAGAAGAAGAAATTAATCGTTTATCTACCTAACGAAATTAATTAGCGGCGTTACCAATTCCTCGTTACACAAGAAATTGGGAGAAAAAACCGAACGAAAAATATCAGAACGACCGACCAATAAAGACATCGTTGGGCGTACTTTTAAGCAAGATAATTTTTCAACACCTAAAAGTCCACTTGGGGCCGGTTGAAAAATTCGATGAATCCACGCATCATTGGATTACGACGAAGGACGCGAACCAGATTGAATCATTTTTCTCAGCGAACTACGCTTATCGAGTGCGCTTTGTTGATACAAGCACGATATTGTAACAAATAGGCTATTCACGCCATCGCCGTTCATCGCGAAAAAAATGCAACTTTTCCCATGTAATAATCACAGGAGGAGAGAAAAATGCGATATAACATCGCGCTACTCTTCAACTTGTTCACATAAACGCCTGCATTCAGTGAGAAAGTCATCGAGATCTGTCACGATAGATAAAACCGTCGATAAAACAATTGCAATTTCACGGAAATTTTCGCGATCTCTCGTACACAACTCGTGCCCCCATACCCTTCTCCGTCATTCTAACGTCGTCCTTATAATTTAATTAACGCACGCGGGCTGCCTCTTTCGCGAAACGTGTGAAACACTACTAAACAAGCGTGAACGTTTATCTACGAAATCTATCGGCGGCGCGCCGGTGGGACGAAAATCGAATACCTATTACATTAACGTCGCTCCGCTTTGCTTGTATCGCGAATAATTCAAAGTTCGATTCCGAAACAGTATCTCATAGGTACTATCTTCGAACGTTAATAATATTATACCAGAACATCGACGTAGCGTCCTTCCAGTCAGGATACTTAATCGATGCTCCGTCAATCTTGAATCCCAGTTGAAACTCGCGAGCAAGTTTCCACGAGTCGCTTAGCGTGTTGGCGATTACCATTAGAATTCGAACTATCGAGCGAACTATTCCCTTTCTGGTAGGAAAATTCTCGCGTGTTTCCAATTAAGACCGTCCCACCTATTGAACGCCACGCGATAAGAACAACGATCTTCGCCGCGAAAGATATGTATGTATGCACATGTACACCCTCGTTCGAATGCTTTGCGGTAGCAACCATCCACGATGTACGCCAAAGATCGAACATTATCGAGCCATTGTCGATCACGATCTTACGTAAAATCTACACTCACTCTTAAATTAGACCACGTCCATTCGTCGAGACTGTTCGGCGAGACGATCCGACCATCGTCCACCATCTGCAGAGAATTCAAGGATGCACGAGTGACCAGTTCCACGTCCATCTTTTCACGCGGGCCAATCTAGAGTTCGATCCCTTCTTCTTTTCTTTCGCTTTCCTTTTCGTCTTGTCGATCAAAGAGACTCGACGAACAACGACGACAATGTCCACGACGACCACGACGACGGCGACGGCATCATCGGTTCACTTCGATCCATCGCGGCTAGAATCCACGATCAGACTGATGGTACGTGAAAATGACTCACCCCGAAGCGACTATCGGCACACTGGCCGTGCGCTTCGTGTTCTCCTGTGGCCACTGCTAAAGCACCACCGGTAGTGCTATACCGTTTTATCGTGATAAGGGAAATGGGCCACTCTAATCGCTCCCTTCTCTCCTCGTTGCTCTGGACTGTGTCCAGCTATCGCACGGCCACGCTTTTCTAGCTTCAGAAGCTCGGCGCAGACACGCGATACCTGGTTGCCGCAGAGGATAAATACACGTGGCCGGTGGTCCGAGATCACGATCGCGAATTCATTCTGCGCCGGTTTCACCTTTTATGTACGTGTTGACAATGCCCGCCTGTTATTTTGTCAATGGAGCTCCTTTGCGATTCCCCGAAACCTCCTACGTTCAACGCTTAATTGGCGTGCGTCTGGCCACGACGGTGATCGTTCATCGCTGAAAATAAAATGCCAGAGTTTGTGTGACCGTAGGGTGTGTAGTTCGTTTCCTGTGGAGGAATCGTTTTAGGAACGCCTCGAAGGAAGACTTGGAGTCGTTGTGAAAATTTGTTTAGATCGTTACAGGTGGGAAATGTGCGTGTGAAAATTGGCACGTAGAGGGTGTTATCGAATGATGCGGTGGTTTTGTCGGTGCCTAATTATTGTTATAGAGGTGGACGACTTTCTCTATTGGATTCATGTGTGGTTGCTTTCACGTTGGAGGTGGTTCGCGGTTCAGAAGAACGGACAAACGCTTCTGGAAATTTCACATTCTGGGATTTTCGTTCGAAGATGATTATTCATCGTTCATCGATCTCAATTCCAGGCCTGTTCCCAGGTAATTCCACGGCATTGAGATCTCGACGGGCTGACCGCGACTGAAGTTTCGTATAAAGGCACGCGCGACTGATATGAATCTTAAAAGCGAGGTTTCTTTGCAACGTGCACGATGTTCTTGTAACGATTTCCCCTCTCCAAAGAAACCAACGATTGCTTTTGATTAAGCAGCGCTGAAGATTTCGTTAACGACCGACGAATTCGATTAAAGGGACAAAAAATGAGTGCACATCGAGTTTGCAGAATTTGCTCGATTGAATCGAGCATTCGAGCAATATCGATTACCCTGAACGAGGGAAGAAACGAATTTGAGAACGAGCCTCCTTGTGTTTCTCTTTCCAGTCTGTCATCGAGGGCGAAAGTAGTATTTACCTGCAAGCAACAGCCTGGTCGCTGCGTCTGGCACGATACGCTTGAATACTCCTTGCCGTTGTGCGTGCGAATGTTGTTGTCGATAAATGTGTACCAACTCGCGAACACCCATTTACGGGGAGGTTCTGAACTATGAGTGCAGAAAAAAGTTCCTCCTTCTAGAATTGTTCTAAAACAAAGTATACAGGATGACAAGTATGGTTTTCAGTATCTTACTGCATATCCTCTGAAGATATCAAAAGTTGTATAATTTTTTCTTTTTATTCAAACACTGAGTGTCCATGCGGTTCTTCGTGATATAAAGGAAATATATTCTTAAACTGCATGAAATTGCCGAGGCAGTGAACCTCGGAAAGTAAAGGGAACAATTTTTTTAACCATTTTCTCCCACTTTTAGCTACATATTCTCCGCGTGTCGAACAAGTGAAGAGCCGAAAGAAAATGGACTCTCCTTTCATTCAAAACCAGAACCTCCCAGTAAACATTGATATGCGTAGTCCACTTATAAAGGTAAGCAGCAAATCGTTGTAATATGTAGCTACCATGCATTCGATCTTTAATATTCCTAAGTGTACCGAAGACCTTGACCGAAGATACTGAGAATACTAACATTTTCAATCCTAAAAAGAAGAAAGCAAATACCTGATGGAAATCGTACATTAATTAGTTTACAGTAAAATAACATTGGGTATACCTGAGGACTCTGAAGTGGATATAACGATATAAAAGACTTGCGTTGCAAAATGCAATTAGCCAGTGTAGAACGGCAATGCAAAGTATAAAAGTGACAACGCCTCGATCCGCAGAAATGTTAATGCACGTTAACTGGGGATTTACTTATACACGCGCGAAGAATCGCGAATCATGGAAGGCGAGTAAAAACCACGGTGACCTCCCACCGTGTCTACAACGAGACAGACGTCTCTTAATCGTCGAATCTTAATTACATCCTGCCGTTGCTGCTTTGTATGCGAGTGATATCGTCGACACCTCATAACTACGCGGCCTTCCAGATCGTTCCAGCGACCAAAAGCCGATCGGTCCATTAAATAAATGACTGTCGAAGAAAGGATACGATTAGCCTGTTTGACGCAGGATGTTGTTCGCATTGATAAACAAATTATTAGGGAACGCGCCGATTAATGTGCTATTCGCGGCACCACGTTAGAACCATTTGCTCAAATGACTTCATCGTTCAATAAACATTCATCTTTTTCGAGTCTCGATAATTTATACGACTATTCAATGGATACATTATGCGTGGAATATATGTATATGGCGTCTGTTTTCCTCTTTGCTGGTAGAACTAGATTTTGCATCGTTGTTCCAGCTACCATGATTGATCGAGCTACTTTCAATGCAATATGCTCGATGATCACAGCGAATTGAATGAGAAGTTACGCTCCTCGTACGATCATATCTCTTCATCGGTCATATTTTTGACAGAGGCATTGATGATCGACTGATAATCGCGTTGTTAGATTAACAACCGAATAATCAGGCAATCGACTGAATCATGCGATTGATGGTTCCTCGTGTACATAATTACCGTGCAAAAAAAGAAAAGGGGAAACAGTACCTGTCTCTTTGTGATTTCATAACGGGAGAAAAAGACGACAGTTGTTACGACATAAACTCGGTGGCTGTGTAAGATAATCGGTTCATTCATTTTACTATTGGTTTAACTTGAATGAAGTGTAAACGATGACGGTGAAACCACGGTTGGCGAAAATTCTTTACCCGCAAAAGGGAATATTATCATGAAATACTTAATGCCTACCAACGATGCGAAATCATGACATAAAACGTCACTGATACGGTGCATAATAATGAGATGAATGCGTGCACGAGGGATCAACTATAGCGCCTGTGCACATGTATCCAGCAACGCTCGTACCACCCCTGATAAAACAGAAATTTGTTAAAACATGTCGAGGAACTCTTGACGTAGATACTATACAGTATACCATTGCCGCCAATTCTTTTTCTGTACTTAATTTTCGGACTTAACTTTCACTTACCCAAATTATAGAAAAGATATATCATTCCCCGTATCGTGGTTCTAATATCACGCACAACTATCCACCATAGCGCGCACGATATAACGTTTCCATTATAATGTACAATATAGACACGTCCCTCGCACAATTCATCGATGAATCGTACTATTTAACCGCGTTCAGCCGTCGCGCGTAATAAGCCACTTTCGTCTGACGAAACTTTCCACTAGCGATATCTCCATGAAGCATGGTAAGCTCGACAGGTACACAATCGAGCCACAGGCATGGGTCGTACACCTACGGCTCCTTTTCGATTCGAGTCATGGTGGAGAGTACAAGGACACTCGCCAGCATGAGCCACTCGATTTAATGTCCACCCACAGGGTGACCAAAAATTTCACCGCTCATTCGATATTTGAGCATCCTAAATGATTGTTTCAGCAGGCTCGCTTAAGATGTTTTTATGATGCATACGTACGTATAGTATATATGCATGTATATCCGATTTGCTGGGTGCAGCGCGTGCGGAGCTATGCTCGACTGCACGTTTTTCTTGGAAACGCTGAAATTTCAAAATCCAGATTTGCAACGCTGAGCTTTGTTCGTAAGTTAAATCTGTCGGCGTTCCTTCGTCCACGGGAATAAGCGTCCATTTTATGATCGATGAATCATAATTCGAGCAGAAATCGAACGTATCGATTTGTATATATAGAATGGTGCAGACGCTTGATTATTTGGGAATCGATCGATATTTGGAGTTCGAACATCCGGTTCCGAACATTCTGCGCGCCCAATCGCGGCTGCGATATATCGTGAACGAGATTTCCGCTTATGTAGCTTTCAATAGCAGGCATTCTGATGCTTTCCAAACATTGGAAATACAGCTGCGACGAATCGTCTGAATTTTACACTCTAAACAGTGGAAAAAATGCTTGCTACCTATTGCTGCATACATCGATGCAGAAATGCGCTCAATTTTGTATACACTGAGTATACAGGAGCGTTACCTGTGGGTATACGCACTGTCAATCATCGATGACTAATTCGCCCGGCTCAATGACACGAAAAGAACCTCCATAACAGTTTATGACTTCCGCCGTCTCGATGCCGGAAGGTTGTCGATCGACAGGTTTGTATTTATGTGCGATACACGAAAACAAGATATCATCTGGCATGACACTTATTGCGAACACTACACGTGTACAAAACACTTTCACTAAGCGTATCAAATAGAGATTATTGGAAATATACTTCATATTTAAATCTTCAAGTGGTTACCCGGCATCCTCTTATCTATTTGGTGGATCATTTCAATCACGTGATATTTCAAGTCTGTTCGGTCGATAATGGGGAACTCTTTTTACTTCTTGAAATTATGGTAGAAATTAAATTAATGTTAGTGACGTTCTTTTATGTATATAATTTCCTTGTAGTATTGAAGATCGTTGTCAGCAAGACACAAATCATATGATCAAATTAATGTTACTGAATATCGAGGATAAAGTGTTTACACAAGTGATTACATATTTTTTCTCACTCAACGTGCAGCAACGAACATGTTTTATATTTTTTCCGACACTCCGATTTTGAAATATATATTGATTGGATCTTTAAATAGTTTAATTTGGAACACACGTTTACACTTATAAATATGTTAGCTCAGAGATGTTCAAAAGTACTTTAGAACTTGTTTCGCGGTAAATCCAATATGTCGGTAATAGTGATCTCTATTAGTCGTTCTCCAGATGTTTAGTCTGCATGTTTTATGGAATGCATTATGATCTTCCTTATTGAATGTTTCATATTAAATGGATGAGTTTCTATTTTCATATTTCTTTCCAGCAAAATTATTTTCGGATGACCATTTATAATTATTTTATTCAATTCTAATAAATGATATAAAACACTTCTGCGTGTTAAATATTTTTTGGGAACATTTTAAACGAGCTATTATTTAAATAAGTTTCATATTACACGTTGCACAGTTATGCTACCTTCGTCTTTTCACGGACAGCAATCAAACACGTTCGATTAAGACGAATGTTCAACTCAGTACTGAGTTATCTCGTGACTTTTAGATAAAGTATCGATTGTAATACAATAAAGTTCAACATTCCATTGCAATAAAAGCCCCGAAAACATAATACAAATTTTACTTAACATTTGCTACTGTTTATAATCTGTCTTATTTAAAGTTACACACAGTACTTAGAAATGAGAATATTGAGTACATATAAGGGTAATCTTTGAATGCATACACGTTAATTTTGGCAGAATTGCATGGAGATTTATGCCAGTACAGATCATTTCAATAATGTAATTTAAATTTCGCCAACGAAAGAAGTACAAGAGTTGTTTATAAAAAGGATATAGTGCAACAAATTTATTCTCCAAATAATACATTTATGTTCAATGTATACATACAATGATTCATGTTATATGCAACATTTTTGTGTACAAACAAATATGATAAACAATATTTGTTTTCCATTATAACATACTCTTATGTCAACACTTTTAACAAGTGTGTACATCGCTAGTTTCTTAAATCATCGGTTTCCGCGATTTGCAATAAATTAATTACATCAACTGTACTGATTAGAGTATCTCGATCTTAAATAACGTCACTTTAAACAGTACAAAATTACGCGATATATTTGCATGCATTTATTAAAATAATAAAATGAAAACAGAAACTTCTCATCGTAAGATCACGTTAACAACTTGCTAATTGTATTGTGAAACGCGGGCATCATAAGGCTGAAATGGAATATGCAAATGTATTACATCATTGATGCGACAATTGCACTTACTGACCGCCTGATGATGCACGAGTATAAAAAAAATAGACTTTCCATAATAAAGACAATTTTTAAATAACAGACATCTATATATACATACATATCTCTATATGTATATATCTATAAAATTACAACCTAGTGTAACCAGTACAGAAAACCGTAATTTGTTACATATAACTTAAAAACACGAGCAACAGCTCGTATTCATTAATTTCGCTGCGATGAAAATACTTTCATCTTTCAGTCTGTGTGCCCCTTGCAATACGAAACAATCAAAGATAAATGTTTTCGAGCCTCCGTGGGGATCTAAGAAAATATGCGTTGAATATTTGTCGTGACTTCTGCTGAAAGTTCAGAATACATGGAATTCCATTCATTTGGGAAATCTCGCTGTGCAGATTTAATGAATTCCATTACAATATTTTTTGCCTCTGTATGAAAAAAAAGAATATAAGTGCCCTACTTAGTATACATCCCGTTATTACCATATTAAATAATAATATAAAAAGAATATGTTATATAGAAACATACCATCGTCAATAGCTTTGTCCTCGTGTAATACGCTGACTGCAACTTTGAGTAATATCTCCATATGTGGTCGTAAAACAGGATGACCAGCCTGATACAATATTAATATACTTTTGAAGACTGCCTTATTTTCTTCAAAGTCTTCTTTTAATGGTAACTGCTTAACAAAAACTGGAAACACTTGATCAAGTGGTAAATTGCTATAATTAACGATAATAAGTCGAGCAATTGCTCCGACAACATTATCGCGAGCGCCAGCATGAGACTCCTTGGCGATCGCGCCTGATAAAATTTGTAAAATATCGGGATAATGACTATGATATTGTTGTTAAGGAAGATAGAAAAAAACATCACATTTTGCAAGTGATTCGGTGCAACACAATTGAAGGATACGAATAAACTGCATCTTTCCCGTGTAACGCAAGTTCACCAATTCCATATATTACATTGTTACGAACTTCGGCACTTGGATCATTTGTGAGCCTCAAAAGTGTAGGAAGAAGCTGCGGAATAAATGCAGCGACTGTGTGTTTAAGTCCTGCGAAACATTCAGAAATTGTACCAACCGCAAAGGATCTTTGAGCTTCGGATCTGTTCTTTTTCTGAAAATATGAATTAACTTTGAAATTGTAAATAAAACGATAACACCAGGCGTATAATTATATTGAATTAGAATAAATACCAATCTTTCTAAGAGCAATGGTAACACGGTTTGGAAATAAAGCGCAAAGTCTGCAGGTGGAATTACTTTTCCGAAACTAGATAACACGTCTCCAGCACATTCAATCAGTAATTCATCTTCTTCACCTTCGGCCTCTAGATCGTCTGCTTCTTCTTCATCTTGGCATTCCGCCTTTCCTGTTGCAAGCAATTTTCTAGGTAGATACTAACTTATCAGGGTGTTAAAAGTACAATTTATATCAACCATTTACCTGACATTACTTCGGTAACAGAATTCATTATAGCATCTATATGACCTTCTCCAATAAGAACATCTGCTTTTATCTCTTTCAGAAGTTCTGTGTAAGCGTCTAAACCACTAATAGCTACTGTTCGTTCATCGCCTACTCTTATCACTTCCGATAATTTTGGAATAAATATAGAGAGAGCTTTTAATAATTTTTCTCTTCCCTCATTGGTATTAATCTTCGAGAAGTTAATACAATACTGTACAAGAGCATCAACAGAGGCTTTACGTATATCTTCTTGCGGGTAGTTTATCAATTTGAAAGTTTCTTCAAACGATTTCTCGAGATACGGCAAGAATGCTTCGCTAAAAGAGAAAAGTTATAAATGGCAAACAACTAAAATATGGTAAATATGGTAAAGTAATGGGGGAAGTATACAATATTTTACCCAGTATGCTCGGCAATTTCCTTTAACGCTAATATTGCTTCTTCTTTTTCCTCAATATATGCGTTCTCGACAGAGTAACCCGCTATGTCATCATCGTCGTTATCATCTTCGTTATCTGTGTTTTCGATGTCTTCTTCATCATTTTCATTTTCGTTTTCGCTGAGATCCTCGTAAACGGGGAAGGCAGATATTTCATCCTCTTTAAAATGGGGCTATTGGAAACAATACACTTATGAATGTAATCATTGCACAGAAATTTACATGTTATAATTTACATACCACTATGCCGTCTGAACTCTGTATCTTTTCTATTATATAATCAATGATTTCTGGCAAAGCACCAGCCATATCTTTTTTCATTATGGTGCTAATTGATGCAAACAATCCGAAAATTGACTTTTTCAAATCCGGATCGTCTGTTTCTTTCAACAGCTTCATACCAAAATCAAGAGATCTAGCCGCCAAGGGTGCAAAGTTTGCATCGCCTATGGTTCTTGCAAGTACTCCAAGTGTATCTGCAATACCAATTAACTATTAGTATGATTAATAAGTTTCGTGTAAAATTTTTATACTTTTCAATTATACGAACCAACTGCTTGTACTTGAAGACACATGGTTTCTTCTGTTTGTTTTTCTGAAAGATAACCATTTAAAATAGAGACAATCCTTTCAAAGTATGGTAACATATGCTCTTTACTCGCTGTCGCAGCTGAACCTATGGCGCTTAAAGAAAGCTCCCTAACATGAACTGGAGTGTCCGTATTCAAAATCTCAAAAAGCCTTTCCATTAACGTTGGTAAATATGGCAAAAGACTTTCGTTCAAATTTTCGCAGAAAATTTCCAACGCGTAAAACATACGGTCGATCGAAGGTGGCTCTTTTTTCTCTTGCTTAATATGGGCACATATTTGACCAAGGTATTCAAATAGTACTGGTAACAGTTCGGAAGAGTATTGGGAAATGTCTGGCTGTAAATGTTCAGAAAATTGACCAAGCGCGAAAAGAGCTGCGTTGCGCACTACAGGTACAGTCTCCGTAATCCCTTGACACGTGCAACGCAAGAATGATTCGAGATATTTCGTACGGATATATTCTGAACAACCCTCTGCTAATACGGCCATTGTCAAGTATGACGCTTTCTTTGCGTATACGTCCGTGCCTTGAAGACTCGGCTCTATATATTGCAACTGTAAAATGATAAAAACCAGAATATTAAATTTGTTTCTTGCAACAAAAACGAAACAAAAAAAATTGACAGGGTAAAATGGGAAGTTATACCAATGGAGGGATTAGTTTCTCCGGAGGTAAATTAAGCGCTAGTAAATCTAATGTTTGAGCGGCACAAGTCACAAGTGTATTGTCGTCGTTTTCACCTCTGAAATAAACCTCCTCGCTGTCATCCTCGGGACGTGTAGACATTAAATTAAACAAAATATCTGAAAAAATTACATCAGTAGATTATATCATTTCAAATATGTGAAACTATTCACATTCGTATATCTTACCTAGAATGGGTTCGACGAGTTTATGTTTGATCATGGCTTTCTTTTTGGTTCTGACCAGCCAGCCAATAAACCCAACTGCTTTAACTCTAAGAGCATCGTCTAATGATTTATTACCAGCAATAGCAAGGCACATACTAACGAGAGGTTTCACATGAGGCGCTATCACAGCAATTGTATTCTCACACAATTCATCTAGTAATTCGAAACATTCGTTAGCTCTATCTTCATTAGTGGTAGTAAGAGTTTGAATTGTGGTCATTACTTGCGGCATCATTTGATGATAAGCATTTACCATCTACAAAAAAAGTAATTTTTCTTAAGCACAGTTAGTTCTGCATTTTGTTCAAATGCCGTTTTAATCATTGCACACAGCAACACAACTTACCATTTGATTACCTTCGACCAAAGGAACAAGGTTTTGCATTATTCTCAAAACATAATATGCTACAGGGTTTCCTAAATCTTGCAAACTATTTAATGTTTGTCCCAAAAGAATTGCCAGCGATTCGGCATGCGTAAGGTATGCATCTGGCGCCACTTCTGTCATAATTGACAAAGTATAGGTGCCCAACTAAAACAAGATGATATCTTACAAACACGTTCTATACAAAGTCATGAAGCAGTTCGATATTGCACCTCTTTGTCCAATAAATTTTCGCTAGTGACTAATTGTTGTACAAACTGTAAGACTTCCGGCCATCCATTATTAGGTAATTCGTGTCTTACAATTACACCTATCAATTGTGCAATTGCGTTCTTCACAAATTTCTCTGGTTCGTTGACTAGTGCCTACAATGGAATACAAATTGTAATACAACTTGGCAGAATACAATTACAAAAATAAAATCTTTTACCTGCAAGAGCATGGGTTTCAGTTCGCTGCGTATGTGCTGTGGTAATTTCAACCATTGTTTTCCTTTGCCGTAACGCTTTCTAAGTAATACAGCTGCATATTGTCGTATCTAAAGTCATGTACTTCTTCGTTATAAAAGATTTATAATGCAAGTAAAATATTTATCGGTGAAAATCAATACCTGGGCGTTTGTAGATGATACGATCAGTTGGCACAGTGCAGGTGTACTTTCTGGTTTTTTAAAAGCCTCTCTGAGTTCTGCTGTTCCCTATAAATTTTTTCGTCATGGTCTTATTTATTTATGTGAAACATAACGAAGTATCTCCGCAAAAGATTACGAACACTGTTCAAATGAACAGATCGTTCGATCAGCCTTACTTAATACAGAAACTCAAAGGCTACATGGCATGCATACTAAACATATAGGTATATATTATAACAATTGGAGTAAAAGATATACCGTAAGAAATATGGTATTCAGTTAATTTTAAATATATATCTTTACAATTAGGTCAAAATCGGAATCGTACCATTCCGCTAATGAATAGTGCAAATTTAATTTTAACTAAAGTGGTTATCGAGAAGGGCAAACACGTGCTTTTAATATTGTGAAATTTGTGTCCATAGCAATTGTCATTTCTCCAAATATACCTGCTGTATCGTTGCGTTGTCGGCTACAAGCAATTTCAATAGTATTTCCTCCATTATCGATGTAATTATTATTAATTAAAATATATATTTGGCAGAATTTCCGAACAAGGTAGCCGGCTGCCTTCTATCGCTTTTGTGACCTGTTGGTGACGTCTGTAAAATACTGCAGCGGGCATGCGCAGCATTCTAATGTATAAACAGTTCACAAACTTCCTTAAATTAATTTGATGAAATCAAATGATTCTCGTTTTTGATAAATACAACGAATTAAATTTTATACCTAAATTATTATCAGAAGCCGAGAGAGAATTTCTTTTCCCCTAAACATAAATGTCATTATCAAGTACAAAGTAGTTGTTTGGATTGACTGTACCAATTACGTACTACTTAACGTAGATGGCGCAACAAGTGTTACGACAGATAAGGTATAGAATATATCAATCTTCCAATGCATTTATTTGTCCTGTTATTGCGGGGCTTTAGAGTCTCATTACCAATCCATGTCAGTCACAACGTTGTCAATAGATTATATTACGATAGGAATAAAAACATAACTATAGTTAAGAAAAGAGACATAAGAGAATAGGAGTTTGAGGAAATACTTTATTTATTTTATAGTGCCACAAATAACATTTTATTACACAAATGTGTTTACTATTACTAATATATATATATATATATATATATATATATATATATATATATGTTTCCTGTTATTTAATTAATATCCATATAGTAACATTTGCAATAAAAAATATTCTGTTCGATGTGATCATGTATCGATATTTAAAAAACATTGGCCTTAAAGGATCCCCATATACATATATCGGTCCCAAACTTCATTTTTAGCAATATAATTGACAACTGACATAAGAATTATTACTATATTCACAATTTGTTATGCATTTATCTGTAGTCTCAATTTTATTCTGTATCATAACGTTCTTTTTACCGTTTACTTCTACAATCGCAAGAACAATCGATCTTTGATTGTTGCGACGCTGACAAGCGGGAATGCGCAGCAGCATACTGACTTGCGTCAAACGATCCCGCCAACCGGTAAGAATTTCTTACATTTCCTGTAGAAATAAATAGAATTGCATGAATACTAGTATCGAAGTGTTATTCATATAACGAATAAAACTTAGACAATATACAATCGTATTGTAGATATGTGAAAATATGAAATGAAGAGGGGTTAAACGAATCTTCTACTGTAGATTCTGCAAAGATTTCATATGGCGCCAGGGCCGTTCGTAGGTGGTTGTCCGCCCAGATGCAAAAGCAATGCCTTATATTAAATTAAATTAATTCAATATTAGTCAAACTTTTGCATATACTAAACGATTGCGGCCGACCCTGAGTTTAGCCGCCCAGGCACGGGGGCACCTTTTGCACACCCCTCAGAAATGGCTCTGCATGGCGTAATAATAAATTTATTACGTTGAAAGATTATATAATGTTCCTGGTTGACACGTGGTAAGTATTTTCTCATGGTACATTATTTTGTGACACAATTCTTAATTATTAGATAAAATTGTTAAAACGCTCCTGTTTGTAGAAAAATATAAAATTCGGAGAAAAATACGAAACTTTAAAAAAAATGTCATGTCACAGACGAGAATATCGTCGGTGTATATCTATATCCGTTTACAGTATCTCAGAAATGTATGGTTCTGTAGAACCTTAATATAATGGCATCAGAATGAAAAAATGTTCATTCTTTGAGTCTTCTTTGTTTAATCGATAGGTTGCTACTCGATAAATGGCGAGAAGTCGCCGCATTGCACGTTAGTAGAATAAAAGTATAATTTATCGTGACTAAAAATATGGATGGAAGCAGTATATCTTCACGAAAGTCCAAAAAGCATAAAGCAAGTGAAGAAAGTAATGAATCCCTCTCGAAGTCAAAGAAAACCGATACGAGTTCGGAATCGTTTACTGCGCCCGATACTTTCCCTTCTAAGTTAGCGTTCAGATTGTGTCGAAAACCGCCACGTAGCTACAGAACGTAATATAAAATTTTGCATAAAATATTAAAGCATTTTTAAAGAAACCGAAAACAAAATCTAATATATTTGGAAATTTCGACACAGGGGAGAAAATGAAATACCATTCTTTAAACCACACAAGAAGTTACTCGAAAAGATCGAATATAAAGTGGAACTTCGTGAACCTTTGGTAAGAATATAGTTATATATTTCTTCATCCTCATACTCTATGGAGCAGAATAACGAACAAAATAACGAAATTATTCTCGTAGACTGGATTCAGTGCGCAACAAGAAAAAATTAAGAAACAGACATGCAAACCGAGCATTTCGTTGGACGGGCCGAAAGAACGTAATGCGCTTATCAAAGGTGTTTTATCGCTTTAGTTTTTTCAAACCAACTAGATGCTTTCCCTCCAAAAGTATTTAATATCTTTTCTTTTATCAAATCTCTAGGTCTTGAATCCAGTGAAAGAGTTTCTTGGGACGTTCAGAAGTATAAAAAGGAGAAAGATATCAATGCTCCTATATTAGTCGATCAATTGGAATTAATTAAACGATTACGCGAAGACCCGAGTATAGGATTTTATTATATGATTTATGCAGTAGATCGATCGTCTAAATATTTCACGCCTTATGCATTAAAGTGAATAGCTTGCATTTTCATTTGAACTTAAGAGATCGTTTAAAAGGTGCAAGAATAATTGACTCCGATTTTTTGTATTTTTTTTAGAGTTGTCGACTACAAAGATCTGGATGATATTTTTATGACTATCAGTGCCAGTGGTGTAACCCAACATAGTCCAGACGAAATGTATTTCACTCCTATAGAACAATGGGAAAGAGAGTATATGTTCTATTTAAAATTATTAAAAGTATGTTATTTCATTTCTAAACATTTGCGAATTTCATTTTATCGATTATTTTGTTCTGATTCTGCATAATTAATTCTTTTTAGATAAGGATATTCGTTGTGTTTCAAACGTGGAAAGCTTTCTACGTTTGGAAGATGTCTGTTCGTTATAAAAAGTTTGTTAAGGCCAAGAATTATTTGGAGGAGAATCTCTTTATATCAGATCCGATACTCAGTAGAGCGTTATTAGAAATTAAGTCAATGTGTTCGATTTTCCTCGATTCGAATTTCTTCGATAGTAGCGTTATTGAAAAGTTATTACTTTTCTACTTTGTGGAAAAGCAGGTACAGTACAAAAATATGCGTTTACGAGAAAGAAATATTACGTGATCGTCGAAATAATTTCTTACAGTTAACAAAACTGGAATTAGTTAGAAATAAGTTAGATGAGTATAGAAAATTGGCTGTAGATATTGTTGATAATGCGTGCCTCGGTGCCCTATTAAGAGCTGGCTATACACCCGACGATTCTAACATAACAATAGAACAAACAGCCTATGGAAAGCTTGGTAGTATTTTAAGAACAATGAATTGATTTCTGTTTGCATCGGTGATAAACCAGTGTACGATTCTCACTTAATATGCGCAGGTGAATTTGGTGCGGCTAAATTTAAAATGCCGAAAGATGGTATTCTCAAAATGAGCTACATCGAGCAAGCACGAAAAAGGGAAAAATGTTATAGGCTCTCTTGGTAAGCTATTTTTCAATGCCCACGAAGACAGATTTTAAGAATACTTCACATTCGCCATAAAATAATGGCAGGTTTTAACCGTAAATAAATATTTTACTATATAGCTTTATTCACTTAATTGATTATATGCAAACAAACATGTTGCATGGTCTTTTGCTAAACACTTATCGAGAATTTATACAAGTCTTAAAACTTCACGCAGAATTTTTACCTGCTATCGATTTAATAGATAACGATGTAATTGACAATGCATTGCAAGAGAATCGTCCACCATCCCACCGTATTCAGGTATGAAATTATAATAGTTGCGAAAAATTGCCCGTCAGTGTTAATTCCCTTTTAGTGGCCATATTTCGTTGTGGATTTACTCATTTTATCGTCCTCCAAAATTATCACGGATCCATCTGAAAGTATTTTCCGTTTCGTGATCAAAATTATACAAACTATGTGGGAAGAAAACTTGTACGCTATCAAGCCTCTGCTCTCGGATCCCTTTTTCCACTCTTTCACGAGGTATAGACACTTATATTTTCCATAATAGCAATCTATGAAATGTCTCATTGAAATTCTAATGTTTGCACACGTTTCGTACTCGAGGCCCATGATCAATCATAAAATAGAAGACCGTATTTGCGGTAATCCTCCAGATATTAAGGAAGTTATGAAACAGGATCCAATCACGAAGTCCTTGAAGGCGGAATTGGATGAAATTATAAATACGAACTTCGATATGGTAAAACGTTATTGTCAACGGTTTAAGCCAATCGAGCAGTTTTTTTACGAGGATGTAACGTTCGACGAAAATATCATTCGAGACAATCGAGACTGTAAATTATTCCGCGAATGGAGCATTCGTTATAGAAACGAGGTGGATTTGATTAGGAAAATTATCGATTCCCAACCATTCGGCCTGTTTTTCATTCAACTTGAACGATTTAAAAACGCTGCCGACGTTGCGCCCAGAGGAAAGTTGGGAGTAATTGAAGCTGTAATGCCTGGGTATATTTCGGAAGTCTTTCATTTTCGATGCGATTGTAATGCACAACACTTTAAACTGTATATGTCATTAGTTTGGGAAAAAGCAGAGTTGACACATTACTAACACGAGCGATGGATGCTACTAATTATCTCGAAACAATTCCTGTTACAACTGAAGATTATGTGGCGTATATAAAGTTTGTAGATCAAGCCCAACAGAGTGTCGACGAGCTGGAATCTCAGTTGGATTATGTAAAAGAACTATACGATACAATGGAAGAGTTTGATTTCCCCATACCGCAAATAGATATGGCGGATTATCTGGTAACTATATCAATTGGCAATTAATAAGCAGTTCGCTGGCAGGCAACAGTTTTCTTAATGATTATATTTACGGGAACAGGGTATTGGAGCCCATTTTACTAGTTTACGCTTAGTCGTGGAGAACAGATTGGAGGAGAGGCCAAAATTAATCAACAAATTCAATGCTCAACTGCATAAAGATATTACTGAATTGAACGAAGAAATATCAAGCATTCATGACGAAATAATGGTAGGATATGTTTGCCAATGTTCCTTCTATTCAAATGGAATATGAAATTTGTGTAAATTCGTAAATTCCGTGTTGATCACCAGCAACCCTGGCTACTAGACGCTGAAAGTGACGTCGATGCATGCTTAAATATTTTGAAAGAACTTCGTAAACGATTAGATGTTTGTGCGATTTCGGCAGAGGAATATCGTGCACACCAAAAGACGTTCAAGGTGCTTAATGTAGCAACGTTACGTAGTTAAGAAGTAACCAGATCGTCTAATTTATTTTGTCTAATTTGTCTTTATTTCGAGAAAGCTTGAGCAAACAAGATTCGACGTCATGGATCAAGTGATGCACGAATTGAAGTTACGAAGTTTATTATGGGAAAGTTTAACTTCCTGGGAGCAGTCTATCCATGAGTGGTACACCGCCGATTTTGATACCTTGGACATCGAAGAAATCACGGCCGTCACAATGAAAACTATGAAAAATATCATTCAATTAGAGAGAGGCTTACCATCGAATAAAATCGTACCCGATTTGAAGGAGAACGTTGAATTGCTAAGAAATAAGTTGCCAGTTCTCGGTTACTTGAGAAATCCAGACTTGCGCGAGAGGCATTGGGAGAAAATCGAGTCCTGTTTGAACTACAGTTTCAAACCCGACGAAAAGAAAACCTTCTCCCGTATGGAAGAGCTTGGTGCTTTCTTGAAACCCAACGAATTAATGGAAGTCGCAGCCGCGGCTAGTTCAGAAGCCAGCTTGGAGCATATGTTGAGAAAAGTCGTGGACACATGGGAAAACCTCAAGTTTATTATTCTGCCGCATAGAGAGGGGAAGGACGTTTTCATCTTGGGCTCTCTCGAAGAGATACAGACTGCAATGGATGAAAGTAACATTAATTTGCAAACTATCAATGCATCTCGCCACGTGGGCCCGATTCGACCTGTAGTTGAAGAGTGGGTTGAAAAGTTGGACCTATTTACAGTCTCTTTGGTACGAATTTCTTAAAATGGTTGTCTGTGCCTATCTTAATTAACCTTCACGTTATGCTCGTTTCAGGAAGCGTGGCAATATTTGCAGCAACAGTGGTTGTACCTCGAAGCAATATTCTCGGCTCCAGATATTCAACGACAGCTTCCCATGGAAGCAAAACTGTTCATCGACGTCGACAAATTTTGGAAAGATCTCATGAGACGAACACATAAGGTGCGCGAAGAAAATTAGTAAAGTATTTGGTTCGCGGCATTGCTGTACATTGCATCGTCAATCATTTTTTTTAGTCACCTTTGGCTCTGGCAGCTGGTACTCAACCAGGTCTACTGGAACAGCTCGAGGAGAACAACGCGATGTTGGACGAAGTAATGAAGTGTTTGGAAGCGTACCTCGAGACGAAACGAATAGCTTTCCCCAGATTCTTTTTCCTATCTAACGACGAGCTATTAGAAATATTGGCTCAGGTATCGATCGAAAAACGTCGTTTTACAGTAAAAGACGCTAGTCATAGATATGTTGCAAAATTAACGTCCCTGGTAAACTAAGAATTATTACGCAATAGACGAAAAATCCGCACGCCGTGCAAAGACACTTGCAGAAATGCTTCGACGCGATATACAGATTGGAGTTCGCAACGAAGGAAAGCGAGACCGACGATGTGCAAGAAACAGTATTAACAACAGATATAGTTGCTATGATCTCGCCAGAGGGTGAACGGGTGCCCCTGGGGAAAGGTTTGAAAGCTAGAGGTAACGTTGAAGATTGGCTGGGTCGGGTCGAGGATGCCATGTTCTCGACGTTAAAAAGAAGAATGAAAGGGGGTATTCAAGATTTCGCAGAAAAAGGTCGCGAGCCATTTTTGTCCATGCATCCATCTCAGGTTGTGTCCACTTGCACAAAATAATTTCGGCTGGAAAGAAATGGAAAAATGATTAACGATTTTATTTCATTTACCATCTATGTCCTTCTCAGATAGTCCTCACCGTATCCCAAATATTCTGGTCCCGAAACATTCACCGTATCTTGGAATCGACGGAGAATGTGCATGAAAAAATGAAGGCATTCGAGCAGAAATGTTTCGCAGTTCCGTATACATATCTACATTTCTCGACAAATGTTTTAAATTGTTCCTTACAGTTGCTCCCACTGTTCATTCTTTCCTCTCAATGCATAGGATTTAAATGAATTAGCGACAATGGTCAGGGGCGAGTTGCCGAAATTGATACGCGACGTAATAATTAATTTGATAACGGTGGACGTGCACGCTAGAGATACTGTCACGAGTTTGGTTGAGCACAAAGTAACATCTATGTGAGAAATAGGGCGCTAACTTTCTTTGATTAATGAAAACCACTTGGCTCGAATGGAAGACCGTTTAAAAAAACGACAATTTCTATCGCAGTACGAACTTCGATTGGGTAAAAGCGTTGCGCTATTACTGGGACAGTGAAATTGAAAATTGCTTGGCACGCATGAGCAACGCGGAATACCTTTACGGATACGAATATCTTGGCGCCCAAAAGAGACTCGTCATTACCCCTCTCACAGATAAATGTTACTTATGTCTTATGGGGGCTCTGCAATTGGATTTAGGTATTAACGATGAACCGTGGAGTGGAGAAGAAGTTAAGAAAACACTAACGTGAACAGAATTGCTTGACAGGTGGAGCTCCGGCAGGACCTGCGGGTACTGGAAAGACGGAAACAACGAAGGACATGGCGAAAGCAGTCGCTATACAATGCGTCGTATTTAATTGCTCCGAAGGGCTCGATTACAGAGTACATCTACCAATATCACATGTTCTTCGATTGAAGTATCAAGCTATGCATGTGGCAAGTAAAAACGATTGAAGCGCTTATCGTTATTTCGTAGATGATGGGTAGATTCTTCTCTGGTTTGGCCACTTCCGGTGCTTGGTGTTGCTTCGACGAGTTCAACAGAATAGACATCGAAGTGCTTTCAGTAATAGCCCAACAATTAATTACAATCAGAAACGCCAAACTTGTTAGAGCTATCGAGTAGGTCCCTTGTTTCTTTGCACATTCTACGTGAAATAAAAGCACGTCTTCCGTCTCCCAGCTTCATGTTCGAAGGAAGGATGATTAAATTGGTGATGTCTTGTGCAACGTTCATCACTATGAATCCAGGATACGCCGGACGTACGGAATTGCCCGACAACTTGAAAGCACTGTTTCGACCGATCTCCATGATGGTTCCAGACTATAGTGCGTTTCATAAAATTCAGACGATCTGCGGACATTTAAATAGCTGAAAATTCAATCTATCTTTCCTAGAACTTATTGCCGAAGTGACATTATATTCAGAAGGATTTGAATCGTCGATGCCATTGTCGCAAAAAATGACGCTGATGTACACGCTTAGCAGTGAGCAGCTTTCCCAGCAAGATCATTACGATTTTGGAATGAGGTCCCCTGCTATTTGCTTCACATACGTCTTTCGTGTTGCCGAACGTTTCATGGATTATTGCAATATTTTCTTATCCCCTAAGGGCTGTAAAAAGCGTACTAGTAATGGCGGGCAGCCTGAAACGTGCCAATCAAGATAAACCAGAGGACGTTGTTTTAATTCGAGCTTTACGCGAGAGTAATATACCAAAGTTCTTACGCGACGACGCACAATTGTTTGAGGGCATTGTGGGAGATCTCTTCCCAGGCATTGAAATCCCCGAAGAAGACTACGGCGTTTTAACAGAGACAGCCATTACGGTAACTCACCCTTATTTTGCATTAAGTAACTTGTAAAAACCTTATTTATCTCGCGTTGAATGCTAATGAACTTACACCGATAAGCTTCTGAACCCTCCATATATGTATATCTCGCAGCTGCTGCAAGATGCTAATTTGCAACCAGAAACTTGCACTTTAAGAAAAGTTACTCAACTGCACGAGTGTTTGCAAGTGAGACACGGGGTGATGTTAGTTGGTCCCACTGGTTCGGGCAAAACGTCAGTCCTTCGTGTGAGTCTAATATTACGTATACTTTTATGTTAATTTTGACGTTAACGTTAACGCTAAAATTATCCTTCCTTTTAGACCCTTGCCAATACTTACACTCGACTCCACGAAATGGGTATACCTCATCCCGTTTACCAACCAGTTCATATGTATCTAATCAATCCGAAAGCGGTCACGATTGGCGAGCTGTACGGACAAGTAGATTTGATGACTAATGAATGGCATGACGGATTAATCGGTTCCACGGTTCGCCACGCGTGTACGGTAAGTACGAATGCGTGTCGAAATAGAAACACGGAGCGGCATTTAAGGAAACGTTTCCTACGCATTGTTCAGTTTACCACAGAAGACCATCAATGGATCGTATGCGACGGACCCGTTGACGCTGTATGGATAGAAAATATGAATACTGTTTTGGACGACAACAAAATGCTATGCCTAGCCAATTCTGAGAGAATTAAGTTCACACCGTATATGCGCATGCTGTTCGAAGTTATGGACCTTGCTCAAGCGTCACCCGCTACTGTCAGCCGTTGTGGTACCAAGAACGTTATCTTTTGCCAGCGATTAAAGTGTTCCTCCTTTATGCGCGAGCACTAACATCTTTTATCTTTCAAGGAATGGTATACGTCGATCCAACGGAGCTAAAATGGATGCCTTACGTGAAATCGTGGTTGAACACTCTCCCCGAAAATATTAAATCTAAATATAAAGCGCAAATTGCTGAACTCTTTGAGGCATACTTCGATGATGGTCTAGTCTTCTGTAATAGAAACTGCGTGTGTCCAATAATGCAGGTCGTGCAGAAAATGAATATCGCATTACAGAAGATTGAGAAAAATGTCTCCTAACGTTGTTCATAAAAATGCTTGCAGGTGGACATCAGCAAAGCAAGTATGGCTTGTGCCATAGTAGAGTGCATTTTAAATGAACCCGATGCTATAGAAAAAACTACGGAGAATACACGAATTAAGACATTTTTGATACAATCGTTCGTTTTTGCATATTTATGGGCGGTTGGTGGTAACGTCAGTGACGATTCGCGACCAATATTTGAAGATTTCGTCAGAAAACAGTTCGAGAACAATGAAGAAGCAAAGTGAAATATTCAAATCAAATAAATGATCTATTTGCCATTCTAGTAATAATACAAATATATTTACATTTATTACCAGTTTGCCGGCGCTAGATTTCTGGGATCTTTACGTAAATGTTCCACAACATCGGCTAGACGTTTGGACCGACATTATGCCAACGTTCGCATACGACAACGAGGTACCGTTTTTCGACATTCTTGTTCCAACAGTGGATACCGTACGATTTGGTTACATTATGAAGAAATTAGTCCAAATGAATAAACCGGTGTTCTTTACCGGAGCTACTGGTTAGAAAAAATCTCGTTCGCGACGTAGATTCTGTTGGAATCTTCCATTAAGAGATCAGTTTAAACTGTAACATTTGTTGCCTCAGGTGTTGGGAAGTCAGTAATAACAAAGGTAGTTTTAAGAGATCTGGAGAACACTCAGATTTGGGCACCCATCAATTTAATCTTCTCCGCTCAAACGAGCAGCGGTAGGACGCAAGAGATCCTAGAACTTAAATTGGAAAAGAGGAAAAGAACTGTGCTTGGCGCACCGATTGGAAAACGAGTATGCGTGTTTGTCGATGATGTCAATATGCCCAAATTGGATAAATATGGATCTCAACCACCGATCGAACTTTTGCGGTAGCGTTTTATTTTGGTACAGTCTTTTTCCTCGATCGAATATAATGTTATATATAGCTTTATATTTAATCTTTGGGATTCCGTAGACAACTGTTGGATTTCCAAGGAATGTACGATAGGGACAAATTATTTTGGAAGAGTGTAGAAGATGTTGTTTTCACTGTCGCGTGTGCTCCACCAGGTGGTGGTAGAAATCCCTTAACGCCAAGATTCGTAAGACATTTTGCGATGCTACTAATCCCAGCCCCCACCGATTTATCACTCAAGGGGATCTTCAAGTAAGTACGCTAAACGGAACCGCTGTTGTGTCTATGCCGCGTAACAAATCAAATTCTTCTAGGGCAATTATGGACGGTTTTCTGGAGGAGTTTGTGGATTCTGTTAAACAAGTTGGATATAAAATAGTAAACGCAACAGTCGATATTTATCAGAGAATTGCAACAGATCTTCTGCCCACTCCTGAAAAGAGTCACTACATTTTTAATTTGCGGGATTTATCGAAATGCATTCAAGGTATCATGCAAGTGGACGCAGCGGCCATAAAACAGCCCAGTGAGATGTACAGGTATACTTAGTGCGCGATGCGACAAATGCTACTAGTGAACTTAATTCTGCCATCGGAAAGAAAAGAAATTCATGCTGTAGATACGTACCTTGCGCAGACTTTTTTATCACGAATGCCTTCGAGTATTCCATGATCGATTAATCAACGTTCAGGACAAGAGTTACTTCTACAAACTTCTAAGTAGCATATGCAAGTACACGCTTGGCAGCGAGGTGTTGCGCCTACCGGCTGACGAAATTATCGAAAACCCACCGATATTGTTATTTGGTGATTTTATGACATTTGGCGCGGCGAGAGAGCAACGGACGTACGAGGAACTTACAGATATTCCAAAAGTCAAAAAAACATTAGAGGTTTGAAAATGATTGTTACCTAAGCGTGTTAACATACATGGACGTCTCAAACAATTACAGTCCTTACTGCGTGTTGCAGGATTACTTAGAAGATTATCGTTTCTCTGTCGGAAAAGATATGAAAATTATTTTCTTCGTGGATGCTGTAGAGCACGTTTGCAGGCTCGCGAGAATTCTTCGCTCCGAAAGAGGAAATGGCCTCTTGGTTGGTGTTGGTGGAATGGGAAAACAGAGTTTGACGAAACTTGCGTCCCATTTAAACGGTTACAAGTTTGTATAAATATCTGCTATTATCGCACCGGAAATCTAATAAAAATGACGAATTTTCAAGGTGTTATCAGATAGAAGTTACTCGCACCTACGATAAAAGTTCGTGGCACGAAGACCTTCGACGTTTCTACTTTGAACCGGGTGCCAATGCTAAGCATACAACCTTCCTATTCACAGACACTCAGATCCTGCTGGAAGAATTCTTAGAAGACATAAATAATACTCTTAACACAGGTAGCTCTTCGTTACTGTGGTTAAATGAAACTGTGTACACACTTCCAAAGTAAATACTTTTGCTTTGCCATTGCTTTCCAGGAGAAGTACCAAACTTGTACGAGGCAGATGAACTGGAAAAAGTTATCATAGCTACCAGGCCAGCAGCAAAGGAAGCTGGGATTTCAACCGCTAATAGAGATGGGATATATCAATTTTTCATCGGAAGGGTTAGAAATCAGCTTCATCTAATGATCTGTATGAGCCCGATCGGCGATGCGTTTAGGTGAAATTATACTTTCAATTTATCACCAATCTCTTTTCCTAACTTACGATTGCACGCTTTCGCAGACACCGTTGCCGTATGTTTCCGTCTTTGGTGAATTGCTGCACCATCGATTGGTTCACGAAATGGCCAAAGGATGCTCTATTATCGGTAGCAGAAAGTTCATTAACCACGGTAGTTCCGAAGGAATCGGAACAACTTGTTGCCCTTAGTAATATTTGCGTCTTGATCCATGAGGTACCCTTTTTCGAATCTCACGGGCCTTGATTTCGAAATACAGTAATTCGAAAATAAAATTCCAGACCGTAGAAGAAATGACAGCCCGATTCTTCGTAGAAATGCGTCGAAGATATTACACGACGCCGAGCAGTTACTTAGAACTTCTGAAATTGTTTCAAACGACTTTAATCAGGAAGAGAAAAGAGATAGAGTCACTGAAAAGTAAAATTGCCAATGGCCTGAACGTAAGCATCCGATCATTCTAAACATAGTTACGGTTTTAGTCGGCTTATCTTATCAACTATTGGACCCCATTGCAAATGTCAAAGAACTGATTATGGATAGTTGACGACATTTTTCTAAATGACATTGATTATCATTTTTATTAACTATATAGAAACTTCGAGAGACGAACGAGATGGTTAGCGTTATGAAAGAGCAACTGATCGTCCTTGCACCAAAACTTAAGGTAAGTACGGACGAAGTTTCGAAGCTGGTGAAGATTATTTCGCGACAGCAAGCGGAAAGCGACAAAGCGAAGCATATCGTTACTGCTGAGGAAGCTGTTGCAAAAGTACGAACAGTAATTGAACAAAGTCTCGAATCGCAAGGATAAAATCGGAATGTGTTATTCACGGGACACGTATCCTTGTTTTGATTAGGCGAAGGCAGAGGAAACAGGGATTTTAGAAGCTGATGCTAGACAAGATTTAGAGGCAGCAATACCAGCATTAATGGAAGCCCAAAAGGCATTGGAAGCTTTAAATAAAAGTGACATTAACGAGATTCGTGTTTTCAACAAGCCACCACACTTAGTCCGTTTTGTCATGGAGGCTGTGAATTTACTGCTGGGTGAAAAGTGAGCCTCTTTCGAATTTGGCAAAGCGTGAGAATATCTGTTACACGAAATTTTCTACACTAGAACGGATTGGCCGAGTGCCAAGTTAGTTTTGGGAGATATACATTTCCTGGAACGTCTAATTACTTACCCCAAAGAAGACATAAGCGACAAGCTTTTGAATAAATTGCAAGAGTACGTTAGCCATCCGGAATTTCGACCAGATCTTGTCGCTAAACAAAGTAAAGCTTGTAAGTCGATGTGTATTTGGGTAAGGGCAGTGGACGGCTACGCTAAGATTTACAGGGTGGTCGAACCAAAACGTCAAAGGTAAGCACTATCCATCGTGGGAAGGAAGAAATACTTTTCAGATCGTACGAAGGAAAAATCGCTTTATTAACTATTGTCAACTCAGATTGCAACAAGCTGAGGAAGAGTTGCGATCTATAGAAGAATTACTTGCGCTCAAACAACAAGAGCTCGTCGCGCTGGAAAATAAAATTAAGGAGTTGCAAAAGCAATACGATTCGGCTGTGAAAAATTTGAAGAAGTTAGAGGGCGAAATGGAATTGGCAGAAGCAAGATTAAATAGATCTGGACGGTTAACTTCTGCATTGGTCGATGAACGAATTCGTTGGGAAGAATCAACGCGCGTACGTGAAATATTCTGCACTCAAACAGCATGTTACATTTAATCGTGAATAATTATTTTCCGTATCAACGTTTAGGGATTTGACAAACAAATAGCCAATTTAACCGGTGATACTTTGGTAGCTGCTGGAGCACTTGCTTACCTGGGTGCTTTCACGAACGAGTACAGAGAAGAATTGGTGCAGACCTGGTTGTCCAGTTGCAAAGATTACGATATAAAAACTACAGAGAATTATAATCTGATCGCAATATTGGCCGATACTTATGAAATTCGTCTCTGGAATACTCACGGTTTACCACGAGATAAAGTCAGCACGGAAAATGCAATTTTTGTAACGCAAGCTAGCCGCTGGCCTTTGATGATTGATCCGCAAGAGCAGGTATTACAAGAACCTCGTAGTGTACAAAATGGCTCAAATCTCTGATGGCCTTATAAAATTTTGTTATATGCACCTGAAGGCGATCAGGTGGATACGCAATATGGAACTGGAGAACAATCTAAAAGTATGCAAATTGACGGATGCAAGTTTGATGAGAGTTCTGGAAGCGTCCATAAGACTCGGAACTCCTGTATTACTTCAGGAAGTAGGAGAGGCGTTGGATCCAAGTTTGGAACCCATTCTGCTTAAAGAAATTTATACCCTAGTAGATATAACGTTCCGCATTGGTTAAGTAACGCGGAACACTCGTTACGTAATAATATATATTGCTCAATTATATTTAGGGCGGTAGACAATTAATACGATTCGGGGACACGGACGTAGAGTACGATAGCAACTTTAGATTGTACATTACGACCAAAATTGCAAATCCTCATTATTTACCAGAAGTTTGCATTAAAGTAACGATAGTTAATTTTACTGTAACTATGGGAGGTCTCGAAGAGCAATTACTTGCGTACGTGCATTACTCTTATTGTTAGAGGATGAGAATATTTGGACGTGCGTCGCACGTATTTAATCGCATTGACGCCTGCTTTTTTTTCTTTTTATCCAGAGATGTTGTACGCATCGAACGGCCGGATCTCGAAACAATGAGAAACGACTTAATCACGAAAATCAATGCGGATAAAGGCCAATTGCAGAGCATCGAAGACAGAATATTGACGTTGCTATACGGCGCTGGCGATGATATCTTGGACAACGAGGATCTAATAGAGACCTTGAACGACAGCAAGGAAACATCCGCAATTATTGCAACACGATTAATTGAAAGTGAGGCGACCGAAGAAAAGATATCAATTGCACGCGAAAAATATCGATCGGTTGCAAATCGCGGATCGGTCTTGTACTTTGTAGTTGCGGGCCTTGCAAACATAGATCCCATGTATCAATTTTCATTAAAATATTTCAATCAAGTAAACAAATGCACGATGAAGAATTGCACTACCGTGATAGCACAACGTGGATTTCAACGTTTTTCTATTTATTTCAGGTCTTTAATGCAGTAATCGAAACTATTGAACAGGAAAGTGACTTGAGCAAACATTTGCGTACATTGCTAAGTGAAATAACGATAGCTATTTATACTAACGTTTCACGAGGATTGTTTGAAAAGCACAAATTAATATTCAGCTTCATGCTCAACATTGCGATACATATGAACGAACAGGTTGTATCTAAAGCACAGTGGAATTTTATGCTACGGGGAGCAACACAAATTGCCTCG
Organism: Nomada fucata; assembly: GCA_948146005.1. Taxonomy (NCBI): domain Eukaryota; kingdom Metazoa; phylum Arthropoda; class Insecta; order Hymenoptera; family Apidae; genus Nomada; species Nomada fucata. The sequence continues at coordinate 30,475,447 of OX411278.1, read as the reverse complement.
GTAAAATACGTGTACACTTACAGGGGAAGAACCAATTAATAATTTTTAGTGCTTATACGTATTATCATTAATAGAAAGAAAAGCCGGATTATCCTACTTTAACTGATCAGATGTGGAATTCGATCAATCATTTAGCTAAAACGTTCAAGAAATTTGAGAACATTGTTAAGGACGCGTTCGACAAAATTATATTAACTCTTGGATATTTCGAACAAGTAATATGTCATTATAATTCTTTACTTGCCAGAAGCCAGAAGATACCGACTTACATCTTCTTTTAGGAAATCAATGTAATACCCACAAACAAATCGAACGCTAAGTTCGATTGGAACAAATCGTTAACCGACATTGAAAAATTGATGCTAATAAAAGCTTTAAAACAGGAACAATTAATATTCGCAATCACAGCGTATGTGGCAAAAAATCTTGGACAAAAGTTTGTGGAGTCGCCTATGGCAGCATTGCAACTTTTGTATGTAGAAAAAAAAGAACAGCATTCCTTTGAAATTACAAACTACCCTTCTAAGTTGTTTAATCTTTTCAGGTTTGCAGATACGTCGAATAAAATACCATTAGTGTTTATACTTACAACAGGATCTGATCCGTTCAGTGCATTTCAGAAATTTGCAAATGAGATGGGTTTCTCTAACAGATACGACTCAATTTCTTTGGGACAAGGACAAGGTCCTGTTGCAGAAGGACATATACGAACAGGTACCATCGAAGGTAGATGGGTGTTCCTCCAAAATTGTCACTTGGCCACTTCCTGGATGATTAACATGGAACAACTTGTAATACAAATTTCTGAGGAACCAGAAGGAGTAATTCATGCTGATTTTCGATTGTTTTTGAGTTCGATGCCGAGTACCGCTTTTCCCGTTTCCGTTCTCCAGAATTCTGTAAAAGTTACAAACGAACCGCCTAAAGGCTTAAAAGCCAACGTAAAAAGAGCGTTGTACGAGTTAGAGGAAGAATTCTTCGAGTATCACCGTAAGAAATAATCCATAAATATTTATAAGTAATATATAAATATTTATCTACGGTTTAAGAATACATATTTCAATGCACAGATTTGGGAGAAAACTGGCGTCGTATTATATTTGGAATTTGCTTTTTCCATGCTATAATACAGGAACGAAAAAAATTTGGACCTCTAGGGTGGAATATTTTGTACGAATTTAACGATAGCGACAGGGAATGCTGTTTGTTGAACTTGAAAATATTCTGTGTTCATGATCGTATACCTTGGAACGCCTTGATATACACCACGGGTTCTCTTCCTTCTTAATATTTATCTAAAATATATTATATACCCTATATACATATTTTCGGACGTATTTTAGGTGAGATCACCTATGGAGGAAGGGTTACAGATAATTGGGATTTGAGATGCATGAAAACAATCTTAGCTATATTTTTCTCACCCAAAACTTTGGATGCTGGTGAGCAAGTAGATAACGTATTACGTTTAAAAAAGCGTTCTCATATATAGAAACATGAAATATTACAGATTATGTGTATTCACCATCTGGAAAGTATTATTGTCCCGTTTACGATACATTAGCCGAATATAAAGACTTTGTAGAAGTGTTTCCAATAATCGATGATCCAGAAATTTTTGGAATGCACGAAAATGCAAACATTGTTTATCAAGTAATCAAAATTAATCAGAAAGTAATAACTAATATTTGAGATTATTTATGTAATTGTTACATCCGTTAGTTAAAAGAAACACAATTCGTTTTGAACACTATTCTGGAAGTACAGCCGCAGGAAAGTGCTACAGAACACGGTAAATCTAATTCGGATATAGCATATGAAATTGCTGATATGATTAGAGACAGAATTCAAATGAAAATAGATTCCATGCAATGTAATCCAGATCATTTGAAGGTAATCTATGTTTTATACAATATTTCGTATTTAAATGCACATAACGTTGGAGGATTATTGCAGAGAGATTCGGCAGGAAGACATCCGTCTTTAACTACTGTGCTTATTCACGAAGTTGATAGATATAATATACTCCTGAAAAAGATACACCAATCAATAGATAATTTACAGAAAGCCATCAAAGGTTTTGTTGTTATGTCCGAGGAATTGGAAAGTGTTTTTGTGGCTTTTGTCCATAATCAGGTTCTACCCTCTTTGATCCATCATTCTCAGCTACATTTGCATAATACCTATAATATTATATTTACATGAATTAGGTACCTCAAATGTGGCATAATGCAAACATATATCCATCTTTGAAGACTTTAGGAAGTTGGATTCGGAATTTGGAACTGAGAATTGATTTTATTCAAGTACATAATGCATCTTGAAATAAAAGTTATTTACTATTTTCGTAATTGTTTCATTTTTCAGATTTGGTTGATCGAAAGAAAGCCTGTTTCTTTTTGGATCTCTGGCTTATCATTTCCGCAAGGATTTTTAACTGGCATGCTACAAACCTATGCACGTAAACATAACATTCCTATAGATCATCTAAAATTTGATTTTCACATGACTAATGTTACGCTCGATCAAGATGAAGTCGAAATAGAACACAAAAAAGCTGGGAAAGAGGTTTGTTCAGTAGAAACACTTTAAAGCAGTCTAAAAGTATCTCCTTAACTTACTAAATGTATCGAAACAGAATACTATGCACTGAAAAGTATAATGGATGTAATAATTTGCAACCTTTCTGTAGGTCGTAGAAGTATATAAAAATTTAGAAATGCCACAAGATGGTGTTCTAATACATGGATTGCACATCGATGCTGGCAGATGGGATTTTGAATCCATGACTTTAGTAGATGCAAATATAGGTAAAATCTGAATTTGGTGAGATGTAGATTAATTGTTATTCTGTTCAAAACTGGTAACTAAATTATCTATTTCAGGTGAAATGCATCCAACGCTTCCAGTTTTACATATATACCCAGTATTAAGTCTGCCACAAAACGATCCCAGATACATTTCCCCTTTATATAAAACAGCAGTAAGAGCAGGTGTTTTGTCTACAACTGGACATAGCACAAATTTTGTTGTCCAAATATTACTTCCATCCGTCAAGGAACAATCCTACTGGATACTAAAAGGAACAGCCCTTTTGATAGAAATCATAAATTAAAGTTCATATAAGTTGAGTGTAAGAAATAATGAACGATTTAGATGTACCAATTCAAAACACCACAGTTTTGTGAATCTATACATTTATATCTACGTTATATACATTCCTTAATGTATAAAGCTTATAAACAAATATTGTTGCAAGCACAAAAGGGCTAACTCTGTTAAATGTAACGAAAACAAAGAGTGAGAAACTAAAATAATAAAAATAAATTAATGTCAAAACAATTCTCTTTGCTTTCTTTTCACAAGGTGTGCATGATAACTGAAATCATCCTCGTCGATAGTCCACATCAAGGCCATATAAATTGTAAGTATCGAAGCCAATAACAATCTGTCCAATCTACAAAATATTTAATGTCAACTATTTGTTCGGTATGAGTATTTTGAATATTACATTTTAACACTTTCTGGTCAAATTCTGGGATATTCCGTCACAACCCAAACATAATTCCAATGAATACTTGGCTACCATGCCTAAGGGAAATACAACCAGAAAGAGTTAATATTAATACTCCTGAACACATCTTACGTCATATAAGGATATATCCATAAAATAATAAGAAATCCTATAACACTTGGATGTCTCATATGCGAATAATAACGTAACAATTCTTTAGACTTCATTACCATAGGGCTTGGTCTGGATGAAAATTTATAATAGACTTGTTTTATTCCAGTTAATTCGGATATATCCATCATTAAACATCCACTATAAATTATTGACCAAGCCAATACGTGAGCTGCAGTAAATATGGCCCATAATGTATTATTAGAAGAAGTATTTACTTTCCATAATACAACCGATGAGATTATTTGCCACTTATAAAACAATAAATGAAGTGCCATCGCGCTGGAAACATTATAAATGCTTCTTTCCATGTAATCCATGTATAGCTTACAGAAGAAATGTTTCACAAAATCTGTAGCCATAAGCGAATGTTGTAATACGAATATACTTAAAAGAAACATGTTTACTATCAAGGACCACAATACAGAATCCCTAACTTCATCTGCAATAAAAATATCTTCGATTAAATGCGAATTCTGAACGCATTTTGCATTTCCAATATTTTAACTAATAATCTCGCAGTATCGATTATTATCAGCTATTTACCTTTTCGCGGCGAAATAATAATTTCCCTGTCTTTGTCATGTCCAGATAAGAAATATGTTAAATTACACAAAATATAAAAGGTATACAAAAAGCAGACAGTACAAGTCACTATGCTAAAACATTTTACAAACATTTTGTACGTAATACTTATTGTAAATTGTCAAATATAACTGCATTATTTTTTCACATCGCAGTCATGAGTATAGGCAATATCTGAATAACTGCGATCTATTAATAGTCGTTTGATTAAATCATACCCAAATTCTTACACTAATTTTACAAAAAGAAGACTTGTTTATAAAATCATAAACATCAAAAGCTTGCGCGAACTACATAGATACGAATCTTTTCTCGGACTGCCAAAAGAGACACCTATAGCAGCATGGCGCGAACACATAGTAATTTAAAGTGTCCTTTAGGACGGATGCTTTGTACTGCAGAACGGAGAACAATTTTTTCGGTCTACCTATAACATATAGCACTACGATCATCAAATAGTTATTGTTTATTTGTCAGTAATATGCATTTTTAAATTGTCGATATCTAAAGATTGGCCTAGACCTGTCGGAACGAATTTACATCTATGACCGTAGTGTATATAGTGTTTTGTACTATCTGTTTCATCGGTTTGGAATGCAACTTTCCGTCAAAAGAAGAGGACAGGTTAACTTTCAGTCGTGTGGTTTAGAAATTTGCACATCGGCCAGCTGGCTTCTCAGGAAACTTGGATGGCACTTGTCCATATCTGATTTGTAAGTATCAAAAACATGCGTGGGTCATACTTACAAGTAGATACACAGTACGAGAGCATGTACAGGAATATTTGATAGTTTGCTAGCAATAAGTTTATCTCTAATTATTATTTTAATAAATATATATTCAAGACTCCGTACGATATAAATATGAAATAAATAATTAAAATAAGTGGTTAAAAAATGTGCTATAGAATTGTTTCATTTTATATCATTTTTATATATTATCCACGTCTATAAAAATAATAAACATAAAGTATAATAGTAGTTCACCAAGTATAATATAAAGAAGTGGATTGCATCCGACTTAATTTTATTACGTAATCTTAATGTTATTGAAATACTTTTGTATTTGCCATAATTTCAAGCGGACCATTTACAAGGGGAAGTTTTATTATGAATATTCTTCAAGTAATTTGATTAATTTTTATAGTCGGTCCAAGATGTCGAATCCCTCTGAGCGATTAAATTATGTGCAAGACAGCAGCAGCGATACAGAGACAGACAAAGAAACAGGTGGCAGAGGACGACATCGAATTTATAAGAATCGAATGAGGTATTACATTTGATGCATAGAAAGTTCTCCCAAATATAATCATCGCTATAAGAGAAATGAAAAAACATTAGAGGAATTTTAGTAGTTATTTATATTGCTAGCTTAATTTTCTAGCTCAAAGGAACAGGTACTTTTAGACGAACTGTAATGTTGCAAACAAATTTCTTGTATTCCTAAAAGAACTTTATTTAAGTAGTTATATGTTTAATGTGTAGCATGTATTTAAGGGTCTTGTAATATTGAATGTTGTGCATGCTAATTTATTTTATAATTAAAGTCAAAATGTGCGCTATTTATATTTTAGTATCAGATAAATGAAAGAGATGTATATTAAAAAATAACAACCTTTCTAATCGGATTATTGTGTTACTAGTTATTGCAGAAAATATAATTGATATTACACATTTATATTTTCTGCACTTAAATTATGTTACATAAAGTTTCTTCTGTGCCAAATAGTTGCATTTATTTTGTTGTTTTTTAATTTCTCATTGAAGGAAATAATGGTAGAAAACCCGTGAGAATCAAAGTACACATTAGCAAGTCTAGGTTATTGTTATTATGTACCACATAATACAAATTTTTGGTGTAAACGCACTTATTTAATAATTAATTATAATTAACTGTTTATTTCAATCAGTAGATATTAAACAATGCCTGTCTATGAATGCAGACATTAGAAAGGTAATGTCGTTGTTTTGCATGTAGTTGTGGTGGCTCTTCGAAACCAAAATCTTGTTTGGTACAAAGGGACGGAAGCAATGAAAGGCACTGTCATTCCTTCAATTCTGGCAGGCAAAATATTAGTATTAATCAACACAACAGGTAATATTAACAAATGTGAACGAAAGATTGTAATTACAGTTTTTTCTATAGCCTTTTACTAAACATGTAATTACAATTGAAAGTTAAGTCTTATATAATATAGAGTACCCTCAGTTATATTATACTTTTGTTGATTCTATTTTTATTTCTTATATTCTTGTACGATAACAAGAGTCCAATCGTCATTATATAAAAGGTAGGTATTCTTTATGTATTTGTTCAACACACTGCATTGCTTTGTATGTTTATTAGATGATTCCTTTGTTTCATGTAGGTATTAATATTGAGTGATCTGCAGTAGTCACTTAGAACATATTTTTCTTCAGACTTTGCTCTGGAGTTGGAGTTGGAAAAAGTCAACAAAGTCAAAGTAGAGACATTTTACCAACGTCTGGATCTGTTACCGGAATAGGTAATCCACAGGCTAGCGACGAACGCATTACCCTCATTGTTGATAATACAAGGTACAAGACATTAAATATTCGCTTTCAATATCATTTTTTCGGATATTAAAAATATGTTATTTAAAATAAATAAATCTTGATTTTAGATTTATTCTCGACCCAGCACTATTCACTGCCCATCCAAACACAATGTTAGGTAGAATGTTCAGCTCCGGTGTCGAATACGCTCAACCAAACGAGCGTGGCGAATATGAAGTCGCAGATGGTATATCAGCTATGGTGTTCAGAGCTATTCTCGATTACTATAAAGGTGGAGTAATCCGATGCCCCCCGACAGTGGCTGTTCAAGAATTACGAGAAGCCTGCGACTATCTTCTTGTTCCATTTGACGCTAATACAGTAAAATGCCAAAACTTGAGTAAGTTTTTAACTTGTGAATTAATTCAGTTTTAGTCAATTCATTGTACACGAAATAGAAATAATTTATTAACTTTATCAATTGTCACGGAAAATAATTTGTTAGTCATTCATAATGCACAGAGTAATATGTGACAGGAGCTCTAGAAGACAATTCATTGTAGGGGGATTATTACATGAGTTATCTAACGAAGGTGCACGCTGCCAATTTGAAGTGTTCCTCGAAGATTTGATATTGCCGCTGATGGTAAATAGCGCACGTAGAGGCGATCGCGAATGCCACATTGTTGTTTTATTGGAAGATGATATCGTCGATTGGGATGAGGAATACCCACCACAAATGGGAGAAGAATACTCGCAGAGTAAGTGGGGAAAAGTTTTACAATATGAAGGTTCATAATTAAAATACATTACCTTACCATGGTATGTTGAATATATAAAATAGAAAGCCGATAATTATATAGGTCATACTTTTTAACTCATACTAATAGCATTAAGGCTCAATTCCTTAAATTTTATAATATTAACGCAATTCTTTTTTTTCTACCTACAGCTGTCAATAGTACTGCAATGTATCGGTTTTTCAAATACATTGAAAACAGAGACGTAGCCAAGCAGGTCATGAAAGAACGTGGCCTGAAAAAAATTCGCCTAGGCATCGAAGGTTACCCTACTTACAAGGAAAAAATCAAGAAGAGAGCAGGTGGCCGCGCTGAAGTCATTTACAATTACGTGCAAAGGCCGTTTATTCACATGTCCTGGGAAAAAGAAGAAGCGAAAAGTCGGCACGTTGATTTTCAGTGCGTTAAATCGAAATCTGTAACGAATCTAGCAGAAGCTACGGCCGATCCGGCGCTAGATGCCGGAGGGAATCCGATAGCAATTGCACTTTTACAAACAGCAGAGCCAGTGGCTCAGCCAGAAGCTGTATTACCTGTCGGTTCGGACGCCGACGCCGAGGGTGCTATAGGTTTACCAGCTGATCACGATGTTGGATCGGTACCACACGACGAGTTACCATGAACATCGACCGTAGAAATCGGAATGAACAGAGACGGCATTCGATTACCAAATATTTATGGACTGCTTCCTCCTTGCGTCAATTTTTAAGCTTGGTCAGACTCGCTTATCTCGCCAATTTGATTTACATAAAAAATCAAGTTTAAAATCATTTGTTCTTGAAAAGTATCATATTTTTATAAAGTAATGAACGTTAATCAAGTAAAATTGCTTGAATATGGATGCGCTTCAAATAAAGATGGACGTAGGTATTCCAGGTGGGTTAGGCAAGTCTGATTTTTGACCCAGTCAAAGTGATGTATAGTGAAATTATCGCATCTTGTGGATGTTCAACTAGTTTATATGTGTGTGTTGCGACTTTTTCAATTTTGTATGTAACGCTAAACGTTTCTCATAATTACCTGTCAGATACGAAATAATGTTTCATTTGGTATGTATTTGTGAAAAGCACCTCCCCGTTTTATACGATTAATAAAGTTGAATACTGTTTCCGAGACTAGGATTCCCTGCTTTTCTCGTACAATACCCATTCTATTCTGATCATTTATATATTTATTCTTGAATTTTTTTCCGTACCCAAATCTTTACTAATCCCAATGAATAACGAAAACAACATAGATGTCCAGTAAATGGAACCAAAAATTGCATACAAAACGAAGTATTGGTTCGCATTTTATTTATCATCAAACAATTTCGTAACAGCATGGGGTTGGTAGTAGACAAAAATGAAAGGTCTTAGGGAAAGAAGAAGTATACACGGTCTCGTGTTAAATCGATGAGTCGAAATATTGACATTACTGGGAAGTTACAATTTTTGGTGTAGCCGAAAATTCAGATACATCGGGGAAAGTCGGAAAAGGGAGAATCAGAGATTCCGAAGATGCAAGTAAAATGAACGCAGGCGCGTATGCGATCAATAAATAGGCTAGCTCAGTCGAGGACAGGAGATCAGTAGCGTACGAACACGCAATCAGTGAGGGTGGTAGCGCGTGTAATATTTTGTCGGGTGAGGCGTACGAAAACAACAGAGCACCCCTCCCCGGCGGACGGTGTAAAACGGGCTGCCAGCGGTGAGGCTGCAGAGCAGGCCGCTTGTCCAGCATGCAACCACCACCGAGAAAAGTAAGCCAACGAAGTCCATACCCATATCCTCTGATACACATATTATATCCTTCAAATCGTAGAATGACGTATTTGCTATCCACCTCACATCGACGATATCCCTTTTCTCCTTTATGTCATACCATTTCATTTAACTAATACTGCATCGTAGTATTTCAATGTCTTCGACATGTTATACCTTAGAGAATGTGTACGATTTGTTCGCGAAATATTTCGCGTTAGCATCCGTGACAGTTAGAGTAATCGGTAGAACTGGGTTCCATCAGAGGAAAAGTGGACTTGTCGTGGCAAAGAAAATGTAAGGGGAATTAACATTTTGGGGCACGGTCGATATACGCGAATTTGACCATGTATCGATCTTCAGCGACGTCTTACGGAAAAATTGACGTAAACGGCGCTCGAACGTTGCCACGATGGGAAAATCGATGCGCGCTTCAGTCCTTCCTACGAATCTACATATATACCAAAAGTTGACCTCAAAATGTATAGAACAGGCCAAAGACCCAAGTTAATATCGTGTCGGATCGTAACAAATCTGCCTTCCACCGGTAACGATTTCGTACACCCCTTGCGATCTTTACTTACCACCTTTCAGTGGACCTGAATCTCCCTACTTCCAAAATTTGCCGCCTGCTCCTTTGATTATACAACGATACCGAGCTTCCATCAAAATCGATTCCAATTTTTGCAATGTAGAATAACTTGCAAAACTTCCAATTCGTCGTCGCAATTCTCGTATAGCGGGAACGATGGAATATTTTTACCAAGAATCAATATTTTACCGTTAAGTGAAATGAAATTCGAAAAATATACAGCTTCGGGTTACACATTGGAAACATTACGAAGAATAAACGTATATGATAGATGGTTTCACCGCAAATATGAGTAATGATTTTCAATCGACTTTCAAATCCTTCCACGCCCAGAGACATTTCTATTTATCTGGAATACGATTTATTGCAGTTTCCCGATTATTCTTCTATTGAACTTATTGCGATTAACCATTTGTTCTACAAAGTCATTGAAGAGGACGTGGTCGGTAGACCGTTTATTACGTGAAATTAGCTCTCTGTAGTCCTTTAAGGATAACAGGATTCTCTGACCTATTTATTAAGGGGCACGAATTGGCCCTTCGCTTCGCTTCGTGACAATGAAGTTTTGTAGTTAAAGATCGGGAGATTTCTGACCCACTTCCACTTACCGCATACCGGACGGATGATAAGAATCCGAAGAGGCTAGCGACAAGGGAATATGCGTGTTCTATACTTAACGTTATTTGAAAAATGTGCATCTGCCCCTACCGCGATATTTCCTACAGTTCGCGACAAGTACCTTTTTGTCTGTTTGCTCTTCGCACTGGTAACTTTTCTTCCCGCCTTCCGACCAATTTCACGTTTACCTACTTCTTTCCAGAAAAAAAATGTTCCTTTAAAAAGGATGCTCAAAACGAGCGACCCTTTTTTTGTTCAGAAGAATGAACAGCATTCATTATTTGTTAGATTGTTAAAGAATAAATTTACACGATGCCAAGAAGCTCTTCCGCTGCCCCTTCACCTTGGCCTCAAGGATGTTCGCCGAGCTCTTTGATCGATAAAATATTTCCCAAACCATAAAAGTCTTTACTACGGTCTTGATTATTTTCCGCTAGCTTGGCATTTCATTTATATTCTCATATTTTTTATTATAACATGGTATATTGTTGAGTTATTCTTTGGACGGGTTAAAAGCCCGACCTTTCTCTCGTAAGATGCAAATAGAATTGAAAGAAATTGACTCTTCGACGACATTAGATGAAATTTTGGTCTAATTCTACGTTCTGCATACTACTTTTGCGATTAGAGAATTGGAATAGACCAAGACGTGAGATTCTGTCACGTCCATTAGCGTAGTTTTGTTATAACAAGAAAAGGAAAGGCAAGTTATGCAAACTTTGTATCGTACCAGGTAACAATGAAGTAGATTTTTCCTCCTAACGATCCGCGTAACAATGCATAAAGCGAGAAGTACAATGGAGGGGCGGGGATGAACGAGAGAAAGAGTAATTATGTATAAATTTCTAAGCCTTTTACACAGCTGCATGCACAGCGATGCATTCAAAGATACTAGAACAGAATCAACAAGAGAGCAACTACAATTTGTATGGTTAGGGGAAACGATATGATCTGTGTATCACCTTGCCTAGGATAGGAAACTCGTCAGAGTTCATGAGGTCAATGAGATTTCCAATGCGTAAGGGATGCATCGATGCACCTGCTTGTATTGCAAAATTGAACTTGACTTCGAACAATGTTATCCCCGATTAAAGTGTTACCCATGTTAGCTACCTTACGCCACGATTATTCCCTTACAGTGGAAACCAATAACCGTAACTAACATGGTGAAAACTTTTCATTTTGCCTTCATCGCGATCAGGGTTGCTTGATTCGAGTTTATCAATTTATGAAAATATGCAGGAACGTACATTTATTTCACACTCTAATCGGCAAAATGGTCCTTACTTTCTTCTAAATAGAAATGAGTACGTATCGATCGAACTACATATACTTTCGCGCATGTATGTTTCTGTAGGATACATCATTCTTACGTTATGTGCTTTAACGTTTGCCAAGTTCATTTTTCTACGATGTAGCATGCCAACGAATTGTAGGATATTCTTCTACGTTTCAGAAGAATTTATGTCATTGCGAATCACAAATGTATGAGCAATGGATCTTTTAAATATTGATTGCCCGATTAATCAGTTTTATGTTATTTCACTTCTTGAAAGGGAAATATGAGATAGAAACTTTTGTAGCAACAATAAGCGAAGAATGATTGACAATGTGATTGTTGTCCTCAGGGCAACTATGCAAAATTTCTTAAGAATGTGCACGCGGAACAAGCAGCAAAGTTACAAGCGAAAAACCAGCATGAATGCGACCTTCTGGAAGATATTCGGTAAGTCACAAACTTATATAAAAGGGGATTAGATGAAAGCCGTTTAAGATGTGTTGAGCTCAAACCATTTCATGTCAGCAATTTCAATTTCTTTCGTGTTACACTCTCACTTTCATTGAACTTCTTCGAAATCACCGTTATTTGTGAGCAAAAAGTTAATTGCAATTGCAAATTGCCATTTTCTGTCTAAAGATAATTCAAAGTACAATTTGAATAAACAATTTTCAATTTTAAGATCGTATACGTACATCGACGCTTATTTGAATGTTTCACAAAACAAATGTATTTTTCAGCAACTTTACGATAAAGAAGTCTGCGATTGAAAAATCGTACTCCGAGGTAAGGAAAATATCCAACAGTATTTACGTTTGTGACAGTTATTTAAAGCTATCGGTGATCAATTGTTCTTTCCAGGCTCTCCTTAAAATATCTTCCGCTTATCTGAATAAAAAGATACCAAATATTCCGGACCTTAAAGTCGATGGTGCAGACGAAAAATGGTACTTTTTATTCATCGAGTCTTATTATAAAGCATGTGAAGTTGATTCTACGAGATTATTTGATAAGTGAAGATATTGTGTTCTTCTAATACTTGAATCATTTCTATCGAGTCCAAGTAATCGTCAATTTCAGGAATATGTGGAATGTTTGGCGAACTGTTTTGGAAGAAAACGAAAAGCTTGCCAGAGCGCGTCTAGCAGCAGTAGAAGTTTTTCAGCAGCAAATTGCTGACGATGCGAAAGGGTTAAAGATGCACAAACTTCAGGTTTCTAAAAAGGTAGACATTCGCAAATGTGCCTCCCTACAAGCAACCCTTGTTATAATATCGTACCCTGAGAACAGGATTTCCGTGTAACGCGGTGCGAACTAACTATTATTTATTATGAAAATATACATTGTTTCCCTTATCCTCATTTAGGCAATCGACCAATTAATGATAGTACAAAAAGAATTGCAAACGTGTGTACAAGATGTAGACAAGACGAAGAAATTGTATTTCGATGAAGAACACAGTGCTCATGATGTGCGCGATAAAGCGAAAGACATTGAAGAAAAGTATGTGTATAATGATATATAATTACAGACCACCGCCTTATTATATGTAAATACAGACTTGAAACATATGCATCGTTGTCTTTCAGATTAAAGAAGAAAAAGGGGTCCTTCTTCCAATCGATAACATCATTGCAGAAAAATAGCGCAAAGGTACGATAGTGCTTGAAAAAATATTATGCAGTTAGATAATCTTTATTGTACATATTGCATTGGAAATTGGTATCATCAGGTGAGCTCAAAACGCGATGCATTGGAAGAAAAGTCAACCGGAGCACGAAATGACTATTTACTTAGTTTGGCCGCTGCCAATGCACACCAAAACAGATATTTTGTGGTTGACTTACAAAATACCATGCAAGTAAGCCAATTTTACTTTGGTATCGTTCTTCCCCGCGATTTCTTTGAGAACAGAATGTACTAACATGTTTTCTTACTCCGAATAGTATTTGGAACAAGGTGTTTATGACAAAGTTGCAGAATATTTAACGCTAATGGGTCGTACAGAACTCTTGACCTGTTTAGCTACGCAAAATAGTTTCGGCAAGATCCGTGACCAAGCGCAACAAGTAAGTAGAGAACTTAAACTAGTAAGGAGATTTTATATTGTAAATGTCCCACCTCTTTCAGCTTACTAGAGAATACAATATACAATGCTGCTGTTTATATTACCCTGTTCTGAAACAACATATACAATATGATTTTGAATGTTGTGACAACGATCCCGTAGATAGGTTTGTAAATTATTTCATCGAATAGACGTAACGCTTATATTGTTTCAATTTTCAAAGTACTTTCAAGAACAAACTTTTGACAGGGTAACCGCTGATCATGCGGCTGCGGCTACACTTGGAAAAGAAGCTCGTCGCTGGGCGACGAGAATAGCACGCGAACTAAGTAGCATCAGGGAAAACAATAGGAAAGTGCAAGTTTTTCTACAGCTGAAAGAATCTGGACAAAAGGTTAACACAAATCGTAGTTAATCATTTATTCGAAGCATACCAAAATGCCTTTCTTCCTTTACATATTTTAAAATGATTGATTAACAACTATGCCGAACAATGATTGCAGTCTGATCCAAACGATCCGCAAGGTCCAGATTTAGATACCAAAATTGATGAATTGAAGCATGCGATACGACGTGCAGAGGTAAGATATGTGATGTACTGCAAATCGTGTCAATTCTCTCCGTTATCTTGTTCTTTAGACGGCAAAAATGAAGGCAGAAGCAAGATTAGAATGCCTTCGAAATGGTGGAGGTTCGTTACATCAATTTTATTCTCAGTCGGACACAACTGTCATTGTAGACCTTATTATCTATTGTTTATATTGATTCGATTGTATTTTACTTTGTTACTTGGGTAGTAAACGTTGACGAATGGCTGCAAGAAGCTGAAACTTTAAGTGTTCAAGATATGCCGCGATCGGCTAGCTCTCTTTCTGTCAGGACCGATGCATCAGGAGCGGCGGTATTTATTTCAATTTATTTTCAACATTGTCAATGTTCAATCTACGAAACGGAATTTTATCCGACAACATTTAAAAAAAAATACGTACTTGTTACTCAGGAACACCCATCCTCCGATTCATTTTACGATAGCGATGGGGATGGCGGGAGCGACTTAACAACTGTTGAACGGCCTGGTAGTGCACGAAACGCTCCTCAACAAGAAGAAGAAGCAGCAGCAGAGGAAAGACAAAGACACGATAGCGAAGAAGTTGATGGTACATAGACATATATTTATGTTGGCAGTCTTAAATCCTAATGCAACCATCTAATAAGAGATCTAATTGATCAATAGCTTTGCTTGAGCAAGAGAAACAGCGAATAGAACAACTTACAGTTGGTTGGGATGATCCAACATCGGCAGACTGGGACAACGAAGAAAAGGATGAACAGAGTGAAATTACTGAAACATCCGAGGCTGCTCCTAATCAGCAAATATATAAGTGTACCGCGCTTTATTCATACACGGTATTGATATCATCTTAGTAATAGTATCTATTGTGCGACAGGGAATAATTTCTTTTCGGCACATTTTCTTTGAATTGAAAATATTCCTGACGAAGAAAAATATCTCGTTGTAGGCACAAAATCCCGATGAATTGTCAATTGTTGAAAGCGAGCAACTTGACGTTGTTGGCGAAGGTGACGGCGATGGTTGGCTTCGAGCTCGAAATTATCGCGGCGAAGAAGGTTTTGTTCCTCAGAACTACCTTGATGTGGAAAGAGAGACAACATCCGGTCTTGCATCCCAAGGGCCGAGCCTTGTGCAGCAAATATCTTTCTCCTCGGTAGATTACACCATTGACGATCACGATGCAGTCGATCCAGATGCTAATCTACAAGCTGCGCCACCAGAAGCTATTGTAGAGAACCACATAGGAAGTAAATGGATTCCTTAACTTCGCATTAAATTAAATACACGGAAGAAAATTCCTTTTAGTAACGATTAACGATATCAGTACCGAGTACTGGTACCGATTCATTTCCAGAAGGAGAACAATATTGCATCGCTCTTTATGACTACGATGCTACATGCGACGAAGAACTTAGTTTCCTCGAGGGCGACATCGTAAAGATTTTAAGGAAGGAGCCACACGATGTCGATGATGGGTGGTGGGAAGGAGAACTACGTGGGCAGCAAGGATTGTTCCCATCTTTAATCGTTGAACCGTGTGCCGTAGATGGTTCACCTTTAACTCCACAGGTTAAATTCATCACTTAAAAAATTCTAAATGTTTTTAACTAAATGCAAACGTAAAATACTTCCGTTAAACTTCCGTTTGATGTTTCCTTTATTTCTTTCACCATTATTAGGATAATGTAACACCACCGAGTTCTGCACCACCGGTGTTTACACCACCTGAAATTCCAGAATTTCTCTTAGAAGACGAAATAGCTAAGAGTATAATGAAAGGTAAACTTTTCTGAAACTTGAGTAAAACTTTCGATATTTGCATTATTTGCCAAAGAAATATGCTATCTTATCATTTTCAACCTGTAGAATCGCAAGATGAAGAGCCTAATAATGAGAATGTCGAACAACAATCACAACAAGAAGGATTCATAATAAACCTTTCTAAAATTCAAAAGTGTCAATATGGTACACAGTTTGGTGGTGATGCGGCCGATGGGCCTGGTATAGTAGGTAAGTTTCAAATCATTACTCTTACATATGTCTATGACATGTTTATATTTAACTCGTGTCCCAATGCATACGCAACTGCTGTTTAGTTGTAGAAGTATCGGATGAATCGGGAGCAAAGGTAATTACGAATTCTAGAGAGATGGTAGAAGAGAAGTTTGTTAAGAAGTGATTATTTGGGTAACACAAACTATTCATCTTTTCATTTTAGATAGATGACGAAAAAACGAAACACCCGCAGTCTTTAGACACTGATCAGTCCAACGAAGATTTTGGACTTGGCGTTGCTCAAATTGTGATTACCGCAGCGACGCCAATGGAAGAAGTTGAACATCCATTTCCAGGATTAGAAGAAACTGCTGATGATACGGCGAAATCTCTAGAAAGTTCTGAAGGTGATGTACCCTTAAGTACTGCTACTGACGTGAACGAAAGTGACTGCAAAGAAGCCACCGTGATAATGGATGAGAGAGAAGAGCAAGAAACTACAGAAGCAATAGGAGATATCGAAGAAAAATCAACGGTTGATGACCTACCAGCAGATTCAGCACCATTTCCAGTTAGTAGCAGTTCTGGTAGTGAAGCGGACTCAACATCTGGACCAAGCACAGCAGATAACTCTCAATCAATGCCATCTCGTGGTACAGTAATCGAGACGCAAGAAACAGAAGATATTCACATCATGCCGGAAAAGATGGTAGTGGGCGGGCGGGCAAGTATTCCAGATGAATTACAGCCTGATCAGCTGGAAAAGCTGCAAAATCTGAAAGAATCAAATGCCTAGGATTGACTAGACCTCGGAGATCCCGAATATCCTGCCTTAACAGATAAACTGGCTCTTCCAAAAAATCATCAAAATAAATTTCAGCATTTGCTGGAATTTTGGAAATCTCCTGAGGTTATTGGAAAGAAAGACTAACGAATAACGGGACAACTAAACAATTTTTATGTTAATATTATGTACACAACTTTTTTGCTAGATGATACTCTAGTGAACTATTTAAAGAAGGGTGTTGCGACTTTTGCAACGTATTTACAAGACATTAATGTACAGGCATAAGGTAATAAAGAAAATTGTCGATACCTATGATAGATGAAAACTTTTAGTTGTTTGTGTACATTTCAAGAGAATTATAATGGTGTTGCATGTAAAGAAAAGTAATTGTTTTATTCATCTTTTATATACACTTGATGTTTTTTTTTGTTATTAATATATATTCTTCCTTCAAACCCAGGCCCTGTAAATCGTTTCCCTAATTCCGTGTTTATGCATAGAATATAGGACTACACGCATTTAAGGTTGCATCCTAAGAGCACCGTCCAGTCTTATCACTTCTCCGTTGAGTAGACGGTTCTCAATAATCTGTTGCGCCAGTTGAGCATATTCATCTGGATTGCCCAATCTTTTTGGAAATGGCACTGTTTTTGTTAAAAATGCGCGTACCTTGTCCGGTAAATTTCCTAACATAGGTGTATCAAATAATCCAGGAGCAATTGTAACAACGCGAATGCCAGGTTTTGCCAGATCTCGAGCCAATGGTAATGTCATTCCAACAATTGCACCTTTGCTAGCAGAATATGCTACCTGACCCATTTGTCCATCAAAAGCTGCAACGCTTGCTGTATTAATTATTACACCACGCTGTCCATCTGCATCTGGTGTGTTTTTATAAATAAGCGGCAGACATAGTCTAATAACATTAAATGTACCACTAACATTTACATTAAGTAGATTTGCAAAGTCTTCTAGCTTATGCGGTACATTTGTATTAAAATTGTAAATTTTATGCGCGCAAGCTATGCCTGCTGCATTTACTATGACATTCAATTTCTTAAAGTGTTTTTCTATTTGATTCACTGCAGCATTTACATCATCGCTTGACGTTACCTGGACAAACATGGCAAAGTTATATTAATATAATGCGAGCGATAATTATATTACGAGTTTGTGTATAAAATTATAGAGAATGTCTAATGAATATGTACCAAAAGAATGAAACAAACATGTTTTCAATGTCAATTAAATGTATATAATTTAATTAATATAATATATTAATATTACAATTAATAAAGTTATCACATCTTATATTCGCAATAGATTGTGAATTGTAAAATAGTTATATTATTAATAGTTATAATTTGAAACACAACTAATATAAAACTAATACTTGTAGCAAATTAAGATTGACCCTTATGCATGTTTTTTCAATACAATATTAGTGCTACTGTTTTAACAAACAATAGCAACATTAAAAGTAGTGCTAATTATATACTACTTACATCCATTGGTATATACATAGCAGAATTTCCAAGTTCTTCAGCAATCATATTTCCCCTTGATCTGGGCAAATCAGCAATAACTACTTTGGCACCTTGTTTTACAAATCTGTGCACTACACCTAGCCCAATGCCAGAGGCACCACCCGTTACAAGAGCAACTACTCCCTGAAAATGCAGTGAATTTCACATTTTATTCAAATATTCCTCTTTGCTGTACAGTATTGTATAATAAAATAGCATTACTCGCAATAATAATTAAGATGTTGCACGTGATGGAAATGATAAATAGAAATTAACTTTGAAATTAATTATTTTCAGTATATTGCACAAGCTACAATTAAAATTTACTGTAATGTATTTCTCAATTATCCGAGAGTTTATAGTCTTCCAAGATACTCTATACTCTACAGTAACGAGAAAAATGATTTTGATGGGAAAATGAAGCGAGCCACTTTGTATGAACCATGAGATACCAATAATTTATGTGGATACAATATCATGAATTTTGGTGGAGTTTAATATTTTCGAATTGTACAACACTACTGTGCGATAAGTATGAAGAACAATGACACATCACGCGCAATAAAATATATAAAAAAAGCATAACGCACGTAATATCATACTAGGCGTGCTGATTTTTGTAATAATAATACTAATCCACATGCAGGAAAAAGAAGAATATGTATACTTACGTTCATTATTTGGAACAAGCTGAAAGTTTATGAAATGTATCACAGGAAAGAAAATACAAAAAATACGGCAGAAACACCAAATCACCGACAGTTCAAAATGCACGGCGTGTCTGAAATGGAATGAAAGCAATATGGATATACGAATCAACAGAAGTGTTGCGTGCGAGAGAGTTAACTTCAATGTAAATATGTGCCCAATTCTGAATAAAGATAAGTGCTGCAATTAAAGCATATTTGGCAACTGTTTTGCATACTGAATCTTGATAGGAGGCAAACGAAAAATAAAGTGATCTGAAAATCTTTCAACTGATACCTATCGTCGATGTTTAAATATTTGTAGATAATGTCTTTATACAGGGTCCGGCGTAGTATTTTCTCACGCGTTTAATGGGAGGGGGGGGGGGTTTCTGGGGTGACTCTGAACAACCTTTCTTTTATCAAAATGTTGATTGAAGCTTCGTTTGTTAGTTATTAACGAAAAACACTGGCCAATCAGAGTGCCCGTAGAGCGCGCGCTCCAGAACGTGGCTTTAAAACGAGTCCGGTCGTGGCCGTGAGCGAAAGCATTGGCACAGCATGTAACATTGTCTTAAATTAAGTATAATGTGAAATTATTTGTTATTCGTGAATAACAAATTTGTTATTCATGAATAACAAATAATTGACATGAATAACAAAAACTAATAAGTCGTTTAACAACTGTATTCGAAACTTTTAATCCTTATACGAAAGGAATAAAGTATTTTATTACGTATGAATTATTTTTTGAGTAACAGCACCTTTTCGGGTGGATAAATTGTGTTCCAAGAAAAACGATTTGGATAAATAAGAGATAAAACGAGATATAAGAATAGATAACACATTTTATGGACTTTCGTGGCCCGCGTGATTGTCATATCGACTCAGAAATCGCACGCTGATTTGAGCGTCCTCTACTCAGGAACAGTGATCACTTGAAGAGTTATCATTTGCTGAAATAGGGGGGTGGGATTCATTCGATTGTGTGAAGATATGTAAATGCTTTGGGGGGGATCGGGAAAGCTTTTTCTCGGTCAACGATTCGGTAGAAAAATTGAGCTACGGTGCCTGGTCGCGAGATGCACTTCTGTTTGGCTCGAGTCGAGTCGAAATCACATCGGGGCGATGAATTGCGTGTGTCGCGTATAGCGCACTTTTTTAAAATATTTATTTTCTAGTCCAAAAATCAATTGTTTTAAACATCTTGAATATGCTACATTTCAAATAAGGTGTTTCAGATACCCCGCTTAACATTAACACACCTTTACATATAATTGCCACAAAATATTTAGTAATATAAGAGAGCCGAAGTGAAGAAGCTGACGGGCAGCCTTAAATGAAGATACTATGAAATACAATACCATGAATGGAACAGAAAAATAAAAGGATATAGATATAACGTTTAGGCTACGATATAATGTTACGCTAGCCGATTGAAGAATACTATCGTTAGTATGTACTTATTATACACACGAAAATTTATTGAAAGAACACAATATTCAACCATACCACACGTTTCGTTATTTTATTCAATTGCGGCTGATCATTTCAGTTTGCATGTGGCATGTCATTCTATGTGCTGGCATGGGCTTCTAGAAAGACATAAAACCATACTAATAAATGCGTATCCTACCCTGATGAGGCCTATTAGAATATATGTTTGGACTATTCTCTAAGCCCGTAAAGTTATAGTAAAAACTGAGCACGACCGTTCGCAAGCTTTTCTTGTAAGGATCCTTGTAAGTAAGTAAGTAAGTAAATATAATCCAAATTTTATCGTGTTTGGTCTCATTTTAATCACCACAACCTCAGCAATAATTCAAAACAAAAATTATAGCGATATAAGTAACAATAAAAAAGTTACGCCGTTGCATTAGTGTTGTCTCACCGATACGAAGCATTTAATCTTTTAATGACGCCCGACTTCTCATTCCTCTCTTTCTTTCGTATCGCTGTCCCTTTCTGTGCCCGCCGATATCGATATCTCCACAGTAGCCGGGCTCTGACGGTTCCGCCGAAATTCTACGAACCCAATGTAGGACCAAATTCTCTTGGCGCTTACGGCCGGTCCCGAATCGTAAGCGCCAAGCGAAGAATTACTGTAAATACCTTAGCTAAGTAGCTTGGCAAAAATATTTGACGGATCATTGGTTTGTTATAAACAATTGAACAATTAAATTAATTATTACGGGCAAGTTGGTAAAGTTAGACCAAGGAGACTATTACAAGTGAATAGCTTATTTCTTTCCCCTTCGTTTGACACCTCAGAAATTAAAAAATAACCACCAGGAACCAAGATAACAAACTTGTAAATAACACCGCGTTTTACTATCTGTCGGTAACGATGTCAGTGATATAGACAGGGAACTGGCGCTCCAGTGCCGTATAGATAGTCGATAATCGGACATGTGGCGCCATCTCGCGTTGTCGGCCTTTTTTCACAGTTTTCCGCACCGCCAAAACCGAATCTTTGGATTACTACGTTAATTTTAACAATTGCGTTTTCTCGGCTTCTGGTGCGTATTTCTGAACTGGACTTGACTTAAATTCAAGCTACGGACCATAGCTATCTGCTCCAACAGGGTCAACAATAGTGAATTTGTGGAATAAAAGTTATTAACAATTAAAGAATCGGCAAAATTGCACTCCGGGTCACTGTAATTTCCTTCTGGAGGGGCTAGATCAATGATCGGATGTTCAAAATGCATGTAAAGCATGCCGGTCTACGACAATTTAACAATTTGTGCCACGTGCCGCGCGACGTTCGACCTCACTCCGCGAGCCAACCTTTTGGGTCGTGCCGGGGCGTCGGCTGGGCTCGGTGGTATTCACTATTTCTGTAAATTCTACTATCACAGAGTCATGCCTAGATTCGTGCGGGCTTTGACTAATTTTTAGCTGAACCTACGATCTTCGTTAAAGAATTCTTTTGTTGTTTTCCGCGAAATGAAAGCCTGACAGCACTGGCGGGGCGCTTGTCATGACACGCATCTCATTGTCAATTTCATCGCCCCGATGCATCGCGAAGTGATTTCGACTCGACTCGACTCGAGCCGAACCGAAGTATATCGCGCAACCAGGCACCGCAGCTCAATTTTTCTGACCGAGAAATAGCTTTCCTGATCCCCCCCAAATCATTTACATGATTCGCACAATCGCATGAGTCCAGTCCCTAATCCTACATCAGTAAATAATAGTCCTTCAAGTGACCACTGTTCCTGGGCAGAGGACGCTCGAGTCAGTGTGTTTTTTCTGATTCAGTATGTCAGTCAACTTGGGCCATTAAAGTCCATAAGATGGCTTGTCTATTCCTATATCTCGTCTATGGTAAAAGGCACGAGTAGTTAAATGGAGTTCTCTTTAGATGGCGGTACTATAGCAGGCGCAAGTAGTTTCAACCAGTTCTGTATAGATGGCGATACCATAATATGCACTGTAGTTATGGTAGAGACCGCGTAGTTTCAAGCACACCTTTAAAGATACTAATTCATTTATGAATTAAAATATGTGCATTTCCTGCACTTATGCAGGATGAGAAGTGCCGGGCAATGCGCCTTACATTTTGCCCGCGGAACCTGCACACACAAAAAATATGTTAGTATCTCACAGCAGTGAGGAAGATTGTTAAGGGATATTTAGAGGAAAAAGAAAGAAGGGAGGACTAAACTAAACACAGGAGAGAGGGAGAGGTTTATTTAAAAACCAGGTGAATGAGTCCGGCAAGACTGATTTTGTTGAGATCGGAAGTAAAGGAAGTGCCGCAAAGCGTTAAAAGAAGTTACATGAAATACAAGCACAAGAGCAGGGCACAACAATAAAAGGAGCAAGATACACGCATAATGCAAGGTTCAGATGCATGCACGACTCTTGTGCTCAACTCTGCTTCAGTGAATAATACATAGTGCTTCAACTGATCACTGTTCATGAGCAAAGGACGCTGAAATCACTGTCGAATTTTTGAATCGGTATAGCAGTCACGTTGGGCCACGGATGTCCATAAGGTGATTTGTGTATTCTTATATATCTCGTCTGTGTTTATGCTTCAAATTTTTTACTGAAAAGTACGAAAGCTACCTGTAAGACCGGTTTATTTTTCCTGATATCCTTTCATATTTAAGTATTGCAGCATATTTGTATACAAAAAGCTTGCCATATTTGCACATATTGCGCTTGAAATTTTCTACCTGAAATCTCGGAATTGGTGGTTTCTAGGCGTATTAATATGTAATAAGTTATAATTAATCATCTGCAAGAAATTAATACTAATGTACTAATATATAACAATGAATGGTGATAAACGAAAACTTTCACTTGCGGCTGCATAGAAAACTTCCGCAATATCTACAATATTGTTGTGCTAGATGGAGATATTTTTGGCTACTACTGGTTTCCTGCAAACTTGACCCAAGTTAAATTGGCTTTACAATTACTGTAATATTAACCAATATTTATATAATTTTTCAAGTAATACGTTATCGCCGTTTGATGCACATTAAAATCTCTCGTTCTTGCAGGATCAAATATAGATTACCTATCAATGGAGCAGGAAGGACAACACATTTGCGCTTTTAAATATTTAACTCTCATGTAACGCTGCTTACGTTATGAAGAAAACATTAACAAATAATGTATATACCATCAATGGCAGTTAATTAAGTGACACGAGTTTAATACGCCGGCACATTGATCATTGAGGCGCGTAAAAAATAATGTAGGTGTTGATATTGTATACCATTTTTCGCGAAAGGGATGAGGAACGTCACCGGTCGTCGTTCTTCCACATTTAATCGCAGCGCTTAGGTACCACAAAAATTCCTTTTTTTAATTCCGGTTGCTCACCTAGGTGCTGGTCACTGAATTATCGTGTCTCTCGTTTCTTTGAGAAATCCAGAGAAGACACGATGCTTCGCGTGGTGAAAGGGGCCCGAGCGCGTAGTGACGTAGAGCGTTGATAAAAAA
This sequence comes from Nomada fucata, assembly GCA_948146005.1. NCBI lineage: Eukaryota > Metazoa > Arthropoda > Insecta > Hymenoptera > Apidae > Nomada > Nomada fucata. Next base: position 30,451,032 of record OX411278.1, on the reverse strand, counting down.
AGAAAAGGATAGAACCCTGGATCGAAAGGAGGACGAAGGATGACAAGGGAGGTAAGAGAAAGGTTGAACGGAGAGAAGCGGATCGGAGTGGAAACGCGATCGTGCGCGAGGGACATCGTGACTCAGGTAGGGCGGTATGATGTGGTAAGAGTGATGGAAAGGAGGGGCTTAACGGTAAAGTCGGTGTAACCTTACAGCGGTGTTTTTCAATCCTTTTTTCCTTACTACCACCCTGATGCTTGGGTACCCTTTTGCGGTGCCCTAGTCCGCACAATGGGGTGTTTCTTAATGTGTGGGAATAAAGTCTATATGTATAAACGCGAGTCCAAACCATATCATTGTAGATTCGCAGGTTTTTGTTCTTTGCCAACTGTTCACTTGCTCTCAACAGAACCATACATATTACATACGGGGATCGCTGTATTGTAACGTAGCATGGTAAAAAATTATGGCAAAGTAATTATGTGCTTACTTAGAGTACAGATACTTGGAACACATACTGGAAGAATAAGAAGGATGAGGTACGTTTTCAAACAACACAAGTAGATAATCCGCTTAGAATTAGAGTAGGACCATTTGGACACGTAATTCAATTGAACTCTCGTACACCTGCTAACGTTTGCTATGCTACTGTATACCCCTTTGCACGCTTGCATTAATTCCGATGTCTTCAAGGTACGACTACGATTTATCAACCATTGGCAAACCTATTACGCACAAGGAAGCAATTACTTCTGTACCAATCGTTACCCCCGCGGAACTAATCCCCAAATACACGTCTCCTGCAATTGTCTGTAAGTAAAAGTTGTTATAGCTAGAGACCATCGCTTGCTACTTTACTTTGGAGCTTGTCAACGAATAATTTTCTTGATATTGGAACGCGGGAATCTATAGGAGTCAACGTGAGTCAACGAAAGTTTCACTCTAGATAACGTAACACGATCGTTTATCGATGAATAAAACACAAATTCTATTTCTACAAAGGCCAGATATCATAACCAGTTCAGGTACCACTACCAATTTGTAATCCAAGCACAAGTTCAGATTAATAAAGGATCTATGTAACGTTAATGGCTGGTATCGTACGTATGCACGAAGAAGAAACTACATATTTAGTAGTAAGAGCAATATAAATTATCTATTCTCTAATACTAGAATAGATAGCCTATTCTAGTTGTTGGTTGTACGATGAAAAGTCGAGAACAGCATAGTTCCCCCATAGCAGTCTGCTTCGTGCACGGTACATGCAGCACGGTACACCGTACTTTCATAATGTCGAAGGAGTACAAGAGAACCGAGGCTCCTGGCACTCGACAGACGACTAGTGAAGGGAACGGACCGTCGTACTCGGTCTATACTCGACCAAACGGTCAACGAGAATGCTACTCCGAAAAGTTGCGTTTAACAGTTTTCGATAAAGGTGAGCTGAATTTTTGGCCGATCGATCAGAGTTGCAGTGATCATTGACTAGTTCTACTCGAAAGCTGTATGTGGAGGAACGCTTTCGCCAGCCGTATGGGCAACAGATAAGACGACACCGATGCTGAAAATCATGAAGAACGGGAAGCAAAGTAACGATCGATTGTGGATAATTTGGAATAAGTTTGCGCAGTGCAAGTAACCCGTAAATGGAATTGACGAGAGCATGGAGGGACGAGCGCTTTGTCCATTCGATCGTACATCGTGACGAAAAATTAGCTCGCTGATCAGCAAAACAGGAAGGCGTTTCTGCGTCACCTTTCAACCAACCTCCGCGCGCATCTGGTCCTACAGTTTGAGTTCAGTTTACGAAACCCACTCAAGAGGAAAGATATTTTGTGATTGAAATACGTTTTTATCGGTGGTGCCCACCGAACAAAGAAACATCGTGGGATAGTTTTCGTGGTGCGCGATAAAGTGTTCTCCGGTAGCGGATTACGCATTTGTGGATGATCGTAACGAAAGTTAGCGCGCATTCGATGTGATCCCGCCTTTCGTCGAGAGCAGAGAGCGATATATCGAGGATGGCTCGAGGGATTCTCCTATCCCTTTTGGGGATCCTAGCCGTGGGCGCAGAAGGCATGTATACATTCCAGCCATTACTTGTCGCGGCTAGAGTACCAACACTCGCGGCGAGTGTAGCAACAGTTATTCGTGTCGGTAAAAATTAACGCTTTCAGAAAAATTAGCGCTCCTTTGACGTCGAGTCTACATCCTCTCTCTACCTGGTAGTCTAACGATTTACATTTGAAGCGACGCACGGGCACTATTAAAATGCGAAGCATTAACGTGTCTCGCATTAAAGAATTAAAACGGCAGTGCGGTAGAAAGGTGAGATGCGCGGTGTTACCATATCGAAATTTGAAATTCAACGAGCGTTCAGATTTTTCCATTTGTTCCTGAGTTTCGTCCCTGGCACTAAGGAAAGGAATACAAGCGAACAAAACAGGTACCGCCCACTCGATTCTCGTCCACGCGGATTTTCTGGTGTCTCGAGGCCACCCGGTGTATCCGCTTCAAATAAAACGCGCAGGTTCCATATCGCTCTGCATTTTATTTTCTCGAAACCTTGCGGATTCCATCGAGATTTTTAATCTCTTTCGCGCGTTGCGGTGAATATTTTTCTATACTCTCGGTCCATCTTGAAGTCCCACCTGTATAGCAGCTGCAGCTCACGAAATCGGCGGACCATTGAGAAATATTCATTGGTCAAACGAACCGGAAACACGGTGAATTTGCATTCGACATTCTTTCTTCCCCTGGTTTCTTTCGACCCGAGGAATTTTAATTTCGGTAACAGGACTCGCCGCGGGGATAGTCAATCGAAGCGAGTTATACTTTGCGTGATTCTTATTGCCCTAGTTGACCTACATTAAATACCTCGATGAACGTTATATTATATTTCTGTGCGTGTATAGTAACGGTTACATAATGTACCTGTGCGCGGTAATTTTACAGAGGCCGCCCTTAAAGTGCCGTCAGCTGTCCAACAAACATATGCTCTGGGAACAAACACCTTTTTAATAGGCAGCTTGTTCTTCACCGTTACACTTCTTTGTTTCTTCTTGCGTCCAAGATACTTTCGATTCGGGTTCGTACTTCTATGAATTAGGCGTGACGTTCTAACGTCGTTTCGTAAAATGTAGACCGGTGCGTTTTACGTCACAGTCACGTAAAACGTAGACATTTTCGTAGCAGGTAACGCTTACTTGAACTTTCATTTGGAAGGAGCATATGCGCGTAGGAAGGCCATGCCTTTGATAGAAGCAGAATTCTAGCTTGAAAGTAACACCTCCGTCGATCTGTTAGCGGTATCTATTTAAGTGGCAATCTTGCTGGAATTGTTTTTCTTCTGCCTTCTATCTCCTTCTATCCTTGTGCATCAGGAATATGATTTTGGTTACCAAATGAAAGTCTGTTACGTGTGCGATAACTCACGATCGACATAAAACACCTTCAACGAAACCAGCCGACCCGTACAGATTGCCATGAACTATGCCAACAGTTCCCCCATAAATAAGGTGATTCGTAAATTGGTCAGGGCGAATTACCCTACATACCGACGAGAGGGTGTAGTTCGCGAGCCTGTGAACGATCCAATTCCATTCGCAATAGAATGTTAAATAAGCATGATTTGCAAAGCAGCTAGCCGGTGGCCAATGTGGTGCGTTGAATCTCGTGTTAAGGTGGGGAAGTAAAAGCGTCCTCGAGGTTCTAGGTGAACGCTTTTCTTTCGTTCTCGTGAAAGAGGAAGCGTGTCGAACGCTACGGATCTGCACGATTCACGTTTCCACCGAGCTAAGCTGAGACCGCCGTAACATTTAACTCTCAATGGTTTGGCTGGACTCGGAGGAACGCGAAACTCGCGATAACTTGTATGTATTACAATAAATGCAGGTTAATGGGTGGGGCGCTATGCCTCGACGGCCAATACAGGTGAAATTTCAAGCGACAGGAGTCCGCTTCTCGTTGTCTCGCGATCAACATGCGCGACGGTTCGTTGGTATTTTGGTTGTGGCTGCGAGCAATTTTCTACACCAATTGCACAATCGTATCAACCTTACTGGAACGTCCTCGAGAAATTCGCGTCGCGCGGCTAGAAACTTTGAACTGTGAAACGAGCATAGGAAAGTATACAACGTGTACCTCCGTTCTCGCTGTGGTTTCCGTTTCCCGACGCGTTGGAGGTGTCGCAAGTCATCGCCGATCCCGATGACATACGCACCACGTGCTCTCACTCCTCGGACAATAGATTGGGAAACCCGCGAAAGGCACTCGCTACCGTTTTCATAACACCGGTCGATTTCAAATTAAATGTTTCGAGTGGCACAAATTCTGAGGCATCGGTTCGCCGCTTGTTCCTACAAGTGGGTCCTTCTTCGTAAGATCGAGTAACGACGTTAACCGGTTTCTTCGTGCCCCCTGTTGCCCATCAAACGGCTGTTAAATTCGCTCTCGGTCTGTATCGTTTACGTAAATGCGATAACACGTAATATCCGTCGTTAATGTTACATATATTTACCTTTCTTTTCGATCACGCTAGAACCATTGAACTTTAAGAAGCAAATATCAAATTACCAAGAGCCCTCAATTGTTGTCCGTCATCCGAAGGAACAGCAAAAAGCAATCTCCATCGATCTCTCTTTTTTTCTGTCAGGTAGAAGAACGCAAACAGGCAAGTCCACTTTCCAACTTCCTGACAATCGCTTTTGTCCAACGCGCAACATTGCGTTTTTCTCCCGCACATTTACATCCTCGTAATTATTGCCAAGCACATATCCGCGCCATGCGAGACACTCCAGTTGCAATATTCGATGTTCAACAGCGACTAAGTGCCTAGTCGAGGGTAGAGAATTATACTTTTATTTCAAGATGATCGGGAAACTGCTAGCGATAGTACCACGCAGTTATGCACGTGTACGGACGTATCAGAAAGATGCGCAAGGAAAGAAAGCGATTGCAACATCTGCACCTAATAATAATCAGCTAAGAGTAACGAGGCTTACAGACTTTCAAGGGTTGACCGAATTTTAACTGATCCCGCGAAACCGTAATCGCTAGCAACGAAACGATGCACGTATGTGCTAGTTTTCGAATGAAACTATGTATTCCTCTATCGGGTCGTACGAAAGAAAATAAAGGAAAATGGCGATAAACCAAGAACTGTACCGTGACACGCTTCACCGGCAGTAGTCTCGATCCAAAGTAGCTCCATGTCGTACCGTTATTTCGGGTTTAAAGTTTTGTAACCGCGTGACCCAGACCCATGAGGCGACCAGTGAATGCCAAAGACCGGGCCGAAGCTAGCAATGTACTTACACGTACGCACGCGGGTAATTAACCGGGAATTCTCGACCTCCTCGTCCCATCGAGATCCGAACCTACGAAGGTCCTCTCTCCAATTGCATTTCGCGCAACGCTAAACGTCAACTGAAAGATTTTTACTTGCAATTTTTTATTCAATGTCGTTATCCGTCGGCTACTTCTAATTTCGTGAACGAACCGTGCGTTACTCGATCACTAAAATTTAGAGGTGCTTCGTTACGCTTTTCGATCATTTTCGCGCAATTACTGAAAGTTTGAGAGACACAGATTATGTTCGTGTTGGAGATTCGATCACTTTTATCGTTGATAATATTTCACGACGGTTAATTAAGAAATTTATGCCGGAGTCATGGTGAAATGATTTTAATTGTATAGAAAGTGAGCAACGGAATAAGCGGTTCAAACATTCTCCGGAGAAAGATGTTTCAAATTGAAATAATCGCGGACCGTTGTACGCGCGAACACGTTTGTTCTCGCTTTAATTAACCCGTTCACACGAAACTGTAACTCGGTGTCCCATGAGAAGCAGCGCCTTTCCGAGAGTTCGAACGGAATAAAGGAGACAACGGTGACTTTCACCGTGCGATCGAGCGAACACCGATTCAAATTCAAATGGACAGATCTCCGTAGGTATTTTGTCGAAAGGAATGAACAAAAAGGCATGGAAATTGTAAAGTAGGATCGTGAAGATCGTCGGTTCGAAGATCTGAGGCCATCTCTACTGCTGCCGGCCTTGACGCATCGCATCGCAGGAAACTTATTCCACGGGTCGCACGGCCACGCTCCTCTAATCCTTTTTATGATCCTGTTGCCGATACGTATCCATAGGTTTCGCGAGGCTCGCGTTATCGTCATTGCAGATTTTAACTGTGACGTCACAATAGCCAAGCGGCTTATCGAGCACGCGTACGCCTCTGCTCGTAAACGGCAGCGCAATTTTGTACTCGAATAATAAACTTTCCCGTTTGGAATCTCGTTTTGTTGTCGGCTCAGCCGGTTCTTCTTCCATAAATTCTTCCCCGGGTTCCCCTGCTAAGCTATAGAGCGCGATTGTACTGAAATAAATTTTTGTAATCTTGCACGCGTAATTATACCTTTATGGGAAGGCGAGACCGAAAGATAGGCAGCAATTTTTTTGCGGTTGCGTCAAGGTTTGGTCATTTCTACTCTCGAGGAAGTATTCTGTGGCAAATTATAGGGCGCACGTGGTCGTATATGCATGTCGATTTCTATCGTCTTCTAACTGCCGGGGCTTTCCATTGGAAGAAAAAGTTTCTCAAGCTGAGCACACGGCCGTGCCGATACCTGTTCTCCGTGTTCGCTACCTGCCATAACTTTGTAGCTCCGTAGCTGTTCCACGCGCGACCTATTAATTTCAGCCCTTTCGCGGTTCTCCGAATTATCTTTCGTACGATTTCCCGGCTCGCGGAACTCGAATAATGATATACGCGTGGGATTCCAACGAAGGTTTCTCTTTTCACCGTTTTACAGCCATTGTTTGATTTACTTTGAAAGCGAAGTACGGGTGCATGCGTTATAAAATTAAGTCCCGGGGAGAATGGCAGCTATGTCCTTGACATCTCTTGTTCAATTAACGACAGGTACACGCTTGCGTAACTAAGCAGTACGAGAAATTGAATGGAAAAGGAATCTATGTTAATTAACGCGCGGACAGATAATTCCATCTTCCCTATGTCGCGCTACACAATTTTCTAAACGGAGACACCGATTACTATCGCGTAAATTTCACTTATTTTCCAAGTTCTGTTACATATTTAACAATCGACAGCGTAGTTGGAGATTGCTATTCACGAAGGAACTGTGAAAGTTCCTCGCGAAAAGAAATTTTCGGGCAAATGAATCTTTCCCTCCTTGACTTACAATTAGGCATATCTCTCGCCGGTAGGTAACACTGCAATTCTTTTTGAATAATCACTGGCAGCGTTCCGTTTGCCTTAGAAGCTCCGCATTTTACCGCAAATAAAATCGCCGGGATCGAAACGGTGGCTTCATTAATTTCAAGCAATAAAATTTCCAGCGAATAGTTAGCGCTGCCATTAAAACCGCACTGCATAGAGGTTTAGAAAATTGATCATGGTTGAACGAGCGTAATTTTTTTTCCAAATACAGGATTGAAGTGTGGCCATCCGGCTGTACCAATGAACGCCAAGGTGGCATTGTCCAATGAAACTTTAGAAACTGGAACTTTAGCGACGTACATTTGCGATACCGGATACGAATTGTTTGGGTAAGCAAAATGAAATCCTCAATCGCATTTATATTCCGCGATAGAATTCGCGTTACACGCGGATAACTTGGACAAAAGTTTTTCGCTTTGTCCATAATACATACATTCGAACGTACTTGAGTCGTAGCCACGCGCAACGACGGTTTGCACATACGCGTATCACGATAGTCGTCGATAGCACCGTTTATTACAGACTTTCACTGTTTTTTTGTATACTTTAAATGGTATATTATACTTGCACGGGTGTCTATGCCTATAGTTCTCTTAACGTGACTTGTTTACAAGGATTGTTTTTTCCTGCTGTTGCTTGTTTAGCAGCGGCACTCTGACGTGCAACGCTCGAGGAAAGTGGCAAGGGGATTTACCATTTTGCGGTAAGTATTCGTTTCTCAATGACATTTCATTCGATTTGGTATCCTTCTGAACATCGTAATTCCTCTATCGTACTGGCATATTTGATTACGCGTCTGCCTTGACAGCAAGATTGCACGCAACTTTCACCTGTGTACATACAACGGTGTCGCAAAAAAATCGATTGCATTTTGCGATCGAAGAAGTTGAACCGCTTCCCCTTAAAATGCAATACAGAATTACTCCGGTTTCAGGCGCACGGTAGAAAGCGATTTTTTGTACGCCATAAGCATCCTCGTTAAAAATACATCGACCTTTGGATTATCTCCTCTTTTTATTCGTTGCGACATTTCACTTTTACCAGCAAAATCGGTTTGAATGCCTGATGGAAAGAAAGTTTAAGAGCGACCACGAACCGGCCACCGATTTAAGCGTTACACCGTTTGCTATTTATTCGGTGACAATCGCGTCCGACCGACACGCCGGGGAAATTGCCTCAAACAAACTGCCAGCGGGAATGCGGAAGAATGATAAAACCGGAAGATTCCGAAGCATCGGGTACTTTGCAGCCCGGTGAAACTACCCGCGACAGCAGATAATCGTTCGTCTTCGTTACTACTACGAATGCATCCTGCCATTAGTTGCTGCTTCGTTATTCGGTTACACAAGGCGGCGCCTTTCGTTTCGTTACCTTTTGCGTCAAATATCATTGAGAGAGAATTCGGTTAAAAAAGTGCGTGACGTTACTGCAGGCACGAACGTCGGCTTCCGGAAACCGACAAACCAATCGACTACAGTGCGAGGTGGAGACGCCAGCCATGGAAACGACGGGGACTCCAGCACCGAGCACGACGGAAAAAGGTGCACGGAGACCCAAAGCGAGCCCAGTCCTTGGTGGAAGGTTGACCTTCTCAAGTCCTATTCGGTGAAAGTCGTCAGAGTAACGACCAGAGGCTGTTGCGGTAAATTTTTCTCTGTTAGATTTTGCTGTTCCCAATTGACAATAAAATGATTCCCTGCTCTTGGTAGGTCATCAACCTCTGCAAGACATCGAAATACGCGTTGGCAATAGCAGCGCCGAATTACAACGCAATCCCTTATGCGCCTGGTTTCCCGGGACGATAGGTAAGCACTGACGTTTCAATGAAATTAACGACGGTAATTCGCGTTCGGTTGCTGATCAATTGACAATTGCAGAGGAAGGAATCACAAAGACTTTTGTCTGCGCCCGAGCACTGATTGGTCAATACGTGTTCCTACAGTTGGTTGGGGTCGAGGGAAGCTTGAGTCTCTGCGAGGTAGAGGTGTTTGCCGTTGACGGTAAGTCGGTAGCTCGGGTGTTCGACCTACGATCAGCTGGTCGGTTAAATAAAATTCTTGTGGAAAAGTTCTACCTGGTTTTTCGTAGAGTTCTCGACGGACAGATGCGCCAACAGCGGAACACCGGCTGACGCCGACTTGGCTGCGTTCAATTCCACCTGTTACGAATTCGTTGTGAAGAGGGGCGGCTCTTTTCAAGAAGCTAGGAATTATTGTCGCACGAGAGGCGGTGATCTCGTTCATGGTTTCAAGGTCTGTGTAACGGCCACTCCTCGTGCCTTTTCTCGAACGCGATCCAAGTGCTCTCTTCGCAGCAATCTTTATCCGGTCTTGTAACGCAGGGTGCGGCGTCCGTGTACATACTGAACAATCTGGAAAGACGAAAGGAGAAGCTGAAGACTCAGTTGGTGTGGATAGGGGCCCAAAAGGAACCACTGATAACGGCGCGAACGTGGCGCTGGGTCGACGGTGAGTCTTTCGTTCGTCGATCTCTTTGATTTTTCTCCCGGTTGTACCGATTATTCATCGCGGCCGAAAAGCTTATTTCCCTTCTCACGATTTAATCGATAATTGGGTTCATGGGAATCGGATCGAAGAGCTAGCGTTGGGCAACGTTCGTTCAGATTCGTCGATCTGGGCCATTCAATTTGCCCCGCAATTACTTGCTCTATAATTATAGTTCCGTTTGCCGTTTGAATTCGTTAGCCCGTCGCATCGCTTGGAAATTCGTCCCCCGGACAGCCATCGCGGCCTGGCGAAATCGAAGATAGACCCGACACGGCCGAGTGTCGGCGCAATAGCATGCGCTAATAAATAGAACGTGAAAGTTACGGCTATGAGGAAATCAACGGGAAGTTACACCCGCGAGCGTCTGTTTGAACGTAGAATCTGCGTTAATTGTTTGTTGCGTCCGGATCGAGGAGACGAAAAAATGATCTCTGTGTTTGAAGATCGTTTACCTCGTGCTGGCCAAAATGGAAGCATTTTTTTACCGGAATACGAAATACAGCGAGGCTCCTTGTTTTTAGGCGAAATTGTGCAGAAACCTTCTTGGGGCAAAGATCAGCCGAATAATTACAACGGCGAACAAAATTGCGTAGTGTTGGACGGTGGCCGGAGCTGGCTTTGGAACGACGTCGGCTGCAATCTTGACTATTTGCATTGGATATGTCAGAGCAGTGAGTATCGATCGATACGCGTGTACTTGCATAAATAATAAAAACATTATGAGGCGCGAACGCGTTAATTAAATGTCTTACTTTCTCGTTTCCTCTTCGCTAGGACCGCCTGGTTGCGGTAGCCCAGAAAAATACGAAAACACTACGATAACGGGAATCAAAAGAACTATAGGATCAACGATAGATTACGTCTGTCCCGATGGACACATGCTGATTGGCTCGAAGAGCAGAAAGTGCGAGCCGAGCGGATTTTGGAGCGGCGCAGCGCCTACGTGTAAATGTAAGCTTAATCGTACGCGCGTTTCTACGCGAGCTGCATAATTGCTGGGGCAACGATAACGCGGCTGGCTTGTCAGCCATTCTTTCACGTACACCCCAACGTCGGTTCTTAAATACTTCCAGTCGTCGATTGCGGTCGTCTGCCCGAACTGGAGAACGGCGCGATCACGCTCCTCGATAAAAGGACAACTCACGGAGCGCTCGCCGATTATGCTTGCAAAGAAAATTACACTCTGCTCGGAGACACGAGACGCAGGTGTGGGGACGGTGGTATTTGGAGTGGACATAAACCGCAGTGCCTGTGTACGAATTAAATTTTTCAGTGGTTTTTTCACACTTGGTATCCTGCCTTTGTCGTTTAGACGCGGTAATTTTTTGTCTAGTCGACTGGTGCCCGGAACCACCTCAAGTTAATGGCGGAGTCGTGACAACCACTGGAAAGAGAGCGGGCTCGACTGCCACATATTCCTGCCAAAATGGTTTCATTCTATTCGGAGATAACGTGAGTTGCTTTGAAAACAATTTACATTATTGGCGTTGCGCGCAACGTATCCTGCCGATCCTCCTCTTTTCCCTCGTTTAGTATGCTCGAGGCGTAACAACCGTTTCGAGCGCAAAATTTCATTAAGCCGATCTTTCGCGTCTATCGCAGCGGTATTATTTGTAGCAAGTTTGGAAACGTTTGCGCAACCAGTTTGCTTCAATGCTTCCGCCGCGCGCAGAATATTGAATATCGCTAACGCGGGTAATCAATTTCGCAAGGTTCTTACTTGCGATGTCGGCGGGGAATGGTCCGGCAAAGCGCCCCAATGTCGATTCGTGGATTGCGGAGCACCGGCTCAAATCGAGTTTGGTTCCGTGACCTTAATTAACGGCACCACCACGGTTAAAAGTCTGGTAGCGTATACGTGCTTGGAGGATTACTGGCTGGTTGGCGAGGCGAAACAGGAGTGCACCAAAGAAGGGAAATGGAGTCACGATACGCCATCGTGCGAATGTAACTATGACAGTTCAATCGTTTATTTACTTCCTCGAATCGTGCGCGATTTCAATAAATACGAAGAGATAATTAACGCGAAGGATTTGTTTACTCCTCCAATATAGTGATCACGTGCGAGGAACCCGAGGTACCGACTGGAAGCTACGTGGTCGGGTACGACTTGAACGTACATAGCGTCATCGAGTACCACTGTGAAGCGGGATACCTGCTTCGAGGCGAAGCCAGGCATACTTGTGGCAGAGACGGTGAATGGTCTGGAGAAGTGCCGACCTGCCAGTGTAAGGCTTTCGTTGACGACTCATATCATTCGTTTTCCAAAATAACTTGCACGCTCTGTCGTATCCTCGCGTATTTACAATTTCTGCGCCCATTAAATTTGCAGACGTTGATTGCGGGAAAGTTCTGCCTGTCCTGAACGGTGCCGCAGAATACGTGAATGATACGACACACCTGGGAAGCGAGATTACCTATAGCTGTACGAGGAATTATAGGCTAAATGGAGTGGCAAGAAGATATTGCTTGGACAATGGTCAATGGAGCGACGCGACTCCAAAGTGCGAAGGTACTTGGGGGTTCAGTATCTCTAGAGCTTCCGTTATACGCGCGTGGCATTAACCCTAGGACTCGTGTAATTCTTTCTTTTCGCAGAGATTCGTTGCCCCGAGCCGGTTTACGCGGAGCACGGAATTCTTTCGGTGACCGGCAACGATCGAATGTACGGTAGAACCCTAATTCGCACAGGAACCCCGGAGAACTCTAACACCGGTGCCACTTCGTACAAAATCAGTGCCCTCGCGAAATATCGTTGCGAAAGAGGATACAAGGTTGTCGGCGAACCTTTGTCCACTTGCGAAGACAACGGAAAATGGAGCGGCGAGGTTCCACGATGCGTTTGTAAGTATCTAAAAAATTCTACCGCGTATTTAAATTGGTCGCAAAATTCTTCGTCCAAATGAATAATCACGCATGCCTCAGATGTCGATTGCGGAAAACCAGAACACATTCAGCATGGAAAATACACTTTAACATCGAACGCCACTTATTACGGAGCAGCTGCGCTTTACGAATGCGATGGTAATTTTGAACTGGACGGGTTCGCCAGAAGACTGTGCCTCGAGAATGCCACCTGGAGCAGCGAAACTCCGCTCTGTAAAGGTGAACGTCGCATACGCTCAGAATTTCATTTCGTATCGTATAGGGTGCTTCGAAATAAATGATACGCGAGCAACTCTGTTTCCCCGATGTACAAGGTACGAAAACTTTCTAACTACCTGCCTGGGTGATGTAAAGTTTCGCGCATCTTGTACAGGCGAAGCACCCTACTTTTTCTTCAACGTTCTACTATTATATTCGGTCGTACCATTGGTCTATATAGAAATTAGATGCAAGGATCCCGAGAAAGAAGGGGTATTATCTACACAAGTTTCGACTCACAGCGTGGGTGGGGTTGCTCACTACAGTTGTCCACGTGGATTCTATATGGAGGGGAACGAGACCCGAGTGTGCTTGCAGAATGGATCGTGGAGTGGAAGCACGCCGGCTTGTTTCTGTAAGTACAAGCGTCTGATCTTCTTCGATTAACACCACTTTTTGCGGGTCTGAAATGCAACTTTATTAGATTAAAATATAATTTAACAGCCGTTGATTGCAAGCACCCGGGATCAATAGAAAATGGAAGAGTGATAGTAGTAAACGGAAGCACCATTTTCGGCGGAACTGCAGAATATCACTGTTTACCGCAATACGAGAGAGCGGGGCCGTTTTTAAGAAAGTGTTTAGATACTGCCCTGTGGAGTGGAGAGGAACCGAAGTGTGAATGTAGGTGAAATGCAGCATTACAAGTACATATCTGTATCTATGTAAGTGCAGGAAGAATTGTTTTTAATCCGTACTGTACTTTCTTATCTGGTAGTTGCGCCAAATGAGGTAGCGGAAGCGCAGGGCGTCGGTACCAGTGTTGGGATTGGTGCTGCAGTTATTATATTTATATTAATCATTCTTGGACTTATTTACCTAAGACTGTAAGTATAATCATTAGTACGATTTTAAATAAATGCTTGCATACACGAGAAAACGGACGCTGTTGCAAACTAATGAAATACTTTCTAGGAGAAAAGCTACACCAGTAAAAAATACGGAAAATGTCCAAGCAGCGGAAAGGAAAGAAGATCAGAATGCTGCTGTTATGTCCTACGCCTCTCTAAACGACGGCACGCCTAACACTATGTACGAAAATGTTCCAGAGGATGGTCTTTACGATAATCCTTATAGCCTTGGTGGCAGTACTTACGGGTGAGTTGAAATAGAATATTTGCTTCTGTATTTGTACTACGGAAGAGAGAGAATCATAAATGCCTTTATCAAATTACAGGTACGGTAGCAATATGAGGAGGCAATACGGTAGATCGGGACACTACGAAGCGGAGCCAGTTTCAAACCGAAACGGCATCACAATTAACGGAGTGTCTGTGCGATAGCTTAAGAAACCGTGATTAGAATCGAATGCGTTTTTTTTTTTATAAGCTATTATTTATGTACAGGTAGAAAGATACAGGTGCGCGATTTTTTGTTGCCTTTATTTATGTTAATATATTCGACGCATCGCCGATATATGTAAATAAGTAAAGAGGAGTAACGCAGATGACGAAATAACTATACAAACTTTGAGTCAATGTTGTATGTATTATCAGCGATAAAACACGTGATATTAACGAGCGTTTAACTACATCCAATACTCCAATTAATTTGCATAAGAAATTACTCGACATATCAATCGATGTATCATACTATTATGTATATAATATGTTCCCCCAATTTAGAATTATTTGTAAATTACAAGTAACAAATTTGTAATATAAATTCGTATGTTCATTGGTGATGCAAATAAAGAAACCAATGGTCTTGTTTTATTTTATACCTCGTAGTATTTTTTTCGAAGCGCACAGACAACTAAAAAATTACATGCAAAAATTTGTAGTCAAGCTGTAGTAATACTTACAGTGATTACCGTAAACGTAATTACGAAATGAAGGGCAGCTATATCGGGCTCTTTCATTGCCTTATAAGGCAGGGCTTTCTGTGTCAACGGCTTACTCCAACTACGGTACCTACGATGACGTATCCTTTCAAGGGTGAACCAAAAGTGCATCTTTGTAACACACTTTCGGTAACATTCTTAATAGCAATAAAAATGTACGCGCTTGGCCACCACAAAATGCACACAATTCTGATCCTTCCAAATAATTTATACATACGTACATATACATATCTTACACATTATACATCATTTGCAAAGAAAAGAATTGAAGTCACATTGCCATTTGTGTAACGAGTATATCAGATATTCTAAATACGGTTTACTGCTGTTCAATATTAATACAGTAATCCATATTGCGAATAATGGAGTTCAAGTATGGAGTAAAAAATCAATCGCCGTTGGAAATACTCTTTTTATGCAGCAGCAGCGCAGAAGCAATGTGGCCTAATTTTTGGATACATCTAGGATCCAGAAAAGCCATGTGTAGTGAATACACGATCCTTCACCAGATGGCGTTACTTATCCGGGTGTGGTGAATAACCATAGAGTGACGCGTAACGTGAGTCACAGTAGTGGTACGAGTGCCGGATCAGTAGTACCCTTTTGCAATTTTTTGTGTCGTAGCTGTTGTAAATCAGGTTGGTTAAAAATTATTTAGTTACCTGTAATGTTTCTATATAAAGTACTGCAACTATTGATTTGTGCACATGCGAACGGGCTGAGAAATGTGTAAAAAATTTGACAGCAATGCTTTCCTTATACGGGCGGCCATTGTTATTGTGCCGTTGCTTCGAACGATGTGCATACTTTCTCGCTAATTTCTCTGACACGATAACTCCATTTTTCACGTTCAATTACTGTAAACTCGTTACACATACGGTGCAACAATTTCGTGCATATCCCAGCGGTTTATAAAAAGGGCTTATAGATGTGTAAATATAGTCTGTGCAAACTCTGTTGAATGATTACCTGGAAACAAAGATTGTGCAAAGTAGATTTCCAACGCAATGTAATTAAAAACATTTGGAAATATAATTATGCTGGACACATAGGATACTGTTAAAACGGCATATATTTAAGAAAATATCTTAACACTATATAAAATTGTTAGTTTAACTATACTCCAAAATTCAAATTCAACTATACATCACTTTAAAGGGATATTTTTACGTTGATATGTATAGACGTAAAGTGTAATGCCCTCTTTATTGAACCGTCACGCAGCCTATCTTATTTTTACCTTGATTTAATTACGTCGTAATTTCCTAAATTAATTATCCAAAAATAAATAAGAGTTCATTAACAGTGATCTCGGTAAGGAAATAGATAACTTTAGCCTTTATCCTCCTCCTACCCCGATTTCGCATAATCAGTTTAATAAGAGCTGGTTACATTTACCTAACCTCTGCTTCATGTATAAAATTCTATTTGCGTAAAAACTTTACGACCAATTTATGCGAGTGAATTGATCCGTGTATAGTAGTAAAAAATTATCAATTAATCATAATGTTTGTGTATTCTTTGTTTTGGATTTTAGGAATACAAACATGTCTTCACGCAAAACTGCCGGCCGTCGTGCAACGACCAAAAAGCGGGCACAACGCGCAACGTCGAACGTCTTCGCGATGTTCGATCAAGCCCAAATTGCTGAATTTAAAGAAGCTTTCAACATGATAGACCAGAATCATGACGGATTTATCGATAAAGAAGATCTTCACGACATGCTTGCCTCGCTAGGTAATGTAAAGGAGAAAAGTTAACCGCAATGGGTGTGCTCTTTAATTTGATTCACCTTTGATATACGAAAAATAAAATACACGTGTTCTTTTTTAGGCAAAAATCCAACCGATGACTATTTAGAAGGAATGATGAACGAGGCACCCGGCCCAATCAATTTTACAATGTTTTTAACATTGTTCGGCGAAAGACTTCAGGGCACAGATCCGGAAGATGTTATCAAGAATGCTTTCGGTTGTTTCGACGAAGAAAATTCGGGACATATAAACGATGAGCGTCTCCGAGAACTGCTCACAACAATGGGAGATAGGTAATTTCTACACGCAATTCAATTCCTTACCTATCCTATTTGCAACTAACGAATTTCTTAATGCTAATTCTTGCTTGAAGGTTTACGGATGACGACGTCGACGAAATGTATCGCGAGGCACCCATCAAGGGATCGATGTTCGATTATATAGAATTTACACGAATTTTAAAGCACGGGGCCAAAGACAAGGACGAGCAGTGAAATATTCGAAGTCAACCTTCCATTATATTTGTGTGATTGAGCGCGTAATTTGTATTTGTGAAGTTTGAAATATTACTTGTATTTTTTGCACCCATCATTAATGAGAATAACTGAAAATCAAGGATTCATATTATTCTTCGAACATCTGCCTTATCTTTAGGTCCTGAAGATTTAAGTCCTCGAAACGTGTACACATTTACAGTATTTGTTTATAGAAGTATAAACGTTAATTCACAAGCTACGCGTCAAGGATAAGAACAACAATGCTTGATTGATAATTCGGGAAAAACTGCAATTACTGTAAAACTGATTAAACTAAATATGTAATATATATTATATACTACATTAACATGTAGTTGTTAAAGAGTTGGCATTTATATTTTAATATAAGAATGTATGAAATATCCAAACTATGACTTCTATCTCTACAACCACTCTATTTGACTCGTAGGTACATACTACGAAAGTAGATACTAATCTTTGATACCCGAGGCACCATAATTAAGTGGCAGACTGTTAATCTAAATAATTTCTAATTTGTTCGATTGCGAATGAAATAGAATGTGCCAAGTGCGCTAAATATTGTCATTACTAATAAAGAGAGGATAGACGCAAACAGAAATAGAATATAAGCAAAGTAACAGATATTTATGGAAATTGATATAAATTTTCTAGTAGCGGTAAATAAATGACAAAAAAGCATTATAGCGAAGAAAACTGGGGCAATATATGTACATAGATTCAAATTTTCCGGGAAAAAAGTGCGCAGTAAAAATGAACGAGGCGATCTCTGTCTGCTGACAGCCACGATCGGTCTGCGTCTGCGCGTTAGCGTTTATATACAGTATATACGGAATAAAGTCTCCCGAAGCCGCAGTATCATTTCCACTGGTGCGAGTGTGGGGTTCGCTTCGTATCGTCGCTATTTTTGCTTGCGGTGGCCCATCCTGTCGCGTCTCGCTGCACAGTGGTTGTTCCATCGAAGTAAATAGCAACAGAAAAATATTCGATAATTGGATACGCGTAGTTGACAGAGTGTGGTCGGGAGTTTCGGCTGGCGCCGATCTCCTCGCGAAAGGGGCAGAATTAATTGTTCGATCGGCAATGCTCGATGATCCACTGACTGGTTGACGCGGTGTGTTTACTACCTGCTGAATGTTAAGAGTGAGTCGCGGTGCTCTGTGAGTGAGTTTACGAAAAATCAAAGCGACGAGTAGAGAGATGAGACGAGGAACAGAGGCTGAAGTAGAAGCTGCCAGCCGCGAATTGGGTTACGTCCCGTTCGCCTGGCAACGATATATGACGCAACGACCACCCTTCGTTAGTACCAACAATCCTCGTGATCTTTCCGTGCCGCTTTAACTGCACCAGGACTTTGAGTCTCCCCTATCGAGACACGCGACACTTGCTAATAAACGCGAGGTGCGTTCCACGCGACCAAGCTATCTTCGCCCCTTCAGCCTGATTGCGCAGCTAGTTTTGGAGGTTAGCCGATCGCGATTTAAGAAACTTGAACGAAAGCGACACCCACCGAATCAGTCGGATCAGCTGTTTCCCAGGACGACCTTCCGACTACCCTTGGTAAGTGCGCTGCCTTCAGTCGTTGTCATGCCATCTTTTCCTGGATTTATTTCCACGATTAATCGTGATTTAAATCAACCGCGTAATAAATCTTATTTTTTTATATATCTTCGTACTATATTTCTTGTCAATGACAATATGCGTCTTGCATAGAAATATATCGATGTCACGTATGCGAATATACATAGGTACATTTGCTTTATATTTTATATATTTATCAATAATAAGTGTGCGCAGCACGTGACTGACAATAAGAATAAAAGCGTTGTCAAAATAAGTGACACGCGACTTGCTACAAAACACTCCTTTATTTCTAGACACAAAGTCGTAATAGACGATGTTCAGTAGCGCAGCACACATTATGCACTCGTCCGTGTTAACAGACGTTCGTAACTTCGCGTTTCTGTGGTAATTGCAAGATACTGCATCTCGGAGACGATTCACAATACAGGAACGAAGCTGCGAGCTTGCTTGGTTCAGGTGTAAAGACAACCGTCCACAGTTCCATATGCACTCGGTGTAACACGATCTAATGCTCAAACTGGCCATGTCAGTTCGATATTGCGTAACGTCCTTGCACGAGTGCGTAAGACTCATAATACGAGAGCACCTAACGAGTCTTAAAACCGAAAGAATTTAATTTCCTTTTTCGGACCGAGCGCTCGCGATAAGAAATTTAGCTCGTCGCTGCCACTCTCGTTCGTTGAATCGTTTTACGTCGATTTTCGTGTAACGCGACTCTTCCACGCAGAAAGGTTTGTTGATTTGCGAAGCAGAAAGGCAAGAATAAACGTGGTTCGCGAGTGAAAAGTAAAGCGGGGCGTTCAGTGCGAATCATAAAAATATCACGGACTTGCACGAAGCTACAAAACGGAGACGCGGAGGTTCTTTTTGCTCGGTCTATTAGCAAACCAGTTTTCCATTCGAACGCAAAGAGATGGAAGCAGTATTATCAGGTTAATTACATCCAAGTCAGGGACGTCTCTAATACGCAGCCATGTTTTCAAATAGGCTGTTCCAGATAGTAGTAGAGGTACTTACGTATAATACGCTAAATCTGTTACGCGATTTCGCGTCCTGTGTCACGAATGTCCGTTCCTTTTGCCGTTTCACTGTGTGCACCCTTGCGCACGCAGAACAGCTAATAGCTTTTTGCAACATTGGTCAGCTTATCGCGTAGAATTGTTTGCGCCTCGTTTCGCTGTGAAATAACTTTGGCTTTCGAGTGTCGGAGACTGGGGTACGCTTGCGAACCTTCCGAACGTAGAAAGAGAGAAAGGTAGAAAGGTAGAAAGGTAGAAAGGTGAACGAGAAGATGGCGAAAGTAGAAACTTTCGAAATCCCCTTTTGGTATTTGCAACATCGTTCCGTGAAACCTTACGCGCCACATTTTCAGCAGCTTCGGTGTAATCCCCGACACAGATAGGGTTTGTTGCAGAACAGCTGAGCTGTCGTGGCGTTCATAGATTCAGCTGTAACGTTAACGAAGATGTCAGTAACAACGTAGGGAAGGGCGCGGCAAAACATCTGTCTAACGACTGCGTCGAGCTACACGCGAACGAACAGCGGGAACTACACGCTAGTCGACTAACTTCGATGAATCGAAGTCGGCCCAACGCGCTCGAAGGTGGACGGTGAATAAGCGTTCGATCGGCGGGACTATCCGGTATCCTGTGTCGAATCCATCAATCGCAGCACCGTGTAATTATATTATCCGCGAGTGTATAAACTGCGACTGGCGTATTAACTCGTTTGCGGAATGACTGGGAAACTACCGCAGAGATGATAGCGCATTTAATGATCGTTCGTCTAGGGTCTAGAGTCCCTAGATCACTAGCACAGGGACAATTCAAAGCTTTCCCACTACGACCTCTTAATGCATACTCGATTAGACCGTCGCGCACATTTATTTTCCTTGGAATTTCTACTTGCCCGCCATTCCCCTGGCCTTCGTCCCGTTTCTACTTCCATATATACATACGTGACTTTGTCGAGTGGTGGCGCTATAACACGGACCGAACCGTGCTCTTGCGAAAACGAATTGACATTTTTTCAAGGGCAGTCGACATTTCCACCGCCGGCGTGCGATATCTTTGACATTTCTTCAATTGCCGAGACAAAGGAATGCCACGATTACCGATCGCGTCGTTGACGTGCCTGCGTTAATTCTGGAGAGATAAACGGCGCGAGTGCGATCGATAAACAATTCGCGCGGTACGCGTAGAGGCGGTTAGCAATTTAGGCCGATGTATCGGCGCGTATGCGCCAGAAGCATCTTCTCCAAAACGTCTTGGACGGATGTCTGGCCGTGATTCGATCTCGAGCCAAACTATCCGGGTCAGCCGCTCTAGAAAGCGAGTAGGTTAAAGTTTGGTGTGTCACGAGGCCGTCTAGACGACATTAGGCGAACACGAGAGATCGCGCGGCCGTGTTCGTCCTACCCTCGCCTCTGTGACCTGCCGACGTTGGATCCGCACGAAACGTCGGTCTTCGCTGGGCGGTAATAAAATGTCGTGAGTTACCGTCCAAGGGGGTGCTCTCCGTTAGGATAACGACGGCGCGGCGGTTCGGTGGCAAGGGAAGTTGGGAGAAGCCTAGCTTCGAGTAGGATGAACGACGCCGATTCCAGCGGGGTTAGGTTTCGCGACGCGCAAGCGTCGTATCGATTTCTTCCACTGCCTTTGCATTTGCCTTTACCTTTGCCTTTGCCTTTGCCTTTGCCTTTGCCTCTGCCTCTGGGTGCGTGTACACGCGAATCGGTCAGCCGACCGTCCTGCGATCGTTCCCTCTTCTCCCTGGAGGCGGCCGCTGTCGCAAAAGATGCACCGCGATAATCTGAACAGAGTTGGCGATCGAAAACAGACCGCTCGAGCTCGTTTCCTGGAACACTTGCCAACTATCGTTCGTCGGTCCGCGATGCTTCGCGCCTACCGCGGCCGAAATACTTCAATCGTCCGGATACCAAAGGCAAGCAGTTGGCCAGACAAATCTGCTGCAACAAGCTCCATTTGGATCCCTGTCCGATGGGCCATATGGTAGATTCGTCTTGCTCCAATTGCATATACGCTTCGAATCGAATGCGAGCGATCGCGTCGTTTCTCGGCTACAGAAAATACAGGGTGGTCCACTTTTTTTGTTTGGAATGGAATGCTATATACGTACGCATGGTCAATCGGAAACGCTAATCTACTACGTACGCGTGTACGCTGTACACGGACGGTCCCTTCTGCTTCGTTCCCCGGCCGAATCGGGCCAGGTTGGCCGCGACTCGGGTTCGCACGCGTGTGCACCTGTCCGTGAACAGATCGAACAACACTTTCCTAGGGTGCAGTGACAATGAAATTCGATAGTCTCGAATGGTCCGCTCGGTGGATCGGTGCGCGTTCACGGATCAGCGGAGTTGCGACAATGCCGAAAGCCGGACAGGGATAGTCGGTGAACAGGGAAGCGATGGGAAGGGTTGCCCGGGGGGGAAATGTGGCGATCTTTGCGTTAAGTGCCTGAAATTCGATGCATCCTGCCCATCCTGTGTCTCGTCTCGGAGACGCGGATGTGTCGTTGCCCCTGTTGCTCGCGGGGCAACCGCTGCATGCGTGCGTACGTAAGTGTCCGGTGCTGAGCGCAACTCCATCGACCGACTTATCCCTCTCGCTACTCTTCGTTAACTTTCGTTAAGCGGTAATCCTCGGTTCGCGTCGGGTGCTCCAGGCCCTCGCGACGCGCCGTTTCCTTCGGTCGTCGATGAATCCGTATCTCGTTAGTCGAACACCTTTTCTCGCTCGAGCAACGCATCGCGCGGTCCTGTGTATCCGTCTCGACGCAGCGGTCGATTCGCCCGGCAATTCGTTGCCCGTTCGATCAACGTTTCGATCTGCCATGGGAGATTCAACAGTTTGCCCTTGATTTATGCAAAGAGTCTTCGAACGAAAGCGACCGACGATGGTTCGTCATAATTCTCGCACGCTGGAATAAGCTCGGGGAATTAGCGAAGAACGTAGGCCGCGGTCGAAATTAGATCGAAAAGCGAGCAGGGCGACGCGACGTGCACGCGGATGACGCGCGTTACATAAGCCACGTAGACGGAAGCAAGTACAGTCGAGTAATCGTACGAAACGATTCCGATGGCTTGATAATAAAAGAGAACAAAGGAACGAAGGGGAAAGGCACTTGAGGTGCATAGTGGCGTCGTTAAAACGGGAGTCGAGAACGGTGGAAGGTATCTCTCGTTAATAAACTCCGGGGAAAATGAGATAGAGCGCGAGAGAGGGAGGCCGCCTCGGGTGAAGCACGGAAGAAAATAATAAAGGTAGCGGCACGATCGAGAGTGCGTTTCGAAAGGAGCGTGGCCGAGCGATCGAGCAACGTATACACGCGTGTATTACACGTATGCATGCATAGGTCGAATTCGAAATGCGAGCGTCCATCGTTCGACTGTGCGTTCTAATTTTGGAGAATGACTTAACTCTACCGCGATGTGCGTTACATTGGGATACCTACGTGGGTGCACGTTGTGTACTCGTTTTGCGTCGCAGCACCGCGTTCGCCGTTCCACTCGTGTCGTCTGTATCGATCAAAATGTTTGCCCTTGACGAGAAAGATCCACCACCGGCGCGTTAAATTCGAGCTTCGCTGCACGCTTCCTGGTCGACGTCGAACGACGGACCTGGCAGCCGCCGTCGTAAACAAGCGCAACGCTTACCGTCAATCCCGTTCTACGATCGTTTTAATAATAACGTCCCGCGTATCCGTGTATTTCCGAATGCATTTGCCGTTAGGAATTGAAAAGGAAAAACGTCGTCGCGCGAAGCAATTCCACCGAGATTTCGCGGCCCTTTTCCCGCGGCGGAGCTGCAACCGGAGCGTATATAGATAGAACTGGAGCTATGGGAAGCACGCGGCATCAAACGCTTCCGCGACCGTAAATTAGGCGTCGCGAGTCACGGGAGGCGAATTGAATCGCCGAAGCGGCCGCGCAAAATATATACTCCCGCTGGATCTTGGTAATTCGATACGGCGTTAAGATCGAGGAATAACGTCGCGTCAACAAAACGGGAGGAAACATAGAGATGTTGACACGACCGTTCGACGAGGTGGTATTTATTACCGCGCCGTGCGAAACGGGCCGCTCTCAAGGTCCAGCATTTTCTTTTTCTTTTCTCGAGGAGAAAGAAACGGCGATGGCTTTTCAACCGTTTCCCGTCGATTTAGTTTCGCAGCGGCAATTTTTTCCGGCTCGGCGACCTTGCGACGCGAACCGGCTCGGACGAACCTGGCCTTGAATAAATAGCATTTTTCCGGGTTAGCGTTCGTGACGCGTTATCGGAGCAGGCTTGGCGATAAGGCGAGCGCGCTTCAACAAGGATAGCTCGTAGAATGGTCAGAACGATCAGGAAGTTGTGTCTCGGTGCACTGACCTACGTTTGCAACTGCATCGAAATAACTTCGCCTCGTGCAGCCTCGTGGAAACATCGAAAGTCTCCTCGAGACCCGCGCGCTTCAACTAATTTCCTCGGCGATTGCAGAACTTTTCGCTCCGAAATGCCCGACGGCCGCGTCAATTTCCGCGTCCCGTCGCGTCCCGTCGCGTCCCGTCGCGTCACGTTCGATACATTATTTACGACATCCGCGAGCATCTCGCTCGTAATTCATCGCTTTTTCTCAACCGCCGACTCGCCGAAGCGGTTCCCGAGCGTTCGCGATACCGCTCGCTCCCCTGCCTTCGAAGACAACCTGCAATTTGCGCGAGTCCATCATGGGTTCACCGTGATTACCCCCCCGACCGTTTCCTTGCGAAGCTCTCCGAAGCTTTTGTTTCTTCCTTGGCGGCGAACTATGAATGAGCTCGTACTGTTAACGCGCGTTCCGTTACGCGCCGATCTCGCAGCTACGGGCGACAGCGAGTCACATCGGTGCGCGCACCTTCCACGCAAACTTACCTACGTAGTTGCGAGTTGCGCTGCTAAACGCCAGTCGCGTCGATGTCGATTACGAGACCCGCCCGCTTTCAAAGATCGAGAACGATGCAGGAGGCGTCTCTAGTCTTTCCACGTCCCTGCCCAATTAGTCGATCGTTTCGACGAGCGCCGTCCACCCGATGGATCACCGAGGTCGATTCGCTAGTCGGTTCGGAAAGCAATCGTTCAACGAAAGCCTGCGTGCTTTCCGACAATCAACACCTGTTGTGCCCTGGACGAACGGGCGGCGGAAATTGAACGCGGAAATTGAAAAGCAGGCTGGTGCGTGCCGCAAAGTTCATTTTTGCGCGCACTTTCCTCGAGGAGTAGGGGGCGTCTAATGAAATAAGAAGTAGGTTTCACGAGCAGCTCGAAGGAGGGTTCGCGGCAGCCAGCAATGAATTTATTGGATTACTTCACCGCGTGGCGCATCGTTGCAACTTGACCCGTCCAATTCCGACGGTTGACTTTACGCGCCTACGCTCTAGAAGAGCCGAGGATATTTCGCGAGCCCAGGCTGGCCAGCACAGTTTATTCGCATTCCGAATTATCGGGGAACGAGAGTGCCAGGGGCCAGCGTGAAATCGATTCGCGGCGCTAGAGCGTTTCGAACGCGGTCTCGCCTATTTAAATTCGAATTCCTGAATGCCTGGAAGCGCGCACGCGGCGAAATAGGGTCGTATTCGACGAATCAAGCGCAAACTACATCCAAGTATGCGGCGGTCATTTGCCGCGCTCGTGCGTGGCCACTTATCGAACGAAGAAGCGCCTCGACGAGTGCCCCGGTGTAGCTGGAAATTTTTCGCGAGCCGTACCGCGCTGGCGAAGAAACGTAGATGGCTCCTGCCATTGGATCCGGGATTCGAGGAAAGAAAATTGAAAATGGGCGCTCGAATCGACGCGGTAGCTAAACGAAAGGCCGCATAAGGCACGCTGCCGTGGGAAAAAAAGAGCGCTTATAGGGAGGCTCGATTACAGGTACGGGGGCTCGGTGAGAATGTCGCGTGCGCCAGTCATTACGCCGGCCGTGCGGTGGCTACCCTCGCGACGTACGCGATCGCGATTTGCATGCCCTCTTCGCACCTGGCCGGTGTCGTTCCGCTTCTTGTCGTCCAGTGGCGAAAAAACGTTTCGCGAATGCGAAACACGCGCGAAACATTTTGCTCGCTCCCCTTATCTGGCGACGGAGCAATCAACGCGCGTGCCTTTTTAACCCGTCGTCCGTCGAGGAAGTAAGGGGAAAAAGGGAGAAAAAAAGAAAACTAGTTCGATACGCGTTGACCGGTACGCCTAACCGCGATGCGGTTCGCGATCGTCGACGCTCGACAGTCGGCGTTGGAAGACCGCGCGAGGAATCCGAATGATCCGGAAGGGGCGACAAGGGTTGAGGTAACGCGGCTCGAGGCGGTTTCAGCGATAGCGCGAGAGAGATAGGGCGAGGGAGAGAGAGAAATAGAGGAGACGACTCCGGTCGGACGCGAGCATCTTCCTGGTTATAATGCCAGCGGACAGCGTCGGAAAGCATAGACGTTTACTGGCACCCAACCAGCTGCCAGAACCCGTACGGGTTCATCCGTATAGGTCGACCTCGCGACGCTGCACGATGTGCACAGGTATATACGTCGCGCAGACGATCTACACGGATATTTCAAAATTGCTCGGCTGCTCCGCTCGGGAAGATTAATGCCATCCTCGATGCTGAAAGTCGCGGTGGTACGACAAACGAGCGACCAACTTAGGGCATTGACCAGGATGTTGACATTATAAAATCTCTGCTGCATATGTGGGCAAATGATATCGTGAGATCCTGGTACGACGCGTCTGCGTATGTATAATATCGCGGTTTAAACAGAGTTCGCGCGAGGAAAATCGGTCAGGACCGGGGGAACGGTAGAGATTTCTTCGCCCTTGTAGCTTTATTTCAGTTTCGTTGAAATTCCTCGAACTTCGGGGGGTCGCGCTTCGTCGGCTTGCCGATAACGAAGCTGCGGTTCGCGGATTGACTGAGCGAACAGGAAAGCATTAAGGTCAAGTTGCCACTAGGCAAGATTCCGCTGCTTCAAGAGTTTCGAATTGAACGAACTCGAGAACCGGACCTGCTAGGCGGAAGCGGGAGCGACATCGAAACCATTTTTCGTTTCCACGAACGTTTGCGAATTTCGCCCGGAAAATTTTCACCGACCCTCTTGTTCTCAGCTGCACCGAAGAGTATCTCTGTTTGGAGAATCCGAGCTTCCGGGATGGTTGAATGCTCGTGCGCGAAACAACCCCCGTTGTTCGTTCCGCGGCGCAATGTAAACGACGAGCACCGGGCTCTCCTTAGCGCGAGTACAGAATTAAATTGGAAATCGCGTCTCCTCGCTCCGTGGAATCTGTTGTATTTATTTATAATGAATCGCCCTCGCGCGCGTACGCATTAGCGATCGTTTTGCCCTCCCACTCGCTGCAAGGGAGGACGAAGGGTTCGCAGCTCCCCCGACAGCGCGAGGGTCGTGCTTCCGCACGCGCTTGGCGACAAACGTACGCTTAAAAGCTGCGGTTACAGAGGCTCGCGGGATCGAGTCGGCTAATCCTAGCAGGGATAAAAATTTGCCCGGGTTTCCGACCTGCGGTAACCGTAGAATTCGATACGCCCAGCGTCGTCTCCTGAGAAAAGATTTCCGGGCACGAGTTGCTTCAAATTTAACGCCAGCGGAAAGCATCGCGGCGTTGCAGCGGGCGCGATGAATTCTCCGCGGATGGAGGAGAAGAACTTCTCGAGTGCTTCGGGGCGCGAGGAAAAAATCGGCCGAGTCGACCACGGTGAACGATATCGGATATCTAATTATCCGAGGACTCGTTCCTCCGACCTGCGTCCACAATGAACTGCACGATCCTGCGCGCAGGCTTAGCGGTCGCGGACGCGTGTAACGTCCGCGAGCGATGGCACGCACGGACATCCAGAGCGTAGACGCGCGCCGCGTTTGCGAAGAGGCCCGCGGCTCCGTAATCCTGGGGACTCGGTCCGTATACCCGAGAATTCTTACGCATACGAGAAGAAGCACGCTCGTATTACGGTTCGCTCGGTACTACAGTTACGTTAATACCCGTGACAGGGGCGCATCAGGCACGGAAAAAACGAAGCGGGAGCGGAGAAAAGTACACGGCTCGGCCAGCCGAGCGACCAGCCAGCAAAGAAGGGCAGAAAAAATCAGGAAGAAGAGCGACAGACGGAAATTCTAACCGATTATTACGCGCTTCTTTACGAGAAGACAAACTTTCTGCGCTTATTGGTCGACGAAGGCAATCGTCCTCCTCTATTCTACGTTCATGATCGCAGCGTGCGCCACTAAAATTAACACGCATGGACGGATGTTACCAGTCGAGTTCCGTTACATTTCCCTCTTTGCACGATCACGATCCGGATCGTCGTGACAAGTCTTAGCTCGAGCCTTCTTCCTTTTCCTTTAGTCATGCTCCGAGATGCGCATCTCGATACTCTTAGGAACGCGGACCGAGAACGGAACGGAAACGGAGTTTGCTAGAAACTTGCCAAGCACGATTCGAAAGGTATCGACGCGGACCGATGGCGACATGAATTGAATTCAAATAAGCGATAAAAATGAGCAGAGCGGACAGGAAACGTAGGCGAAAGAGGCGTACCTGTTGCAAAGAAACGGTGGAAAAAGGAAAGCAGGAAGAGATTTGAGGAATTATCCTCGAAGATCTTTCGAGGCGCGGTTTTGTATTTGCAGCCAGTGAATCGCGTCGAATGTACACAAGTACGTACAGAGTTCCCACAAGTCGTGAGAATCATTTATTTCGTGTCCGCGTTGTCGACAAGTTCGTGCTTAACGCAGAGCAACGTTAAGGGGGGCGCGCATACTCTGTACAATTTACTCCGAATTAACGATAAGTGATAGGAAACATGAACCTCTACGGCGAAAGCAAATTTAATTGGACAAAGAACCTGAACAAATCCAATTTACGGCCGGCGAAATCGAATTTCCACGTTGTTTAAAATGAGAAATACTTGGCTAAGGTATATCGAGGGTCTCGTGTCGCAAATTTTGCGATGCATTAAATAAACAGGGTGGCTATATTTAACAGCATCGACTTTTGCATTCCCCCTTATCGCTTCGCGAGCATCTTCAAAGCTGCGAGGCGCGGCGGCGCGGAGGCGCGGATCCGTTAGCGACAGGAAGTCACGATGCCGGAAATCTCGTCCAGTGTAACGTTAGAGGTTCGTGGCCGGAAATAATCACTTTTTTTTTTAAACGCTCCTCGCATCGAAGCGTGATCGTTGAATGAAATAATCGGAGGCGTGAAAAAGGAACGATGTACGAGTTTTCACGCTCAGTGATTTTTATGCGCGCTGTGCTGCGATGGAAAACGGAATCGGAGCGGTCGCGTCGAGATTGGCCTTTGCGAAGAAAAAAAAACATCTTTTTCCTGCGCTTTCTCTAGAATGCACTTGCGCTGGTATTTACGGACAGCAGTTTTATCGATTGATTCGCGCAGACTCGACCGACTGGTTAGAGATCTGTCGCGAATTTCTCGCATGACCGCTCGCTCTAATTGCCACGCAAACATCTCGAATAGAACGGGGGATTTGACTATCGTCCACGGTTGACAAGGAGCGTCCATAAAGTTACAATTTGACAAGCTTGCAAGCAGCTTGAGCGTGGGCGGAAGGGCGACCAAAATATCTACCGGCAAGGATGGCGGGACCTTCCTGTTTACAGCACAGTTTCATTGGTGTTTTGTAGTTGCGTAAGCATGGCGTGTTCGTCACGAACCCCAAGCAAATGTTACGATAATGCTATTCGTAATCGATGGCCCGAGAACGAACGCGAGGTACAATTTCGAATTCGCGTTCGTCGCGTTGGATCGTGCGCGGAAATGACGGCGAGCGTTGCAGCGTGTACGCCCAAGAATTGAATAATGTGCCAGCTAATTGGAACGATATTTAAAACACGTAGAGTCTGTCCAAATGAGAAAGGACGCTGCGCCAGTGATCGCGCAGCGACGAGTTGCTGATAATTCTTAGTCGCAGGTATCGTTTTACTGCGCCATTACGCCGATTCAGAGCGTTGCGAAAACGTTCTCTCGTTGGGAGGAGACGAGTCGCGCACGATCCTCGCGTATAACTATAAATGAGTGCGCGATTGCAATCGTGGCTCGCGTTGTCGTAAAACGACTGTGTCCGTGAATGGCGGGTCATGCAAATTTATCAATTTAGCGGCTGGATGCTGCGAGCTACATTCAGCTAAACTACACGCGGCGCAATCGCGACGAGGGACTGCGCGGTGCGTTCCATTGTCGCATTTGTGCTTGGATTTCAGCATTAAACCGAACGCTGGAGGTTTGCGAATTTTCTTTCCAAAATCGCTCTTTCCGTGCGCGTGAATCGTTAGCGAATGACAAACGGCGAGAAAATAGGTGAAACAGCTATCCGAGGAAAATGCAACGGGAAACGGTAGTTTCTGCGAAGGGGGTTGTCTGTCGAGCAGACAGGTCCGCCGTAGTGGAAATCTCGTGCCGGGGGGCTTTAGGCATTTTTTTTCCAAGACGTCGGTCGCGGGGAAGGTTGCACTCGATGTCGACATTCGTCTGTCGGCTCACTGGCGCTGTTCTAGGAGTCATTGCCCTCGGTCTATCCCGAGGTTCTCACGCGTTTGCATACTGCTTTGTACGTGTTTGTGTCACCTGTCTGCGAAAACAGGTGCCTATTCAACCAGCGAGATCGCTTCCTCCCGTCCGTCCCATGCCACGCCTGCTGACGCATTGCCCATTGAAAAAGAGCGATGCTGCGCGGCCAGGGTTGAACTCTGCCTACAGAGGGAGCATCTTGTCGTCCCTTGCAAAATGCACTTTTCGGAATCACCTCGCCGCGCGCCGTTGCGCTGCTTCTACGCGTGTCTCGACTTATATTTCCACGATTCCTTCCCGCAGACGAGATACGAGCGCGCGTGACTATTACGATGCACTAGAATGCGTACGATTCGCATAAAAACGCAGCGCGCAGGAAAAAAGATAGGTTTCGCGACGAAATGCTAGGCGATACTCTAACACGGAACATCGCGTTTGTGTTGCAGGTAGCCCAAATGCCAGTCCGGCACGCGATCAATTTGGAAAGCGCCGTCTCAAGAGCTCCTTGGTACCAGTGTAAGTATTAGGAGAATTAAATGGTACCCGCGGTGCCTCTCTTTTGTTCCACCGCGACTACGAACAGTCCCACGCTAATTTCCGGGCAAGACCATTCCGAAATTCGATCGGCGGACGAACGATGCTGCGGATATTGATTTTGGTCGGACGCGAACGAAAGTTCACGGATCTCGAACGATTGAGCGTGCAGACGCGAATTAATAACGTCGAGGGCCTCGAGATTTGTATGCGCGGCGTGCGTGCACTGCATCGACGTAAAAGTATCGCGAAGGCATGGTGTCCATCGCAAAGCATCGGGCAAAGATAAAACGGAGAACGGTCTGCAAGCTGTCCGTGGCTATTGCATGCTGGCGTAATCGAATGAAGGAGGCACGAGCAGTGCGTATACGAAGCTCGGGAAAGTTTGAAACACGATAGAGAAGATACGTGTACATGTATTAGATGCGTCTGTGTTAGGCGTAGGCACTTACGCGAGGCCGTCATTTCTGTGTAACCTGTGAGGTGTCGCGGTATTGTTGCCGGCCAGTTAGACGTCTGCTGCCATCGCCGGCACCACCGATCGTTCCTCCGTTCGATGCTCTATCGTTTCCTCTTAAATCCAAAGGTGACAAGGCACAGTAGGGGAGTCACGGTGTATCCTTCTCGAGCGCGAACAGGATCCAACGTGGTCAAGCATTTTCTCCTCTATCCTCCCTTTCTACGCCGTTCTTTCCCTCGGAAAGTTCGCCGTCAGAAATTCGAGCTGCAAGGAAACGTTTTTGAACTTGTTCCAAAGCACTCGTGCCGCGAGCGCGTAGGGCAAATTACGACTTAATCTTCCGATGCATTCCGAAGAACCGTTGGCTCGACCTTTTCAGTTTGCAATGAAATATTGATTTACGATTTAACAATGGTACAGAAGCGAACGTTCGTCCCGTATCGCGCCGTTTCTGCGGCTATCCCGTCCACGTTGATCCGTTAGAGGAAAGAGATCGTTTCGTGGAGATCGTTGAAGCGTTAACGGGCTCTGTCTCACGGCTCACGGTGTAATTAGTCCCAATTGCTGCTTCAACCGCGACCTCTTTCCTGTTCGGATCGACCAGACCGGATGCGAGAATAAGGATAGCCGAGCAACGTAAAGCGTATCGATTTCTGCGTCGGTGTTACGCGTTGCTCCGGCAATCCCGCAGCAAACGCGACCGTTTCCTTTTTCCGCTATACATGCATTGCATTGGGCTTTTTTTTTTCTCGTGCAGGTGAACGAAGAAAGGACGATGCTGTCGTACATGCTACCGACCGAAGACAAACCACCGCCGGGAGACTCGAATCAGGGCAACTGCCGTGCCAGTAAGTTGCAGAAGAGCCCGAAAGAACGTCCGCCTATCGCGACGAAATCGGCTGGCAAGGTGATCACCGTTTCTCCAAAAAAGTACGTCGACGCGTCGAAAACGATGATCGTCTCGACAAAGATCGAAGAGCACGGCAGCGAACAGCATATCGGACCGGACGAGCAGCAACAGCAACAGCAACAGCAACAGCAACAGCAACAGCAACAGCCGCAGCAGCACGGGACGACGAGCGAAAGTCCGAAGCACAACGGCACCGTAGTGAAAAAATCGACTTTGCACACCTCGAAAGTTGCAAAAGATGACAGCCTGTACAGCATCAACAGCGACACAAGCACGGTTGGAAGCGATCGGAAGAATAAAATTTTCAACGGAGCGAAGCATACCAGCTTGAAACGGTAAGAAAAAACCTTGGCGAATATCGCGAGCTTGAGATAGATATAGTGACGTGGATAACGAGTTCAGGTGTCATTCGAGACCACCTTTCTAAATCGGTTCACTAGGTCTTTAACCTTTCGTTCTGTGCGATGTATCGTAACCTTGCCGCCGAGCAACTCTCCCAAATTCTTTACTATTTCTGGCAATTTTCGATTCCCTCTTATCTTTTTAACCTTCAACGCTCGGTACTATTCTCGGTACGATATCGACGCTATCGCAGCAGATAATATTCGTGCCCCCGCAGTGGATCATTGCGTACGATTGAAAGTCTGCGTTTAAATCTCAGCTAAAAGAATAGACTCGGTAATGCTCGGCGTAGAATGGGTGAGAAAAATCGGAACGAGTCGTTCACTGTCAAGGGTGGGGCGTTCGCTAACGTTGCACGAGTTAAAATTATCTATCGCTTGTGAAAGCAGCAACAGGAGTGTAATCTTTTTTTTATTTCCAACGTTAACGTCGCTTCACTTTGACGCCACGCTCGCTAGTGACTCACGGCTGATACATATAGTTGAACTTCGATAAATCACCTACTATTCTCCGCCATGGAGGAAAAGTTGCACCAATCGTTCATATGGGAAAAATATTTCTCTGAACAACGGATTGCAAAGCCAATGCGATCCCAGCTCCGATGTTGTGGAAGATGCAACGCAATACCGGTTTACGAGCCGCCTTCTGCAGGCCATCTCATTGAAACTCCCATGACATTTACATATTGGGTAGGTCACGGCCATTCGACGTCTCCGTGGACCGTACCTGAACGAAACGTACTGGTGCCGGGCATATTAGCTTATCAATTATATATTTAAGGTTGCTTGCCGCATATATTGGAAAATATATTCCGCCGTAATGATTTGGTAACGAACCTCGCCGGAAGTTCTATCGAAACAAATAAATGTTCGCCACTGCCTCGAACTTTTATATTAAATTTGAATTTCGAGATACGGATAGTATGTTCGTATTCGAAAGGTACATATATGTATTAGGTTGACATAAACTTCAATATGGATGACTAACTTGCAACCTTGAAACGAATTTCATATAAATTTAACCATCGAGCGATGGCGAAATATTACGAGGGTAAGGTTTCTCCCACTTGACACACTTTTCATTAGGTGCTCGCTAAAACTAGTCGGTAATTTTGACGCGAACCAATTTTCTTGCCCTAGTGTTTGGTCATCCTATAAGCATCGCCTTTTCTTAACGCTAACTTTCATTGCAAAATATTGCTACATACATTCGCTTTCAATCGTTGATATATTGCCCGCTAATTCCTGCGTCCTTTATTAATATCCAAAGTGATTTTCGGGTGCCTCTTTAATAAACATATTCATTGTTTCGAGTTAAAAGAGAAATTCGCCCAATGTTCATTTGAACCGTTCACATATGTGTGCGGAACTAGTTTCCCCAGTCTCGTTAAACTTCCAATTTCTTTTAAGTGCCGATAGACAGTGGTAATCGAAAGCTATTGACGAGGCTGATAACAAAAGTTTCAGTGGCCGCGATTAATGAAATTTGTTTACTGTGCCACGGCTAAAAAGAAATTGCTAGGAATGGACCCACCTCTCTTTGGTGGAAATCAGAATGAGAAAGGAGCGAGTAGGAGTACAATTGGAAGTAACATTTACGTAATCGGGAACAGTTCCAGTTGGTGACACAGATCGGGTGTAGGTAGAAAGGTTCCGCGTGTGTCGGTGGACAAAATGACGATTACTTATGCAGGGCGTAATTCCAGAATCATACGATCCCCCGCATTTTTACGTAGTATCTCTGCGTTACCCTGTCGAATGTAGCTTCATTGAATCGTGTTATCACCGTGTGGCAGCACCGTCCCGACAATCGCTTCAGTCCGGATCAGAACCTTGCCTTATCAGAAACCCAGAATCGAAACGCTCAATTGGCGAAAGAAAATCAAATGTGAGTCGTTAAATTGATCGACAAGCTATGCTTTGCTTGCTCACCTGTCGTAGATTAATCGTATCGATCAATGGACGTACGAAAACCGCTCTTGTGCAACATTTTTCAAGTTTGATGCTACCGTCTTGTCCACAATCGCACAAGATACAGGCTCGGTGTTTTAATCTCGACCGCGCTTGATCGCTGTAACTCGATCTTTCGATCGCGGCATTTTGATTTTGATATCGAACCGCCCGCTGCTGCGGTTACCGAGTGTCCGATTCACTTGCCCCGAGCACTGTCACGCGATAGGAAATTGAGGTTTACAGTAACTAGTTTTTCGACTTTCCACGTGGCTAACGATATTTTTTATAAGACAATGGTCATCCTCTCCTGTTCTACCTCGTTCATATTTCTGTTCGTTTACTGTTACTCGCAGCTACTCCTTACGCTGCTTTTCGATACGGTCTGAGTAATTCTGTAATGCGACGATATTAATTATTTATTGATAAAAACTTAAAGGGATGTGCACCCTTTTTTTATAGAGTTTCCTTCGGTTCGAGCAAGGGATCAATGGTGGAAACGTTGGTTTACGAGACTCCGGTACAGGAAGAACCGGAAATCAATCGTTTCATGGACCACAATGGACGTATACCCTCTACGATCACACCTGTACCTGATACTGAGTAAGTGAACCCTTTGCCCGCCTATGCTTGTGTCGATATTCTATATCGTTCGATGTTAATTGCAAGTGCCAGTATATATTTCTCGTAGTATTAAATACTATGTCGAAATCTCGGTACAAATATGAAATGGATGGCATCGGCTTATAAACTTTGTATCCAAGTAAATCGCGCTCTTTCCTCTTGTACCCTTTGCATTGTGCGAATGACTCCAATCTCAGGCGTTGCTGAGAATGTACAACACATACTTTGGTAACTTAAATACCTTCGCCTACTCACGGTCCTCCTAATAGACTTCTACTCACGCGGTACGAACGGTATCGCGCCTGATCCTGTTAAACAATGATGTATACACCCGGAATACTTACCGTTGAATTAACTTTCATTCGGGCGTGAACACCGTTTTGCATGGAATTTTGTTTAAATTTAAATCTGCTTTCCATTTCAATACGAATAAAGTGTATCGAACGACCGGTGTAAAAATAGCACGTACTGCACGGTGCAAAATTTGTTAAGCAATAGGTTGCACACCGACGTAAAAGGTAACGATACCGACGGCATTCTCTTTTTCTGGTTTTAAAACCCATCTCATATGTCCCAAGATAAGGAATGATGTCATCCGAATAATTTGCATACGTGCAAATACGAATTCATTGTGCGTACCTACATACATAGAGTCGCGTTATTATCGCAAGTAGCAATGCACAATAACGCGACAAATACGAAAAACGACAATCTAGAAGTGAAAACGTTTCTCGACGAGTATTCGGAGTGATCGAATTAACCTGCCCGTATACCAGGGAAGCCTTGTACCTAAAAAAGTTAATTGTCAGTTTTGGATAGCGCGTACAATTCGGCCAGCAATTACAGCGCGCGTCGAATAGTTGGCGGTTCGCGAAAAATCCGACAGAGCGCGCCACCGCCACCGTTTCTCCAGCGCGACGTTAGCTTGGCCTCTCAGTGCAGCGCGAGACCAGGTGGAGCAAGCGAAGCTCATAAACGCAGGCGTGGTGCCCGAGGATTTACGATCGATATCGTGACTTGTACGAGCTTCGTTTGCCGGAGTGCCGAAGGTTTAGTTCGTGTCGTACCCGGGCATCGGTCAACAGCCCCGCGCGTTTTCGCGAGTGTCGTCTATCGTTCCTCCAAGTGATACAGGTCGGACTCGATCGAAGTTCAGGGAAAAGAAGTTGCATGCCAGGTGTATTTACGGAAGCTTCTTGTCATTGTTCCCGAGCCACGGCCACGGGAAGCTGACGGATTATCATCTGTCAGGTATGCTCGATTTTCCCAGTTTGTTCGGTCGTAAACAGAAGTCGGGCAGGGCTCGGTCGCTGTAGCGAGGCACGGTGTTTCGGAGCAGCGTTTTCGGGGCGCTAAGTGGCCGTTTGATCGCGACCGCCTCGAATGAAACCCAGTCTTCCCATCGTCTCC
Source organism: Nomada fucata (assembly GCA_948146005.1). Classification (NCBI taxonomy): domain Eukaryota; kingdom Metazoa; phylum Arthropoda; class Insecta; order Hymenoptera; family Apidae; genus Nomada; species Nomada fucata. The sequence goes on along the minus strand of OX411278.1, from coordinate 30,414,612 downwards.
CCGTTACTAACTATTTTAAGCACGACAATAGGAGACGTAATCGCTTCGGATATCGGCGAGTCTCGCGCGTTTCCAGTTTTGCGCGTCGACGACGCTCACGCGTCTCTTCTGTCGCAATCGATTCTCCGTTAAAAGGTCGCCAGAGGCAGGAATTAATGCAATAAAAGGGGAATTTGGCCAGAGATACGCGTCGCAGTTACGGGGGAGTGAAAATGTAAAAGAGACCGAGTACTCTCAGGCTAGTTACCATGACGACGAGCCATCTTGACACACTACAGACCCTTTCCTTCGAACCGTCAGATTTTCCCTTTGTTGAACCCGTAGTTCCACTCGAGCAGGTAACATTTTCGCGTTAACCTACTGCCTCGCTCTCGAGGTTCGCCTTGCACAGGTACTGTAGCCCGATTATACAATATTCCAAAGCCGGCGCCGAAACGCAGTTATAGTACACTCAGACGATGGGAGAGAAGTTTGCACTGACTGTGTTCTCGATTTTTTCATGCGATCACAATGAACCTCCGAGCACACAAAACACAAAATAGCACCCCCGATCACACTCCTGGTTTCACTTATAAATCCTGCGATTTATTAGGGTTAAACTCCGGCTCGAGGCGTTATCGCCGATTGAAATAAAGTCGAGTCTTCGGCTCGCGAAGATAATGACGTTATCTTTCTTTGCTCGGTTATCTTTATTTTTCTAACAACATTCCGCGTTATGCTCGCGGACCGAAAAAAAAGAAATAAATTCAACGCCGCAAGCTTATACTGTCCTTGACGAAATCGTCGAGATATATTTGTCAAATTTTACAAAAATAAAATCGATACAGGAAACGCGGCGCTGACGTAGAAGTTCTCTTTCGAAACACGCTCGAGGACTAATAAAAGAACAAAAATCATGCATCTCGCGAATCTCGCCGCAGTTGCTCAACAGCATTCGGGCATTTGTTCGCATGCTTTCGTAGCAATATAAAAAGCACCGGATCGAATCGAGTCACCGCGATCGCACGAAGAAATCCCAATTTCGCGCGTGCCCCGTCGTCACTTTTATCGATCGGCGTCCGAATAGATTAAAGATTTGTATTTCTCATTCCGCTTATATCCGTTACGTTAAGAAAACACGCGGCGGAAAGTATATACGCTGGCTGTCGACGCGAGTGCAGACGGTTTCCAGCAATAAATTCCTTTCAGTTATGAATACAAATTGAAGCGGGCCGTGTGGGAGTTGGAGCCGCTGCACACGAACTCACCCGACGGTCCCGCTTAACTTTTCACGCGCACACCATCGTCGCGTACAACCGATCGCATACTGTATATCGTTACATAAATTCCGACCGGCGTAAGCAGTTAAAAATAAGCGGCCGAACAGAAACACGATGGGCGGCGTGCAGCTCCAAAATGGAAAACACGGATCGACCTCGATCGTCGAGACGAAACCGAGTCGATAATTCCTGCCGCGTGACGAACCGACGATATTCGCCGAGCTAATCACCCCTCGTTGAAATGTACTCTGTTCCGTTGTTCAACTATTGTCGCGTTCCTCTCAATTTCTTCGTGCGCAAGCGGACAACGAATATAATTTCATGAACGCGGTTCCGACGTTTAATTCCATTTTCTAGAAATATCGATGGGTCTCGGTACCATTGACTGTTCCCGTTTAGAACGAGTGCAAAGGAGCCGACCTCGCGAGGTTGTAGACGCAGTGGCGCCCACGTATTCGACGGCTATTCGCTTTCAACTAGTCGGTTGATCGATGTCATCACTCTCGAGTATCTTTCAATCATAGGAGTACGATCGTCCGTGAAATCGGGTTAAAAATCCATTAATCTCTTCGGTTCGTTCCCGCGCATCGAGCGAATGGAAATCTCTCCTCGTTAGACAACGTTTCTGACTTTGAATTCGATTAGCACATGCACGACAGAGTCGCGCAGACTCAACTGGTTCGCATTAACATACCAGACGTTAGGTAAGAAAACGGAGCGACTCCGTTTCGAAATTCCCCGTGGACAGAATTTTCCAAGAAATAGGCGAAACAAACCAGCATTCGAGTAACACTCGCTGGCGTGCACAATAGCACGGTAAACACGAAACACGTTTTGGCATACCGCGAGCCCATCGACGCGGGATGATATCACGGCCTCAAGGTCTGAAATTGAAATCGTACGGTAGGTGTTTAAGTGCTCGATGACGTCAGACCGTACGCTACAGTAGCAAACGCGACGAACGTGGGTGTCGGGAAAACAGAGGGCATAGTATGCCGGTCGGAGATGCTTCGCTAGAATGATCGTAAACACGCGTATATACTCTGCATTCCCCCCGTCTCCTCTCTCGTCGCGTACACTGTTGTACGAGTGCTGCTCGGCAGCTTGCGTTTACAAAATATGTACGTATCCGCGTAAGTACATCGATGGACCGATTTCTGCAGTCGAACGCGCGGAAGATCGATTTCTTCGTAACCGGCTGCATCGAGATGAAAAGTCTCGCGACCGTGGCACGTTGGAACCGGTTTCGAGCCAGACGTCGCGTCGACTTCGCTTCTCTATCCTTTCGGTTTCCTTCGTTCTTCTCGCGTGAAATTGCCAACGCCCCTATTTTTCTGCTTCTCCGTTTTCCTTCGCCCTAAAACCGTCGTGGAAGAACGCGCCGATTGTGCAAGAGGGTGATTCACGACTCGTTGCGCAGCGTAATGCGTCGAATTCTGGTGGCGCGCTTCATTGGCGTAACAGCAGAAGGTGTACCGTTGGTCAGTAACCGCGATAACGTTAGACGCGGCGGCGTTATTATTATACGTGGCGTTATCGCGGTCCCGATAATTCAATTGTACAATCGTCTTCCCGATTAACGCACGGCAGTCAGGAACGTCCTGTTTCGTAGTAACTCGGCCTTCCCGATCAGAGTGTACGAATTCGTTGGCCGACGTCCTGCGAGAACGCGAAACGTGTGCAATATACGTACTTGCATTGACGCGACTGCCCGCGCTATTAGCTACGCATCGATACGAAATGCATTAGCGTGGAACAGTTTGCGAACGCGATGCGCTGCATCTGGTAAAAGCAGTAACAGCGGGCTAATTGCCTGGAGAAGGTCGTAGTAGTTGATGCTGTCGGTCGATATAAGCGATCGTTTCTAATGGACAAATTATTGGACGAAACCTTTATTACTACATTGCAGCGGTAATTAATAATTATCTAATTTCGATCTTTCCCTTTACGCGAGGCATGTCCTGCGAGCGAAAGTCGATCGATATTTCATTCCGTCAACTACTTTCCGCGACCTCCATTAATGGTGATTAGAATGGGACTAATGATCACTTTGTTTGTTTCCGTCTGAAGTGCGAAAACCGTCCGGCGACTTCCACGCAGAAAGAAGGAAACAAATGAAAGTTGCCGTTGGTTTCGCAGTGGGCGCGGGTAATTTAAGGCAGCGCACCTCGTCGAATTTTTCATCCTGCGAAATGTTGCCGCGTCGAAAAATATCGATTAAACCCTTTCTCCGCAATTCGTGCGGACTCCCCTTGAAACGGAGGGAATTACGCCACGGGGTGGTAGCAAACAGCCATTGAACGAATAGGGTGACGATACGTCCCGCGGCAGATTTTTTACTTCACCGTGGCATGCAAGAACCTACTCCGTTCTTTTGCGTGCGTTTCTTTCTTTTCGAATTGAATAACTTCTGGGTAACTTGTGCCTGAGTTGCCATTTCGTTAACTGCGTTGCTAGTTGCACATAAGGCGGACTACTAAGGAAGAGCAAGAATTTTCAATCGGCGTTAGTAACATTTTGATTCGTCCGGTATGCCTTTATCGCATCTCTTCGATTGTCTAGTAATCCCGCAAATTGGCAAGTGTTAGCTCACCGTTTGGCGCGGTGCCATTCGCGCAACACGTGTGCCCAACGAAACAGTCAACAACTATAAGAACGTCACGAGGAAAGAAAGCTAGTCGTGATAAATCACCATTATGTAATCGTGTTTTCGTGTCGTAGGTGAACGTATTGTTCGGTACCGCCCATTATGCAAAATCCCCTGCGACGTAAATTCAGTTTAACCGAACCTCGCCATTGAAACCCACGTTCCCTCGCGAGAATTCTTTTATGATTGCTTCGTTCTCATTTCTCGAGAAATAAGAACAATATGTGTCGTGAAACCGAAGTTTAAGAAAATTATTATAAACTTCATTCGTGTTCGGTCATTAATTTTCTGTTTATTCGAATGTAAACAAAAATGGTGTCGTAGGTGTCGGACTTGTCAGAAACTGTGGAAGTCGAATAGGCGTGACTCGAGAGTCGCAGATTCAAGTAAAAGTTGGCCAGGACCCGTCCAAGTCCAGTAGGTACGATCCTAGGACCGCAGGATAGAATTCTCGAGAATACTTGCGAACTACAATCCGATTTCTCGTTTCTCGAGAGACGAAACATCGATAAATCAGGAACGCTAATTGAAACTAACAATATCGTTTTCTACTTTAATCTTCTCCGAGCAAACACAATTTACTCAATTTGAAACGCTGCAACGTAAACTGCTCGAAACGTACCACGTATTGGCATTGATTCGGGCGACGTTCTCATGCTTTGCTCAATTTTTCTTCTTACAGCGAAGGTAGGGAAATGGTACGCGTGTCGTTGCTAGGTCCACAACCTTCACCGACAACGCCCGGCGTATTTCAGGTGCAGCCTATCCCGATATCGAGTACTCAACCGATCGACATGGACACCGTTCCGGCCGAACTCCTGACCACGCACAGCGAACACACGGCTCCCGCCTATCACACGCAAATCAGGTAACCACCGTCTACCGTTTTCTCACCTTTCGTCTCGTGTAATTGTAGTTCTCGCCTCCTCGCCTTTACCGACAAATCGTATTCCTTCGTTCACTCCGCTGATACAGCTGCTCGAAAAATTGAGCGGCCGGTAGTAAAAAAGTGTATATTTTATAATGCAAAAGAGGAAGTTGTATCGAAAGTATACAATTAACGATTATAGTAACTACTTTCCTCATCGCGCCAAATTATTGTTTGCATATTTTCTTTGCACGTTTCTTAATACCCGCGCGCACAATTTACGGAGTACGTAGCTGCACGTATCCGCGTACCCTAGCAATGTTCGCTACGTTCACTCGACACGAAGCGGATTTGATCAAATTCCTGAGGCAATCGGAAGTGCTTGCAACATTTTACCGGTACCATCCTGGATTTTCAACGCGTAACGGTGTGGCGCGCGTTTGCAGCTTGGCACAGAGCTCGGAAATCGGGTTAGAAAATTTCTAAAGGCTTCGCGTTTAAAACGGAGGAAAGATCGAGATAACCGACAGAGTTATCGAGAAATCTGATCACGGCGGTTCGAACGGGAGCTCCCGTCTTTCTTATAATTAGCTCCCTTCGACGCAACACCGGTGACCCCCGTGTTGCTCTTAATGGACCGGAAGTGACGTAGCGTCCCCTCGGGCTCTTCGGCTTCCTCCGTCTTTCTCTAGCTGCCTCTCCCTCTGGCTCTTTGTCGAACGGTACCGTGCTGCCAATTTATTTACGATTCATTGCGATTATTATGCAGACGCAGAACGAAGCTCGGTACACAGGCATCGTTACCCGAGTAACAGTTACGCATTCGCGCGTGCCTTCTCTACTGCGACGCGATCGTTTTATGAATCATTTGCTGCACAATCGTTTCCGCCTCTCTTTCTCCTCCCTCTCGGACTGTCGTTTCTCTTTAAATCTTAATCCGTCTTGGGCGTATCGTTTTACACCGTTCGGTGTACAGTTGCACGTACGAAACTACAAGTCGTTACGTGTCTGCCGATCACGCGGCGGGTCGTCGAGGAGAAAAATGAAAACGGTGGGGAAAGCACACGGCGGAAGGGTAGAATCTGGCGAATCGATGTCGCAGGGTGCAATACCCGGAGTATCGCGAAGGTATATCTTACGTGTACCCTGTTGACGATACAGTGTCCTCTCTTTAAATAACGTGACCCTATTACGCAAGTCGCATGCACGGCTCGATAGTTGCATCGGACGAAGTTACGACCGCCGGTGCCGCCTTGACTTCGATCTAATTGATAATTGCTGCGCTCCGGCGACTCGTTCGTTTCGGGGATAAGCGTTCGATCACCCCGAACCAAAACGGGCAACAAGTGTTCAAGACGCGACGGCACGACACGCGAATAATTTTCAAACGCCCGAACCTATTGAAACGCATCTTGGTTCGACGGCGAGCCTGCCTTTCCTTTAATCTTTAATCAAGATTTTAATATTGCTTCGTTGACGAGATTGATAGAACGTACGGCAGCAACAGCCACGGTATTCCGCTCACGATAATTTCTGATTTGCAAGAACTTCGTCAATTGGGGGCCGCTTTTTTGTCGCACCGCATAGATAATAGATGGGCGTCGATGCCGAAAACCTAAACGCGATAACCGGTAGAACAATTTAAAGAAACGCTTGCAAAGGTCACAGTTTATGACGGCGTTACCTTTTCTATTGTCAGGCAGCCTACATTGCCGTCTGCTGCGTCGACACGGATTGCATAATCCTCGAGCCCTGAATTCTCTTCGAGATAAGAGTGCATGAGTGCGAGATATGAGTGCATTGTACGGTTAGGGTGGTTCCGTTGTTCGAGTCGAAATCCCCTTTCTCTTAAGATAGAATACGGCCACTCGTAAGGCCTGGTTCAGTGACGCTGGGCAGCCAGTTCGACCGTGGTTCGACCGCGCAAAATATTTGAATTAACCAAGCTCGAAACTTAGCGAGCATTGCGATTACCCGCCGCGGGGTTTAAAGGGTTGCACGTTTGGCAGCGGCAGTGGCAAGCAGCGCGACGAGTGTCGCTCGTGGTCGATGATAGCCTAGTGAGCGATGCACAAGTAGCATCGACGGTGCTACTACATATTAACAGTACCGCCACCACGAGAAACGCTAGGTACTAGCCGTAGCGGCGGAAGAGAGAGGAGATAAGAGAGGAGCAGAACGAAAAGGATAGGCAAAAGCCAGAGAGGAGGGACCGAGGGATCGATATAGCGTGGGTGGATGTGCAGAGGTGCGGTAGGACAGCCGCCAGTTGTGCTGTTGGCTGCATCGGCGAAGAACCGCCGTTCACGATCGTTCCCAGGTGCACCGTGTTCTCCTTGATCCGTGATCGCAGTGCGCGGTGTTTATCGTGCACCCGAATGCGTCGGCACTCTTTGGACGGGGGACCGCTGGCGATAGCTGGCAATCGGATACGCGGTCGCTTCTTCTTCCTCGACGATCCGTCCTCGCCGAATTTTCCAACGATGACGGTGCGATGCCTGTAGAATCGACGGGGTAACGTGGTACCGCTCGATCGGGATTACATTTTTTTCCTTGCCGTTCTGGAACTGGCGGAATCAGTGGCAGCTCTTTGCACCTTCCGAGCATTACCTCGATCGAAATGGAGGAATCGCGAGTCGTCGCGTCAAGGATCCTTGGCGAGCGGACCTGTGCGCTGCTACGATATTTATCGTACTCTTCTATCGACGATCTCTTCTCTTCGACTTCTCTTCGACTTCTCTTCGACTTCTCTTCGCGATACCTTCGCGCGACATTGGCAATTGTCTCGGGAACCCTGTCGTTGCTTTGCACGCGAGGCGCGAGATGGGTATTTCGAGTTCTTCGGTGTCGGCAGAAAGTTGGCGACAGCTTCTCCGGGACTAGACATTGTTGAAATAATAATAATTCTTCCAGCACCGGAAGGTAACGAAGAAATGCGGAACCGGCAAAGGCCGAGTTCTGGCATCTTCGACGCAGAAGTGTTGGATATTCGAGGAACAAACGTAAAGGAATCCTCCGAAAACCCTGACCTATCGCAATCTATCCTTCCTATACCCAGTGGAAGAAAGCCACGATGCTAATGAAAGCATCGCGAAACGTTTGAATACTTGGCGTTACGCGGTCGTCGTAGTAAAGTTCAGTTAGTCGACGTTCCACATTTCGGTTCCAAGGAGTTCTGCTTTCGGTGGCGAATCGACAACGGACGAATTCACCGCGTCGTTCGTAGCTCGCCGAGGCAGCACGCAGGTTTATGAAATAGGCGGTGGGCAAATTGAGCGGAGTAACGAGACGAAGCGCGATCGTCGAGCGAAGCGGGTCGCCGCGGAGGAAATCAATTGGTATAACGCGTCGGTGTTGCGACGAACACACTGGCCTACATGCCTATGTTTATTGGCGGCTCGGTCGGGCTTGCATTCTCCAGCTGAATTTTCCTGGTCACCGAATACAAGCGACGACGCAGTCGCGGAAAAGACAACCGTGCGCACCCTTTCCACGCGCGGAACCATTTGTTTCTCTTTCTTGTGTTCCACATTCGCGAACAATTTCGGCTCTTAGTCGTCGAGGCAGTTTTTAAGCGGTCGTCTTTCACGGGGAATCCGGAAAGTTCGACCGTCATCCTCTCGGCAAATGTCCTCGACTTTCGAAATTTCCGCCGCGTGCTTTTCTTTCCAATCGATTTCTACGTACCAACTCCCTCGCCACTGTCGCTGTTCGTGTATCGTTGATCTCGAAATCGAGACGATCTTCGTCGAGAGTTATCGCGCTTCGAGTAGGAAAATTGAAAGTACTCTCTTCGGTCACGAGAAAGTACAATGGAGCCCAGCGTATTGGGAAGAAGGCAGGTTTCACCTTCGCGAATCTCTCGGAGACTGTTGCATATTTTATCACAGCAATCGCTCGGTTCCCTTTCATGTCCACGAAATTTATCAAGGTGAAATGCGATTTCCGTTTCCAGCATTTTCTCGCGCGACGAGAATGGAAACGCTGCTCGACGCCTGCTTCGCGGCGAATGCTTTTTTCGCACAGTCGTCCCGCGTACCTTCGACGATACGCATACGCCTGGGTAAGAAGTTGAATCAGCGACAGTACGGGTGAACGGAAAGAAGCTCGAGAGGGTGTGTTGTGGATAACGAATGAAGACAGTGGCGCGCGAGAACTCTGCGCCTAGCCGTGACCTATATACGCGCTCACCCTCGCGGTGACACCCTTGGCCGAACCCATCGCTGGAATTGCAAACGATCGAGCAAATATATTACGCGAGACGAGAATCGCGCGTGTATAGAACCCGCCACGCGTATCTACTTGCCCCTGATAATAGCCGCGGCAAACGCAACGCGAGGTCGTGCCGCTCGTTAATCGTAATCTTGGAAATGTCACCGCTCGAAATAACCGAGTCACCTGGGAAAATTGTGCCCGACAAGACTTTTAGATCATCCGCGTGGCGGAGGAATAGAAATTGCTAGATACAAGCTGGTTCGTGTTTAATATCGTATTCGAGAAGGATCGTTAGTCGCCCGTCGAGTCTCGTGCAGGAGGTACGCTTGTTTCTATCGCAGAACCCCCTTCTTTTTTTTTTTTATAGAAAAATACCGGTACATATTTAGCTCGGAGCGTCGAACCTGCCGTTATTTATAACGACAGGAAGAGAAAATAGCGAGGCGACCGTTGGTTCCGTCCGACAGAGGCTGATCAAAGGTTTTCGTTGGTTCGAAACATTTGTTTCCGCGGTTATCCCCGCGGACCTGTGGAAACTCATCGCGCGACGAGATCCGTCATACCACTGTTATCGCGTGTACGCCTGCATCGGTGAGAATCGACTTGTGCCGAAGCCGTACATCGAGTACTCCGGTTATAAACAGAATCGGATCGATGCCAACCGCGTCCACCGTGGCACGCTGCTTGCAAAACTAATCGCGAGCCGTTGATAAAAATCTATTACGGTTGTTCGATATAGTGGGAAACTCGATTGAATTTTCCGTCGTGAAAACCCCGCCCGTTTCAGAAAGTATCCCCGAGATAGATTGAGTATCCGAAATTAATTAACCGTCAAAGAGAGAGTATTCTCCCCTACAGACGCGCGGAAGGGGCAAACTTTTCGCTGATAACGCAAAGGCCGAGTGGGCGATGGGCAGCACGGGAATCGGAGTAAATATGTCGAGGACTTTGGGGTAAATAGGTCAGTTTCGACTGGCGTGGATCGATGAACGGCTACGCGTCTCATTAATACGTCCGCAGAACAAACTATGTACTCTGTCTCTGTTTAGTCGGCATCGAAATGCAGAGTAAGTAACCTCATCTTACGCGTTTTCATGCTCCCGATTCGCGAAACATCATTCCTCGCGTTTATTCCGAGATCGAGTTCCAGCTGCTCTCGCGACGTCGAAACGAATTCCCGCGGGCGAAAAAGAAAAGGTTGGAAGCAGCGATTTTCGTTGGGGAAATCGAGCGTCGCTAGCGCGTCCGACCAAAGGATATTTTCACGATCGCCAACGTGGCCTGAAATAACGGATTGCGTGGTCGTTCAGTGACAAACAGCGAAAAGGGGCCCTAGGAGAGAGGGGTGTAAGCCAGATTGGCGCGAGTGGGAGGAAAAGACAGCCGCGATAGAGAAAGTAAGACAAACGGCGGTAGTTGCAAAGATCTCCCGCCACGATTCCGCTTAAAAATAAAGTCTTGCTCTGCTGTCCGAGCTGGTTCGCGCGAAATCACAGGAGAGTTCTCTCGGTGACAGGATCGAGGAAATATTTCGACCCATAGGGCGAACGTCGACGAGCGACGAGCCGCCACCGGCCGGGCAGGAGTTTAAAGGGACGTAGCAGGAAGAGAAAACGCGACAATGGACCGCTCCGTGTGCCGATATTGTTGCAATCGTTAACGGGTCCAGCCGTGAAGTGTTAGAAGCGAACTTCTATAGATCTCCGGACGTTCGATGTTGAAATCGGGAAAAGTGGACGCGCGATCGAGGGAAAAATGACTACCACTCACGGAGGCCACGTGTATTACGTGATCAAGGTGCCCAAGGAGACGGATGGAAATGAAAGGTAATAGCTTGAAAGCCTGGGGGCGCGGTTAACGGCCGCGCATTGACGAGCAACGATTCTCTGCAAAGAATATTGCGCAGCCGAAAAGTATTTGCTACTTATCGAATCTGTTGCGCCGAACAAATCCTGCGAGACGACGGTGTAGGTGTTTGCGCACAGCTGGATAAAAATGAGTACATATCTGGAACTCTCAAAAAGTGAAAAGCTTATTTTATTTCTAACCGACTCGTCTAAATACTCCTAAACGAAATTTTACTCTACCGTTTGCCAATGCGTTAATGTAATCAACGATCGATTCGACGCCTTTACGCGTTTAAGGACGACCGTCTGGAAGACGCAGTATTCTGACCGACGAGGACGTACAGATATACCTGCTGTCCGACCTTTAATATATGTATATACGAGCTCGCGACACTTGACGCACTAACGCGATCAACAACGGCGAATATCGCGTGCACGTCAAAGGTACTAAACATCGGAAGTTCCACAAACGCCCCGTGGCCTCCCGGTTTCTTGCACGCCGAGCTCGCTGTATTCAAATACATTCGAGATTCAAATGATTGTTCGCGATAGTGCGCACAAACACTCGCATATGCATACCTGTTTCGTTTCGGAAACGGTTAAAAACTAAAAATTACTCGCTGTCTCTACTCTGAAAACTTTCGTCACCTTTCAAATTACTTCTTACCAAATTGCTTCTCAGGTACAATTTTACCAGCAGATGCGCGTCAATTGGTTACGACAACACACCTAAACGTGCGCGCAGATAAATGAAAAGTAGAAGCTAGCGAAACGATGGTTCGTGATCGGGGGGCAACTTCCTTGTCGTAACACGGGGCCCTCCATTGTCGACGAACGATGGCGGAACTGCGGACAAACGCGATGGAATGCAATCTGCAAAGATTAATAGCAGCGGGAGAAGCGAGGGAATCGGCGCGGTGTTTCGCAATATAGAACATTATTAGTCTGTCTGGCAGTGGTCCAATGGTTCCAACGAGCCTACTAACCACGTTACCGCGGTTCGCCTGCGAATGATAGCTTCTTCCTCGCTGTTTCCCCCCTTATTTTTTTAAACGCCCGCTGCCTCTACCTCTGTTGCTTCGTTAAATCTCATTCAACGATATCTGCCAGAAATTGTATCGGTTATTTTCATCCAAGATTGCAACTTTTTAAAGCGAACTTAATAAGAACGTGGAGGGACGAACCGTAAGATAGAGCGTAGAGCTTAGAGTGCATTCGTTGCACGTGCAGCTCTAAAAGAGAGGGAGGCGGATAGGCTACAATTAGATGGAATCCGATATCGTAGCCAATGTCATGGTTAACCGGGAGGGGCAATTACAATTTAGCTTAATTTATGGTAACGTTGTCGAGCTCGAGATAAGAAAGATCGTAGAGAAAAATACGTGCTTAAAATATGCAAGCGTCGCCGAAACCATCGAGACCAGCAAGTATCGGCCCGTAGAAATAATTTGGTGGGTGTGCGAATCGTAAATGCGATTGCCGGAACGCAATCGGTCGCGTACAAAAATGTCGCAACGGACGCTCGTCTGCTGGACGAAAATCTAACGAGGCAAATTGATTTGCAGCACGGACAGTGGTTGGGACAATCCATTCAGACCAGACGGCGACCTTTCGAGGGAGGCCGACGAGATAGTGGAATTGATAAAAGGCGGAAAGCCTATCACTCCGACCCCTGGACAAACCGCCCCGTCGTTGCCAGGATGCGACACGGTTACCAACAACGCGGAGACCACCGTCGACAACGACTCCAGTTCCAGTCCTCTGCTGAAATCCTCCGCGAATTCGACGACACGGCACGCAAACTCGTCGCCGAAACCGGGACAAGAAAATGGAAACGCCCACGGGACTCCGATGAAAGCTGCGACCGCGAAGAATCAGCAACCTGTCAACGATAAGGTACACTTGCTTCTTTTATATTTACGGAACGCCCGAGTTTCTGCATGCACACGTTCGAGATTGTACGCACGGTGTCCCGTAATACGTGAAGCAGATTTTTTCGCTCTAGAGTAAGTTGAAGTAGACGCGAGAACCCGGATTAATTTCTCGCGCAGACACCGATCCTGGTTCATTGATTGACGAACTGGACGCAATAGGAAGAGGAATAGTAAAATGGTGTTCTTGATATGCAGGTTGCCGCGTCGAGGGCAGCTACCGTAGAAGTGGCACGAATGACGGCGCAGGGACCAGGCGACGCTTCGCAGGTCGAGCACGTCACCCTGAAGAAGAAGCCTAAATGTAAATGTTGTCTTCTGCAGTAATGGAAACGGGGCGAAGCTATCGTATCGGTGTCTCAACAATCGGACGGTCCTCCGCCGTTGAAGATGCATCGTTGACTCGCATCGCCAATGGCTCTTCGGGTCACGTTTCGCGAACTAGCCGCTACGCAAGTACAGCGGACGATGTATATCCCCCTGATGTGTCCTATTTCAGGAAACATGTTTCCTGGCGAAACGGAAGAATACAGTTACGACGAGCAGCGCGTGATCGCATACGAACGACGCGTACTCTTTTTCGCATCGATTTCACGACTTTTCTCACTGCGAGGAAGATGCGCGAGCTGGTCGCGTCGGTTATCGGTAGCAACAAAAAGAGTATGCCTACGCCGATTCAAGCGACGATAATATTGAACGATAATTATTGACCTGAACGCGCGTAAAACCAGAAATCCTCTGTCGGCAACTATCGAGAGAGGCAGTGAAGTGTCTATAAAGTAACAGACTATATAAAAGGAGAGAATTAAGAAAAATATATATATATATATATATTGTAGATACAAAAATGGTAGTTGTATAGCTTATATGCTTTTACTATTGTGGTTAATTACTGTCAAAATTATCGTGATTTCAAGAATGTGTCCGCGTATCGTTTACGCGACAACGACGACGCTAACTTGAAACGGAGTCACAGTTGCACAGAATGTTTAAAACTTATCGAGTTTACAGAACGCTATTACTTCGTTGGACATCGATATAATATTATAGATTCATAGATTCATAGATTCGCGTTTTTACTAAAACTCAAAAGAAACATCTATAGGCAAATCTTTTACTGAAATTTTTTAACGTCGCGTAGATACTACTGAGAATTGTGTACGATTACAAAGAGATGCAACTCGACGAAACGAAAAGCTACGAAACCGGCCGTATTTTTCGCGCGACAAAAGCATGACGAGAGCAGGTAGTATGTTTTCTCTATTTCGCGGAGAAGATATCGTCGTAACGAACTGCTTTTACTTGGACACAGAGAATCTTTCTATTCAATCGCTGTTCTTTTCCACACCTCGCATCAGAGAAACGCAATCGTATCGAAGGAGGCAGTTGTAATTATGCGAGCTGGCGCTCGACAGTCCAAGCGCGTGAGTAACTATTCAGGATCGTCGTACATGAAATGTGTAAATATCGCGATATTTTTTGAAACGGTGTGTGTGATTGATTGTCGGCGATCCGAAGTGTGCGAGAACGCGTTACAGGTGGCGTGGCAGAACGAATTCGACGACAGCTTTACTTTTTTCCGCTCTCGAACCGTACCTTCTCGATTTCTGCAGCCAGCACAAAGTAATCGCGCGTCGCCGAGAACGACGGAAACATGTAAATGTCTGGACGCCCGAATGATCGTTTAGCCATTTCTTTCTTGAGATATTTTCTATCCGACAGTCGTGCAACCGTGTTCGAAATTATTTATATTTGTTTTTATCTATTATCTGTTTTTAGACGTATCCTCTCGCAACTTATCCCATTTTATCCTATTTTATCCTATTTTTTCCTATTTTAAATTGTAGCTGTGTATTATGGAAGCGACTCGTTTCGACGGCGTGACTGCCTGTAAACGTGTTAAGTAGCGTTCGTCAAGTGGGAAACCGTTGATCGGTTCCAAGCGTAATAATTATGTAAGAAGAAAATGAACTGCTCGATCCTCGAGCCATCCTGTATACAGAAAATCGAACGCAACGATCCATCCTGCATCGAGCGGTGCTTGGTTTCCGTTGATGACTGTACGTGTGTGCTGCGTGATTGCGTGTCCTGTGCGAACGTCCGTATTTTTTAACACATATCCGCATATTTTTCCTAGATCACTGTGGCAAAAGATATTTATGAGAGTACTGCTTGGCGAAGGATGCCGGAGTAGAGGGAAAAGGGAAGCGCGACCCTGGCAACAAAAGGAGTAACGTTTCTTTCATTTTCATTCGTTGTACGCAGGTGCAATGTATGTACGGTACAGAGTGTAATATAAAAGCTGCAAGTAATCGAAGATCCTGAATAATTTACTCGCGCCCTCGCAAACAGCAATCGGAAGATGGAACACCAGCAAGCAAACCTGAATGGAAGAAGTACTAAACATTGTGTGTATATCCCTCGAAAAAAAAAAAAAGAAAAAATATACAAATATACATTATGCGTTTGCTGCACGCTTGCGTGTACACGCGCACGCACATGAAACGTGGAGAAATTCAAAAGGCATTACCCTTCCGCGAATTCCGCTCTGTTTCATGGTTTTTTAAACAACCGGTATGAGATTTCCGCGGGGATATTAAGGGGACTCGACGCTTCTCGGGGATCTTTAGATTCCCTAACGGTTTTTGGTACACTTCGAGCGTATACCGCACGGACCTGCACGTTTGCTTCTGTTTGCTCCGAAGACATTAACGATGAATTCGAAAGAAATCTATTTATTGCGACTTTCCTAGCCGCCTGTATCCTCTGAACGATGCACGGCGATTAAACGTACCAACCTTAACTCGTCTCGTGTCAAAACTATTAAGTTTGACGTCGTTTTTTAATCTGTATATATTATATATCTGCAAGAATTCTACGTAAAAGTTAAGCTAATCTAATAAACGTTTCGGTGTTTAACGTGGCGGAAATTCGGGCGGTCCGGGCTACGTGACCGAAGTCCGCGACAAGCGCATAGATTCGCGTACATACGATAAAGCTTTGGGTCCTGCGTCAGAGCCTTACCGCGTTTCATGGAGTACCTAAGTATATTTTGTACCGTGAGAAATCGAGCGTCCGATCGTACGGATGCAAAAGAAGTACGAAGAAGTACTAAGCGAAAATGTCCACCCACAAATGCGTACGTAAGACGCCATCAAAAGCATCTGGCACGACGCGTGGTGTACACGCAGGATATTTCTTAATATGTTAAAGGGTAATGTAGGTGTAGACTCGGAGTCCGAAGCAGCTCGAGAGTTTTTTCCCTCTACGTTCCATCTGAACTGGTTGTTTCGTTTCCGTGATCGAGATTTGCTTTCGGGAACAACAGAATTGAACAAAACAATGTTCATTCATATCCAAATTGCAAATTTATTCAATTTTACACTGCCTGTGATATTAAATGCAATCTTTTTCTCGCGTCGATAAATCACCCGAAGTGATTCACAATTTATAGCTGGCCTGAGTTGCGTCTGTGCGAAAAAAATTGAGCAGGTGACTTTTACTTGACTTTGTGCACAGGGCACGCGAATTCTGTTCGCTGTTCCCCAGCTCCGAGCCTACGCTTACGATATTTTATAAATATTAAAAATGAACCTAGACATCGACGAGCTCGCGAATCGCATCGAATCAATCGAGACAAGGCGAGCGTCGTCGAGTTGCACGGGAAAGCGCTTTATTATCAGCGAGTGAAATCCATCGAAACTTATCCGACATCTGTTCCCACGCAAAATGTTGATTTTGCCGAGCTTACAAAGATACTGAGCGAACATTAAATGTCTTGTTAAGAAAAAAAAGCAAACAGAACGATAGCAAACGTTGAGCGACATGCCTAAATCCCATCGGACTAGTGACTTGTCCTTTTCTTTTCCTTTCTTTGCTTCGAGAAAAGACGCGATTAAGATCTAATGAAAGTCGTCAAGCTGGCGGTCTCTTCGCGGATAGGACTTGCCGCCTTTCCTTTCGTTGAGTAAACGGGGCCCTGCTTTCAGGTTCGGTCGCATCGCGGCAGAGAGATTTTCCGCAGTCGAAAGGGAACCTCGAGTTTTCTTGATGACTTCAAGCGATATCGATGTCTTCTTGTTTGACGAAGTTGAGCGGTCGCACGAAATTTACCCTGGCCGTGCGATCGTTCTTCTGCTACTTTCGTGCAGCATTCGAATGGAAATCGGTTGATCGGAGGCGCGAGGTGCCAGGAACGCAGAATCACGAAGAGGAAAGGAGCGCTTCGAAAAGTCAAATGTAAATTACGAGAGATAAATCCATGGTGGAAAATGCGCGGCGAGTATCGACTCTCGTACGATAACGTGCGAGCATTACACGATATCGTGGATGCACGTGTAATGCATCTTCCTTCCAAGCGACAAAATCCTTTCTCTCTTCAACGTCTCGGGGAACGGTAGTCGTTCGATTATGAAATCGTTACGTCGCGTGGACGATCGGTATCGCGCAGAAATCACGGGGTCACCGAACGGAATATTGTCGGGACGCTATCGATGAAACGCTGGCACACATTTGGAAAAGATTCTTTTAAATCGAGCACCGCTGTTCTCGTACCAGCCCTGGCCATTCGCCAACCATCGCATCGGCTGCAAAAGTCGTTTCCACGCTGGTTCAAGATCGAAAAACGAGAACGACCGGCTGAAGTGTGCATTCAATCCCGATTAAAGGAGGATCATTGAACACGCTTCAGTTTCGATCGAGATCGGTCTCGAATAGAAGGAAAGGGATCGTTGATCGGCTACCGGGCACGGAATGCGATGGGTATGGTACGAACGGACGGAATAAAAGGGTAAAATGTCAGCGCGACTCTGTTACTACCTACGAAAGAGCAAACGCATCCTATTAGCGGTTCAGAGATCGCATTGTTTGCCCGTGTGCCCTTAAAAGAGCGAAATCTCATCCATCGTAACGACGTTGGCCTTTGAATCGCGTGCCAAACGGATGGCGATAAATCCAGCCACCGCGCGTCCCCATGGCCGGGATAAAATAATCGCGGACGAATATGTGCACGCGTCTCTTGCCAGCAATTAATCGAGAATCCCTGGAGACACGCAACGATACGATCGTTTGCTCCCCTCGAGATGGAACCCGGTGCGTTCTTCGCACCTTCCGTGGGATTTCTGTTCTATCCCGAGACTATTATAGCATCAGACAGCATCGGGGCTGCACGTAACGACCGTGCGACAATAAATTTCAATGTTACCTGGCTAGACTCGTTGGGGCATCGCGAAACATTTTTCGTAAAATCATTCGTATTTTGCACGTGTAATACAACGTAACGTGGCTTATCGTTAGAATCACTCTGCCAGATTCCAGCACAAGTACATACTTGCAGCAAGATTGCAAGATGAAAAAGGATTGCGAACGGTGCCCAATTGATTCTTGGAAGAACGTTTCCTTCGGATAATGTACTAGCTGCGAGGGTGCAGGGAAGGTCTTTCGATGGTGGACAAAATGATCAAAGGACACAGTGGCGTGCAAACATATGTATATCTGTATCGAAAAAATGAGAGCTAAAAGCGACGGCCATCCGTTCGGATAGCGAGCGCGAGGTTCGTTCGCGGTCTCCTCCAAGAATCAGTGCCTTCAGAGGGGGAAAAAAGCATCGTCCTTGCATAGAGCTAGTGTCGGGTATATAAAAGCTGGCCGAGCGAACGAGCGCAGATGTTTAGTAGCTTCTGAAATCCACTAATATCGTCGTAAGTCGAAGAGTCGCGAGTGCCTCGAGGGATGCCATTTCAAGTGACATCGGTGTAACGAATCTTTGGCGACGATGACCTCTCGGAAAATTGTGCCTCGATCGCTGGTACGTTTCCCGCGGCATTCGATCGAAGCCGATCGCAGCGCAATTCGACAATTTTTACGTAATTTCCCCCGCAACCATTCTTCGTCAGAGCCGCGTCCAAAAGGACAAGCGCGCGTCGTAGACGGCATTCGTTTTCCAAACGAGATAAACAAATATCAGATTAAATTAAAGCGGATCCTATGTGGGACGCGTCGCGTCGCGTCGATCGATCTATCGAAAAATAATCAGCTAGGGAAATCAATTGAATAGAAAGTGCCCTTTCGAATCTAGTTGCACATGTGCCGATGCGATAATACACGGTACAGCGAACGGAGGATCGTAAGTTTATTGCGCTCTTACCGCGTATCCCCATCGACCGAGAGGTCACCATGGGCCGAGGCAAGATCACCGCGGGCAAACGCCACGAGGCTCTTTACGCGTTGAAGAGAACCGACTAATCATTTTAACGTATCCACCTAGACACCTGCAAAGTAAATGTTTATCGCGGCGCTTTGCCCCGATCTTCTTTCATAATTCCGCACATGCTTTCCTCAGATTCTCTGGTTAGTCATTCTTGGGACGTACTGCTGCATCGGAGAGAAATTGTCGCCCGATCAGAAGGCGCCCCTGTTCGCTCGTGGTTCTGGCGGGCTGATCTTGAATACGCCGTTCGAGGACAATAAAGCTGTGAATCGTCCAGTCCCGAACGCCAATGCTCAGGTGGATGGTGTACAAAAGGAGGAGACAGAAATGCTGAAACTGGTGGACGGTGAACTAGTGCGTACCGTACAAGGGAGCTTCTCTTACAAAAGTCCCGAAGGACTTCCTATATTCGTCAAGTGAGCGACAACACTGCTCTCCTTATCGTTCATTTAAGATTACGCGTTCCTCACGCTGACATCCCTTTGAAGGTACGAAGCCGATGAAAACGGAAATAGAGCAAGCTTTAAGTTCGGTAGTGGTGGCGCGACTGGTGGCGGTGGCTCTCGCACCCCTGCTCGACCATCTGGACCAAAGGGTGGAAATCAAGGCGGACGCGGTGGCCAAACGGAGAAAGGATCAAAGGAACCTAAAAGTAGCACGTATCTACCGCCGAAAGATGTTGATAGAAGCTATTTACCACCGCAATAAGGCCGTCGCGATTTCCTTCCGAACAAACTCAGCCAACATTTCGATGCTTCAATATTCCGGATAACTATTTGAACTGTACTCGTAATTGAAAAGGTATTCTTTCTCCTATTAAAGATATACAGGATGTCCGTAGTTTTTCCGGGCAAACGTTGTCAGCGTCCTCTGTGCACGAAACGTAAGAAAAAAATGTTACTTCAAAGTCGACCAGTGAGGCTTCGTTACAAATTCATCGACTTTCGTATGACATTTTTATCTTGCTCTCGGGGATAGAACGCGCCGACAACGTTTGTCCAGAAAACCCTCAGACATCCTTTATAATAGATAATAGTTCAGTCACTTTATCGGCGATTCGTGTGTTATCTCTGGAACTGCTTTTGCCTAAATTGTCAAGCAACGTAACAAAGCATATCTGTCTTTAAGAGTTCGAATCCCAAGGGCAATTTTGATGGTCAGCTTTTAGACGCGTGACTATTAACGCGATACCGCAAATGTTATCCTTTCTTTCAAAGGAACTAGACAGTCTAAGAGTAATCGCAAAGTAGTTTTGCTAAAGTAAAGTAAGAAATATATTTTTTCATAAATCGTATTACAATTTAATCACCTTTCATAGCCATCTCTCAACATATACAAGTTAAAACTACTTTTACAAATAAGTAAATCGAGAAATACCAATCTAGATTTATCGGTGGTATTTGTTGTCTGCGCTTCCAATCGTGTGAAATGTTTATTTCGACGAAACGTAATTGGGACAAAGAAACCAGAAGTTAGGTAAACGTGATTGTTTCATCGTTGTTCATCTCTCGGAACCACGATAAGTCGTATAGCCAAATGGACTCAACAATACTGGTATGTGATAGTGACCGGCAGGATTTTTTACATCAAAGACAATTTCAATGAATGGATACATTGTTTCTATCCTTCTGAGGGTAAAATATTTGTCCACGTCGAAATGAATCTTGTAACGTCCAGCCGTAAAATTAACTTTCATATTATCTACTAAATCTACGCAACGACCATTTGGACTTGTATTGCTGAAAAGAAAAGGGGCCAAGTCAATTTTCCATCGGCGCTCGTATCAACCGAGACGTTATCGATTAAGAGCATATTGTGAAAAGTTTGAAATCTTATACAGACATCGTACCTTTCGTTTAAAAATGTCCATCGGCCATCCATTAATTTATAAAGGCTGACTTGCAAACCACCAATTGGTAAGCCTTTACTCGTATCCACAACATGCGTGGAAATTCGAGGCTTTTTCATCGTGGGCGATTTAACGGTCTTCAAAAGCACATGCTGAAACAAACGCTTTGCTCAGAAAAAAACTATTTTCAAGCGAATTCCATGGATTTTCTAGTAACAAAAAAGAAAAAAAACGTACTTTCTTCGGAATTTGATAACTCGTACTTGCTACAGCCAATTGATCCCTGTTTATGTGAACACTTTTCGTGGCGTCTTCCGCTTGATTAGCTGCAATTGCAGTTTTCTTATCAGCCATTACCAATGTAGGAAGTTTACCCTTCAATTTACTCAGGACATATTGAGCACCAGGCTGGAATGTACCACCTGTTAAAGTCAGAGTTTTACCACCCGACGTCAAAGTAATTGTTTTACTTTGCGTAGGTGCCATAGGAATTGTGTTCACAGGCTGAAGCACACTGACAGTGTTAGCAGAAGGTGCAACTGATGTATTTATTTCATATGCCGTACCTAAAATAGGTAACGGGCATGCCACCACTATTCCCGAATCCCCTTGCTGTTTACATTCATCTTGCTAAAACATCATTAGTAACTGTAATGTAAATTGCAAACAGCGTACTTTTAGCCAGCTGTAATGTATATTTATTTTTCTAGATGCATTATCTACCAATAACTTTGCAGACTTTTTGTCCCCTCTACGAATCGTTCTACCGTTTTCGTGAGACTCCTTACTCGACTCTTCGCCATCAGGAAGAATCGACATAACTTGCATCTCCGAATTACTTTGATCCTCAGACTCTACTACCATTTCCATTTGTACACTTTCTTGATTATCTGCTTCCTCCAAATACTCGCTCTGCATGTGATCCATAGCTTCTGTCAAAGAGTCCTCGCAATTTTCCTATCGATTGAATTAAGTTACTTATGGCATTTCTCTTAATCAAATTATTGAATTAAAGTGAAGCAAACATCTTACCACCCTTTCGATTTTTATCTTTTTTATAGAATGTTTTATGTCATCTTCGTCGGAAGGCATTTGCAAATCCTCTTCCTCTTCCTCTTCTTCTTCTTCTTCCTCCTCCTCCTCCTCATCTTCTTCTTCGTCTTCAACCTCTACCCCAATGTCCTCTGTTGAATCCTTAATTTGCACTTCCTCCAATTCGTCGTCTGTTTCCAATCTTTCCACAACATATTCCACTTCATCCTCGTTTTCTTCTATTTCCGTTTGTGTATGTTCAACAGTCTGGTAAGGAATTTTTTGATCAGCATGCGTCCAATATTATTTATAGTTTAGTGTGCCGTTAAACAGCCCTTTGAAAAATCATTTTTTATAATGGTAAAAATTTTGAAAAATCAAAGATATAAACCTCTATTTCGTCAACCTCCTCCACTTCTACAACTTCTCCCATGTTTGCTTTCCGGGCAGCGGCTTTCTTCTTCTCCTCCGCTTCGTGCAATAAAGCGGCACGTTGATGTTTCATCGTACATGTATGTTTTAATAATGAAAGTCGATGGGCGTGAAGATTTTTCTTGCAATACATGCAATAAGCACGTGTAGGTTGAAAAGGCACGGATGTCAGCCATCCTGAGGAAAGACATTATACGTTGGCCCTTAATCCTTACAAGTTAGCCGCGCGCGATATATCTTTACTACGGTAGTGAGGAAGAATGTCCCGAATTCACCAATTCAGTAAACACGTGTTAGTTCTATGGTGATACTTATTCGGCATTTCAGTTACCAAGTAGTAGTACTTTTACTGGTAACTTATTAACGCTAGTAATATGGTTATATCTACACAACAGTGTCAGTAACGTCAACCGTCGGATGCCGAACAGGGGAGTTAAATTCTCGCTTTTTTACGCATACCAGAAGTCAACCGAAGTTCAAAATGAATAAGGAACAGTAAAGTGTTAAGTGTACATTCTACAACTAAGGTTCTCATGTTGAACTTCGACAAGTATCCATTAACGCGTGTTCGGGTAATGATAAACTAACGAATATATCGTACTGAAATATACCGGATTGAAGAAGTTATATAGAAATAATGAACATTGTATCCGCTTAAAAACCTTCGAAATGGCACAAACAATCCAATAACCGCTATATAAATGAGAAGAAACAAAAGGAAATATTACGCGACAACGGTTCCCTCTAAAAATAATACTCTAGTTAAACGAAAGCGTCACTGCTTAAGGCCGCGACAAAGCGACGCAGCCACGACTATTGTATACATATCGTGTGTCCAGCGTGGCACAATACATCGTGTATAGTATCAGACGTACGTAATTTCGGTTTGGCTGATAAAGAGTAGTAATCTTACAATTAATGTCAGCGATGGACAATAACGGGAAGTACCTTTAAAGTCAGGCATTTGTTCCCATTCTTTACGATATCGTTGCGTATAGACACGCGTTTTAGCATGGCTGATTTTCCCCGTCGGTGTGAGACGCTGACCCGTTGCTGTTAGAAGATTGGCATGTAACACCGTTTCCCCTGTTGTAATCATTGCCGACTGCCTCTTTTTCTCCATTCCTTCGGAACGAGGATCAATTCGAAATCGCCCGGATCTCAAAATACCCAAAATCGTAACACGAAATCACTAAATAGTTTTTTCCACGATAAAAGGGGGAGGGGGCACACAACGAGAACCGATATCCTTGCCTAGCCTAGTACCGAAGTTAACTCCCTAGCAATGGCGGACAACTGCAACGCTGCAACGATGCAGCCCGTAACCCCCTCTACGCAAAGCCATCGAACTGCCAACAACGCAACTTACATTGACGTATCATGAAATAGTTGCACCCTGTTTTCCCTATATATTCCTTTGAAATAAAAAATTCGTTTTTTCCATTTCTTAATATATTAACAGGCCCTTTTGTACAATTTTTTAAACGGTACTGCTTTTCATTACTTGCCCCACACGCCTCGGGTAAAAATAAACTTTTTGGATAACTTTATTTGCAAAGTAGACGTTGCGTTCTATAAGTATGATAATTGTATGAATGTGTACACCAAAGCACTTATTACTTCGTAAATGATTACGTACATAGAAAATAGTCTCCTGATTGCTTTAATGTACGCAAATTACTCGATGTTAATTAATTTTTCAAAAATCTGCTCAGGTTACTTCTGTTAATAGATCTTGTACTAATTACATCTGTGCATACATATTTCTAAAACTGACAAATACGTGTCTAGATTTATCATATATTTGTTTAATGATTGATTCAACGTGATCTTATTAGATATTTATTTTCTATGTACGATACTGTTTTCAGTCAAATGTGCAGAACTATTGGTCGAATCGATATGCGTGCGCATAGCAATGCGTATTCCATATTAGGCGGGAAATATACTATTCGGTTATACAAAGAAAAAGTATAGAATACTTTGTATTAAATATAAAGATTAAAATATTTGTCATATTTAGAGTATCAAAATTTTGTACTTGAAAGTGACAAAATATAAGAAAATAAAGAGTAATTTTGTGTTATATGGGGCGCCATCTAGATGGCCCTGAATTAATGATCAATAACAGCGCCCTCTTTTCCAAGCAGAGCCAAATTAAGAATTTCTAAATTAGAGGAAACATTCGAATTTGATTATGACATAAACTCGCCAAATATTGGCAAAATCATAAAAAGGGAGTGTTCCATATATCACACCTTATAATCTTTACATTTTCATATAACTTGATAAACACTATATTAGTATTCAACCAAAGTATTAATTATTTTTAATTCAACTCTAATTTTTAAGTATTACATTTGTTATAGATAAAACAATACGTACTATTAAACAAGTCCCTTTCTAGTAAGAAATAATTTTTTATTATAATATTGAATGGAAAGCAAATGTATTGAAATTAATTTATTTACCGAAACTATTACTTTTGCCTATATTTCATAAAGTATCCACTTGCGTTGTTATGATATATATTTTGCAAAACAATCCTATCCCTTTTAGTAAAATCACAAATCATTTTTCTCAGGTTTTCTTTAGGGATTCATATAATTCCCTTAATACAGTTGCATCTGTTAAATTTCTAGCACTGATGAACATAATGTCACTAGTTTAAAAAATGATGGTATACTCAAAACAATTCGGATGTGTTAATAATTTTTAGCTATATATGAATGTGCAGCTATGATTTTCTTACGTTAAATTGTAAGAGAAATATCTAAATATGTAATTGTGTAATAGTATGTTCTATAAATCATGAGTTTACGCAGCTTAATGCATCTATAAAGAATTCCAAGCGTCCACGAGACAACGCGTCTAATAGACGCAAACCGCTTGTCATCAAATATACAATTTGCTGGCATGAATTTATAATTACGACACTATTTATTTGAACATCTACTTATAATTACACGCATATTAGTGGCCAGTGTTAGCAAAGAAGGGAAACATACATAGTAAGTAGAAAGGAACTAAACGTTTAGCACGTTGTCTCTATTTGTAGAACATGAAACAACTGAAATATAAAGTTGAAGCCTTTATTGTACCTGTAGGAAATGATTATGGTACAAATTTTAAAAGGAATGATGTACATATAAAGTCAAAGGATATTAATAATGTATGCACGAGCGCTAAGCATAACAGATCTAACAATGCTCAGGAGTTGCGAAATGATTTCATATCTGTGGAAGACGAAAATATACAAAATTCACAAAATGTGAAAAGTTGTAGAACAACTGGAAAGGCTGTTACAGAAATTAAAATTGACATAAATGACACAAACATAGATGAAGCCATTAGTTTTTGTTCTTCCCTTAATTTTTCCCCAATAAAATATGTAAAATTGTGCAATGGAAATAATATATGCTATTCTACGAATGTGACTCGCGAGGATCTTAAATTGGCACCTATCACTGAAGAAGATGAAGATAACAAAGCAGAGCATACAGATTTTTGTTATCATGGATGTAAAAATGGATGTTCAGCAAAGGTACCGACACCCCAAGAAGTTAGCGAGAACATATTTAAAGAAAGTTGGTTACAAAAATTGGAAGATATAAACCGAAGGGAATCGGTAGTAAGAAGCAGGGAGATACTTTTACTGAATCGTGAGAAAGCATTTCTTGAGAAAGAAAAAGAATTAAAAACATTGGAATGTATTTTAAGTGATAAATTAAAGAAAATGGATTTACAGTTTGCGGAGAAGGATCGCTTGCATTTATTTAAATTGGAGACTTTGCAGCCACAAAAGGATCCTTTAGTAACATTAATCGATAACAGCCTGGAAGAAATAAGTGAAGGTAAATTGGATACAAATACTGATTCCGAGGAAGAATTAAATAACTTGGATATCAATAAGATGGATATGCGTGTAAAAAATATTGTGGCACAGGAAACAGTAGATGGGCACACTGTACAGTCGCACGAATGTATACAAGTCACAGAAATTATACCCAAAGATCTATGTAAACAAAAGACAGCTTCTATAAGCTATCCTACATCTTCTTTTGACAATTTACTTGCAGAAAATAAAATGAAGCAGTCGACAAGTACAAAGTCCTGTATAACATCAAAGTCATCTCGCTTCAAAGCCACTTACGATAATAATAACAGGGGGAAGAAATCTAGTAAAATTTATTACGAAGATTTAGATACTACATTGTCTGCTGATATTGGAGATTCATCTTTTGTCCAAACTTCTCAAAAGTTTAATCCGGCATTGTACAAAAAACCATATGCTTTTCGCAGAACAACAAGCGAACGCTATATAAGATGTATAAACCGCAAGAATACTGCAAATCCTGACATAGAGAATTTAAGCAGTGACAACGAAAAGCTTCAACCACTCGTTGGGATAGAACAGGAGAAAGTATTAAAAAAAGTGACTCAAAATATTTTTGCATCCCAAGATAAAAGTACAAAATTTCAACACTACGGTCTTATAGATGAGAATAAAGCCGCTGCAAATGAAGCATGCACAATAGAGAATGAAGAAAGATATTCATATCTGAATCTAGAAACGAGCAATAAACCATGTTATTATCAAAAACTCTCTAGAGATTTGAACAGGCCTGTATCGTGGAGCGAGGAAACAAACGAATGGCTTCTAAAAAAACGAAAGGCTTATAACATGACGATGAAAAAGGTTCATACAAGCAACAAAGAAAACTTTGGTTGCAATAGTACGACTAAAGATAGAACTGAAACAGTTCTGAAGAAAAAAGATTTGAAAACTAAAATATTTACCTTGTTTCGTTAGAATAATCATGATTAAAAATCAAATTAATTATGTACACTAGATATTTAAAGAAATAAAGGTGATTAAAATATTTTTGTTTTATTTGTTTAACAAGTTTATTATTTTCTAGATGTTACATATATGTATATATACAAGAAAAGTACATCATAGAAGCACAACTAGTTACACGAAAAATATATTATGGCCAAGAGTGAGGTTCTCCAGGTTTCAATTCTCTTCCATATAAAGCAGACTTGTCCCGAAATCGTGTCATGGTTAGGCTTCCCTGCTTATCAAACCACTTGCCAATAAGAATAACAGTTATCGTACCAGGGACTGCTAACATATATTGAAACCAAAGTGGTCTGACTGCCATTTCAACCGCTTAATTCTAATTTCTTTTCCTTGGCTAACTGTTTCTTCCACAGTCGGGTATGATTCCAGTCTGCGTAAATGGAAACTGCTGTGAAGACCGGGAAAAATGTCACTAAGCCGAACCGCTTAATAGTAGCACTAACTTTGGATCTACCCATCAAACTAGAATAGAAATATTGAAAATTAAATTCTGTTGCCCGATTACGAAGTAATTTTACATTAGTAACTATTGCGGAACAAATGTCTCAAATGAAGAGTGATACTTGTGAAAAAGAAGCGAAGTGTCTTCTTGAACGGTAAAAAAGGTAGTTGGTTATGAATTTATGAATGATATAAAATAATGTCAGTAATATTTTATCATTGCGTACATTGTTACTGTCAATTATAGTGGTAAATAACTAAATTTATTGTACAACACTATATCCTATTTCTTCAAATTGTTGAATACAAACCGTTATTCCAACAGAAACTAGTAAATTCGGTAAAGAACGATACACGCTACGACATGACGTAACAACAGATGCGCCTTAGCCCCACGATAATTGGACGCAGTAGATAGTTGATTTTTCTAAAAAATATTTATAATCATTGCTGTGTAAATGTGCTTCTTTTGTTACTATTTTTTCCACCTAACCGTAATTTTGCAACATCTACTCTTTAATTTGGATAATATTACTGCAGTATGATAACAGAGCATTGAGCGGGAAATTGTATACTTTGAAATGGAGTACAAAAATTCCGACTAAAAATCATTATGAGATAAAATATTTCAGTTAAGAAAAAGAGTTAAGTTAATATGATTAAGAATATAATCAAAAATTAATTTTCATTTTTATTCAATATGTGCAAATTGATCAGTGGCAAACAACAAATTGGCAAACGTTGCAGTATCATTCTCATCCATAATGGAGTACAACGAAATAATATTAAAATGCAGATACAGAAAATTATAATAGCGTATTTAATTTTGAACACTGCTTATATTTATTATTTATGTACAATATTTCATGTACGGTACTGTAAACACGTTATTATACCAATAATGCTTAAAACAAATGAAATATCTCAAATAATTAGGAAAATTGGATCACAAAATTCTATTTTAAGAAACCTGTACATATATGAACCGAAATATACACCATTTTGAATTTGCAATATTGTCATATAATTCTACTTAAATATGTTTGGAAGATCGTTCTGAAAAAATAGTACAGTCATTATTTTTTACATAACTTTCTTATTGGAATGCAAATAAAATTAATATCATTATTGAAATACTTCATTACATTATACGTGTATACATTGGGGGAATATTATCATCAACGTAATAAAAATACATAATTTCCCTTCTTTGTCCATATCGCATCGTTGCACGAGCAAACTTTTAATGAAACAATAGGCACTGGACATAAGTACCTTTGCCTTATCGAACGAAGAAGCAAAAGCACCAGTTCTTTATGAAATATTATTTACGGCGATTTGTTTAAATAAGCCTCATATCAGTACTGTTTAAAACATTACAATATATGTGTATGTATATACGCACACGTACGCACTGCATATAATATAGTAATATGTACATATATATGTATACACATACACATACGAAATATTTAAAGACATTCTCTGTACAAATTGTACTTTGTCTATCTCATCAAGTAATATGCCAAATCCGCAACAAAGAATTTGACAAATCAAGTTATCATTTTAATTTAATTTCCATGTTAATTCCGTACAAATAACAATTTAAAGACATTTTTTAATAACTGTATTTCACGTAGTAGTATTTATAATTGAAACTTTGGCGATCCGAGAACATGTACATATACATCAAGTACTATACTATTCATAGTTGAGCTTCGGTTAGTCTTTTACTTTTCATTCCATACTTATACCCTGCTGTAAGTTTTTAATCCAGGCGCCAATGCAATGAAGCACAATTAATGTGATCTAATGAAAATATAGGGACGTAATATATATTCTGATCGTTCGTATAAATTTATACTTGATATGATTTTTTTTTTCATTCTATTGCAATGCCATACTCAACAAATGATTTTTCACTTGGCATCTGCCGATGGTAATACAGCTTCAGATGATGCACTTTTTACATTACACGAGATTTTACAATCGGCCGAAGACTGTTCATTTTGTACCGTAGTTGCAACTTCCATATTTTTTACGTTCTCTCCGCATTTGATTTCTCTAAAAATTATAATACACATTAAGTTTCTAACTATTATCGTAATGCACATGTGATCGTCATGTACCTGCTATCTACAATTTCACTTGGATTTGCATTCTTATCAGCGTTATCAGGATATAGATTATCCTCGGTACTTTGGTGATTTATATTCATTTCAACATGTGACGTAGTACTACTGTCGTCAGAAACAGCAATTTCCGTATCGCCTGATTCAATGGCGGCCGCTGTTACTTTGCTTCCTAATGTAGTTTCCACATCATTTTCATCTGCTACTGTATTCTTCGCTCCCTTTTTACTTTCATCGCACAATTTATTATCTATTATCACAGTGTTCTCCATGTTGAGTGAGTTTTCGAAATTATCAAAGTTAGCCCAGCCAGTAGATTCTACTGGTTCAGGAGCTACAACATTCCATGGATTCACCTCAGGAACCGCACTACTGGTATATAGAGGTTCACTTGAAACCCAAGCTAGGATAAAAAATATTAATAGAGCGTTATGAGAAGTCGAAAAATGTTTCAACTAAATAGTATCTATTCATTGAAGATTTAATTATGCTTGAAATTAATATCAACGTAATAAACGAAAACGCATCAAAAATATAGATAAAAATTAAATCATACGCTCAGTAGAATCAATTTCCATATGCATGTCTCGTGGATCTGGATCTTCATCATCCTCGTCGGAAGAGTTTGAATCATTATGTTGCTGCTTTGCTGGCCAATCACGTTTATCTACTACAGTTTGAAAAGTAAGTTCACCTTCATCGCCCCATTCTACTCTCGGAGTACAGTCTTCCAGGTCGGCTTTTTGCTTTTGCTGGCATATCTATACAAAACCGATAAGAAATTTTTATTTCCTACCTATAGCAAGCTTTCCTAACATTAATCGTCATACCTTATTAAACATATCTTCCCTCTTATCGAGATCTTCTTCACTGAGAGTAAAGGCCAAGGTTGTTAATTGGTCAACCGAGTTACTACAATAGCATTTACAAAAACAGGATGTTGCCAAACTAATAACTTTAGATTATACTCTTTATTCCAATATTTCTTTTCTAATTTTTTTCGCAATTATTTGCAATATGAAGCATTAAGCAACTTCTTATGTAAATGTGAATAATAAATCGTGGAACAAGTGATAAATAGCAGAAACAAATATCACTGAAGCTTAATGAGAACCGAACTATTAAATATCCTTATTGTGCGTAAATTATTGATGAAAAGAATTAAAGTATGAACTTTGGGCACGTATTAATAGCACTATTTTCATTAAACTTAAACAGTAACTATTTTATAATAAGTCTAATGAAGAAATGAATATTGTCTCTGACTATACATCATAATGAGTACAGCAAATTACTTACTGGGGAGCATCGTCACCGTCATTAAATTGATCATCGTGAAATCCAAAATTTTCGGTAAACTGTGGCGTCATATGTTGTCCCACATAATTGGCGTAAAACTGTTCGTGATGAACAATATTATACAAAACAAGAATTTACAAGTAAACATGAGACTATTTTTGCAAATTTTTCTCTTATATTCGGAGAATATCTATTTTGTATAGGAAAATGTTACTAACTTGTTCAACTTTCTGAACCTGAAGGAATTCTTCTTGAGGATAAGAACTGTATTCATCTGGATTTTCACTGGAACTTGTCATGGATGTTTGAGGTTTTCCACCCTACAAATTCCAACCAGCGCAAATCGTAAAATGAAATCGAAAGTAAATAAAATTTTATGTCAGAATATAAACGTACCAAAAGAATTTGATGGGTTTTATTAATCTTTGATAATTCTGTGTTCACAAAATCTTCCCATTTACTAAGACACTCGGCTGATAAATTATCTTTCAAAAACTTATCTAAATATTCACTTTTTTCACGCTGATTAACAATGTTGTTTGCGATGTTTGTTAAATGGCCCATATATCCTTGTTTATTTTTGTTCTCTGTGTTTCTAAAATGTTATAGCACACTATAGTAAGAAAATTATTGCATTATCCCCACATTTCTTTAAAATTACTATTTGCACATACTGTTTGCCGTCATTTTTATCCCATACTTCTAGAATTCGATCTATTAACTGACAGTTAATAAATATCTGAAAATAAGTATAATTAAATCAATTACATATATTTTTTTATGTGCACAACTATATTTAATCTTATAGAATTGATAATACTCACATCCATATAAATAATGTTATTTGAGTCCTTAAAATCACAATTAATAGCTAAAGCCAGGCAAAATTGTACTTGAGCATGTAAAAAAGTGTTCCAAGTATACTTAAAAAATAAATCCTTAAAAGATACAAAATGAATGATAAGTTTTTGTTCTTAAAAAATAACTTTTCTATTCTTACAATTTTGACTTACCAGTAACGTTTGGAATGTTCCTAATTTTACTAAGGTTTCATATATCTTTACATTCTCTGTTGCCAACAATTTCATGAATAACTTTGCAACATTCAAACGTGTAATACCTACTGGACAATCTAGTATTCCTGTAGTCGTTTTAACAGGCGTTTTCTGCAACATAAACATATACAAAAGTAGTTTTTCATTACATAAAAAATATATCATCTTCCATATATTTACATAAGGTGGGTCTATTAACAGCTTATGAAGCTGTTCTAAATAAGGCAAGGTTGCATTCGAAATAGTTGTGTGCTTTTCTATTTCGGCGACTTCGTCGTAAACACTCTCCTCGCTTCTTCCACTGGAAATTTGAAACATTTACATTTAAAAACATGTGTACTCCTTTGCGAAAATTAAAAATATTTTTAAATAATTTTACATCCTTACTTGTTAGCTTTTTGTAAAAGTGTAAGAAGTACCTGTATTCCACCAGTAATACTACTTTCTAGTTTCTCTCCAGTTAAAATAGTCTCTAATAACAAGCTTACTGTATCTGCACTATAAATGAAAATATAATTTGAATATCCAATGAATTCTTATTTTCTAACATATATTCATTTACTTTCTTTTTTATTTCTTATACTAACGATTCAAGAGTATTCAAAAGAGGGTCTGGATCAGTAGTGCCGGTTGTAGATGTGCATTGATATTCTCTTGCAGCAGCTATCATATCGCAAAGTAATTGTGCAGCATTTGCATGTTTATTACTTGATTCAGAATTAGGGGATAATAATTTCACCACTCTCTGCACTAAATGTTCACTATCTAACCACTGTTAAAGTAAATACATACATAGAATTTCATATAAGAGAGTAACCGTGAACTATAATCACATAATATATGGTAGATTTATTGCGACATTAATAATCATATTAAAAGAGAAGATCTTATTTGTTCTTACATTTAATATATTATGTCGCGTATTTCCTTCGAATTGAATAACAAGTTTCAGTACTAAGTCCATAATCGCAGATGTTTCTAAATGTTGTAACAGTAGATCCACGCAAGTTTCACGACTTTTCAAAAATTCTAAAACCTGCAAACAAGTGAACTGATACGAGTACCAGTTCTGGTGGAAAAAAATGGAAATGTAGGATTTGCAGGTTCGGGTCATGAACAAGGTGTAATGTGAAAGGAGTTTTAATATAAGATTACTAATGGATTTATACTTAAATTACAAATAATGTTAACAAGTAGAATTACTTTCTACCTTGTTTCATATAATCTGGTATAATTGTCAACTTATAATCACCTGTACAGTTTTGCGAGAAATAAGTACTCCGATTGTTTTACTAAAAAATGATGCCAAAAGCGGATTTAGTGGTTGGTCCGTACAAATAAAAGAATAAAGTTTTGCCAAAAGCATTTCGTTGCCTGCAATAAAACACACTTTAACAGAGACTTGCTTTAAAACCTTGCACTATTATAATAACTTAGATCTTAGTTCTGGTAGCTGCAAATGTTAGCATTTATGGCTTTACATTCTTTCTTTTCCATTGACAAATTAATATTCCTGGAAGTTTAAATAAATCCTTGGTCAAATTTTCGTAGCATACCTGCTAAAGCTTCGTTCAGAACTGGTACATCACATGTCAATAACTCGCACGCTATATTTGGATATTTATAACGCCAGCGTTCTTCTATATCGATGGATGGTTCATTAGTAGTAAGCGTTATTAGTTCCTCCATTACATCAGATCTTGTAAGACTGGAAGTAATGTTAGCATTACAACTATTTAATATTCCAAGAAAGGTGTTTTAATTTTACTTACTACTCGATCAGCTTTGTATTTTGACTTTTACATTCTTGTACAATATCCTCCTGATCCATTAGTTCTTGCAACGTAACATTCTGAAATTATAAAATGCATCAAATACGTTTTCAAATTCAATGTTAAACTGAACATAAAAAGTAACACTATAGAAGTACATGAACACTGATTTCATGTAAAAGATACGTTAACATAATCTTTATAAGGGTACAAAAGTATTAAGTTGACAATATGTAATAATGTAAGTGCGGTATTAATGAATATAACAAATTATTAATAGAAATAAATGTAAGCGTGACAAACATTCATTTATTATCAGTATGAAGCCAACTATTTAAACATTGAAATAGTGCAACTTCCAAAAAATACTTACCTCTGCATCTTTCATATAAATTGCAATTATTACATTACGAATTAATAATTGATAAATGTAGTTACAAGCTGTTTGTATATTTTATAAAAAAAATAAAGAAACAATGTGAACGAAATGATGTTATACAAGAAATAATACATGTAACATTGAGTTCGGTAAAATATTAATATAAAATGGTAACATTGAATTTGCAACGTTTCGGGTGAAATACCTGATAATCCTCTTGAACTGTTAGGACCTAAGTCAGGAAAGAGAACAGGTGTATCTGAAGAAATATTTCCTTTACCTCTTTGTTAAGAAGTGCTTCGATAACAGGGCATAACACGTAATTATTTGTCCAGAACATGATGCGACAACGTATTTCTCCTTATTCGACCACGGTAGAATTAATCAGATGTGAAAATAATCACAACATTGAAGTGGTGGCCACTAAAAAAATAACGTAACGCTTCGCGGGACAGGGAACCAACTAACATTGCATGGACGTATTAGAACGGTGACGACACTGCGAATAATTTCAACCACAGCCTCGTAGCGTTATTGCGGTGAAAATTAAAAGATGTATCTTTTCTTAAAAAAACAGTATTTGAAACTGTCACTTCTATTTTCCAAAAGCAGAACCTCTAATCAAGTATTCTTTTAACTTTGACGTTAGCCACAGAAGAAGTAACAGTTTATGATCGACTTTCGAGGAAGGATATGCACCTTATTTCAGAAGAATTTATTTGAAAATTTACTCATTTTAATGTTCATAGTAAATAAAACAATTGCAAATTGCACAGTGCATATTACGATGACGAAATTTTTAAGTATAAAACCATTATGATGTACATAATAATAAAGACCTCTTTGTTCTGCTGGAAGATAATTATTTTAAAATAACAGACATAGCAAAAGGAAAAGGAACGAGTACATTAAAAAAGATAATTGTAAAAGAATTTAGTAAAATATAATATCTATGTGTATATTATAAGGCTAATATGTATATTGATGTGACTAATGGTAATTATACTTGTAGTAATGCATACATATAAATGCATACATATTTGTATTTAACGAAAAACGATTAATAAATGCATTTTTGTTTTTAATAAATTTGTTTTTAATAAATCGTTTGTCTAAGGAATAACGAGGACTATAATTTATCTTGGTTATGTATGAAGTTCCTCTACCTATATGAAAATATATGTACTATTAAAGTGTCGTATTTGTGCGCTATACAGAGTGGCTATATGATGCATATATACAGCGTGCTTTTTTAAAATTTTAGAATCAAAATTACGTGTTATCTTTAAAAAAGGTTATTGTATAACATGGGTAAAAAAGATAAAAGTAAAAAAAAAGTTACTGGTAGTGTAAAAACCGCTCTCAAAACTGAAAAAAAGCTGAATGCTAAACAGAAAAAGGAATTGGCTGCACTTGGTGAGGTTAGTCTAATATGTATATGAAATATAATTTACGATTTTCTGTGGAACGTATTTACTGCATAAAAAGAGACTCATCATTGTAGCAATAATTTTATAGAATTTTTATATAATTATAGAATTAGAAAATAAATTTTAGGACAATATAGAAGATGTAATCGCTCAAATTGAAAGGGAGGAAGCTAAAAGAGAGCATGTTATTGAAAAAACAGTGCCACCACCATCTCGCCGTGTAAATTTTACTTTAACAGCGAATCCCTTCAAAGATGAACTTATTATGCTTGGCGGAGAATTTCATGATGGGAAAAAGGTACATTACAAAAACAAGGCGCACTGTGAATAATGTTTATCGCATAGACATGTAGCTCACAGCAAAAAAAAAAAATTAATTGCTTACTAAATCTATTAACTTGTATTTTTAGACATTTGTTTATGGAGACATGTTTGGGTATAATATAAATAAAAATGAGTGGACAATTATAAAAGCACCCAGAGCTCCACCTCCTCGCTGCGGCCACCAAGCAGTAACTACGGCTACAAATAAAGGAGAATTATGGGTATTTGGCGGGGAATTTTCAAGCCCATCAGAGTCACAATTTTACCATTATAAAGATTTATGGGTTTTCCGATTCGCAGAAAAGAAATGGGAAAAGATTTTGTATGTTCGTTGCATTATGGGAAATATTATTATACAAACTGAATTTTTCAATTGATTTTATCTTTGACAAATTTTGTAAGGTCTCCAGGAGGACCATCAGCTAGAAGTGGTCATAGAATGGCACATATAAAGAAGCAACTGATAGTTTTTGGCGGATTTCATGATAATCTAAGAGATTACAAATATTACAATGATGTACACATATTTAATTTGGAAACATATGCGTGGCAGAAAATTGAATTATCTGGTAAAACATGAATATGTCAAAGCTATATTTTAGAAGTAGCATGTTAAATAAAAGGTGTTCTGTGAAATTTCAGGAATGTTGCCCCATCCAAGATCTGGATGCATAATATTGCCGGCACCTGAAAATAAAGTTCTGATATATGGTGGTTATAGCAAACAAAGGGTGAAGAAAGATGTTGATAAAGGTTGCATTCATACAGACATGTTTTTGATGACTCCTGAAAGTATGTAATTTTTACACGTGACAATGTTTTGTATCGTTATCTTAAATGATGTTATGAATTCTCTTACAGAAAATGATCAATCTGGCTTAAAATGGAAGTGGATATCTGTGAAACAATCCGGAATTAAAGTATCGCCACGATGTAGCGCGTCAGCTGTTTCGGTTCAGTCGAATTTAGCTTATTTATTTGGGGGAGTTTTTGACGAAGAGGAGGACGAGGAAGAACTTCGTGGAACATTTTACAATGATTTAGTAGCTTTAGATTTAGAAAAATTGCAATGGAGCACGGGTAAATATAGTATATGTAAAAAAAAAATTTTATTTAATGTGCCGGTATAATAGAAGAATTTCTATTTTTAATCGATCATTATCAGTGACATTATGTGGAAAAAAGGATGCAAACGCCCGACGACGAAGGAGAAAACCAAAAAACGATGAGGACGAAAATAATGTTGACATTAATGATGAAAGCGGTGACGAGGCACAAGAACAACAATCCAATTTTGTTGAACCTACGGTCACTGATGACGATGGAATATTTACTGTTACAATAGGTCCAGCAGCAGCATCTGCTCCCGATAAGAAGGAAAACATACAGGAAAATGTGTTTGTCCCATGTCCAAGAATAAATCCTGGACTTGTCGTAAAACATAATATTTTATATTTATATGGGGGCATATTTGAAGATGGAGATCGTCAATATACACTCAATGATTTTTATAGTTTAGGTACGTGTTTCACAAGATAGTAAACATTATGCATCCATGTGATAAAAACGTGAACGCATAAAATATTTTTACATTTTATTTTGTTTAGATTGCCGCAAGTTAGAGGAGTGGAGGACAATAGTAGCAGATGATTTAACTTCATTAACGTGGTACGACTCGAGCGACTCTAGTTCAGATAGTAAATGTACAGACGATAGTAGTACAACTGAAGATGAAAATGAACGCATGGATGTTGATTAATATTGATGATCTTGATGTATTAGAAAATATAAATATTTTTGTTTAATAGCGTAATGTTTAACATGATTTCGATACGTAATTTAATTTAGACCTGACTTGTAACGTCGAATATTTTTGCGCTCCAACATCGACTTATACGTAAAGTGATTGAAATATTATTTTACACAGCTTATAAATACCATGTTGTTAAAATAAATTGTTCAGTTTCCATCGCTTTGCGCAATCGGTTTTTCTGAAACTTTTTTCTCAATTTGCTTCAAAATAGTTGAATCCTAGAAAAAAAACAAGCAATAAATGTAAAATATTTTACATATTTATAATGATATTTATCGCAAGCTTTTAAATTACCTCTGCGATAACAAATAATGTACAGGCAGGAGTGTAAGGATAACAAACACTATTCGTTTCTTCTATATAATCATCTTTTTGGAATATAGAAATATTAAAAATTTTGCTTCCGCCTTTAATTAAATTTATAACATTACGGTAAAAACTAAAATCGTCAGGATTACTAGTCACGATGTGAACTGTAGAAGGAAAATCTTGTTTAATTTGGTATTAAAACAATATAATGTATAAAGGGTTGCTCAGAACTCAGAGAGCATCGGGAAATGGGGGGTAGTTGGGGTGATTCTGAACCCTTTCCCATTGACAGCAATGTTGTTTGCACCTTCGTTTTTTATTTATTAACGAAAAACACTGGGCAAGGAGAGTTGCGTGCTCTACGGGCGCTCTGAATGGTCAGTGTTTTTCGTTAATAACTCGAAAACGAAGCTGCAAACAACATTTTGGTTAAGGAGAAAGTTGTTCAGAATCACCCTTGCAACCCCCCATTTTCCGATGTTCCTTGAGTTCTGAGCCACCCTGTATGTATCTTTTGTACGTAAGTCGTATACCTTCTGCAGTTATCTTTTTGCTAATATTAGACATGATACTTCTAATTTCAAATACAATTTGTAAGACTTCGTGAACCTCTTCATCGAGAGGAACATCTCTCCATTCAGTGAACTACAATAATGAAATATGTATACGGTTCTGATGGATTAAAAATCAATCAAAGTTTTAAGATTAAATCTTACCTGGTCCGGTACCGGATATGGTGCTTCCATTAATGATGTAACTGATGCAAATTCTGGTATCTTATTTGACACTCTTTTGTACAATTCATCAGAAAGATACGGTATTACAGGAGCAGATATACGTAAAAATACTTCCAAACATGTCCTCAAGCTATATGTATGACTAATATGAGTATCTGTACATTCAGTTTTAAATCCCCATTTAGTTGCTTCCTACAGGAGAACAATATGCGCCACCAATATTAAAAATTTTATCAGCACTTTTAATAATGTTTT
Source organism: Nomada fucata (assembly GCA_948146005.1). Classification (NCBI taxonomy): domain Eukaryota; kingdom Metazoa; phylum Arthropoda; class Insecta; order Hymenoptera; family Apidae; genus Nomada; species Nomada fucata. The sequence goes on along the minus strand of OX411278.1, from coordinate 30,375,511 downwards.
AATATGTTTGACTATTATCTTACCAAATAAAAGTCACAAAATTCATAATAAAGAAACTGTTTCATTGATACAACTGCTTTATGAAAATCTCGTTGTGCAAACGCATCGTTCACTGTATTGACCATTAGTGACAGTCTGCTTAATATCCAATAATCTATGATAGCCATATTTGTAGGTTTTTGAGATACTTTTTCACTTGTTATAAGTAAGATATATTTGCTTGCCTGCCAAATTTTGTTACAGAAAAATTTGTTTGTTTGGCACTCCATGATATCGAAATTGATATGTTGTTCTGTTTAAGTACGAAGAAAAGTATGTGCAGCGTATGTACATTAACTACAAGATTAAACAAAATACTAATGTATACTAACTTTTAATATTGTGAGCACACAGTGTCATACGTAATGCATCTGCACCACATTCAGGTACACCATGGGGAAACATTTTTTTGTTTGCACTTGTCATTCGCTTCAAAATAGTTTCATTGATAATACCTGCATTATAGTTTTCTTTCATTTGCGCAGTGAGACTCTGTTGGTAGCGAAATATTTAAACGTAAATAAAATGCATGTTGTAACAAAACATATTAATACTCACACTTAATGTAATGCCATCGATTATATTTTCTGGAGAGACAATATTTCCAAGCGTTTTAGACATTTTCTTCCCATAAGCGTCACATAAAAGTCCGTGCAATAGAACTTCCTGGATTAACAGTTTTTGAAATCATTACAATAGAAGAAATGAAAAGGAATATACGATCCAAAAAAAATTCTTACATTGAATGGCAAACGATTTGTCAATTCTATTCCTAACATTGCCATTCTTGCAACCCAAAAAAAGAGAATATCGCTTCCTGTTTCCATTAATGATAAAGGATAGTAGTTCGTAAAATCTTCCGTCTAAAAATGGCCTTAAATATGTATATGATTACAATATTCTGCATGTTGTTTAATTATTATTGCCTTATACCTCCTCTGGCCATCCCATTACTGCAAAAGGAAGTATTGCCGAAGAAAACCATGTATCTAATACATCTTGATCTTGGTGTAATTCTATATCTGGTCCATACTTCTTTTGTACAGTTACTTTCGCATCATTTTCAGTTCGAGCCACTATCCATTCCGTTTTATCATTTACTGTAACATAGTAAGCAGGAATGGTATGTCCCCACCATATTTGTCTTGAAATACACCAATCTCTAAGAAGAACATAATATTCAGAAAATTCAGTATTACTAATTTTTGTGTATTATTGTGAATCCATTTCTTACCTAATGTTATCAAGGAAGTCATACAATGTCTGCTCATGACTGTTGGGCATTATTTTCAAATCTTTCTGCTCCATAGCCCGAATTACTTTCTGTGCCATATCTTTACATTTAATAAACCACTGCTCTTTTAAGAGGTATTCTACCACATCGTGGGAACGTGAACAGAGCGGTACGCACATTTGATGTTCTGTGATATTTCTTAAAATACCTCTATTTGACAATAAGTTTAAAATTTTCTCTCGAGCGATAAATCTCGGCAAACCCTGAAATAATTGTTATATTATTCCTAACATAAAAATTAAAATATGTACGGAATACAATTAATTATGTAGAAAAATACTTATACCCTAAATTGTTTGCCTGCATCTGTTATGTTCCCATATTCATTGATAATTTCAATAATATCTAACTGATGATTTATTGCAATTGTGTAATCTAAGGGATCATGTGCTGGTGTTACTTTAATTGCACCTAAAGAAAGAATTCGCTTTCATTATAATATATGATTACAATTACAAAAGACTAACGCTAATTGGACATAGGTGTTTGAAGAAAATTGATGTAGAGAATGACCTGTGCCGAAATTTCGATCAACCAATGAATCACAAATAACTGGTATATATGTTTCTCGTAATGTATGCCAAATTTGCTGGCCAATGTATTTTGCATATCTTTCATCATCTGGATGTACGGCAATTGCTACATCTCCAAAAAGAGTTTCCGGCCTAGTAGTAGCCACTACTATTTCATGATCTAAAAAAAAATACTCAATGTTAACTTCTTTGTAAAAATTAATTATTAAATATAATACAGATGATTAGAGAACAGGAGATAATACTTGAATCTTTCACTGGAAAAGCTATGTATACTATTTCACCGAATGTGACTGGTTTTTCGTATCCTGGAATTCGGAGCTCTGTTTTTTTTGTAATGTATAAACGTTCTACTTCAATATCAGATATGGTACTTTGCAAAGTAGGAGACCAATTAATCAAATCTTTCTTCCTATACAGTAAATTTCGATCATTTAATAGTACAAATGCTTCAACTACAGCCTTGTTATGTTCCTAAAATTTGAAAGATGATATGAATAACTTTAACCATTTGAGGGCCTATTTATGGCACATATCAAATTTAATTACCAGGCTCAACGTAAAATATTCTTTTGACCAATCTAAACTGGCGCCTAAAGTTATTAATTGATGCTTTATTGTTGCTTGCTTTTCGCCCTTCCATTGACAAACAAATGAAAGGAATTCATCTTTGCTCATGTTTGACCTATTGATTCCTTTTGTTTTAAAAAGATGTTTTTCTACCATTAACTGTGTTGCTATTCCTGCATGATCAAAACCTGGTATCCATATCACGGGATGTCCCAGCATTCTGTACCTAAGTAGATATTATTTTATATTCTTTTTTGTTGCAATAAATAGAAAATTACCTTATTAATAGTACCATCTTGCCAATATATCTTGAACTGTAACAGTTAATGCATGCCCTAAATGCAGCGTTCCTGTTATATTAGGAGGAGGTAGAAGCATTTTAAATGCTGCTTTCTCCTTATTTGTAACAGCAAAATAATTGTTCTTTTCCCATATCTGATACCATTCATGTTCAACATTCTTATGGTTAAAAGTTTTTGGAAAATCTAAAAAAATAAAGCAGTATATAATTATTTCTTAGTAAGAACTATATTTCTTAGACATATTCTACAAAATGTACAAATGTACCCGTCAGATTAGTTGAAAATTTATTACAAGAATACTTGTAACAAGAAGTAAGACGTAATGTATTATTAAGCTGCACCAACTTCATCGTATGTTATAAATATTATGGGTATTTGCTCTTTTATTAATCTATGTATAAGTTAGCGAATATAAAATATAACCAATGAAACGTGTAGCCGGCTTACATGACGCGTGCGTAATATCGCTCTCTATTTTATCGGGCCAATAAGGAAGAAACCCTCAACATGAATTGGTATCTAATAGTTTACTGTGGCACCGACGACACATAAGAATACACAAGACATCTTATGTACTTTCGTAGCCCACGTGACTACAATACCAACTCAAAAATTCCACGCTGTTTTGAGCAGCGATTCATTCGATTGTGTGAATATATGTAAATGCTTTGGGGGGTATCGGGAAAGCTTTTTCTCGGGCAACGTTTCGGTAGAAAAACTAAGCTACGGTGTCTGGTCGCGCTTAGCACTTTGGTTCGGCACGAGTTGAGTCGAAATCACATCGCAATAAATCGGGACGATGAAATTGACAATGAGATGCGTGTCACGTCAAGCGTTACGCCTGTGCTGTCCCGCTTTCATTGCGCAGCAAAGACCAAAAGAATTCTTTAACTCGGATTGTAGGTCCAGCTAAAAGTTGGTCAGAAACAATAGAAGTCCAGTAGGTATGACCCTGTGATAGTAGGATTTACGGAAATAATGAATACCACGGAGCGCAGCCGATGCGCCTGCGCGTTGCGGAGTATGGGGGGCTCGCGGAGTGGGGCGGCCGTCGCGCAGCGCGCGGCTCGCGGCTCGCCAGTCTTTCCCGGAGCGTCGCAGCGTAAGGTTTTGTGTCTACTTGAAGGGTAGCGACATACCTCACTCTAGAACACAATAGCACTTCTGGCTTTACTTTACCATCGTGTACGCTTGATTATTGGCTTCTATTAATTAATACGCCTTTACCTAATAATCATTCTACTATCGTAACAGTATATTAAACTTCAATGATTAACATCTTTCTTGAGTATCCTTTGCTGGACGAATGATCGATCATCCAATTGAGGATGGACGAAACTTCGTCCAGCATCGAGATATTTTAATATGAGATTAACTAGTCGTTTGCAGTAACGTCGCATTAACTAATTTATTAGTTTGAACGGCTCTTCGAGTGTTTATTATATTTTATTCAGTCACTTACATACTGCTTTTGCAACTTTGAATTCGATTCCGATTTTAGAACAGGTCTATCACAGGTCTATTCTTTTTGTTGCAGGTATAATAGATGATTGGCTGGCAAAGAACAATATATTGAGGCTACAGGAATGTAGTATTGAGATACAATTACTACGACGTTTAACAATTAGTCTGACGACTTTTGACGAAAGACTGGTAACATTTAACTTATTATCCCAACGGCTTAAATATAACTCTTGTTATCTGGCGATTGGTTTTCGGCTCAAGTTCCTTTCCTTCGATTGAAAGTTATTGAACACTTTCATTATTGTAAATAGATTTCAATACTTCCTTCTCTCAATTCGTATATCCACATTCACTAAATAATGAAAACATTTTAAATAGAACTTGCAATATTCGAGATTGAAACTGGAGTCAGTAAATTTCATTAATTCTAAACGAAAAATTGAAATACGTTCGTGTTTCGCTGCATTTCTCGTAGACACTTTTATTATCTCTGTGACCAAGTCACAAGTACGGTCACATTGTATTTTCGCCGCAGGATTGCCCGCGTAGTTACGTACTTGTTTCCATGCCCTTGAAGCATGATAAATAGTTTCGAGTCTTGATTTCTGCAAGCAGCTACGAGAACGTATAATTGTTCGCGATATTGGTTACTTACTAGCATCATGATCACTTTTAAAACTCTGACAAAGAACAGTCACAGTACGCTTCTGATAAATCGATATTAATATATAATAATATATCTTGTATAGACAATTAATAGCAATTCAATCGGAATATTAATACAGTAGTACTTTATTTAAAATAAATAGCAGTATTTCCTCAACAGACGTTCGACAGGATGAAGAAATAATAAAGAGACAAATAAAATCAAACATCTATTGTTTAAATTTCTACCTCCTCACCCCATTTACTAACTTGACAGATATTCTTTCAGAAAATTTTGATGATCGCGCGCAATGCGGTCGGTAGAGTCAGTGCTTGCTCCGTCAAAGTTCCTTTCATTGTTTTTAGAGAGTAACCGCTCTTAATAATAATTAAACAAAAATAGTAGCGAAGATACGCGAAAGTAGAGTCAGTGTTTGCTTCGAAATATTGCTCTCGCGAAATTAGAGTCACCTTGTTCGTCGACCACAATTATAAACGCGCGCGATAGTAGTCTTTTATTTTTTTTATTCTTTTTCTCAATACGTATTCCGGGATTAGAGTCAGTACCTATGCAGTTCGGCGAGTTCGGGCTTTCACCCATCAACTCGAAGAGTAAGTATGTCTGTATATCTTTAATCTTATTTTCCAATGGTCTTTGATGATTTTCCTGTTCGAAAAGTACTGAAACTGATTGGATTTCAATGTTGTCTGCTCTTTTGAATGTTTCAGCAGCTTCCACGGCTTCGACGACGATGAACTTGATCGCGCCCCTGGCGAGTCTGCAACCGGTGAGTGGCATGCTTTAAAGTTCCTCTGGTCACTCAATCATGTCGCAGGACGAAAAGTCCGAACCGACACGAGTGATTGGTTGTAATTACGTAGATTTTTCTTGCAAGCACCGTGACCATGGGTATATGAAAATATACTCATGAGTAGTAACTTCTTTACTGTTTTATATTATACGAGGATAGGTCTTCCTGTACAACGCGTTTCAAATTTGTTTGAGAATTTTAAGAGAGAAATTTAGTATAAAATATATCATTATGCATCTTTTTAAAATGGAGTAGTTAATTGAATACGTATGAAACGAATATTTAAATAGTTCTTAATTATTAAATGAATATAAACTCACGTCCAGTATCATACGTGCACTAGTTTGTAGTGGAGAAGTGGAATACCCTTCGACTTCGTTTATTTGTCAATGGCAATTAGTGCACAGTTATAATAAAATGCATAATGATTGCTGTTAGTCAGAACATAGTATTTCTTCTTTTTTCTACTTCGATTGAATATAAAATGAAGGTACTTCTATACCTTGCCAACTTGTTGGAACTATCGAATAATAAAATTATTCGATATCCATGTTAGTCTTTAGCGTATAAAGATATCAATAAATTCACTTCTTTCGTACAAGATATTAATTAAATTTGAATGTACAAGAAGACAATACGCGAACGGGTAGATCTCGATATCAAGGCAATCTACTTTAAAACCAACCTTGCAATTTAGAAGCAATGCTTTGATGACGGGAACGCCCGAGGATGTTTAAATTTAATTCAAAGTATATTAAAGTAGAGTCATTGCATAATTTTTCTAATAAAGTAGAGTCATTTCTTAATTTTTCTATTAAAGTAGAGTCATTGAGTTTTGTCTTCAATAAAATAGAATCATATATTGATCTGGTACATATACAAATATATATTTAGCCCGTTAGAAAATCAGTATGACTTTATCATCTTTTTAGAGGAGGATTTCCAGGTTTAACCCTTTCCGTGTTCACTGCCCGGATCCCACTCACGTGCCCCGGTGCTACTTGGGTGGGAAAACGGCGGTAGGGCACGATGATATTTCTGTAGTTGATAAGCTATGAGTTGGCGACTGACAGTGCGTTTGGTGTATCATGCGCGACGTAATATCCGCATTGTGTGCGTGGTTAGGCTGTGGATTTGCGTCGTTCCGTACTAAAACGTAGTTGCAGAAGCCAAATGCCGAAGAGAATCGAATATACTTATCAATTGCTATCAAGTATCTCTTGTATCGGTGCTATTTAATTATTTAAATCAATATCTATTAAATATCTCAACCGTGACGTGGCTTTTTCCACGTGAACCCAAAGATCCCAGCCACTGTCAGTCGATTTCAGAAAAATGGTACGTACCTTAGAGTGTGCAAGTTGTGCGACAGCACTTGGGTGTCGGGGGCGTCCCGGGACGCCTCCCTAGTGTAGGCTCTCGCGCCCAAGTGTTTGACTGAGAACCGTGGAGTGTCGTGTGTTGGTGTGCCTGTTTGCTATTTTTTAAATATAGGTTCAGGCAGGATAGGTAGCATACTTTCTGGTGTGACTGATAGACGTAAGTAGGTAGGGCCGGGCAGGTTGACACAGTCTCTGATCGGGTAGGCACTATTTCGCGTGTTCAACCTGTTTCAGGAAATCTGATTTGAAAAGTCGACGGTGAAGCTGTGGCGCGATCGAAAATGCGTTCGCCTCTGGCTTTGCCTATCGATTTTCCGAATCCTTCGCGGTCGTGGTCGCGATTTAGGTTCCGAAACGAAACGCCTTACTTTATGCTCGAGGCTGCACGCGTGAACGAAGAACGATTACAATTTTAATCGTAATCTTTGCGATTTTCCGCAATCACAATTTTTACGATTTTATTTGGTCGTGATTCGGCCGCGTGCGTTCCATTTAGCTCCGCGATTTAAACTCTTTGTTTCACCTTTATAAGTTTTTTCTTGATTTCCGAGTAGAGCCTCGAGCCTAGTTTAAGTTTCAGCCGGCCCTCGGGTCCAACGAAAAGAAGGGGCTATATGCCGAAGAGGCCCGACAAACTGTCGCTCAAGAGGGCAACTACCAATGGTTCTTCATTCTTTCTAAGAATGGGGAATCATTCTATGTTACTACTTTGTCACTGTGCTTGCAGTTTCATTCGTAGAATTTTTGTTTGTACTTGGCCGACGCACATTCCGGCCCAACGATACAACTCTCCCCAAAATATCGCGTTGCTTTAGAGTTGCGAGAAACTTTAGAACGGGTCGAATTAGAGTTGCGTTAAATGCCACGCGGTTTAATTAGAGTTGCGAGCAAATGAAAATCGCGATTGATTTAGCGTTGCGCAGCGATGCCGCGATTGTTCTTGCAATTTTGCCGTTTTTATTTATAGTTGAATTGTAGTATTTTATAATACATTTGACGTATGACAAAGTTTCTAGTGTTGCGGAAATTATTTTCGCGTTTGGAGCCTTCAGCTAACTTTTCAGGGGATCTTCAATGATCTTGTTTTTTGATATTACAAATAATTTAATGTTTGCTTTCTATCGGTCTTAATAAATAGTGTCGCGAAGTGATTGCATTGCGAGTTCCAGTTAGCGTTGCGTTGATTAATGATCGCGTTTTTAACTAGAGTTGCGAATACCAGCCCCTAATTGCTTCCAATTGGAAGCTCGTTCCTGAGCCACCCTGGAGGGTGGCACTTTTCTTTTCAGTGTTTTATATTTCTGCTTCTTTTTACTTTTTTTTCTTAATAATTATACTACCTGGAATGTCTGTTGATGGAAATACTGCTAAAAATTTGCATACATGATAGGAAATTACTGTGTGATCGAAATAAAGAAAAATTTTTAAAAATAAAAGAAAATGAGAAAAAAGGAAAGAAGGAAAAGAAAGAAAAAAAAGAAAGAGAAAAGGAAAAGAAAGAGAAAAAAGAAAAAAAGAAAGGAAGGGGAAGGAAAAAAAGAAAAAATTCGATATAGTAGATTTCAGTTAGAGTTAATACTAGTGACTGTTCTTTATTGGAGTTTAACTTCAAAATATTTTTTCCCAATCGCTGCAATTTTATTTTCACCTTTTTTTTTAGTAGAGCTAATTTTTATAACTTTTCGAGCTTGCTTTGTAGAAATTGAAATTCACTCGCGATATCCGTAAATGTTTAAACAAAAATCCTTGCGCGAAAAATGTTCCTGGCTGTACTTGGACCTTGGCATGGTGATAGTGGAAGTTTTATATTTTGCTTCCGAATAATCGTTTCTCGCTTCTTTGTAGAAGCAAAATAGAATAAATGTAGCCAAATGTGACTACTTGAATTTTGACTTTCTAATGAAATTTATACTACCAATCAGTTTAATCTGGAAATTATAAAAGAATATATCACCTTGGGCGAAATCCAATTACCTATTGTTATAAAAAAATAGCTGCATTTGTCACATGAATTGTGATATATTATCTTCGGTAAAATTCAGTTATTACGAATTAAAAACAACTTCAATGGTGGGGCTTAGGGATTTCACTAACCCAATGCATGAGACTGTTACAGATTCATAGATGAACCCAAAATATAATATATTCAACAAATGGAAGTACAGACTTACTTGAAAGTGGAATATATACAATACAGATCTAGAAATATTATCAAGGACACGATTGAAAACTTAAAAATTAAGGAGCCAGCCTCGTCGATCCCATTTGTGAGTTTAAGATTTATATAATGCTTTACTAATTACTTTCGGTTTGTCTTTGTTTCAGAAGCATTGAAAAGAATCAGCTAAAGAAGAGCATTGCTTAGAATATGTATGACCACATTCTCACCCTGCCCTTGCCCAAGCCCCTGCCCCTGCCCCTGCCCCTGCCCCGGCCCCTGCCCCTGCCGATGTCCCAGCCCCAGACCCTGCCGCTGCCCTTTTTATTAATTATGAGTGTTAGACAAATAATTAGGCAGGCCCAATTATAAATCTAACAATACTTTTAGCTCTTTATGTAGGTAGGATTTGTTTAAACACACAACCTTAGACCTTTATACAGGCAGGGTTTACACGAAATGAAATTATTAGACTTTTACTTAGGCAGGGTTTATGAAACTAAAAATCGATTCAGTCGGTTTTAGCTATACGAGTATGAGAAAGTATCTATTGCAGTCCTGAGTAGGTAGGATATTATTGAAATTGTTCTCTTAATTGAAGTCTTAGATGTTATACTAGGTAGGGTCATCTTAGTTTTAAGTTAGATCTTTAGCCAGGCAGGGCGCATTTGAATCTAATCTAGTATTTAAGAAGGGATTATTTATTTTTAGCTGTGTCTTAGTTTTTAAGACAGTAGTGTTCACCACTGCAATAATATTTCGTTGCCTAATTCTTAAGATCGTGGCATATATTTTTTTTTAAGTTTTATTTCAGGAAATTGAATCCTCTTGCAGATTTTTTTTCAGGTTTCCTTCTGATATTCAATTTAGCTTTCGGTCGTTAATTTTCTAACTACGCCTCTTCTTGTCTTACTTGTACGACGGTCACGTAGTGAATGTTCTACAAATTGACAATAAGAGGAGATTTTTCTTCCTTACAAATGATAGTAGACTTAGTTTTCGCGTAATTGGAGGGTGGAAGGGCCGTGGCTAGGGTGGGTCTCCATGCGCAGTAACCTCCACGGGGTGAGACCTGGGCAATCAATTATTTACTGTATAATTAGTAAACGTTTAAGAGACGTTTGATAATTATATGGAAAATAATTCGAGCGAATGCCTGCGCATTGCACTTTTCATATTTTAATCAACGACGTCTCAAAGTAAAAGGAAGCGGATAAGCTAAACGATAAAAAATACCCCGCTGCCATACCTAAATGCCGTTGGCCGTAATAACAATTTTAATTGTTTAACTGCTTATAACAATTGAACTGCACATGGAATCATGTTTCCACCTGTTGGAGATGGTAGCCCATGCCTCTGGCTTTAATTTATCTCCTCTGGTCGTTGATGTACCTAGCCACAAAGTGGCAGAAATCGCATTTATTATAATTTCTTTAAACAAATTCAATTATCTCGCGTTCTACTGGGCCGACTTTAATCAACGACGCCTCAAAATAACAGGAAGCGGATAATCTACACGATAAAAAATACTCGACTGCCGTACCAAAATGCCGTTGGCCGTAATAACAATTTTAATTGTTTAACTGCTTATAACAATTGAACTGCACATGGAATCATGTTTCCACCTGTTGGAGATGGTAGCCCATGCCTCTGGCTTTAATTTATCTCCTCTGGTCGTTGATGTACCTAGCCACAAAGTGGCAGAAATCGCATTTATTATAATTTCTTTAAACAAATTCAATTATCTCGCGTTCTACTGGGCCGACTTTAATCAACGACGTCTCAAAATAACAGGAAGCGGATAATCTACACGATAAAAAATACTCGACTGCCGTACCAAAATGCCGTTGGCCGTAATAACAATTTTAATTGTTTAACTGCTTATAACAATTGAACTGCACATGGAATCATGTTTCCACCTGTTGGAGATGGTAGCCCATGCCTCTGGCTTTAATTTATCTCCTCTGGTCGTTGATGTACCTAGCCACAAAGTGGCAGAAATCGCATTTGTTTATAATTTCTTTAAACAAATTCAATTATTTCGCGTTCTACTGGGCCGATTTCAATCAACGACGTCTCAAAATAACAGGAAGCGGATAATCTACACGATAAAAAATACTCGACTGCCGTACCAAAATGCCGTTGGCCGTAATAACAATTTTAATTGTTTAACTGCTTATAACAATTGAACTGCACGTGGAATCATGTTTCCACCTGTTGGAGATGGTAGCCCATGCCTCTGGCTTTAATTTATCTCCTCTGGTCGTTGATGTACCTAGCCACAAAGTGGCAGAAATCGCATTTATTATAATTTCTTTAAACAAATTCAATTATTTCGCGTTCTACTGGGCCGATTTCAATCAACGACGTCTCAAAATAAAAGAAGGCGGATAATCTACACGATAAAAAATACCCCGCTGCCATACCTAAATTCCGTTGGCCGTAATAACAATTTTAATTGTTTAACTGCTTATAACAATTGAACTGCACGTGGAATCATGTTTCCACCTGTTGGAGATGGTAGCCAATGCCTCTGGCTTTACTTTATCTCCTCTGGTCGTTGATGTACCTAGCCACAAAGTGGCAGTAATCGCATTTGTTTATAATTTCTTTAAACAAATTCAATTGTCTCGCGTTCTACTGTGCCAATTTTAATCAACGACGTCTCAAAATAACAGGAAGCGGATAATCTACACGATAAAAAATATCCCGCTGCCATACCTAAATGCCGTTGGCCGTAATAACAATTTTAATTGTTTAACTGCTTATAACAATTGAGCTGCACATGGAATCATGTTTCCACCTCTTGGAGATGGTAGCCCATGCCTCTGGCTTTACTTTATCTCCTCTGGTCGTTGATGTACCTAGCCACAAAGTGGCAGTAATCGCATTTGTTTATAATTTCTTTAAACAAATTCAATTGTCTCGCGTTCTACTGTGCCAATTTTAATCAACGACGTCTCAAAATAACAGGAAGCGGATAATCTACACGATAAAAAATATCCCGCTGCCATACCTAAATGCCGTTGGCCGTAATAACAATTTTAATTGTTTAACTGCTTATAACAATTGAACTGCACATGGAATCATGTTTCCACCTCTTGGAGATGGTAGCCCATGCCTCTGGCTTTACTTTATCTCCTCTGGTCGTTGATGTACCTAGCCACAAAGTGGCAGTAATCGCATTTGTTTATAATTTCTTTAAACAAATTCAATTATCTCGCGTTCTACTGGGCCGATTTTAATCAACGACATCTCAAATTGAAGCTCTCGGTTCAAGGAACGATCTGAGTCATCATTAGATCGGCCCTCGTGTATAGCTTCGATGCAGTTCTCAAATGAATTGTTAAATTGTTTGTAAAAAATTAACAGTTCATGTAGCATTTGTAAATTTGTTATGGCGGGTAGCGAGATTCTTTACCTACATTTTGAGCTCTCGATCATTGATCTAGCGCCTCCAGAAGCCGAGGTAATTACAGTGACCCGGAGGGCAATTTTGCCGATTCTTTAATTGTTAATAACATTTATACCACAAGTGCCATATTGTTGCACCTGTTGGAGCAGATAGCTATGGTCCGTAGCTTTAATTTAAGACAAGTCTGGTTAAGAAATACGCACTAGAAGCCGAGAAAAGTAGCAATTGTTTAAATTAACGGTGTAATCCAGGAATTCGATTTTGGCAATGCGGAAAACTGCGAAATGGCCGCAAACGCGAGATGGCGCCACATGTCTGATTATCGACTGTCTATGCGGCACTAGTTCGCCAGTTCCATGGCTATGTCACTGACATCGTTACCGACAGATTGTAAAACGCGGTGTTATTTATAAGTTTGTTATCTCGGTTCCCGGTCGTTATTTTGTACTCTATGTGGTGTCAAATGAAAGAGAACGAAATAAGATATTCACCTGTAATTGTCTCCTTGCTGTAACTTGATCCCCTTGCCCGTAATAAATAATTTAATTGCTTATAACAAACCCAGGATCCGTAAACTATTTCTGCCAAGCTACTTAGCTAAGGTATTTACATTTTCAAATATGTTGTTCTTTCGATCAGTTTTCGTGTTTGTAATAAGTACATACTAAAGATAGTATTCTTTTTTTTCGACCTTGTAGCCCCGAAGTTTGTACTTATTGTTAGTGCAAATTACACCTTACATATTGCCCTATATATCTTACTAGCCATCTCGTTATTGCACAGCTATTATATGTATACCTTTCTGTTTCCTATTCCTAAGCTTTCACATCTTATTCTACGCACCAGATCATCTGGCGTAACGTTATGTGGTAGCGTAATCATTATAAATAGATCCTTTTATTTTTTTGTTCCACTCCTGGTATTGAATTTCATAGTATCTTCATTTGATTCTCTCCGTCAATTTCTTTACTTCAGTTATCATCAAATTCACATTGCTAAACTCGTTTGATTCTTTTTTAAATAATCTTACCCTTCTGTTATGCTTGTAGCTTTCCTTTTTTCTGTTTTTACTAAATGTCACTTATCAATCTTTCTGTCTCCTGTTACATAGTTGCTAATATATTATTCGTGTCTGCAGGTTTCGGAGGCAAAGAGTAAGGAGCATTGACCTGCAGTTCTCATTGTGCATAAAAACAAGAAAGAAGAAAGAATAACTCTTGCCACATATTCAGTTACCGTAAATTGGTTTTGCGGGATCGGAAGATTTGTGCAAACAAGGCAGATGTAAGTGTCATATAAAATATTTATATTTCATATAACAAAAGGTACTACACAGAACTAAATGTAAATATATCTTAATTTATTCTGCAGAAGCCTACGCCATTCCACACTGCTCCACGCTCTTCTAGGCATCGCTGTTTGCTCTCAGAACCATGCTACCCTGCTGCTCAATCTACCCTCTTCTGCACCACCAACTACACTGTGTAATTTCCCTCGTTTATGCATCTTTCCCTTTCCTCCCCGTTTCATTTCAAATTCCTAAGTCAATCTGATATCCTATTATTTCTAGCTCTATACATTCTGTTAATAGGTTTTCTAACGTTCTAAATGTTTGTCTGTGTAGGTTGTATCTTTCATTCTTTTCCTTCTCCCAATATTTCATTATCCTTTAATGCTTTCGCATCTTACCTGCACTATTGATTGCTGATTACACCCTCTTTTGTTTTTACTTAGTTTAGTAGTGTTTCTGTTGTAATATATTTAAACCTTTCGTTATATCTTGTTTCTTCACTTTTATTGTCTCGATCCTGCTGCTGCATTTTAGAATCTCTTCTTTTACGGCCGTCCGTCAATTCCTTTATTTCCGCTCTGATCAAATTCACTCTTACGAGACTGGTTCCATTCCTTTTTAAATAATCCATCCTCTCGTTCTCTTATACATATGATTTGGCGTTCCCCTATTTCGTTATCCTCCAAATATCCCTTAACGATCTTTCTCTCTCCGGTTACATACCTTTACTAATATACTTTTTGTGTGTGCAGGTTCCGCAGGCAAAGAGTAAGGAGCATTGGCCGGCACTTATCATGCGTAAATGCAATAAAGAAGAAAGAATTATTCTTGCATCATACTTTAGTTACAGTAAATTAGTTTATAAAAATAGTTTGTAATTATTAGCGCGTAAGATTAATTTAGAACAGTTGTGTAACTGTTATGTATATCTATTATATATTTTATTTTGTATTCAGTTTATTCGGTAGATCTTGTGTAAACTTTAGTAGTACATTTACTACAAGTTCTACTGAATATGCCAAATATAAAATGAAAGATATAATAAATAATTTACATATGCACAAGTTACACAATCGTTGTAATTTATAATAAGCTTTATCACATAAGATACGTAAATTTTAGTATAAGTTTTATCTGTAAGATATATTGTCAATTAACTTCATACAATAGTTTATAAGTATTAGATTATTTATGTTTATACTATTCTGGTATTACACGAATGTTAGTTTAGAATTAATACAAGATTTAGTTCTTAGATATATTGTAAATAGATATAAAAGAATAGTTCATAAGTATTAGCTTGTTAATTTGAATTATAAAATTTTTGTAGCTTGTATCTCCATTGATTAGTTTAAATAAATGGTCAATGAAAAGAATTTCACTACTCTTTTTATTTTCCCACCCCAGTTATCCTTGAAAAGACCTAATTCCAATTCCTTAAACAAGTACTACCGTGAAGGAACTTCAAATGCAAAGTTCATGAGCGGAGAACTTGTAAAAATAAACCTTAACATTACTAAATATATTGCAACCTGGTATACATAAAGCGCCTAACCAAAATTCAAAGCAGGTTGCAAATGACACCTCGCGAAAACGCAACAAAGTTGTAACCAGCGCCTCGGGAAAATATAAGATATAAGATATAAGGGCAAATAACGCCTAAAAAAATGCAATAGGTTGCAAACAACTCTTCATAAAAATGCAACAAGGTTGCAAACAACTCTTCATAAAAATGCAACAACGTTGCAAACAACTCTTCATAAAAATGCAATTCAGTTTGCAACAAACGCCTCGCTAAAACGCAACAAAGTTGCAAACAACTCCTCATAAAAATGCAATTCAGTTGCCACAAACGCCTCGCTAAAACGCAACAAAGTTGCAAACAACGCCTCGCGAAAACGCAACAACGCTGTAAAAATTCTCGAAAAATTTTGTAACAATGTTACGCCAATAATTTGCAACAATGTTACGCCAAAAATTTGCAACAAAGTTGCAAAAATTCTTGAGAAAAATTTGCAACAATGTTATGCCAAAAAATTTGCAACAAAGTTGCAAAAATTCTTGAGAAAAATTTGCAACAATGTTCGGCCAAAATTTTTGCAACAAAGTTGCAAAATTTCTGCAAAAATTGCGTGTTCGCAAGGAATTGTTTTGCAACTTTGTTGCATTTTCTTAGAGCTCGATTAGCAACTTTGTTGAATTTTTGTCAGGCGTTGATTTCAACTTTGTTGAATTTTCTTAAAGCTCGATTTGCAAGATATGAAGACTTTGATAGTGATGAAAAAGATTGAGAATTTTCTGCTGCCAAGTTTAATAACGTATAGGGCATTTTTGATAAGTTTCTCGCATCAGGACTTTGCATTTAAAGTTCGTCCACGGTACTTCTTGTATAAGGAATTGGACTTAGGTTCTTTCAAGGATTGGTAAGGTATGAAAATAAAAAGGGCAGTGCAATTCTTTTCATTAAACCTTTATTTAAACTAATTAATGAAGATACAAGTTACAAGAATGTTGTAATTCAATTTACAAGCTAATACTTATTAACTATTCTTTCATAACTATTTACAATACATCGTACAACTAAATGTTGCATCAATTCTAAACTAACGTTTATATAATTTAAAAATACTATAAACAGAAATAATCTAATACTAATTACAGCAATTGTGTAATTTAAATTATTCATTATATGTTTCATTTTATATTTAGCCGATTCAGTAGAACTTGTAGTAAAAGTACTATTAAACTTTATACAAGAGCTACTGAATAAACTGAAGATAAAACAGAATATATAATAGATATACGTCAGACAGTTAATTACACAATTGCTGCAAATAAATTTAATATAACTAAAGTATCTTCTTCTTCAGTAGAAGAAGTTTCTTCTTTCTTGCTTTTATGCGAGACGAGACGTGCTGGTCAATGATCCTCATCCTTTCCCAAGAAACCTGCACACAAAAAATATATTAGTAAATACGTAAGGGGAGAGAAAAAATTGCTAAGGGATGTTTAAAGGAAAGAGAAATAGGGCAGAGCCATACAAGAAGCATAAGAGAAAGACAGAATTAAAAAGGAATGGAATGAGTTTCGTAAGAATGAATTTGGTGACATTTGAAGTGAAGGCATTGACGGAGGGCCTTAAAGGAGGAGACTATGAAACCCGACAGCAGGATTGAGGAACTAAAAGTGAAGAAGCAAGATATAATGGAAGGTTTAAATGTATTAGAACAGCAACACTACTAAGTAAGAACGAAAGAGGGTGTAATCAGCAATCAATAGTGCAGGTAAGATGCAAAACCATTAAACAATGAAGAAATATTGGGAGAAGGAAAAGAATGAAAGATGGGACCTACACAGACAAAAATTTAGAACGTTGGAAGACCTGTTAGCAGAATGTATGGAGCTACAGATAATAGAATATCCGAATGACTTAGGAATTCGAAATAAAACAGGGAGGAAAGGAAAGGATGCATAAACGAGGGGAATTACACAATGTAGTTGGAGGTGCAGAAGAGGGTAGATTGAGTAGCAGGGTAACGTGGGTGTGGGAGTGAAGCAGCATGGATCTGAGAACAAACAGCGAAGCATGCAACAGTGTGAAGCAATGTGGAATGGCGTAGGCTTCTGCAGAATAAACTAATATATATTTACATTTAGTTATGAGTAGTGCCTTTTGTTATATCAAATATAAATATTTTATATGACACTTACATCTGCCTTGTTTGCATAAATCTTCTGATCCCGAAAAACCAATTTACTATAACTGAAATAAACGGCAAGCACTACTCTTCCTTTGTTCTTGCATTTACGCACAATGAGGATTGCCCGTCAATGCTCCTTACTCTTTGCCAGCAAAACCTGCACACACGAATAATATATTAGTAAGTATATAACAGGGAGAGAAAGACTGTTAATGGATATTTAGCCAAAACAGAAAGAAGGGACGGCCAAACTAGAAGCATATGAAAAGGTTACGATTATTTGAAAAGGAATGGAACGAGTTTAGCAATGTGAATTTGATGAGAGCTGAAGTAAAGGAGTTGATTATTCGAAAATTTATTGAAAGAACAAAAGTAGATTGGCAAAAATATTTGTCGGATCCTTGGTTTGTTATAAACAATTGAACAATTAAATTAATTATTACGGGCAAGTGAATAAAAAAATTATTCACAAATGTATTTTGCTTTGCTGAAGAGCTTGATTGTTGTAGAATAAAATGAACAGTGGAACTGATAATATTACTACACACATAACTTTAATGTAGATTCTAATGCCGCGTTTGCTAACACTTTATTAATATGTAGAAGATAGTACGAAATCATTTGCGAGCATTGACTTAATTTTATAAATGAACGCAGAAATAATCAAAGTTTATGGCACCACTATTTATAAACAAGTGCTAGAAATTTTGTACCACCCGCATCACTGTTTATCTACACCTAAAAATGGCTTCAGTTTCGCCATCTATAAAGAATTGCTCAAAACTACATGTATGTCTGTTTTATCTAGAGTACTGGTTTCGCCATCTATACAGATGTGTAAGAAACTACCAGGCTTCAGCCATATCTACACTTAAGGTAAGTAAAATGCGCGAGTAGTTCCTAGGAGTTCTGTATAGATGGGGATACGTAGCAGGCGCGAGTAGGTTCAAGGAGTTCTGTATAGATGGCGAAACTATAGCTGGCACTGTAGATAAAGCAGCAACCGCGTAGTTTCAAGCATATCTTTGCAGATATGTATTCGCTATATCGGAAATCTCCGTAGGCAATTGATCGTTGCCGTGCGCTCTACTATCCCAGGGTCATACCTATTGGACTTTTGCAGGTTCTGACCAACTTTTAGTTGAACATACAATCCTTGGGTCAGACCTATTGGACTTCAAACGTTTTTTGACCAACTTTTAGCTGGTCATACGACTATAAACTGCAGCCTACTGGACTTTTACTGTTTCTGACCATCTTTGACACGCCAACATTGTCAATTTCAGCGTCCCGATGCATCGCTGGTATCGATGACGATACCATAGCAGGCGCGAGTGGTTTCTATCACTTCCTTGTAGATGGCTATATTAAATACAATATTTTCGAGTGTTAATAAAGCAGAGCACGAGATACATTATTAGCATAAGTCATTTTTGGGATACTGATATCTGTTTTAGTTTTTATATAGAGATTCGATAAAATGGCAGAATATAATCATTGCATGTTTTTCGTGAAAAGAAAAATGCGTTACTGTCGTATGACAGTGAAAAAGGGAAACAAATACTGTGGCGAACATCAAGGAATGTCAGCAGAACATATTTGTTCCAATAAGGAAGAATTCGAAGAGAAAAGAATAAAATGTCCACTTGATCCTAAGCAGTAAGTATATTTCTGGCAGAATAATTATTACATAGTTTGTTTCATGTACGCTAAATTTATAGATCATTTCCAGTACGTGTTATGAGTCGAAAATGGTTAAGCACCTGAAGGTGTGCAATGCGAAACAGTTAATAGACGCAAAGCCAACGTTCATAGTAAAAGGAATTAACATAGGCGAAGTACAAGATGTTCCCCAACATATACCACTTTCTGAGCTCAGCGAACTTATAATAGATACAGTTATTGACAAAGTAAACGCTGCTTATGGTTCGTAATTCATACACAATTGGAAATTTTTCATTCCTCATTTGAATTGAACTACTAATATTCAACTCTTGTATTTCCAGAAAAAGTACCATGTTTCGCCGAAGTAGTACTGGAGCACGAAGTACTTAAGAATAAGATAAACAACGATTCCTGTGGGCGAGCTGTTAAAAAACATCTTTTACAAAACTCTTCGTTACTCTCGCATTTAGAACTTGCAAATCTTGTGAAAGAAAATACATGCTTTATCGAGTTCGGGGCAGGAAAAGGAAAGTTAACTTACTGGTTGGGACAAATTGTAAAAGATAAAAAGGATTGCTGTATTTTGTTAGTAGATCGTTTGAGTCACAGGCATAAAAGTGATAATAAATTGAAGAACGAGGAAACCCCACTTATGATAGAAAGAATACGCGCAGACATTGCTGATTTGAAGTTAAACAATGTAAAAGCAATTGAGAAATTTGAGCACAAAGTTGGCATAGCAAAGCATTTGTGTGGAGCAGCTACAGGTATAAGTTTTAAATTATTTCTTCTGTTACTTTTGACAATTAATGGTATACATATAGACAAATAAAACATTCGACGAACATATTGAAAGCAACGTCTCGTCGTAGATTTAACTCTGAAGTGTTTGGCACAAGCAACACAAAGTGAACCAAAATGCAATGTTTCTGGCTTGATCATTGCATTTTGTTGCCATCATAGATGCAATTATTCGTCGTACGTTGGAAAACGATACTTCGAGCAATGTGGATTTACAGCAAACGAATTTACAGTTTTGTGCAGCATTGCTAGCTGGGCCACTTGTGGATCTACGTTAAACAAAATATCTGATAATTCTAATAATCGAAATAATTCGAAAGATGCAAAGTAATATATCTTTGATCTCGTAATTTTTTATTAACTCAACATTTTCGTAATTACTCAATATTTTTCAGAAGAAATGTAAAGACATTAACATCTAGCGAGAGGGAGAACATTGGGCGTAAAGTAAAAGCTCTACTGAATTGGGGTCGGCTAAAGTATTTAAAAAATATTGGATTCCAAAGCAACTTAATTTATTATACGACTACTGATGTGTCCTTAGAAAACATGTGTATAGTAGCTACGAGAAATCAACTATAGCGACTGCGAAATATTTAATAAATTGTTTTCATCATCACGTGGATTCAACTCTTTGGAACTAATTAATTAGTTATTAACCTGTCCACCAAATACAAATTACTATGCAAATAAATACACACACATTTATTCGACCCGCGTTATGTACTTCTTTTTTGTTATCGCTACATGTAAACGGGGCACAAAGGTTCATTCTCCCACCACATAGAACGCCCCGCCCAAATACAACTTGTTGTAACAGATTCTAATGCATCGAGTGATGCGTGTATTTCAGATGTCTACGTTGTTTCATTAATGCCACAAATTTCCAACCGATTATAATATTACTTGTGAAGAACTACGTTATCCATCGATATAAAGCCGCAACGAAAAGAAGAAACTACTTGACGGTACGTATCGTATATTATATTAACAATGTTAACTTCATTCATCCAATTAAGGAATCCTAAATTCTTCAGCTGTGTATTCGTGTCTCATTATTTTTGTGAATATTCATATACAATTATAATTTTTACTAAATTTATTTGTTTCTTTTACGATGTAGTATGAAACGGTTATTATCATTAATAAACAGAGTATACGCACTTTGCAGTAACCCTAATTTCATAATGTTGACGAGACGCCACGCCTTCGTCTCCCCTAGTATATATAGATGATGCGAATATGCATTTTCAAAAAACATAAAACTTTTGAACGTAGAAATACGATTCACTTTCCCTGTCGTAGTTCATTTCATTTCTTACTTGATATAGAATTCTGTTTCAAATTGAAGAAGAATATATATCGCATTTACATGTACATATCGAGAGAATATAAGAAATTTATTGTTCAATTCGATTTATAAATGAAAACGGAATATTTTACAAAATTTCCTATCAAACGTTTACGCACTGACGGGAAATATATCTTTGTCTTTTTCAGAAGTATCTCAGTCTAAAATTTATAAAATGTCAATTCTAGAGGAGCGAGAGGACTATTTGAAGAATCCGTTCTTTGTGAAGCACGAGTACGGTGACTTTACACCATTCTATATCGCTGTCACTATCTGCTCCCTGATATTCGCGTTCCTCTGCATTTTGAACATTGGATTTTGTTGGTGTTCCCGTCATCGAGATTATTGGCAGAATCCACACACTGGTATGAATGGGAATTATAATGTGAACGTTTGAACATTTGCAGTTTTAATGTACTACTTCATGACAATTTTACTCCGTTAGGAAATCGGTGGATTCAACCGCTGTGGACAGTATTGCCGCATAAAACGCCGCCATTAGACTTGAGTGAGCTCGAACCGGGTCGTATGTTCGAACAGCAAGGGAACCAAGAAGTTCTACAGTATCACCAACCTAAATCGTACAGCGGCGAGGCGCAAACGCAAGAGTATATGGAGATGCAAAAACGCGAGAGTGAAATTTAAGCAGATATTATTCCGCGCATTCTGCATGCCATCAAGCTTGCACTCTAAAAAGTATTAGCATTGAGTTCGAAAAACGTCTCATCTGTTTCACAATCGTATAGCCAAAGTTGAGACACAGCGGGTGTACATAGTGCGCACAGGTTAACACTAGCAGATTTTAAAGAGTAACATTAAGTGGCAAACTTACATCAAGATGGGATTGCACATCTTTTGGCCAGCGACCACTTGCCTGACTCTCTTTGTCGTTTGCGTTATTATAATTTTACTAAAGTTTGGGCCACGCATTTGTAAAGTGCGGCACACAACACTGCCGTCAGATCAAGAATGGGAAGACAAGGCGTATTCGCGAAAGCTTTCCGTCTCCATGGCGTAAAATTGAAATAGATATCACCGTATATGTTTTCGTATTTTCATATGTCGCAGACACGCTTGAGCGAAAATGGAGAACGGGTCGAAAATTATTTTAACATATAGCATCATGCTTGACTCATATTCCAGAATGATGTTCTGGGTTTTCCAGTTTCTTTTTACAAGTATTTTTATTTCAATGACAAGTTCGCTCAGATGTATATCTGCAGAGCAATACCAGTTCTCCACTTTGATAAAGCGTAGTTATGTGTGCCTTAAACAACAAATTCCACGCGCCATTTATACGTTACCTTTTGTACGTAGTGTTAAGTAATTTTAAATAATATCCGTCCTCTAATATATGTACTTGTTATACGAATTTTAACAACAGATTGTGTCGTGAAAATTGGAAAAATGTTCATTTTTTTTCATGCATAGGAAAAAGGTCGGTAAGTTCGTAGAAACTGCGAATGTTACAAAGGTTTTCAATATAAATATGTTCCACGACACAAAATGCAAAATGACAAAATATATATCGAAAAGACTATAAGAATGTATTAAAAAGAACGAAAGATCTGAATCCGTCCAATTGTTTCAAATATAACGTGCTTTGCGTAATGAAATTTTTATCATTATCTAAAGATTTTTGTAGTTTTTATACGTGTATATGTTTGACATACAAATAAAGATGCTTTTCTTTAATTAAAATGCATTTTATGTATACCTTAAATATAAAAATAACCGATAGGTTTACTTCGTTTAATAGTATTGGCCATTGGTTCAATTTTTTTATATATAATATTTAGTTTTTATTGACAACATTGGATTTTTATTACATGTGTAACGATTACACAATTATTTAGTAAGTAAGTAGATTACATTATACAATTTTTGCGTTCAGTTATAACGTCAGTTTTTTAAATAAATCACTGACGACGACTTCCCACGAGCTACGAAGTATTATTTGATTTTAGGAAATATGAGTTTGATTTCGGTTGCCTAGGCAACTAAAACTTGAACATCCTATCAAGGACGTATTTATATTTTCTTTTCATTAATTTATTCTCTTAAACAACTAATATCTTTCGCAATTTTTGATCAGATGCAAAACTCTCGTTATAACTATAATATATGAAAAATGATTTTATTTGATTTCGCTAACGACTTCAACCTATCAACAACATGAATATAATTAATAATGATTTTAAAAAATTCGAAAGGCCGATAAAACTGTTGGAAAGACTTTTGATTGTGTCACAAGTGCAACGACGGCACGAGAAACTTGAGAAAGCAATTAACGTCTACAATTCCGCCATGATGCTGAAATCGCGCGTAAGAAGAACGATTTAACCACTAATTATTGGCGTATCCTCTATCGTTATTATGCTATGTTACAATGCGTTTAAAACACGAAGAACTTCCACCATCAAGTTCTACATAGAGGGAGGTCAAAGCACGTTATTATTTAATTACCCTTTAATAGACGTTTAATGATAGTTAATCGGAAGAAACCATGGAACGTAGATAATGCTATCTTACTCTATCGATAGATTCGTTTTTTCCATATTTTTCTTTTTTAACGCATAGTGATGATATGATGTACATATGTAGTCTAATCTACAATCATTGATACCGATCAACACCATTAATCCGTACATATCGTCTGTTCATTGAACAATTTTTTTTTATACAGATACATCGTGTATACCCGGCATCATTACCTGAATCAGCTGACTTTATCTTTATTGGATTTTGCTTTTCCTTTTGCATACATCTAGACTTAAAAACAAATACAATTTTGTATTGGGAACGGGAGAGGTTTGATTTCTATAGTTTCAATGGAACGTCTCGTAGAGTCGTGTTCTAATTAACTTAATTAGCATCCTCGGATCTACGAGACATCTGATACTTTTGCATTATGTTAATTTGATTTTCATGCTCATTTGGCTTTTGTTATTATTTAAGATTTCCATTCAGAGATAATATGAGAGACACATATAATGACTTGTATATAATCGACGTTTCATTTTATGCAAGGGTTACGTCTTGTCGAGAAGAATCATTAATACATATCGGCGGAATTGTAATGATTATCAAATCCGTGCTTATTTACGCAAAGCACTGATTCCCAAACTTAAGGACGCGGTATTCGATAAATAAAAAGTTTGCATGCATTATAACGACGAACGTACATGTGCATATTCTTCAAAAATTCTTTCAATTTTTTAAATTATCAAATGGTTCATTAACCTTAATTGCGTTTGTTATTTTATTTTGTGGAAAAGTAGATTAGTATCCGATATGATTATTAAAAGAGGAAAGAGTCCAGAAAGTTTGGAAATCATTGGGCATACAAGACATAGTTAACATCGAACACTGGCGTATATTACCTATGCAAAAATCGAGAAGATATAATTTCTATCCACAAACATTGTACCTGGTTTTAAGTGTATTCTGAAACAAGTAGTCAGCATAAAACAATCGTACGCATAATAGTGTGCGTGGAAGAATAATGCTAACGATAGGAACGGAATTAAATGGACCGAAACGCTCGCGCCATAGACGCCATCTTTAATTCTCTCAGCTTAAAGGAAGACAAAAGTAAACGGGCATATCTTAAGAACAGAGACGGTATAATCGTCTGTGTTTCTTTATTTCTTTTTTCGTTCTTTCGTCTACCATCGTAGTTCGAAAGAAAGTAGAACTACTACTAATCGGGGGTTTCTATGTACTCTATGATCGATAATCATATAACATTGGAAACTCGAATGGCCTCGCTACGATATATATTCTAACGGAGAATATATCGTAAAGAATCTCAACGGCAGTATAGTTTCGCGTTGATCCTCGAAACTATATAGGTGTACCACAGCTCTTTGCTATACAATCACTATTATATTTCGGAAGATATCATCGTCGACACAGTAGCACAGGCTAACATTTTGAACTATATAAAAAGTATATTAAAAAACGAAAAATTGTTTTCTTTTAAATGCAACGTAGTTCCAATATCCCCCCATTAAATGCATGCTCTGCCAATTGTTATTTACAATTCATTAAATGTCATTCCTTAATCGTATCACTTATTGGAAGTGGGAACAGGGAGAACCATGATAATTGATAAACTGATCTCTAATCATTTTTCACTTATGCCACTGCATCGAGAACACGGTACGTAAAACATATGCACACGCAAATTGATACACAGCAAATTTTGTTGCATGGGCAAAACTGCGAAAAACATTATCGGGTCCGACTATGCGTGTTTATTAAATCCGAATCGCGACTAATCATATTTGGCCATGTATAAAGGAAGTGTAATTTCTGAAAACAGCCAAAGTATATGTACGATCGATAACTATAATCGAAGGTCATACGTATATGAACAACAACGTTCGAAGAAACGTTTGAATATCGGACACAACGATCCTACCCGGTTTGTTGTCTTTGTAAATTATTATTTGACAAATTTACTGTTCGATTGGAATCGCTGTCAGTACTTTTATATGCGGGACATTTTTTCCATCATTTCGTTTGATACGTTCACGGTGGATAAGTATTTGTTTGAATAATAGAGTTTCACGTGGAAAATACGAGTGTGTTTTCGTTGCCTGTTGCCGAAACAGATCGCCGCGCACCACCTCGAGTGAATCGACCGTCGGTAATCTTCATTTACTGTTTACCCGACTTCTTGTTCGATCGTTCTCCTGAAACAGATAAATTCAAGTTTGTTAATAAATTGTACGAATACTTATACACGTTCCAGTTTAATAATTAAAAATAATACAACGTAATAATTATTGTAATAATAAAATATAATAATTTATAGAACTGAGTTATACTCGTCGACAATACTCCATTTATCTCGTAACGAAACTATATACACGATGTGTTATCCGTAAGAAGAATTCATCCAATAAAGAAAATTCATTCAGACAAAAAGAATCATTACGGCAATCAGAGTATGTTCTCCTTGAACGCGTGTTCCCTCCATTCAAAAGGTTCGTACGGAACATTTATTGCTCCATTTGCCCGTGACCGCATGGAGAAGTTTCAATAAGCTATCTTTAAGTCTGTCAATGCCATCGTCAAGCGTACTCGACGATACGAGGTATCGTAACGGTAGTGTCAATCTCAAGTAAGTACAACTATACACCGCAACAAAACAACACCGGAGACGCAGACAATGGGGTCGTAGCGTCCTTCAATGAAACTTCAAGGAACTTCATTTTTACCTTACATCATATCAATGACAAACTATCCTCCCTTTTCAGATTTTCTTGCTTGTGCTCAATAGCATTATGCATCGTTGGTGCACGCTCCCCAGTTCTTTTGAAAATAGGATACTAAGATAATCGATATCTTTGAACAATAAAGTAACTATACGGGGGTGAATCGTCTGTCTGACTACTGAAGTTAATTGCACTTCACGGAAAAATAATTTCATAGAAAGTTTTAAATGTTATTATATTAATACACTTTAATTAGTAAATTTAATTAATGTTATTGCTTGACTAAGAGAATTAATAAATACCTTTGGTGCTTTTTTTAGTGTTGGTCTCCGGTTTACACCTCTTGGTTAGTCGGCGCGTCTTCTCGCAGGAGGCATCACTGTTCGCCTTCAAATTGTCCACTCTCGTCATCCCCTGATTCACGCATCCGCTCCACGTGCCCTTTTCGTACCGACAAGCTGTGTTCCCCGCAGCAAGCATAATAATACCGTGATAAACTCCATTATTCTAATTCATCGTACAAGCTAAAGAGACAACGGTGCATATTTCGCGTAACGAACCGATATAAAACAATCGATCAATCGACTTGCGAACCAATGTTTCACCAATCTCTAGAAATTCGTCGCGGCGGCAAATTAAAAAGAATTCAATTGAAAATGAAAAGAAATAAGCTGCGCCCCAAATATTGGTAACGTATCCATCAGACCTATCGCAAACGAACTTTTGGAAATAAAGTGCTCGTTCGAAGCATTAAACATTGGTAACGTGTCCATCTACTATTCTATGCAATGGGAATCGCCTGTTTGAAAATTTCTTAATCTATTTCAATGCAATCCCCCAAACCACTGAAACATCGGAAATACTCGACGGTCGCATAAATTCGAGATATGTACCTAGACGACCGTGGCGTACCGATTAGATTCTAAATGTCACATTTAGCTCGATTGAAAAGACGCGAGGGAATGGACCAGTGGCGTCCATTAAATTAAAAAGTTCCCTCGGCGGTTTGTGTATATACGTTTGAACGCGACTGGCCTGCGTTTGATGGCGCTGCTCTAACGAGGTTTTTAACCGCGTCTTTTTTTCCTCTCTTTACCGACATACTTCACGGTACTCGGCGAGCAACTCGTCGCGAATAATTTCATTCCCGTTGAATCCGATCCGAATATAGGAGAAACTGGCGCGACATCGCCATTTTGTTGTGCGTCTGTCATCGTGGCGGTCTTGCACCGTTATACGAAATTATCGATAAACTGGAACCGCGTCCTTATTCGGCTAGTTTAATTAATTAAGACCATTCTGGGATTCTCGCTAATTATTCGGCTCCATTAAGCGCGCCTTCGTAAAAGGATTAAACTGAATGCGTTGAATGTTTTATTGAGGGCACTTTTTAGTCAATAGAACTCTTTTGGATCCTCCATTCTAATCAAATCCGTCAAAAATCGTCATCTTCATTTATCTTATAGAATCTTCGGAGATCTCTGGAGAATCGTTTGTGCCACCACTCGATGTAAAATTAGAAAATCATTTCACCGATAAGAACTGCAATTAATTCGATAATACGCATAAATTTTAAATAGCAATTGTCCCACAGCAATTGACTTTTCTAATTTGTTCAATAACTCGACAGCTATAATTACGTTAAGTTAGGTATGGAATACCTATACAGGTCGAGGGATTTAAGAAAATGGAAGTGAACAACGAGGTGTTCAATCGGAGATCTCGTACCTTTTTTGCACTTCTTCTGGATAGTCTTGGTCTGCTCGCAGGACTTGTCGCCCTTCTTCAGGTTCAGCGTGCGGGACCGTGTATTGGTTTTCGAGTCACATTCCGACCATTGACCCTTCACGTATCTGCACGACGAAGTGCTGCCGGATGCTGCGTCAACAGATGCAAAACGTCAATAGAGATAATTGGATGCACGGCCGATCAAGTGGTCAGAGAAATTTCCGAACGAACTGGACGGTCCTTAATTACTCCCTAAGAGTTCAACCCCTTTCCCATCGACCGTTCAATAAGCTGTCCTAGACGAGTCCATAGATTAACACTTTTTCTTATCCTGTCGGTGATTGCACCCTGTACCCAAACATATGACCTTCGAATATAAATGTAATCTCCGAAAATTTGTTCAGCTGCGCGAAATGATTTTAATCCATTCGCATATGCCGAATTGAATTAGAAAGTTCTAGTCGTGACATAAAACTCACGTCCGCAGTAATACAAATCTGCCATGTATGGTTCTTGGCAAATAAACGACTGATACGATCATTTCATTATATCATTGAGTACCGATTACCGAGATACTAATTCCAGCCATTTCAAAACAAATAATTTCGTGCGTTTCTAAAACGTTGGGAAAATAGAAGGCGAGACTGAACCAGGCGCGAGAGGTGCAGGAATCGAGCCAGCAGAAAGTTGCAGAAACCGAGAAAGGCCATAGCGCTAGTTTCTTGGCTCGACCTGTAATTTAACGTGATTCGCGAAGATTCTCCAAGTTGGAATTTCAGAGGCGGCCTTCTTTCGCCGAGTTGTTCCACTTTGAAAAGGAACTCGAAGAAAAGCCCTCGATTCTTCCCCCGTTTCACCGTCCCGTTGCCTCCCGGAAGCTCGATCCCGGCCCGAATAAATTTCTAAGACCAAATGATCTTAGGCGACAATGAAACGGTGGGAGGCGTCGGATGATATTCCAATTGTATTCGCAGCTCTGGCCGCGGGAAAGGAAGCACGAAAGATTGGAGAAATAGATGTGTAAAGACAAAAGAAGGTCTCCATTGTGCGGGCTAGGACTTGGGAGATCAGAATTCGAATCTACTGTAACAAAAGTTCTTCTTGACACTCTCGATCGACCCTGGCAATTGCAGTGTATTGTGTTGTCTTTTCCTTTTTCTTCCTTTTTTTACCGCCTTAGATTTAGTACAGTCGAGGACCGATAATAATGGCGATGCAATTAATTAAATACCTGTAAATGCCTGGCGATGTTTTACACCCCGTAGCCTAAGCTTGACCAATTGCAAGACGATCTTAAAACATGTTCACTCGGGGGCAAACATTTCGGACTTTTGCCTGGGCAAAACAGATATGATCGGGTGCGAAAGGGACACTACGCTGGAAACTCTATTACGTCACACTGATCTATACCCGAGAACAAACAGCTAGAGTTGAACACCTTCTAAACACTTATCAGATATTAAGTTTTCTCATCCCTCAGCGAAACTAACAAGTATCCCGTGCAAAGAATCACCAACGTTTCGATTCTTCCCGTTGATCTTTCTAGAACTCACCCGACATCCAAACTTTTAATGAAGACTTTCGAAGGTTGGAAGTAAATCTCTTTGGAAAATCAAACTCCGACTTTTACTTATTTCTTCAAGGAATCAATGGATCCTCCAATTCGCTCCTCTGTTTACTCTCTAATTACGTGATGTTAGATAATATTAAAGAGCCAAGCGCAAAGGTATCTGTAGCGATGCGCGCAGTGCTCCTCAGAAGTATTGGGACAATTATCAGTTTTAATTAATCCTTCATTTTAATCGACCACGGATAATTAAAAACAAGGCACATACACGAAATACACACCAGGTAGTGCATAGATTCTTAATTAAATTGAAACCGTACCTCGTTCTTTCGTGCCACGGACGGTTCGTACAAGAACCTCCTTGTCGTCTTCCTCCCAGAGATCAGATTCCGCCCTGACGGCGGCGATGATCATCAACAGGGCGACTCCCACCAACGCCAAACTCCACCACAGCTTCATTCTGCGGGCAAAAAAGGGAAAAGAAGAAAATTACTCGTCGTTAATCTTGTGCTTTTAATCAGCGTCTTTTTAATTATTATACGCCGGAGTATCGAAGAACCGGATGAGCAAGAAGCACGAGCGTAGGAAAATTGCGTACGTATTTGCGAAGAGAATTTTCATTCTATTTCTCGAGTCAACTTTTGTTAACCAACAATTTTCCGTTGCTACAAAAAGTTCGGTTTTAAATATGAAAAATATTTCGTATTCTTTGAGCATCGGCCAATTCCTGGAGGGGGCCCGTGTTTTCAACGGAAAATCAATTTTCATCGAACGATCACGAATTGGAAGGGCGGTGCACTATTTTTTTATTTTTGTTTCCTTTCTAAACGTTAAGCGGTACACGCGTTTCGAATACCATTTTTTGTTCCACGAGCAGAACGTTTGAAATTTACAGGACAATTCGTTCGTGCCACTGACACTGCCATGAGATTGGAACCCCATATGGGAAAAAACTAATGCCCTATTGCCTGCAGACAGGTTTCCTTGAAACACCGAATTTCAATCTTTTTTTACTCATGACGTATGTAACGTTATTACTAAAATTTCGCGACAGCCAATAGAATATATTATAAGAGAAGAGTATAGAAAAATGTATACGAGATTCCGCCGTATTCTTAAAAATTGAATAAATAATAACGTGTGTACATTTAAGCCGGGAATACTGTGCGTATGCACGTGGTTAAATCGCGATGTTAATTAATAGGGAAGTACGGGGGCGAGAAAATTATTCCAAAAGCAATTCGTTGCCCTTCCATGGGAGGAAACCGTTCGTTTATCTCCTACATTTGTAAAGCAATTACTGAAATCTTTTCTATTTATGCCAACGATTTCGACAATCAATCCCAATGAAACAATGATACGTTTATCTCATTACGAAGCTGCATTGTGGTATAATCAATCGAAATTGTTCGGACAATAAACGCCGAATAAGCCGGCTTGCACGCACCGTTACGTTGGCGGACTTGCTTTTGCAGCTGGGGGAAAGTTGATCCTACGTTAACGTTCGACGTCGACCTCGATAAAATATTCATAAGCGATCGGTTTAAACAGCATTAAACAGGCCGCGTTTTATCCGTCGTGCATAATTTTATCGCGGCACCAGCCAGCGTGAGACTATGTTGGTTCACTGGTCAAAATAATATCCCCAGATTTATGTTGGATACCGTGTAAGAAACATTTCATTTTGTTCTTTACCCCTCGCACGAAGACCGGAGGAGTTTATTCGACTCGCACCGATATTTCGCTACTCTTATACACGGTCATCCGAGACCGATATTTATTGAAATTCGTGTTCGAGTAGAGATCCGCTCGAGTCGCTGGTCGTCGCAAGAATGATCCCATAAAAAATTCCGTATATGCTGCCCCGTTCCCAAAATAAATTCGCCAAATAGTTTCCATTAAATCGTTCGAACGGGCGAAAGGTTGCTTCGCAAGAACGAACAACGAGAAGGTTCGTCGCACGATTTTAACTTTTAATTCCGATGGCCTCGAAGGCACATAGGTAGCGCGAGGTAGCGGTAGGTGAGTAACTCTGGATGGATCGAAGTTCAGAACGGGGGCGAAGTTCGAAAGAAAAACACCCACTCTCCAGGTTTTTAATTCGAAGGAAAAATAATCAAAAAAAGGGAAATCACGAATACAGAAACGCTTGAAGAACAGCCGCGACAATTGAACGACTCTCGCCAGTGAATACCGCGTTGTAATTAATTTTCGAAAAGAAACTCCAGACGGGAGATATCGATTCGGTTACCAGCTAACTGCTACCGTGAAACTGATTCTACAGAGGGGGATAACAGTGGAGAGGACAGTTCTATGCAAATTTTTATCGTTCTGCGTCGTACGGTTAACTTCGAATCATTTCCACTAATGAGCTCAGCCAGAATTGCATTACCCGGGAACTTCTAATTGTTACCCGGCCGGTAATTCGTAACAACGTGACGTTGCATTCATGAATCCCTTTTTTGTAAAACGTACGGGCTGTGTATAATTAGTGATTGGTGAATGGAGCGCTACTATCAGTTCATGGAGAAACGTCGTCACGAACGTTTTCATGGAAATTGTATTAATACGACGCGGTACCCGAAGTAAAGTTCTATTTCAATGCATTGTACTTTTGTCCAAAATCTAGATTTTAAATTTCGTATCTGCTTGTATCTCCGTGAATCCTTTCTTTTCCACAATACGCATTTCTCTCTAACGATATTTGATGAAATCTGAGACCCCGCTGGGGTGAGCGGACTTAAATCGAATCTTAATGGGGTCTCGAGTAATTGACGATGAGAAACTTCGTTTCGTTCAACAATTACTGAAATACGAGAAAGATTGTCGAGTGTACGAGAGAAAGGGGTCATCCTTAGAACGATGGGAAAGGGAGCAATGATTTTTCAACGACGAGAGAACTCGCGACATGAGTCATTATAACGTCGTTTCGACGAAAGAGATGTTAATTAATCTTAAGAAGCAACTGTCTTCGTTAACGCAGCGTTACAAACGAGAAACTGGCTTCCAACTTTTTCAAATTTATAATTGCACTGGTTTCTTCGCCTGTCCTTTTCCCCCCACCTCGTCTATCAAAATTTCTGCCGTACGCAATATTTTAGAATTTCAAACTAACAAATTAATGGGCACTGATTGTATAATTTTCTAACTGTTAATAATAATAACAATAATAATAAATATATATAATAGTAATAAATTTCCGAACATATAATCGGACACTGTAAATAGAACAATGCTTTTAATCTCGATAATTTAAATATACAATATAAAATCATCATTTTCTAAAACGAAACAATTAATAAGCAAATACTACGTGGAACGAAAAATTAGAATGAGAAAAAAAAGGAAAATGATACGAATATAATTTCGGTTCATTCGGAATCAAACAGTGGAAATTGGCTCGGAAAATAGCTGTGTGCGAAGGCGGAGCCGTTTGGGATGAATGAATTTTAACGAGGGCGGTGGGCATATAAGAGAATGGCGCAAATCGGCTCGAAACCGGCGACGAAAAGTTTAATAACCGCGCGTTAATGAACGGCAGCTGCAATTCCGCGAATCGTGCTTGCAGCCGTGCCATTTCGCGCAGGCTGCATTCTTATGGGGTGAAAAGAACGGCCAGTGGTGTGAAAGGAAAAAAAGAAAAGCGTTGGAGAATGGGTGGAGGGAAGGCACATACGTTAGTGGTTAGAGAACGAAAGACAGAAGGAGAGAAGGCGAAAGAAAGAACAAAAATCGGGAACAGCGGGTGTGTGGAAAAATCGAAAGGAACGCAGGGAAATAGAGTTGAAAAATTCTTCGCGAGACAAAAACGAACGATGAAGGAAAGTATAACGCGAAAGAAAAAACTTTCAGGCGGGTTGAGATAAATAAGTGAAAAAACCGAGAAACGAGAAAGTAATTGCATATGAGACAAATGAAAAATAGAAATATACGTGCACGTTGTACGGGGTTTGAAGGAATTAGAAAAATGGTAAAGACGGAGACGCATAAAGGAACGATAGGAAATTGGAAAAGTATCCGAAGAAAATAAATAACGCAACAAAGGAGGGATGCACTGGAGCAATAAACGGGAATAAAGGAGGCAAAGAAATGAATGGCCTAGGGAACTAAGGTATACAACTCAAAGAATTAAATGGAAGCACATAAATAAGATGGCAAAATGAAGAGGGAAAAGAGAGAGTAAGAAATGTGCAGGAAGGCGAAGTGAAAATAAGCATCAAATGAAGCAGGAAAAAGGGATAAAGGATAGAAAGGTAGAAACGGAATA
This sequence comes from Nomada fucata, assembly GCA_948146005.1. Lineage (NCBI taxonomy): Eukaryota > Metazoa > Arthropoda > Insecta > Hymenoptera > Apidae > Nomada > Nomada fucata. The sequence goes on along the minus strand of OX411278.1, from coordinate 30,341,301 downwards.
GGGGGGGGGGGGGGGGCTGCAAAAGTAACTGTGGAATGAAACCGGAAAATGAAGGAGCTACATTATATATACATGTATTAAACTTTAGATAATGCAACGAGAATCGGATTAAAATCGCCCCAAACATAGACCAAACGTAAGAAGAAACGTAATTCTTCGAAGAGATGCATTAATGTCCATAAGTACTCAGACACCTGTCTGAAATTAGATACCCCCAAATCACTTTTATATGTATACGCGTCTTCGCTTAATTATCATTTTTTACTATTTGTTACTAAATATTGCTTATATTGTCCAAGAATAACATCAAGTTCGTAGGACAATAAAATAGATAAATCTGTTAGAAAAATTGAATTCATAAGATAAATTAAAAATATTGAACGATTCTTAATTAGCAATACTGTGCATAACATGATTAAAAACAAGTAAAAGAAAAACTGCATTAGCATTTGCCGATGTTCATATCCTGGACCGCCAAAGGTTTAAGCGAAATCCGCAAATATTTTTCACCAACCAATTAATTAACCAGTCCTTCAATTCCCTCATTAATTTTAACCTACAAAACTGAATTTACATCCGAATTCCAACCGACGTATAATTTCAAGCAAAAAACCAACATTCTATAAATTATACCCCAAATTAAACGTTACAAACATGGGCCGTATTCTGCTCGTTAAGGTAAACGTTTAAACGTTCGCGTGAGCGCAGAATTTTCAATAAACCGTAATTATAATTTCGAAACAACGTGGCCATCCGGGAAATTTAAGCTATATCAAAGAACACACGTGGAACACGGCGCACGTGCCATTTTCAATACTGTCACAATAATTGTTCACGTTATTTGCTCATTCTATTAATTCCGGAGATTAATTACGACTTTGTGTACCACGCGAAACGTTCTACTTTACATTACAAATTACCCCGAACGCAGAAATATCGGTCGATTACACTACAGACATTGTTTCGCGATTAAGAATATTTATATTTAAATACATTCGTCCGTTGCTTTCATTCCCATTAACTAACACCTCAAATATAAAACTCTATTACTTTACTGTAGCGGAACCCTAATCCAGATGTAATACATTTTATCCAACATGATACAGTCGTTTCTATAGAAGCAAAGAAAAATAAGTTCTTCCCCCATTCACGATCTGTAAATTTATATTGTCGGATTAACCGGTTAGTGATAGGGGCCCATACGAGCCGATTGAAAAGCATTTCACCATATTTGATCGTGCCTTGAATGGTTTCACGATAAATCGTCTTCTAATGCCAGTTCATAATTGCAAGAAACGACGCGTGGTAGCGCTACGAAATTACGATGCAGCATGGCGGCCCTGACCGATCCCGGCCACGGAAGCTGCAGATTGATTTGGTAAAGGGTGCACACGTCGGTACGCATAAATCAGCGTTTCAAGGTCCTTCCTTGCACCGCGCACGATCAAATGATATATGCGTATACATATGTATACTGTTCGAGGCGCATAACGTGCTACGATTCGAGCGCGTCTTCAAAGAGGCCTCTTGAAATGGATCCTCGGTGACAGTGGTTCCCAAACTGGCAGATTGGCGAACGAAAATCAAGGCGAGGGCAAAAGTGCCAAATAAATTACTAGTAAGATAACTGCGAATTCATAGGAATTTTCTATCCAATATTCTTCACTTGTGAAATACATTCTTGCCCGTATTTTCGACGTTTAAATGCAATTGGCATTGAAGATTGATTTTAGCGGTGTTTTAATAAATCTTTGAATACACCGAGAGTTATGTGTACATGTATGTTCTTATAATGCCCGCGTAAGGGAAGCATTTCGTCTGTTGGTAACTCTGTTGCTTCCATCCGTTATCAAAGATAGGATGAATATTTTCTCTGACGGTGTATCGACATTTCAAAGATCGATGCTCGAGCAACCAGCGCGTGCATAATGTCTGGTCAAATCGCTATTGTTAGCCGGCTCTGTTGGCCTAGAAGGCTAACAAAATGACGGGCAAAATGATGGCAAAAACTATCAACCTCTCCACTCAAGAATCGGATGAAAAAATTGCAAGTAAAATGCCTGCCACGATGTAACGAGATCTAATAAAAGTTAAATGTCTATTTATAATAAATATGTACAGAATCTCTTTCATAACCTTACAACAACTTTAAATTTTGCCTGCAAAAAATTTACGCGTCGCATACTTTCCCATTTCATGTGTTACATGGTGAATTGAATGAGTCGGTACAAATGAAGAAATGCGCTACCATACCAACGTGACGCCATCTTGTTCGTAAACAAGCCTTAACAAAGTCAACGACCGCCTGTAATAAAATCCGCAACGATCTCGAATTCCTTTTTACAATTGTTACATCTACATTTGTTATGGCACTGACGCTAATGAAAGCTTCTGGTATTGCGTTACGCTGCTGACTCCCTGCTTACGTTATTTATGAGATTGAATTACCCTCCAAGAACACGCCAATTAATCACAAGATGCAACAGGAATGCGTATATACGACCAGTCCAGCAAACGCCATCTCCAATGAACACGATAATAACATAGAAATCTGTTTTATCTGCAAAACGTATTGCTGAGATGTTACAACCGATTCTTGTTATTATTATTATTGTTATTAGATCTACCAATAAATGATTCACTATGCGCGATATACCACTTTCTCAGTCGCGATATGTTCTGAAACATGTATTTTCAAGCGCCCAAGAGAATAAAACAAGTACGACTGAAATCAGAGGTAAGCAGAATTTTACAAACTACAAAGCGTTACGTATCTCCGCCCTCTGCCCATAAACTGACACGTGCTCATACGTTTTCGCGGAAACTAAAATAAATCGGATATGCCTTCGACGAACTGACATTTTTGCTCGAACTGCACAGTGGCAGCAGTATCTTGGAACCAGCAAACGGTTATTGTCGCTGCCACAATTGAACCAGTCCCTAAGAGTAAAGTTTACGGACATGAACCGGCCCTAGGGGCATCGAAAGAAGGGCCGGTTAGAGTTGAAAGAGCTGCAAGGATAATCTCGGGTGCACATGTCTGACGAAATAATCTTCGTCGTGAAAGAACGCCACGGTGGGCTTTCAAAGCCCACGAATAACCCTCGACACGTGTTTTGGGGATATGCAAGTAATCGTCTGTCGTCCACGTGTTCCAAGGCTACTTTCGTCGAAACTTTCTCACAATAGGTACGCGCACCCCGTGAGGTTTTCTGTTTACCTCGAAGGTAAACGTTTTTAGGACCACAGTGCATTTCAGGGGAAGTATACATGTATGAATACAGAAAAAGTTGAAAGTTTATATGTATACCCTCGAGGGCTATTTGCATAAAAGGGTTTTAAATTCAATAAAATGTATACAAGTATATACGATGTATATGCAGTAAAAAATATATGGATGCAGTACACTTATATGTATATGTATGTATAGAAAATTGCATAACTAAAAGATAAAGAAACAGATAAAGATAAAGAAAATAAAATCACCGTAGAAAGGCGTGTTTTTACGATATCGAGAAATGGGAAGAACTAACAGTCGCGTGGCGGCGTGTCAATAGACTGCCACACATTGAAACGACCCTTGCTGTTCGTTTTTCTTCCACGTTCTACGCGCACTGTAAACGGAAGGACAAAAAAGGTGGCGAAGAAGGTGGAAACAGAATCAGTCCCAGCGTCCATTTCTCTGGAATCGAAGGCAACGCCCCCCTATCGAGTATCATCAACAAGTGCAACGACACTATACACCGGAAATGGCGTGCTGCATCATCGTTCTGCGATACAACTTAACCCTCAAGCGCGTTATCCGACGAACAAAAAATGCGAAACTTAGAAATATTTTCACGCCAATTTCAGGAAGCATTTCGAAGCAAAATATGAGAACCGCGATAATGTCTGTTTCCATGAACGCTGAATCGAAAGCTCTATTTGCCAAGACAGGTAGCTGGTGTTATAGGTCTAGAGACCGGAAGTTGTCCTCGTTGTACAATTGTAAACCACGGAATTTGAGCAAATCTCAGCCTTCAGGATTTGGAGCATCCAAGGATATACATATAAAGGGGCGAATTCATATAGAACTGCATTCTCTCGTGGCATATTCGTTGAAAAATCAATTTTGGACTGAGATACAGGATGAATCGGAGGGATTGCTGGTCAGATGACTGTACAGAGAAACGAATATGCTATGATCAATAGATTACATTGACAAGGAATTTTATATTGAATAATTGAATTAAAACGTTTCATTGAACTTGAACGAATTTTCAGAATCATTCTTTACAATTATTTCAGATTGTATTTTAACAAAATGATATTAGCGAAAATGTTGTACTAAAAATGAAATATTAGCAAAAGTACTTTTGACGTTAAAATGTATGTGCAATTTAAAAGTCACTTCAGTTAGTACCAGTACTCTGTAATCAGTGAAGTACGCGGTGGAACGTAATAAGAGAGTATATATCTAGGGGAAAAGAAGGGGAACAAAAAGGAGAATAATTTCGAAATCGTTAAAACTCCAACGTAACAGAGCATGAAAGTCGTTAAGTTAATTTGGCGTGTCACTTGGAAAATTCTCTTTAATTACGAAAGTCCACTCGAGCTTTTTTCTATAACGGAACCGTAAGGAAACTGCGTTTTCGAGATTCCGCCCTTATTCCTTGCAAAGCGTTTCCCTCTTCAACTATAAAGCAGTAGCGAAATAACAGACGAAAATGAGGCAAAAGAAAAGCTTGAAAGAGCTTCCTACGTATGTGATTGAAAAAGATACGAACTGGAAAAGAAATTCATCCAAATAATCTAAAGTAAAAAGAAAAACCAAACATGTATCCCTCACAGGAATTTGCCACATTGATTTTCATCTATATAATTTTATTATCTATACGGAAAATGTGCATTAAACCGAAGTTACGCGAGCACACAAGAAATATTACAAGTATTACAAAAAGGAAAAAAATATGTACATTTCAATAAAAAGGAGAGAAGTAAACAGAAATTACTGCATCAAATTTGTAACCGAAGTAACCTAACCGCCTTGAAGTGCAACTATGTGCCTAAAATAATTTTTCAGCTGGAAGAGATAACCTTACCCCCTCGTTACGGAGCGAGCAAGTCATATTTCGTGAACCCTCTCCTGGAAACACGAAGTGAGCATACAGATAAATGTTATCAGTTCTATTGACACAGAGCCAATGGGAGAAGTGACCTAACACACGTTCGAGGCTCTATGCAACGTCTCACCGTCGAAACCATTTTATTCGATTCAATTTATATTCCCTTTGAAATCACGTAACATTCGTTTGACCCATTTCCCTGTCGAAGACGATAATATTGACGTAAATCAGGCTCTGCCAATTTCGACCGACTCACCCTGTATGTATACGTGTTTGGTACGACAGTCGAAAAAGAGATAGCGATAGTATGAGACAGAATTGGAGAACGCGATAGTGGCGCCAGTGGAAATCCGTCGGTACCGGCAACAAGAAGAGGGGAATCCTGGGCGATACTTGTCACCGCGTGGTTAACCAAGGAAATTCTGTTTAATTAGAGAAACCCACTCGAGGCTTTCTTGCGGAGAAAGCTATTTTTAAAAGATTCCTGTCCCGCCTGCCGCCATCGTTACACTTTGTCCTTTTTTGTCTTCTCTCGGTTTGTGTGTCGCGAAGCCCGGTGGCCTGGGCTTTGCTTTTGTTTAGAGAGGCGCACCAGATGATAGAAACGTCGTGGAGAAAAGAAACACGGAGCAACTGCGAGGCGGAAGGAAAGAAAAACTTTTGGTCGCAGTTTATTTCGAATAAGAGGAAGTGCACACCGGTGCCATGCGCGGACCTCGTTTCGCGGTCGTGGAACTTCAGATGAACGGATTCTTTGACAATATCCTAGGGAATAATAAGAGGCGACGCACGCAGAGGAGACACATGCGCTGTAACTCTTTTGAACTTCTAGTAATTTGCAAACCTTTGTCGTGTTGGCTTTAGAGAGTGATACATTAGAGATGGCTACGGTGATCCTGAATAACTTGTATTTTATTTCAAGCCGGGTTTTAATTATCATTGATAAATCCTGATGTCCAGGATGTACATGATACTATGCAAAATATATAGAGCGATTCATTTACCGAAACGGTGATCGAAAGTGTCAATAACAAAAACCTATGTGCCGTGAATAGCAGTTGACAACAATTACTATTTGTCCCTTTATCCCGGAAAAAAACACAAAACCGTTTCATCGGGGAATTGAGAAAATTATCAGAACACTTGGGTGGATATCGCGGAAAGTAAAAGACAATGGCGAGAACTTTTACCTTTGTCGAGGATCGTTGCTTATCGATAGCTATTGTATCCCCGTTCGATGCCAGAAAAATGTTTGTGTATAGATATACACGTGAGCGTTTACAAAAAGAACGTTTTAACTCAACGTGATTGAATGCCCTCTGGAGTGCAAAGATACTTCAAAGATTGAATATTCATGGTTAACGGTATCGAAACGATACGCTTCATTGGATATTGAAAGACTGGATTTTGTAAGGATAGTAAAACTGTACAAAATGCAAAAAGTATAGCCCATTCGTTTAAATATTTTACACGCGTCCGAATATTCGCGACATCAATTCACATTGTGTATAAATATTCAGCCATCGAGGGGAGAAAGTGATTTCTTATTTGCCTTCCTTAATGTAATATCAACGGAGTTTCGAAATACTGTACTAAAGTAACCCAATTAAAATCGTACCATGTGCGCAGGCGCGCTTAGTGCTAAATTAAGACGATAAACAGCATTTTAATTGGATGCTCCCTATCAACGAAGCGATAACGCTTTGTCGAACTTCCTACCCACTCCATGAACCATCGCGAATTTTGAAGTAAACACGAGCGTATGCGCGCGCATGTATTCGCGAAGTCACCGGCTCACGCTAGTGACAAAAAAAAAACGAGAATAGTTACCAGTAGTGGGTATAGAGCAGGAAATGTGCCGCGTCCCACTTGGCAACGCTTCCGATTTGGAAATGTTGCATACCTAAGTGCAATAAAGGAAATAGAAGCCAGTGGCGGCGGTGGGGGATAGAAGTAACTAGAGAGGGTTGAATGAAACGAGGACCGCCCCTGGAAGTCCAATTAAATTAACAATGCGAACGCGTGCAACTGAAGGGCATCGTTCAACTGACAAGAGAGTTACATGTTCGTTGGCGAATCAAGGCTGTCCTGTTATGGCTCCGGATGTAATTTAATATTCGGATATCTTACAAGTATTTGAGCGCACCGGTATCTTGGTACGGCCCGATCAATTGTGACTGGTGTAATTGAAGGCGTCGTTCAAATTGTCAGGGACAATGAATCGTTGTGTTTGAAAACAAGTTAACGTAACTAGACGGTATCGAAATGGATGCTTGCAGGTCGGGCAAATTCCTCCTGCATGGAAGTGTAATTAGATACAGCGAAACTATTGTACGTAGACCCTATTGTAGCCGGCGTTGAAATATAGTCTACAAAATAACAAATATTATATGGGATCTTCAACCCTGGACAACCGCCACAGCTATTCAACGACGAGATCGATTTTTTGTCCCTGGAAGCTGTACATTGGCCGAAACGTCGACGGCCAGACGAAATTGACAAAATTATCAGGAGCAACGGAGTGAGAGACGGAGACAATGAGACAATAAACGCGCGTTTCCATGTGTCGAAGTTGCTCGTCGAAAGCTCTATTGTCGCGACTTTCTGGCCGTCATCGCTTTCCGACTTCGAACCAGACGTCTGGTTGGTATCCAGGGTGCGACTAGATCGGTCGAGTGACGGGAATCGAGTTTATGGGAGTTGGTAAAGTGGCGGACACACGGTGGTGACACGCACGAGCGGATCCTTAATCTTGTGTCAACGCTGTGGCGGGGATAAAGTGACGCGCGTGCTGCCGTCTATGCTGATGAACGCAGCGAAAAATAATTTACTGCTGACGTTACGTGGGAAATTTTGATATTTTAATTAGAGATTTATATCGTATACTATATTTACCCTTTTCTCCATTATTTATACGTAAAATAATCGACGGTTTTTCAAAGGATAAGAGAGATGCATGTAATTTTTTTTCAATCGAATTGAATTAAATGGCGAATAAAAATAAATTTTTCCTGGAATAAATCCCACGCGGGAATTGTGGATTTTTCAAGTACGATATGAGCTTTGAGATTTGAATCGGTGTTCGTGCGCCATGGTCAATGGAGCGAGAGAAGCCCCCTAAAGCTTTGGAGCTTAGCTTGTACAACGCTAAACTACTTAGGGCACTGCGTTCCGGCGATCAGAGGGATAATGTTTCGAGAAAATTTTCGGGAACAGGGCGTATATTGCACTTAATCCTGCAATCCGTCTCTTGAATTCGGGAGTTAGAATATGAAAACTCTAAACACCTTTCTGGATGCAATGTACCTGCATATAACACAGAGATCGATTCTCAAAAACTGTAAGCGAGACAGAAGAAGAAAAAAAATATCGTTCTTTTTCTAATATTTATACTAGAATTATTTGAAATAATAAGATCCTCGATTTAACCAAAAATAGTCGAGCATTCTCTCGAAACAATACGTAATATTTCCGCCAAATTTCAATAAACCCAACCCAAACCAGCAACCAAAACGAACCTACGAAATGCCGGGAAAGGGGTGGCGCAAAAAGAATGACGCGACGTCCAAGCGAAGAAATTGAATCCCAGGGTGGCAAAGTGTTCGATATCATAAGAAACGGTGAAAAAGTGGAATTTGAAATGTCAATGAACAGGGACGACTAAAGGTGGCAAAGGAAGCTAGGAAGTGTAAAATAAAAAGTATCTGATCCGGCGACAAAGCAACGGATGGAATATTGTTCGCAGAAGGTGACGATGAAAAGAAACGAGAAAAGAAGGGAAAGGAGAGGCATGGATATAGAGGTCTCGATAAAAGGAACTCATGGAACAGGATGTATCGAGAGTCTCACGAGAACAACTCAAGTAGGATGCAATAGCGAGTTTGCTGCAGGCAGCAAAGCAGATAATGCGTCGTCAGATATAGACTATGTGGCAACATACGCACCAAAAGTAAGGGACGTTGCCCCTGGATCTAGACAAAACATTACCAACTGAAAGTTTGGAAAGATAATACCATTTCCTACTCCTATTGCAATTGCAATTTCCTTCGACGTCCATTTAATTTTGTGCGCGGTTGCTTGAAAGGTAAGTGATATAAAGAACAGTCAGAAAATATTGGTTCCCAGAGATCAGAAACGAGGTCCACAGATTAACCGGTGTCCCTATCCAATAATTTTTTAAACTGTCAGCGTTTCAGAACGTTCTGTCGAGAATTTATGTTCCATCCCGTTGAATTCGTCGTCGAACCATACGTTTTTCACGACAGACGGGGGGCCATTTACGAGATTCTGGCGCAAATTCGACGACTCTATGCCCACTACAAAGAACGGCACGAGAAGAATGAATATCGCTGACGCCACGAGACCAACTTCTTTGGGGAACACTTTGGTGAAAAGCACATCTCCCATGGAACACACAAATACCAAAGATTTTCAGAATACGTACTAGAAGACGTTCAAAGAGCTTTGTCAGTATATGTACTCTCCCCTTCATTCTATTCCTCTATTTTTTCCCTATTTACCTCTGTATCAGTTTCGAACATGTATGATCGTCATATCAGTCGATTCTAGGATAACGGAAAACTACTGTCCATATTACAAAAAAATCACGCAATAATATATTCCCAGTGTGAATAATTAAAAACTGTACGAATGCTAACGCGTTTAAGTATTGAATCGATGCAACAAATGTTATCCTGTGCATAGAATCAGGTCCAGTCCTAGCAAACACAATACCGCCGCCCCTGTTAATCCAATATCAGTCAAAATTGTGCATAAACGGTCTGCGGCCGCCCAGGTCCGGGGCACCTTTTGCACCACCGTCAGGAATGGCCTTGCATACAATCGTGATCCACAAAAAAGATATATACACACACACGTAACCATCCACGAGTTGCCTCTGAGGGCCAGCTATTTCTTTCACCGAAGCCATTTCGGTGTTCGTATATTTTTTAGTCACCGGTTTCTCTTTTCCCGGATATTACCAGGCATGGGCACGATATAAAGGGCCGCTTTTGCTCGTGCCACGGATAAATGGCCAAGCGGAAGTATTCGTTCCGTTCAAAAAGCAGTGTACACGCATACATATGTACTTTCGAATCCGCCACTCTCATCCATTACTATATTACATGTATGAAGAAGAAAAAAACAACCCCTATTTCCCTTTATCAGTATGATACAAACTTTATACTTTACAAATCCTATACTTCACTCCCGCATTTAAAGGCAAAATACGTTTCATATACGTATGTACGTTGCGTTACTTTCGGCACAGATAGTTAGTCTTTTCAATAGTACATCGTACGTTTATTATAATTATTCATATATCTACGCTTTGGCGGAAGAAAAAAGGGATGGAGGAAAAGCAAAATTGAAAACTAGTAGCACGTTTACGAAGGTGGTCCCGGGGAGAGCGTATCGAGTATCGTCCGCATAGGTATCCCCAATTAAAAGTTTTATTTCAAGCGTCTACGTAGTATGCAAATGCAACGACGAAGACAGAAAGAGAGGGAGATACAGGACAGGGTGGAATCTGTCCGTAACAGAAGTATTATGACGCTTATAAAATAATGAGCTTGAATATCGTCCGCAGTATTTCCCTTATCCAACCCCTATGAATAATGCATGGACGGGGATGAATAATAAAATGTTACGGATCACCGTTGCTAGAACGTCTAAGTGCACCTATCTTACCGTTCTTTTTTCCCCCTTTTTACGCCTGCTGAGATCATGATTAACCGGTTGTTGCGGGTTCTAATCGCCTATTTCTGTAACTAGCGACACCCAACCAACTGGTTGTTCCTTGGTAATTACGGTGTTCAAGAATTAATTTCGGTTTGAAATTTTGTGATTAATTGAAAGAATTCACTTTTTTTTTTAAATTCAAGAGAACCGAATGCACGATCAATTTTCAACTACTACTATGAAAACTGGTACTAGTTTTTGAACAGAAGAAAATAATTATTTATTGGCTAAAATAGAATTCTATTAGTTTCAAGAATTGCAAGGTCTGCAAAAGTCTACGAGTTAAAGAGATTCAATTTCTTCGTCATTACTGGATCCTTGCATCCAACGAATTTAATTCACCATCTACGCGAGGGTTGCTAGAAAGTTAGTAAAACCGTCTGGAATTCGGCTGGGTCAGATTTTTGACGCCATTTCGACCAAGGTCGGAACGAGGCAGGGGAAAAAATCATGTTGCCCGAGAGAGGTTAAAGATAATTCGTATCAGCCGCGTTATCGCAACTCCTCTTTCCTCAAAATACTGATTAATATGGGACTTTCCAGCAACCTTACACTCTTTTCAACCATATATCGATACTCGAATGTCAAGGTTAATGGGCAGCCCCTCCGTCTTCTTGCTTCTCATATTTACTACTACATATACACGCAAATAAAAACAATGTAAACAAAATCTATAATTAAGAATAAAACGCACAAAATGGTTTGCACATTCAACAAAGAACACAAAAGAAATATACATCTAACCCTTACGGTCGAGATCTACAAAAAAGAAAAAAAGAAGAAAAGAAGACTCGTCGCGAATTCACGGAACTACCGTGCAGAAATCGTTTCCCAGACCTCTCCGTCGCAGTCGAAAGTCACGACGGGGTTGGAATTCCGTCGTGTAATTCCGGCATCGATAAGTTCAATTTAATCGGGAGTACCGGAGTGCTCGTGAGAATCCAAAGGGAACTCAACCCCATCCTCCATCTTCTTACTCTTTCTGTGACCCGTCGACTGAACACCGAGTAATCCGGGTCAGTGCACATCGGCCAAAAGAAATCTGTTTCCTACCGTCGCTATGTAATTTCGCGAATTTGCGTAATTGCTACTGATGACCTAATAAAATCCCTCTTTTCTAACCAAGATTCTTCAACTTCGTTCTACGTACCATGGGCTCTTCACGTCCTTCCCTCTATCACAACTACTCTCTCCCGGTGTACATATTCCTTTAACAGATCACGCGTGTATACGTATGTACGCATATGTATACGCATATGCGTATTCCAAATAAAAGGAGGCAGAAAATGATAGAGCTCGAAAATAAACCGATTTTAATGTTCTGAGGACGTACAGGCAAACCCCCCATAGCACGGTAGGTAGGTTCCTAAAAAATTGCGTGTTACGTGAAACCGTGTTATATGAGACGCCTGCGTGGACAACACGAAACGCAGACAAAAAATGATGCCTAAGCGCGGAGATTCAAGAGGTTATTGTAAGTTAAAAAATTTGGAAAGCAAATATTCGTATCTACAAATATGTATAAAACCGCGTTCTAAATAACCGTATTGTACGAAAATGCCACGTTAGAGCGACACCCTGTTATAGGAGGGTCACCTGCATCTGTTATCGTCTTTTTTCAAATTATTTATTCGAGAAGAACACGTTTCAAATGGTAACCGTTCTTCGTCGTTTATAAAATACATGAAACTATAAAAATACAGGCAATCCTCCTTTAAAAATGTAATACCAAAACTTCCCAATTTGCCTGCCACTTCATAAGCGTGCATAAGAATCGTGTTCTCAAAGTGCCTTAGTACAACATATTACTGTAATGATATTTTGGAACAGACTCATCCCTGCGAAAAACAATTTCTCTGACCCCAATAACCCAAAGCTGACCCCCCTTAAAGGGAACCCGGTTCTCTCCAGCGAAATACTTTGTCCCGGCTTGTTTGGAAACTGGAGGAAGCAGAAAACGAGGAGGAAAAAAATGCTCGAGGGACGAGGCGCAGAAGCGTAAATGCTCGCAGCGGCCTGATGAATTATTTATCCGCGTCGTTCGTTCCGCGAGCTCGGCGACAGAATCTTTCTTCCGCTGGCATCTTTGCTCGCCTCTTCCGGTGCATTGTGCATCCTTTCTCTATTTTGCTTTCCACGGAGTTCTTGCATTATTCCAGGCTCGGTTTCTTCGATTATTAATTGTCCCGGCGCGGCGGTTTGGGGGGAATCGCAATGTCGGCGGACTCGACGAAACGCGTACTAAATAAGGCTCACTGTTGCTCGGTACAGAAATAATCACAAAATTTATTATGTGATTAGGAATGAAAGATTGTCTTACGGCCGCGTTATGAATTAGAGACGGCTATATTTATAGTGTACTCTAAGTGGATATAATTCGTGCCATAAACCTTAGATGACCCAAGAAGCCAGAGGTCTTTCTGGGGTTAAATGTAGAGCACCGGTCTCTTTTAGGCCAATTAGCAATTTATATGTATGGTAACGTTCTATGATACAGTAGCCTTAATGATTCTATTTGCTGTGCCCCAGCTCTGAATATCTAATTCCCCTATCCATTCGAACGTGTTCAAATTTTAGCCGCAATATTTTTCGTTTTTCCTCAGAATTATTAAAACTTTATATTACTATGCGTGCGAACTATCGAAAGTGTATACAAGGAAGCTGGTTCAGTTGATAATTTGAATAGCTAATAAAGTAGCTACAAACTTCAGCCAACATCACGCCATTTTGGAGCACACACTTTGTAAGTGATATTACGTGCAAGTACGTCTTCACTGCCGACAAAGTAGTGAACACATTAGCCGAACTTTAAACAAGATTTTCTCCCACACGATATCCACCCTTGCATACGTACAGCATTATGTTTCCTTTGAAACCACGAGGCTCGCGTAGATCGTTTTCCAAATTTCGTATAATATTGCCTTAGTAGAAGGTGCAGCTCCATTTTAATATCAAAAAAGTAAAATTATTTTTAAACGGTATCGAGCTCATAAAAGGAAGATCTCGTCTTCCTCGAAGAGACAGAAGACATTTTCAATTCAAATAATCGCACGAGCAATCTACTGGTGTTATTTAAACAAACGAATCGAAAAGTTTCGATCTTTCCCTCGTAATTATCCCGACTCAAGTCACGTACCGAAACTAGTATCGCAAACACGACTGCAGGTACTGCAGGCAGGAGACACTTAAGTCGCGAGAGGGATGATGAGGAACTCGTCCATGCAAATTGACATTAATATGCAATTGGAACAATAGATCCCAATTAATTATCTCTGGTTAATTGGAATGCCGCATCGCGCGGCGCGGCATCTTAACGAAGTTACCATGCACTCCCTCTAATTTGGCAGCAAAACGACACGAAATTGCGCTACGTTGCCGTGAAATTAATATTTACCACGGTAATTTCAACTGGAGGCATTGGGGCTCGCACGCATCTATTACTTTGCCCGCGATTCCGTGTATTCGTCGTATCGGCAGTAGTTGAAATCACCTGCTTGTTATTGTTTTTATAAATTTCACTACTTTGAAGACTGATTTTTTGTTGCATATACTATATATTATTATTATTATTATTATTATAACGACATTAATTTTCGCACGTAACATTATTTTTCTTCTTCTATAATATTATTTAAATTAGATCATCCAATTCACGCTCTGCTTAGTATAAAATTAAATTGACGTTCATTTATAGAACAACCTTCGTAATTCAATTATGCATCGATTATAGTACTATCTACCCCAATTTAGCGTCCCCTCGGAAATTAATATTTAAAATTCTACGATAAAGAATTTCTTTCTCCTCTTGATAATGAAAAAAAGAAAATCGATGCCAAGTAGTGGCAGCAGAATCCTATTAAAAATGGCGAGTGATTTTCGGAAAATTAATTAATTAAATCTGTCCTTAACCCTTTTATCAGCGAATTAAATATAGATGCAATAACGAGGTTGAGAATAATAGTAACGCCAATTAAAATAATTTTCACATCACGAGTCTCGCATTAATTACTTATTACACAGTTTCAATTAAAACAATCGCCATCCTATTTATTATTCACGAATTAATTATCCCTTAATCATAATAAAATCCACGAATTTCATTATAATAATAACCCAAAATAATTAACCAAATCGACCTTCTGCCTCGCATAAAAAAAGAAGAAAAGTATGTAACGAGCTCAGCAGGCTAGGGTGTCTCCCTTGAAACCCACGAGAACACACGAAAAGCAAGGAAATTCAAAGATGCTCGTACGGAATTATCTCGCGAGTACTAAGATGAGTGACTTGAAATCTAGATGCATTCGATAAGACGGTAATCTGTGAGATACGATCGACGCATCAATGTCAGCGACAGCGTTGCATTCGTACGGGGGCGGGAAGAGTAAAACGAAAAATAAAGAAAACGAGAGAAGGAGAGTAAAAACCGGTAAAGAGGCGAACGACGACAAGAAATGGAAGAATTAGGGTACGGTTACGGTGGATGCGTATTCGTATGAATCTCCGCACTTTTTGTCCGGAATGTGTTCCGTAGGCCCCGCCACTTAGTTTTGACTATTACAAGCGAAAATAATGGCAATGTACAATAAATTATATTTTCTAAATAAACAATGCCATATTCGTCGGAACGCCAGTTCGTACACGCATCCACCGTTACCGTAGCCTTACGGTACGATCCATTTTTCCTGGCGGCAGCGGCACGAAAAAGATCGTGAAACGAGGAAGGAAGGAAACGTAGAAGCGCTGAGACGTTTACATACCAGGGGTATTTCCGGTACCGTGTCTTCCGGCGATGCAAGAGAACCGGAGGGGCACGCGTCTTTCATCTCTGTTCTAAAACCCGCCAGCAACAAGCCGCGCTATCGTTTTGATGTGCAGGGTGTCTCGAAAAGGTTGGCGTTAAACTCATACAACGCATTTCACGAGGTCGAATACGTGACCGAAAGTGATACGCTAATGTGCAATAAGAAATTGGAGATTCTGGCGGAATTTGCGTGGAACATTTGAAAATGGCAAGGAAGAGAATATTGGAAGTTGAATTAATATTAATAACTGTCGAAGATTCAAATTCTTAGTAAAAAAACGATTTCTCGAGAATGAGAACATTTTTCTTTCCGTATTTATAAAAAATGTGTCGCTATGAACGGTAGCACGGTGAGAAATCTATTTGATACACTGTATATTCCATGTAGTATGTGAAAGCAAATTGGGGATCACAGGAGATAACAGAAGGGACGCACAATCTCTACTCAAATACTAGGTATGTAGATATTATGTTGGTAGCACAGGAATCAAAGTAACATTGTAGAATACGTGTCGCCAATTTACTAACAGACTTTACAGTATTACAAACATGCGGGTGAGCTTTGCGTTTAAAGGATTATATGCACTTCTGGTAATTGAAAATCGACAGTAAATTGGAGCAAAATAGAATTAACCACCCTTGTAATTCAAGAAAATTCAACATAAGAAACCAACCTAAATAATTTGAATTCTGCCAAAAAAATTCTGAACCGTTTACCGAACGAATCGTCCTCTCGTGACGTAAATAGGAAAAGGAGATTTAGCGTGGCTAGCATGGCAAGTGTTCACTCGTAGCTATTATATGCACGTTATGCATACATATATCGCGGCTGGCTGCAATGCTTGGTGAAAGGGTTAAAACCCCAGATAGAACGAATATATACGTCTTCCCGTCGGAGAAGAGAAGAGGACGAGAAGCTAAGGCGTCCATTATAAAGGAAAGGCGTATATAGAAAGGATCAGCGTAAACTGTACGCCGTACGCCATTTACATAGAATATATATCCACGACTGAAACCGTATTTTCTGTGTTGCGCGACATCTACGTTGTCCGCGATGATTTGTGGAAAATATTTATCGTGCACTACGACGATTTATTATTTCGCGAAATTCTTAATACTTTCGTGTACGGGAATAAAAAATTGCGGAACCCCAGAGGGAAGCAAAGAGATTCACAAATGCTTACTTAGCTCTGTGATATGTAATTTATGAAGATCGATCGAGTAAACGCAGCCGAAACAAAAATAACTATTTTCATTTTCCAGTGGAAGCGTAGAAGTGATGATGCTGCAGAAGGTGAAGATATTTTGATAAAGAGAAAAAAAATAACATAGATTTTTCGTCAGTTTTCTTGGAATAAATAGAAGTTTGTCTAATAAAAGAACTTTCGTTTTAACAGTAAATCGTTGAATTCTGAACAGAATGGGAGGGGGGGGGGGGTCCATTGATAACGCACGTTTCGCGGATCGAATTTATTAGCACACTCGGTCGATAAATTATCGAGCAGGTTGGCCACGGAACCGATGGAAACTAGAATCAGGGATTATCGCCACTTCGAACATCGACGTAACGAACACGGAACGAACAACGTTAGAATACGATCAAGCTTACGGTGTTTCATAAAATCGTTTGATCCGTGTTCCCTGAATGAAAATCCGGATGAAAAAGTGGAAACGAATATCATGAATAACTAGACGGTTGTTCGCCATTGAAATTCTAAGGGGTTAGGATCTCTTGACGGAAGACTCTCCGACGAGACTTCCTGTGAAACTAGAAAAAGGCTAATGCATAATGTAGAAAAAAGGAGTTTGGGAGGGGAAGAAAGGTTCAATTATTTGCATAAGTCTGCGTACCACCGAGAGATGTTTGACATCGATTAAATTAGGAAGTTACGCATTTTTCGAATATACAAGATAAAAGCGATATGTAAATGTTTGTGAACAGACAGAATTCCGGAAGTCGTGATTCGTCTTGCCCAGGTGTATAAATAAGCGAATGCTTCTTGAATTGTCTATGCCTCGCTGGAGGATAAGAATAGAATATGTATCGCGCGATAAATTTAAACCTGCTTTCAATATTATTTCTTTCTTTTATACAACGAAGCATTGGTCGATGGTCCGTATGTTTTGTCTTCATTTTAAGATGAAAAATTCATATTTAGCATACATAAATACATGCCGTTTTTCCAATATAAAGAAAATAATCAACGTTTGTACTTTAGGTCGCTATTATGACGACATTTCTCCTCATTAATTGAACCTTTTTTCCTCTCTATTCTTTGCGTACGGAGAAAAATAGTCCGGCCCGAATTGCATACCAGGCTATCGTAGATGAGACTTTTTCAATGGAAACCTATTCAACCAAGCAGATCCTAATGGTTATACGCGTGATATGGTATGTAGGTATAATAGCGACAATGGACCCCGATGGCCAACCTCCCTCTAACCGATATGTCTTGCTGACAATATAGCAGCGCGATGCGAACGATACTGTCGATACGACAAACTGCTCGGAGAACGCGAAACGCCAGCAAATTGGCAACTTGGCGCCACATGTATCGTAAATTGAGGTTAATTATAGAGGGATATATATGGGGTCGATATGACGACGTCCTATATGTTTAAAAGAATTCAACATTCTTGGGACGTGAGGGATTAAGAAAATTTCAGTGCACATTTTTCGTATGACTTTACTGTTGCGTAACAAAAACTTCCCTCCGACTATAATTTCCGAATAGTTTATAAAAGTTAGAAAATTAGACAAATCAATTTCAGCTATTTTAAATTATTCGGATAATTTTCGTATGCATGCGTACGAGATGTCTAGAAATTAATGTACATTTAGATAGAGAAATAAATGACGAAATTAATACGAATACGAAAAATATTTCGCTGTGTTACTTCAATTCGAGTCGTAGTGTAATTTTAATCCGTATCAAGGAGGCATAAATGTGAGTGGTGCTAAGAATAAACGTAGACGCAACGATAAGCAGGAAATCACGAAATGAGTGTCACTCGCGTTTCAAGACTCATACATCAAGCTATCCGGTTATTCCCCTGCTCGCTGTGAAAGAAAATCGAGATAGTTTCCGTGGGCGAAGCCGTGTCTCACTCGAGATCTCGTGAAAAATATGCGTGTCACAGTGTCATCGTGAAACCTTTTCCGACACGATATAACACGACGCCGCGAATTGCTCACATGTGCCTAGTACTTGTCATCTATCTCGCTCTTTCCACCATCCCCCTTTCTCGTGCGTAATATGATTCCACCACGGCAATGGCAAATATTGCACGCAATTTCCAGTCAATTGCTCTCGTGTAACTTAATTCGTTCGCAATGGTGAAGCGCGTCAACCCTTTTTTTCCTATCGCCGATAATTTCCCCCGCGGTAACAGTCACACAGATGCATATTTAAAGTACGAAACTGATTCGACAAAATTGGGACACAACCTTGCTACCTCCTTTTCTGTTATTTTCATTTAAAATCGATTATGATGACTGGATAAGTCGCAAAGAATTATGTACAATGCACATGGATTGCAAATGCAGATAAACAAGAATGCAGTTTATTATAAATGAAGGGTAGCCGGCACGAATAGTTTCCAATGGAATACGGCATTCCCGCGTCGAGACATTTCTTACTAGCGACAGTCAAAACAATTAAAAGATTTGACGTGCGCCGATAACAGGTTGCATAGTTTACCGACCGGGAAAGACCGTTTTTATACGAGGGCATTTCACCATTCTGAATAACACGTTCTCTCTCTTAGAAATTCTCATCTTTTATATATTACAATTGAACCGACCGTGAACAAATCCCAATGCTCATCGAGAGGCATCCCTTCGGATCCCACGCTACCATCATCGAATAACCATCACTTATTATTAATATAACAATATACGTCTTCCATCAAATTATTATAACCCTCCGCTAGGATTAATTGGACATCTATTGTGGGAGCCATCTACTGCACAATGAAAAAAATGCTCGCTACCCGAGGAGTAGTCACAAAGCCAGGAAGAAAAGTTTCTAACAACGTTGTATACCCTTGCCAACACGTTTAAAACGGAGTACAAGACACTGGGTATGGTCGCATACTGTAGCAAAAAAAATTCATGACTAACGAGCACCCACGTTGTTCCCATTTTCGTCTAAACTTGGTCGCAACTAAATTTATAAACCTGCACGGAAGTAAAATATAGTCCATATAAGGAATGACGTGTTTTTCTCTGGTGTTATTTACTCCAAAGGGTTGTTGCAACATCACGTCGCCTACTCGATATCCTTTAATGAATTAACACACATATATAAGAGCAAAGGGTGACGCATACGGCTCGAAAAAAATCGTTATACATAGAGTCTCCCACGGAGCCCATGCACTTGTTCGATATAACCATGTGTATTACAGTTTTCATATCGAGAAGCAGACCTTGTTGCGTAAAAAGCAAAGGGAAAGAGAGTCCTGTGAGTGTGTGTGTGAGTGTGCTGCTGCAAAGAGCATACGTATGTGTTCAATGCGCGTGAACCGCGTGTACCGTATATTTTTATGGAACATGGTGTCTTTAAAGCACCGTATCTATTAAACATGTTATCATAGCAGCTTACTCGGTTTTATACTGCTTTCGTTTAAAAAGCTTTGTTAGAAAACACACATCGTCACTGCTTTATGGGGTTATCATTTTTATGGGAAAGGTTTTTGCACGATGCACACGGTGTTGTTTATTTTAACGTTCTAAACGAGGATTCTCAATGCAGTGAAATTACTCAGATATGAAAATCTATGATTTTTTTTTTAACTTTCCCTGAATCCATCCTACTATATTTCAATTTAGATAAGGAAATTAGTATCATCGAATACAGGGTATCATTGAAGATGAAAGTACAGTATGTATAATAAATTACGAAACCTTCTATTCAAATATGGGACTGTTGCTATCACATTTCTAATAACTAAACCCTCTCTTCTTAGTACATTAATTACGTTTAAATATTGAATATTTAAGAAAATTTGAAAACTTTGAAAGGGCACAATTTTGGAGCAGGTAATAGAAAACTTGGAAAGAAATTATGAGACGAAACCTCGTTCCCTGCTCAGAAATCTTTATGGATGTTTTCAATTCCGACTATAGATTCGATCTCTCGCGCAAAAGTTAAAACTACTACTTTCAAACTGTCGGTCGGAGCGCGTTGTCGAAGCGTTGGCAAAGTTCCTTCCAATGAATTCTTTCCGTTCATGGGGTTCGCCGGCGGTAATCGGAGATGCAGACCAATGTCTGCCTGTTCTCGGCGAGAAAAACAAACGAGTAAAAATATCGAGCGTAAACAATCTGCAAACATGGAAAAGCACGCTTGCACACCGCTTTCACGATTACCTAGGTGACCACTGTTTTCAAGTCAAACTTAAAGTAAAAAGTCACTAAATTGAAACGAAATTCTGTTTAATACAAGTATTGGAAATCTGACAATATATTTGCGAAAAGTTACATGAACCGAAAAAAGTCTCGCAAAGTACGTTGTTGAAGCATGATCGAACTTCGATCTCCGTATTATATCGGAAATCGATGTTTGAGACGCGTGGTCCACCGAGAGATGCTGTCTAGCGAACGTATCCCGTTAGAAAGAAATGGCCAACCACGAATCGCGAATAGAGGGTGAAGCAGAGGAGCCGATAGAGTCCATCGATCGTTGACGGCAAACACGCGCGCGCTAGCCGAAAAAAGGATCCGCGGCAGACTCATCTCAATATATAATCGACAAAATTACAGCCGTGCTTTCCAACATCGATCGCAATTATCCGTTCACGTTAACCTGCCAATGATGATTCGGCTCCGAATTGTATACGTAAAAACCGGAGGCTTAAAAACAGCTCCAAGTATAGGGACGCTGAGAAATCGGTAAATTAAAGGGCGGGTCTTGACGTGGAAAATCGATGGGAATACACAAAGCGCGTGTAGAACGAAGCACGACCGATACTCTAAGAACGAACGTTTCGGTCGCGTCTTCGTCGAGACGACGCGCGTTCGTTTCCGCGACGGAACCCGCGCAGCGCCAAGTAAAACAGCCACCATTTTCACGCTCGTAATCGAGACAAACGGGAATATCTCATAGAAAAATAGTACCAACAGTGTTACATACCTCACGCTGTCTCAGGGATACAGGCGTTCGTTTCCGTGACTTGTTTTCCAGGAGCAAACCGATGGCACGGCGGTCCTGATGACGTTTACGTATATGTTGACACGCTCGACGATGCAGGTGGTGGTAGCGGTGGTAACAGCGACGCTGGTAATAGTGGTGGTGGTGGTGTAGTGGTTGGAGATACGAAAAAATGTATACGCGTAACGCGACTGCGCCACTGGACCGAATGAGACTGGCTTGAAGCGAGTCTACCGACTACCAAAAGCGACGCTGGTATACGAACCGTGTGCGTCCTCGTCGCGGTGCTACCGTGTACTACGTGTTGCTGCTGCCACAGCCACTACCGCTCTACCCGCTCCACGACCTCTTCTTCCTCTTCTGTGTTTGCCTCTCTACCATCCCTCCGAGTCCACGCAGCAGCAACCTTCGCGCGAGCAGTGGCGCGGGGTTGCCGCTACCAGCGTCGCCCCATCGCGTCGTTTCGCTGCGGTGAAGGATATTTTCAAACGTATACCTGCAGTAGACCGGTGCTCTTTTGCATCCTTGTCCTACGGTTACGCTGTACAGACATAGAATAATAAATATGCCGTTCTGAGATGATGCTGCTAATCGTTTGCAACGGTAGGATTTAAATAGAGGCAGGTCGGGCAGAAATAAGCGGAGGGTAATCTGGAGGGTAAATATGGATTAATGTCCCTCGAGATGGATACAGGAAATTCATTAGAGGTCTTAAAGATATTCGAGGCTCGTTTAAAGGATTAATGTTAACGTAGACTCGACGAATGGCGGGGGCAATGTTACGGTTAGGAGGGAATGTAAATTTAAAGCACACTCTGTGGTAGAGGAAACGAGTATGAATCGATACACCGTAGTTGGGAATGAAAACGGGATGCTATCGCGAAGGATGGCACTGGAAATGTAGTTGAGACGAGACTTCAATAAGGAAATGTAATTCATGCTAGCGTGTTTCGCGAGTTTGTTTTTACCGACACTGCTCCGTGTGCTTTTTTACCGTTTAGGCTAAGAGGATTACGAGTAACATTGTACACAATGACGTTTACAGAATACCAAACCTCCCAAGATAAATCAATCCTTCCCGTATTTCCTGGACATTAATTAAACGCATCGAAAATAATAATCGAAATAAAAAATAAAAGACAACTTTGATAATATGTATATTTAATAAGCATCCTGTTTCGCAAAGTTACTACCATTTCCACGTAAATTTGCCACGGGCACACATACATTATCCGATAACTCGTCCCTCGTATCTACCGAACGATTAATCTCTGTAACGCGACGATTAAACCACGACTGCGAGAGTAGGCAAGAATATCGATTCAAACGAATCAGATGCAAAACATGGTGTATACACGGTGCTCGTGTGCGTGAACAAGACCGTGGAACGGTTAAACCGTATGGGGAGGAAAAAAGCGCGCTAACGAACATCACTGTTGACCAATAGTTGTGATGCGAATCCTGCTCGGCCCACACGCCCGATAAGTGAATTCTGCTAAATGTTTTTTATCGCAAATACTCGACTTTACGAAAGGACAACTAAAAGAGACAGAAGGGGGCCAGATGAACGACGCGTTTGTGTACCATATATTGCTCGAGCACGTTTCGCTGGCAGCCCCGTTTTCTTAGAACGCATAGAAGAAGCTGGACCTTCTTCCTCGGCAAGCTCAGGTCATATATACATTCGCTGGTTCCTTAATTGCCACCGAGAAGTGGTTTCTCGCTCAGAGGGCATATACTGACCGGTCTCTTTTCAACGCATACACGGACGATGCTTTCGTACGACCTTCCGGACAATCCAGTTCCACGATCGTGGGACGATCATAAGAAAAATCACTTGCTCAAGGGTTCGCTGCTCCGATGTTTAGAGTTTCTTAACGACCAGCGAAACTGGATTTAAAGCGTGCATGAATTAACGATCTCGTTATAGATATATCTTGGAGTTTTCGCCGGGGTTCAAGGGCCAATAAATTGTTTTATGTCACGGATGAAAATACATATTATTGACTAAAGTATTGTTCGAGATTATTTTTATGAATATTAACGACGTACAAAATATTATCCGAGACAATTGGGAAAATTTATAACCGACAGCGGAAATTATATGTTTAAATAGATTTATGTACCAAGTACTTGATTATTAAATAGTAAGATGATTGGAAAAAAAAATGTCTGGCTATATTCGTGTGACGTCTCTGGGTTAGCGGGTTGATGTCGAATAAAATGAAGACTTACACGCGATCATGCTACGTGTATATAACTGATACGTGTACACGAGAAGTGATTGTCAGAAGTGACACTGTACAGGGGAGTAAATCACGTCGGCATTAAGACAATTAGGAGAAGAACGTCGTGCTGGGCCGGGTCTGTTGACGTGTCTTGGACAGAAACAGATGTCTAATATGCCTCTTATTTCGACTCCATGGTCAGCCACATATGCACACACGTATGCACATATGTATTTAAACTTGTCCGATTCACAGGATGCATGTTGGATAAACGCATGGGCGTCTGTATAAAATATTAATAATGTGAAATAATGCCACGAAAATTATCACCGTGCAGTGACACATGTTTTCTTTTGGTCACGCGTGACGAATGTACGAAAACTCGAATCTCAAATATATTCAAAGATTATTATAGGATAAGTAGTGGTAAAAAGTAGCAATGCAAGTTTAAGACTAAAATTTACAAATAAAATGTTAGCGACGACCATGTATACGATACCATCGGTAGTGTGTGCGTGTGCGGTCGTGCAATTGCGCGAAGGAAATGAGATCAAGTTTGAGTGATTGCGGACAGCAGTCGAAGAGAGGTGAAGAGGCAGTAGGGAATGGAGATAGGACAGTTCAAGAACCGAATCTACAGATTGGCAGCTGGATAAACTGGAACAAACGAAGTAGCAAGTTTCTACGAGTACCAAATTCATTGTTTTTTTTTCTTTTTTTTCTTTTTCGTTCAAAGCGATACTTGGAAATATAATTCGTCATTTAAAGTATAAAAAGAATAATAAATAGTACAGAAATATAATAATGGATAATTAAATGATGCAACATTTCCAAATAATTACACAGCGTTGTTTAAGATTGCTTTCAAAAATAAACATTTATTTCAAAATTAATGCTTACCAGCTGTATCCTAAAAACTAATATCTATCCTATACACTGACTGTGTTTAGGTATTTTCATTATCTTAAGACTTCTTAAGACATCATTGCATTATTAAGTTGTGTACAATCTTTTTTTTTTTATCGTTTTGTTTGTTCATTTCGATTTTCCTCCTTCTTTCGCTTGTTTTCGCAACAGTACCGCAGGCAATGGGTTCCACAGAGTGCGATACAAACGCATTACTGATTTGCATCATCGCACGATCTCCTTTGCACACACGTATATTACATTCAAATGGCAGTACCAGAATGTATTTTGCACGAAACTGATGATTCGACATTTGAGATTATGCTTACAAACTGGTTCACGTACTATTTCTCTTATCACCAAACTTAATTCACGGGCCGAATCTCACTCTCCTATGTCTTGATAAAGGTTAAAATGATAGTACCGCTAAGTGGTGATATCACATTTATGGTTCGGAGTATGTACTGTCTGGCCATCAGAGAAAAACGTTTGACACAGACCTAGACAGCTTCTTTCGCGGATTGTACCAGCTCTCCAAATGAGGTCTCCAAACATTGCCGTAACTCTGCGTAACTTACTACTAATACACTCTGTTCATCTCGTGACATTAAACATATCTACACAATCGGGGAGAAAGAGATACTCAGAAATATTTATTCAGGAATAAAGTAGATGTAAGATTATTACTATTAACGATTCGAACACTCTGTACAGCGGAGTCTCGGATATCCGTGTCTAGATTAAACAACGCGCTTTATATTACGTGATTAAAATGCTTCTTTACGATTTTATTATACGAGTTATGAACAACAACCGACCCTTTCGTCCGATCTGAATTATGTGGATAATCGAGACTCAACTGTATATTATTTTTAGGATTAAAATAGAAAATTAAAAAAAGAAGACTATACCTTATCCTGAGAACCTGAATCCAACTTATTTAAACAACATACAACATGTGCCATATCCAGCCATGGTCTTCCATCAGCCGCTACCTGGTGGAAAACATAATCCCTAAACAATTTGAGCATGTATCGGTCACCGGTCTCTGCCCAAGTAGGTTCCATATTAAGATCGGGACGTTCGTTAATAGTAGCCAATTTTACAAGTAACTTAAATAATCTCCCGTTTTCCAACTCCTTGGCAAGCTCATTCTCCAACACGTCGGATCGAAGCTGAGCTGCGTCTAATTGCGTATAAAATCGTGCTCCGATCATCGGCATGAGATCTGTTACACTTCTCCGTGCTTGATTAGAAAGTAGATACCTGTAAAATTATATTCATATATTCAACCTGTAGAGAAACGTCGACATACCGCATAACATAAACAATGCCACCCCTCTTTCCGCCCGTAAATCTACTTTATAGAAAAACCTTAAACATTATGCAAAAAGTGAAGTTATAAAAAAGAACCCCTAAATGACCCCTCATAGAAATCAACCCCGCTTGTATTTTGTGTCGAACTATTGGATAATACGCTGATGTTTATACTAAGTGTAGAAATTTATACGAACAGAATGAGATTTCGAAGGTCCGTAGAATAGGAACGTGCGACGAGCTCGAGGGAGGCTTGCATATTGTCGCGATGGACGGCAAGGAGACTGCGACACGCTAAAGCCAACACCAATTTTCCTAGAGCGATTAAATCTTCTTGCTGATAGTGTGGTATAAGCGAGAGTGGATTTGCCGCATTGCCATCGAAAGTAACAACGTCCGGTATAGTAACGCAGCTTAGACGAAGTCTCGTCCGGGACGTGAGTAAGACTTTCGTGGGATCCAAGCATCTGTACGCCAGGCCTGCAATAATACATCGAGGTAGTAAGGGGCGAAAGAAATAAAAAATATATATGTTTATACAGAAGTGTCGTAGAGGTGTACAAACCGGCAGCATGTATGACGCGAAGAGCGGCAGTCAGTTGAATTATATAGCTCCATATGACACTTTCTGGTAACATACTGCTATGTTGCTGCCTCAAAATGGTGTTCTTCGTGTGACTGTAGGGTCGTGGGGCATTCGGGTCCGAGGAGAATGGGTCCGTGTAGCCGTTCAATTCGGTCGCCGAGAAATGCTTATTCAATAACGTTTCCGATCCGGGGTGATAGTCGTAAACAAATATCATGGCTGAAACAATGAACGTTGTGTCATAAAGTTGCATTTACGAATTTTTTTAATATAATCATACAGACAATGGTCACCAAAGGCCTTGGTGGTAAAAACTTCTCGTAACTGTACTAGATTGGTATGCGACAATCGCTTCCACATATCTACCAGCACCATACACTTCGTGTTAGCAAGTCTGAAATCTAAAAACATATTAAACGCTTATTTCAATACCGATTCCTTTATCTCTTGTACGATTCGTTGTATATTTGTACGACGATGCGGGGAATCTCACCATGTATACGACGTAAACAATAACGTGTACCGCTTTTAATGCTGGTAGCTTTGTACGTGGATGTTTGATAGCCGAGTATCGTAGAGGCAGGTTTATGAATTGGTTCCAATGGGCACAGTTCATGGTAATTGTCTACCTCGTTCGGCAAATCTGGGAATCGTACCACGTCAGGTTGTGCTAACGTTAGAGCATTCTTTTGGAGTATGTCCATTCGCAGATTCTCGCTGACAAAGAAACTGGGTGTTGCTTGAGGAGGCGGAGTCGAGGGAGCAGAAGAACTATTAGACGTTGTGGGTTTGGCGGGTTTAACTGGCCGGAGATGTGCAGGCGTACCCGGATAGACATAGCCTACCTGACCTGCCCCCACATTTCCAATCTGTCGATAGGAAGAAGATTCATTGATTTGTCTGATCGACTGAATGGTTAATTACGTGTACTCTTACTGTTTCGGGCCTGTCCTCAGCGCCGACAGTATCAGTCGCGGCATTTCCAAGGTAGAAATAAGTAGTGCCACCCACACTCTCTTGCGAATGATAAGAATTATTGAAAAGATTTGGAGAACTGCTGTTACTACTAGTAAGACCCCTTCCAGGTACAAATTCTGGGCTGGCAGTTACCTTTTTCTGTGAATCCAGAGAAAGGTTTGACAAATGTTTTGTAACAGCCGTGGTATTAAGCGTTACCCCAGGACTTTGACGATTCTGTTCAAAAAGAAGGAAGTATAAGAAAAATGTTATATGGATATATCATTATCTTTCGAACACTCTAATGCATCTCAATAGACTATACGAAATGGAAGGTTTCACTAAGTCGCGACACTTCTCGAATAAATTACAGATAAGTATTATAGTACCATGTAGGTAGCAAGTTTGGACTCCAGTGGAACGCCGTTTGTTTGGGGGCTGTACGCAACAAACATAGATGGGTCCATCTCTCCTTCAACCACTGCATTTACTGCCGTCGCACTTATCCCTCTCTTCTGTTCTCCGTATTTTTCTTCCCACTGAAGAGACAACTTCCTACCTGTTTGTTCCAAAGAACAATAGCGCTCTGTCGTCAGAGTACTTCCTTCCTATACAGCGCCGCAACTGGATATCAATCTTTGGATCCTGCAACATATCTTATAAACAAATGAGTGGAAATGAAAATGAACGAAATAAGTACTTACCGACGAACAATGCTTAACGCTATAATATTATACGCTGTTTGTGAAACTAAAGTTACCCGCGTAAAGTGTTCATACATCTATAGCCAGCCACGTTTCACTTGTACGATATCATTTTACATGTTTCATACAATTGCGCATACTTTCCCATGATATTAATTCTTTTGTTATTATACAACACAGTTAAAAGTTGAAGGCCCAACTGTCTTGTGTACGTACAGTGAATTTTTGCATTATTCCCAATACTATTTACAATTCGTCTATTTTCTCCGAAGTTCTTTTTTCGCAAATATTAAAATAACGTTAAACTAACGCGTTATCTAATCAAATATGCGTGTATCATTAAACTTTATTCACGCATGTTCGCGTTCGTAAAATCGGTCCTGCATAAATTTGACGAAATATGCCCGCCTGTTCTAAGCACGAAGGCAAGTTGCCCGCGTACAGCCCGACGGGGCCAAACATAACAAGAATAATCGATTCTGAATGAAACGTCGGGCAC
Source organism: Nomada fucata (assembly GCA_948146005.1). Taxonomy (NCBI): domain Eukaryota; kingdom Metazoa; phylum Arthropoda; class Insecta; order Hymenoptera; family Apidae; genus Nomada; species Nomada fucata. The sequence continues at coordinate 30,312,304 of OX411278.1, read as the reverse complement.
GACGGGGTAACAGCTTAACTTAACAAAAAACAAAGAACCGAAGGAAAAACAAGAAAAATCGAAAAGAACAAGTAGAAACGCATGCTATAGCAATGGCAGCTGATTTTGACAATACAGCGAAAAAGACGCACAGGATATAACCTTGACTCCACGTTACCGTTGATGCGAACTGTTCATCGCGAGCACGATAATACGACAAAAAGATCCGTGCATTTGTGCAACGTGAAACGCAGGAACAGTAAGCTACGCGGCAATACGGATACGTGAAAATTGCATACGAGAATGTTACACTCGGCAGTTAACATAACCATTTACACTGTCACTGATGTCGCGTCGGTGTGCGGCGCCAAAATTCCGATCTCCTCGGCTTCCGATACGAGCAAGAAAAAACGCGCGCGCGGCAAAAAAAAGAGGAGCAAAACTAACGAAATTTTGGACGCAAACAATTTGATAAGCAGCCTGACCGTGTTATAGCATGTTTCCATCCAGTAGCAGCAGTAGACAAAGGAGAAAGCAGAGAGTAGCAATCCAATCTTGTGTGTTTATGGTGCTCTCCCTTTGCCTCGGCCTCGTATTTTTCTCTTTCTCCCTCTCTCCCTTCTGACCCCCCTATTCATGTCCTTCGATCGGAGCAGCTGTCTCTCTGCCGCGGCTTGTCTCCGGGCGCGCGCGAGACGCAAATCTGTATTATTTACCTTTCGAACGCGCTACGGAAGAACCGCGTTTCGAATCGTCAGCGCATTTCTTTTGCTTCGTAATTGCGATTATTTGCTCAATATATGTATGCGACTTTATCATATATGGTGATATTAATGATATGAAATCCGCAGTGTATACATTATTAATTACCAAGAGCCGAGCGGAGTGGAATAACAATGCGCTACGATCTCATTGGTATAATATTATGGAAAGCGAACGAATAAAAAAGCGTCACGTTATTGTGTCGCACTTAGAATACTCATAACGGTATACAATTCTCTTGTGTTAGAGTAATATTCTTGGGTGTACAGTTGTTAGAAGAAAAGGAATACTATACCGATATACGAGTAGAAAAATTATTGTGTTCCTTTGCTTAAAGGTTATAATATCAGGAAACGATTTTTGCGAAGTCGATGCTGATTTTGTTAAGAGACGGTCGTGATCGTTGCGACGCGTTTTTCTTATAATTACATATTTCTACTTCTTAAGATAATTAAAGTATGCTTGTGTCCGTTTGTTATGGTTTACTTATTTTACAATAACCGTATTCCTTTTTTTATATTGATAATAGATGCCAATATGGCTTAAATATTTACAATAAATTTATGATGCTCCCTTCGGTAGTGTAACCCTCTCGACAGATCTACGTGACTGCGCGTTTGTTCTGTTCTGTTGGCAACAGTGAACGTGATTAGAATACTTCAGAGTGTCGCATCGTTCTTGGCGTTTTAGTTTGTAAACGGTAATACGAACTCGCCGAGGTTCCGCGAACGTGTGAAACGAATCGACTGATTATTTCTTATTGTCGAGAGTAAGGTGAAGATACACAATTATACCAATTAAAAGTTTAACAGATCCGATTGTTTAAACAAATTTTCGCCACAATGATTATACCCGTACGTTGCTTCACATGTGGTAAAGTGATCGGTAACAAGTGGGAGGCCTATCTTGGATTATTGCAGGCGGAATACACCGAAGGGTAAGCAGAGTTTTTTGTTACATAAAAATGTGTAAGTAATTGTAATGCAGGTGAATAAAGTAGAACGTGTATGATGCATTGCGCAATTCATAGATATTGTTTAGATTCGAAAGAAAAACCTAACCTAAATCGTGTTCACGTTGCGAGACGTAATGTTCATTGTAATAGCGTAGCACGTTGCTTTATACATTTATATAAATTTCGTATAAAATATCATTTCGATAGAGTGTATATTAAAATATTTCGAATACACTGCTGTTAATATTAGACAATTGCATTAGTTCGTGCCCAATTTGAAAGTGAAGAATGAAGATGTTTCTTCCACCTGGTGAAACAATTACATCCGACAAATATTGTGAGCTACTTAAAAAGTAAATACGAGAAGCAAGAAGTACCACTTATGTTTTATTTTCAAATCTGGTACGAACTTATGCAATCATCCAATACAATCTATGACGTACATGTATGTGTTGCAGAGATGCTCTTGACGCATTGGGATTAAAACGATATTGCTGCCGCAGAATGCTTCTTGGACATGTAGATCTAATTGAGAAGCTTCTGAATTATGCGCCCCTAGAAAAATGAATGCGCGTAATCTCTTATTTTTACAACTCGTCCAAAATATTGATTACTGCGCAGGTGGCATTGAACACTGAGACAAGAAATGTTGTCATAATGCTTCGCGTCATTAATGTTAAGACATCGTTATTTATGTAGAAATATATTTTTTAAATTATGTACAAAATAGGGTAAAATAAAGTATACATATTAATATTCTAAAATGATTTGTATTTTAAAGTTATAATTACTTCATTTTTTTTCTATCTTTTACCAGGAAAATGTAAAAATTTCCAACAATTGTATGTAGAAAAAAAAAGGAAAAAAACCGATCGAGTTATAAGAAGTTAGATAAGCAAAAATTGCTTCGAAAAAGATCATGCTTGTGTTTAGAAGTGTATACATTCAATTGTTAAATGCTGCACAGGAGAGTGAACTTTTATCACATGCGCAACACATGTATTGAGAACTTATTTTACAATATGTAGTTGCGTAACTAAAAGTTCTGCTTTCAAACGTTTCAAATATTACAATACTTATTATGTACCAATAATTTATGTTATTAAATTCATGAAAAATGAAGGTTATACGTTGAGACTTGATTGCTAATTTGAAATACTAACACGATGTATGCAATCGTAATTGAAACTGAAAAATGAAGATACAGATGTGAACCTATTCAGGAAGTGTTTCAAACAAAATGCAGTCACTTCCGCAATAATATAAAAGCTTAAGCGCAACTCCCATCGTGATTGCCATTAAAAAAAAGAACATTTGCATTATTGCATAAATTAATGCTAATTTGAAAGTTAATTATAATTTACTGTTCCAATGGTAAAAAGTATTTCGTATAAATACTGTCGATTTGATTCAGTCTAAATTTTTCGCGATTTAAAAATAGACTTCAGTATGTAGTGAGTTTTAGGAACAAGATGAATTCTTATTTATACTTTCAAATACATTAGCCACTTGATAACGATTAAATCTTTTCATATAACCTTCCTATCGTATAAATTGTTTGTGCGTTGATATTGATTCAATCATACCGAATGTCGGTTTTTGGTTTCGTCATTCTTACAAGAATTTGTTCTTAAAGCCCTTATTTGCATAACAATCGAAACGATTGTCTGATTATTGCAATCGTTTTTATCTTACTGGAGCACTTCTTGTAAGCGTATACATGGCATCTAAATTTCTGATACGAATGAATAAATTATCATTTTGCAATTTAATGTATCGTTTCGATTTTTAGTGATTGTCTCGTGAAACATCGGATATCAGAAATTTATTGCGTGAACGGTCTGTTGACGGTTTCCAAACGCATTTCAGTGCTTGGAAAATTGGAATATCTACAAGATCTAAGCGTTAACGAAAACAATATTTTTTAACTGTATAACGCCGCGATTTGTATTAAAGCACTACGCGATCCAAATACTAGAGCCATAAGGCCAATAATGCAAATGATTACGTTTTTCAAAGCTACCCAATTTCCTGGCCCAAAGCCAACCTCCCAGTATGTTACGGTTTCAATGAACACAGGAATTAAAAGGCCCAATATCGAAAAACAAAATGCACCGATTAGGCCGATGAATGGTTCAATAGTTGGCACAACTACAGCCAGTAAAACTGTAACACACAAACGATAGTATTGAATTATTTGATCGCCCTAAAATTATAAAGTTAAATTCGTTAACTAATGCAAGAGAAATATATACCTGCTCCTGTAACCATGACTGTCCTGAGAATATAATTAGCCAACATTGGTTTTTTCTGAAATCGATCTTTTATACCGTTCCATGCGATATCAAGGCAAACGTAAAACTGTAACCCAAACGTACAGTAAACGGCTAGGGCAATTAGAATCTTCACTACTTGAGCCGGGCTAAAAAAAAGATACAAGACGCAATTAATACAAGTACCTTTACATATTAATTCATTCTGCTTCTCTTCCATATAATTTCCATTATCTTTACATTTCTTCCGTTGGCAGATTCAATGTGATACTATCCAGAGTTTGGTCTTGATATTTCACATATCCCAAGAAACCGAGTAAAATGTATATGAGCGTAACTCCGGACATTCCTCTGTTCAGAACACCGCAAATTCCGACAAGATGCTGCGGCGTTTTCATGTTATTTTCCAGTGGCATTACAACACCTGAAATATTAATAGTTTGAAATTAAAATTAAATTCTATAATTGTATTCGTGCATTGAAAAAACATTATTCGTTAATATATGTATATTAAATATTTAACGAAGATTAATCAATCGATCGGTACCTATTGCTTCCATTGCGAAAATTGTAATGCTGAAAAATCGTGGAAAATCCTCGAAGGAGGCGAATAAAGGCACTGTGGAGATAGGCGGGAGATCCCAGACTAAATAATAAAAGGTTATTCCCAAACCAGTTCCCATGAATATATTGGCCACCATGGAAACAGGCGCAAGGTATTTTAGATTAGGTATCCAACTGAGCAGTATCATCGGAATTAATAAGCAGGCGGTCATCAATCTGATACTGAATTCGCCCGATCCCTCCTCTTTATAATGCTCGATGATTTGATTGAAGTTAGCGGCAACGATCACAGTGTACACGCTGCAGGTGCCAAAGTATGTTGCAAATAAACTAATCTGTATGAGATACCTGTAAATATATTAATTTTATTATACATTATTTCTGTGTAACGATATATATATATTTTTATTTTCATTCTCTCACTTAATATAATGTACCTAATCGGTTTTGCAAATTTTCTGCTCCACTGTGGTCCCGTTGCGAACGCGACTTCCGCAACATCAGCGAAACTCATTTCCGTACGCTTTGTTTTGTGATAAAGTACGTGTGCACATTTTATCTGAAACCCAAATTCACCTTACATTGTTTTGTTTCAGTTTACAATCGTCTTGCGCAAGATTTTCGCATTTGTACATACCAAAATATATGCACAGTGCGTGCACACGAACGCCACGAGGATCGTGGCAAGAACGCCGGCCAGCAAACCGGCATTCTTGAAAGCGATTGGCATTGATAATATACCTGTTCCAAGGGACGCTTTCAGTAAATGCGTTAACGTGTCGCAGTCCCTGAACAAATAGAAAACAATCAGCAATTACTATCTTTCCGTATGCATGAGTGATAACACGTGGACAAAGAGATTACTTGGGTCGATCAAGAAATTAGCAGCACTTTTTTCCTTTCTGTGTGCTTCAATCGGTCAACTGGAGAATTTACACTGATTTATTTATATTGATCTTTTAGCACTGAATTTTTGTTTAATACGAATAATACATTAACCAGCTGTATCGATATTTTTTTATTATCGAACAGCATAAATACACATAGCGTAGAAAGATAAGGGTACCAGTTTAGTGAACATTTGTTATATAAAATGCTCTATCGTGTGACTTACGTCGTCGGGTTATCTACTCTTCGTTCGTTGAAGGGATCAAAGCTTTTTCCATCGCCTTGTCCAGCCTCCGTATCACGCGGTGCGACTTGCACTTTGTATCTGTAACAAGTATGGAAGTAATTATTGCACTGACACCGCTAGAAATTTGATTTCTTTTCTTATGCTTATTATTATTCGCGATTAGATTTTGATGAAAATTATATTTGATTAATTTATATTTGGGCAAATTGAAATTGACGAGTACTTACTTCGTAAGTACCCCATCTTTAAGATTGGACCCATCTTGGGGCAGGAAAGTGTCCATCTCCGTCGGTGGTTTGTTATCCTATAATGATTATTGTTTAATAAAATTATAAGCTATAAGTAATAATTATTATATGCTTCGATAAAAATTTACCATTTTTTATATTTCTGTGTGTGCCTCCTGATATAACTAATATTGTTTGCCTGGAACGAAAAAAAATTCAATATTATGATACTGAAAATTGGAAATTATTGTTATAAACAATTTTAATCGAAGGGTTACAAATCAATTCGATACTTTTATTAATATTCAGGGACGATAATAGAGAATTCGTTATTTCGATATAAAAAAATATTATCATTAATTCGATTCGATTTATCACAATGTTCGAACACTCTATCGCTGTTAATATATCATTATTATTAATTTGCACTGGTATTGGCATTTATAAAAATCACGAACGTAAATAGATATCGTCGAAAAATACCTTTCGCACGTGACACAACGATATCTTACATTTTCGGTAACACCACGTAAACAATTCTGCTTGAAAATAAACATCTTATTGGCGACAGATTTTTCGTAATGGAAAACATCTTTTAATCCATAATATATTTAAATTGCACCGTGCGAACTTTCTTACCCACTGTCAAGCATGATTATTAAATCGCTTGTTACCGAAAACCTCTGTTCGAAATATCAATTTGAAAGTTAAAATCCATAATGAGGTGATAAACAATTGCAGCACGCTATTATCAGTCTTATCAATTGTATTTCAAACGGAGGCGCATGCGACAAAATTATCGCAGCTTAACCGTGTCCGTTGCATAAATATACCTCAAATGGGGACGCAAGATTCTTGTATGCACGAGATTTGAAAACAAGAATTCGTTTTAACAATGGGCAGATGGAACAATACCATGTGGAAACTATGATCTCTGAACATAATGGAGAATATCTGAAACTTATAGATGGAAATCTTTTTTTGTTTCATCTCGTGTTACGGTTTTCATTATGTTTGCCGCTGTCGAGATTCATCGATAATCTGCGCATAATCGATGTGCCATTACGTAACGCTCCATCTGGAGACGCTACTTAACGTGAGGACTGGCCTTGCGCGTGGCGGTTCTCTGTGTATTAATGACGTTCGCGGAAATGCGATGGAAAAATTAACATAAACAAGCAAGCCGATGTTCCGTTAATAATTATTTTCGTAACGCTGCACGGTGCAGACCATTAACTATGAATGCATAACGATTTTCGTTGAAAGAACGGTCATTGTAGATTGATATTTCATTGTATTAGATTGTTAACGTTCTTAGGTTGTAATTAGGCCGTTCAAGTTTAGAAATTCTAGGAGATTTCACGGATTACATGAACATGTTGGAGATTTTTAGAGGTTCCACAGTCTCGAAGTATTTCTATAGGGAGCCACGTATACGTAACGTATAAATACTTGCTCCCTTGCAGTATAGTTAGCAAGGGTGCATTTTGAGATCATCAATGCCATCGTAGATTCGAGGATTGCGGGAGTCATTGGGGCCAATAGCGTAAGCAGATAGGTCAAGGTTATTGGTGTAATTAAACTCGCCAAGTGAAAATCGAGATCGCCACGGTTCTTGGAGTTATCTAGATCTTTTGGTAATTTTATTCTTGTAGAGTTATAAGGATCTCGTAAATGTAATTAACGTTTACAATATTCAATCCTTGGCCAGAAGTCATGTATAATGATCATCTTCGCTGTGCAACCCATCGATGGCATACTCATTATTCGAATTAAACAAAGGCTGTCTCTGTTAAATAAACTGCTTAATATCTACGTATCATTTTTATAGAATTCTCTTTACGACCTTCACCATTTCTCGACTTCTGCTATTTATATCTATCCAGCCAGAAGCTATAACAGCTGAACAGGGCATTAAAGTAAAAGCTTTAAATATCAAATGGCAGTTGGTTAAACTTAGACCCCTATTTCGGTTTCCCTTTATGTAATCTCGTTTATTTGAGAGTTCTGCTGGCATAATTAAAACAGATAATATTTACTTATTTTTTAAAATATAATAAATGCATGGTCGTAAAAGGAAATCAGTGTAAATGTCTTTTTATTTGTAACTCAGCAAATAAAAAAGATGAGAGGATGCTCCTAGGTGATACCATAGGAAAGCCTTTCATCGAGCCATGCAGCATTCATCAATCATTCTTGTCGTAACTCCGGACGTTGTCCTCAAAAATACAGAACCCTAGGCATACTATAGTATGTATAGATGTATGTATACAGGACCAGCTAACGGATGCAAGTATTGCGTCTAACAATAGCTTAAAACCATCAACGAAATTTCTAACTTATCTGGTTCCAATAATTTTTGGTCTCTATAGAAGATAGAGTTTCCTACGTTCGATGTACCCGAATGTAATTACACGCTATTTGCTACCATTACCTTTCAACAAGTAGTGTTTCAGAGGCATATAGGCGGAAACAATGATTAATGTGCCGTCATTATTCTTAATATAGTTTATTACATTACTGACTATATCAGCGCAACGCGAAATCTCAATCGCTACCGAAGATCTTTTACTGTCAGATAACAAGGATAAACTGGCAAGACAACTTCGAGTCACGGCAACTGGTCAAATGACGTGCAAATATCTCATTTATCAAACGAGACATTTCAAACGTCGGTAGCGCAAACTGTTTTTGTTAAACGGGTTATCATATCAAACATCATAAAATTAAACATTATTGACACATCGTATCAAAGACTGAATACAGTTATCGGGTACAGTATACGGGTGCAAATATAAAGCATGTTGTGGCTTAAAAGTAGAAGACTTATACTGGATTTAGTATGGTACTGTTCAAATTGATAAATCTTTGCTTCAAACAATTCAGCATAATTTCAGGGTTAACGTAAAGCACAATCGGCGCCCTTCTTTTCACGTGCAATGAAAACTAATATCGGTAGATTTTTTATCTGTACAAGCACTTATCAGGCCGTAAGATGATGTTTTATAACTCATGAAATAAGATGATCCACATAACGAAGGAAAAATGTATGTGCATTATGTATGTATGTGCACGATTATACGACAGCACCTGGAAACGTTTACAGAGGCGCCGTATCGACAATCGCGTCATCACAAAGACGATAATTAAAATACAATACATCTCTGGAATATTTAACACAGATCACTTATGGCAAAAGTAAAAATAGAATACTAACGAAAGAATATTTCCTGCAGACAAATAAAACCTGGAAATTATTCGCCAACAAAATGCATAATTTGAGTATATTAGGACTATTCAAATATGACGCACGAATATTAATAGTCGCGTTCCATAATTTCAAATTGGAGTTATATCATAATAATAACTCGTTCATCTACTTTACATTTATTATTTTGGAATAAAATATACTTCTATCTTTATCCTGAATTTTATCATAATATTGAATTGAAGTGACAGGAGCCAGTTTGAACGTATAATTGAATGTGTCACGCTGGCAAATTCGAACTAAATGCAATCGTGCTTTAACTTACAAGGAAAGGTCACAGTCGTTGGATCGGTCACTTTTATCGAACTTTTTCTGAGGCATCTAGAGCAAAAATAAGTCGACCCATGTTTGGCCGTTTTTGTCAATACTCATTATTTATAAAGATATTTCACATTTAAATTTCTTTGATTTCTGGAAATATTAAATTGCTTAATTAAAAAACGACGAAACGTGGGCCGACTTATTTTTGCTCCAGATTCGTCAGAAAAAGTATGACGAAAATCGACGATCCAACGATGGTCACATCTCCTCGTTAGTTTAATTTGCCTTATATTCGGAAGGCAGATCGCGTATCATTAGTGGTTGAGATTAATTATCATTTCACCGTAACACGACAGTGTAACAACATTGGGGCACATCGAGTAAAGCCGAGACGGTAATTTGTTACCATTCACGCGTCGAACCAGTCGTTGCAGGTGTCGTTATTTTGTCGAACAGAAATTGCACACCTGTCGCATAAATGGTATGAAGGAAACGTTATATAATCTCAATGCTTGCGCTCAATTTGATAATGCGCCTTCGGACCGAATGCAACATTTTTCGACTTTTTGCAATTCGTTCTTCACCCCGTTGCATTGCTGCATTCGAGGCGACACGTCATCGAGTGACGTAGGATCAGAGAAGAGGACTATTCTAGGTATTGCACCGACGATCCTACCAATTCACATTGCATTAATTAATCTTTAATCTATCCTCGTTAAAGCGTCAATTATCAGACTGAACGTTACGTGGAAAATTAGGTCGTTCAACTTTCAGAGTTAACCTTCTATTCATTGCGGTTAATCTTACGTTTAATACTATTATCAAATTGTCGAATAGTAAAAAGGAATGAGAGCTACGAGGAAGCGAAAAGTGATGAAAGGATCTGCGTCATCATTTCAGGTCGTGTTTGACTTTGACGAGGACATCTGAAAGTGTATCACATTAACGGACAGACTCGATACATATGTAATTTGCGATGAGCTTATTCTTTAGAGACGGAGCTAGTTAATCGAGTAAAATCGTTTTGCTAATCTTTAAATCGAGATGCATCGGCATGTCAAAGGGACATTATGAATGTATACGGTAGTTCTGGTTCTCGGTATCAATTTCCATGGTTTATTTTCATCCAATTGAATGTAAATTACTTCAAGCGTAATTAACGAAATTGATTCCACTAATCGGACTCGTGAAATCTTTTCAAACATCCCACTGAGAAAAAAATTTCGCAAATCATATAACTAATCACTTTTACGTAACTTCATATTTTGTAATGTAACGTAATGTTACGAAGGATTTATTAAAACTGTTAATTAATGGTACTCCTATGTATCCAAGGGATTCAATAATTTTTTGTATTCTTTACTCAATAACTTCAGCAACCAGTTTTCGTTACATGCACTTGCCACAGATTGAAGATTTATTGTATTATTGTATTTAGTTTATTACATCTTGAAAGAAAAGTGATAACTGCAGAAAACGATTGATAATGTTTAACGTTTAAAACAATTTTGCCTATAGTGGAAGGAAAATTTTAACCAATGGTGTTTTACTACAAGTTTCGAACCCTGACTTTCTATTTCTGGAATCGACCAAACGAAAATACACCGTATAATCTACAGACTTCTTCCTACACATATATTACGTGTAACTGCAATTTACACCATATTCACGCGGTTGCATTTTCTTTCAAAGGAAACTCGATTAAATAAAACTTGTAGATTATCTACAGTTCTCCCTGAAGTGTAAATAAGTTTGCAACTAAATTGTATAGTGTATGAAAAATACGTGAAATCAAATTTATATAGAAGTCATGAATTACAGAAAATGGCGCATGTCATGAAAAGTAATTGCAGCGTGAAAAAGAATATAAATTATGTTACGCGCAAATAATATTGTTGAAAGTTAAGAAGCAGCAAAACACAATTTGAGAAGATAATAGATATTGTACAACTGTTTCCCGATGCGAAATACTAAAAAAAAATTAATTTTACAGGGTCCAATAATTGTCTCGGTAAGGACTAACAAATTAATTTTGCTTTGATAACATGCATGTAAGATTTACACAAAATTTGCAATAAAAAAAAAAAGTAAAAATGAATATATCTGTGGTTATAAATAATCAAGCAAGATAAAGGCAGCGTTCGCTCTCATAAATCGTTCTCTTATGCAAACATAATCAAGAAAGACAATCTCGGTACAGTTACATGCAATAAAGTTGCAGTTACTGCAAGGTCAATGAAATTATTCACACCATATAAAACTCGTAAATAATTTCCCCTTCGACCGGTTTGCTTTCGAGTTCGAGGAGTACGATGTTCGTGGTACACTAATTTAGATACTTCGCAATGATCCTATACATTTTACTTTAAGTATGTATATTGTTCTGGCACAAATATTCAGTATAATCTTTTACGATGCAAAGATTCTTAAGATTATTCGGGATTCTTATTTCGAACCAATGAGCTCATTGTCCTATAATATCCTGCCATGGTATCTTAAAACACGTTTGGCCGAGCCCCTAAATTCTAAAAGATACCTTCCTTCCTTTTCGGTATATCTGCCTACGTATACAATTTGGCAACGGGACAATAGGGAACATTAAAATTTCTATTCTACCAAAGCTTCACTATTCACTATGTACACATTATATCTATACAAATTTTACAAACGGAACAGTAAATTGAATTTCTTTAAAACATTTCGATATTATACTAATTATTACTATAAAAGTACAATGTAATTATTGTTGTAGTTAAATATATATTGTACTTTTAAATGAATCAATTTTTCATTCATTACTAAGTATTTCCATAAAAAAAGTATCAAATCAATAGCTACGTCTACATGATGCAAGCCACAGTGCTAGTTGTATACCTCCGTCAGGAGCGGCCCCTTAATTCATTGTTTTCTTTTTAATTGCACAGTAACGGCAACGAGTTCATAACTATTGTGGAGCTCCGTATCAGTGAGGTCGTTAATAAGCATGAGTCGATATTGTCGAGCAACGTGTTACCAGGCAAACGCAACAATAATTATAGAGCGCCAATAAGAAAGGTTTGAGTCAGGAGAAAAAAATCAATTTTCAAATCGCAAAAAAGGGTAATGCCCGAATTCGCCTATACGGAGCTTGATGTTTGGACGCGCATGCCTGAAATATCGATGCGCAGTTACATCACTCCACGAAGCCAACGTGCGATGAAACTACTATTACGGGCCATACAAGTCCCGTCCACACAAACTTAGCACCACGTGCTCGTGGCAGCATGGCTGCACTGATGAAACACGTTACAGAATTTACGAATCGCAAATTTCAATCGAGATCTCTGCATTCAATATTTCTTCCCCTGTATTTCCTAAACGACACAAACTTCCGGAAATCGCTCGACTCTAATATTCGATTTTCATCTAATATGGTTGCCTACTAATATGTCATCAGCATACGAGAATTGAATTTCCGTATATGACTCACATTACGAGATATGTACATCTGTTGTGGTTAACATCTACTTAAACTTGAAACACTAATTCAGATGTTTTTCACAAAGGAAATATGTAGTGTTAGCATAACCTTGGCGTTGGTTAAAACTATTTGGTCGATAAGCCTGAGCCTAAGAACTGACGACTTCACCTTTGAAAGTCAGACTATGAAGGAGCAGGAAAATAAATTCTACGGTATTAAAATATTCGCCGTTCTTTTCCGTGAATTACGTTAAACAGCTTGACTACGTGAACGGCATGAAGTGTTTCACCCTGAACAACGGTAGCATGGAAGCGGCCAGGCGCGCGCGCAAAGCGTCCCAAAATGTGTGCTGTCTGACGAATAAGAAAGTAGAAAGAACTGATAGAATTGTACATTTCCTCGGCATTGTAAACCACGTGGCATCTTATAGTATGCAGAGGAACAAAGAAAACGAAATAAATGCAACTATTCTAAACCGTGAAACAAGCCTTCCGTCTTTATCTTCTTTTTTGAATTAACTGATAGGAAACGAGATAATAAAGTGCCAATTAAGATTGGCAATCCTGCAAATTTCTTATCGATCGCAATCGATGTCTGTCGATAGAGCACCGTTCCCGCGTTAAATCGTTTCGAAAATTGTGCAACTGCAAAATGATTTGAATTATCTTTTTTTCAACCAATTGTAATAAAATGTATAAGCCTTAAGGCAGTAGCAAACAAAGGCAGCGTTCAAATACACAGTAAACGAAGGGTTGTACTTACGTGCGTGGCGGCTTGGGGCACGAAGTTGCTGTTCCGTTTTATACTGTGTACAGATAAAACGTGGCAGGAACGAACGAAACCTGTAGTCTGATGCTTATTTCATTTCTGGCAAACGCCGGTACGCACAGTTGTCACGAAGATCGATGAAATTATCGCGACGTGAATATGACAAAACGATTCACGGGAAATCGAATGGATCGCACTACACGTACCGGCGTGCACTACCGCGAACACCGACCGAATGAGACTGCCGGCCAGACAAGAATATACGGGAATAAACCGAAAGTTCTTGTCCCCAGAAGAGCGTCCACTGCGTTTCATCGAACAACCGCTAGAGGTCGAACGCCCCATCAAACAATCGTTAATCGAAATTCTGTTCGAGTATTTGTTCCCGTTTTTAAATCGTCGGCAAAGATTTTAATAATGCGATCGTGATTTCAGGCATTGTGACTGAGTAACAAAGGAGTTTTATTTTGCAATTATTGTAATAGATATTATTGAAGGAAGCTTAGAACTGAATAAACATTCGATCTATTCGTGGGACTTTAGTACCGCGTGTATTCCGTCTTTTTAAATATTATGTTAAGTAACTCGGAATGGTCTGACTTCGGTATTTTCATTCGACTCATGTATTTAATTACGTTATCTGTATCGTGACGTATTTTCTATATTAATATTTACTGTTAGAGGCGTGGTTCTCGTATAAAGATAGTTCGATGCACACGTGGATAAGACCCGTATGATGAAATCTTGGCCGGCGTGGCTGCAGCCATACATACATATAATAAACGGCCCAATTTAAACGATTCGAAATATCAATTAATTACGCCAATAATCGATCAATTGCTTCGACCGTTATTTATATTAAGCAATATTATACCAACAAAATTGATAAATTATTGTATGAAACGTATACATCGGTATTGCTTAATAAAAATAACAACCGTATCAGATTACTATCAAGTATTAATGCAATTCCATTATACGTATTACATTATGTTACGTAACTTTTTCTTTTATCTCTTAAAAGCTGTGCAATACAGTAGTATCTAGGTTATCTGGTTTAATCTGAAAGTAGACAGTAAAAATTCATTCTGCCTCCACATCGAAAAGCATGATTCAAAATTATAGATTTATTTTGTAACTATTTTTAGAATCCGCAGATAAGATTATATATATTACATATACATTATTAGCAAATTCGATATATCGGATAATCTAGATCACAGATAATGACTAATCTGCTAATTGAAATTTGAATTACACGCGATTCAATTCAGGTGAAATTAACTCCATTACTCATTCAAGCGATGCATTGGTAGAAAATTTTATGTTAGATATTTATCGCAACGATCTGGTAGCGCAATTCATACTGCGACACGCAATCGAGCGTGGCAGCGCTTCATTGATAATCGAGAAGAGTGCAATCGATGAAACGTAAATTCGACCCATGAGGAACGTTATTCTTTATCGACCGATATTTATTATTTGCACATTTTTAATAAGTTTATTGGGACACTACTTTTCCTTCCATTTTTGCCGACTTATTTATTCACTCTTTCTTAAAATAACGAGTTGCACTCGTTACCTTCGCTTATCAAATTTTTCCTGTGTTAACTTTATTGTCATAACGCTTACTTGGTGCTTAACGTTTTATATTTAAACTACATTCCCCCGATAATTGCTTGATTAACCATCAATAAATGATTTACTTTAAAAGAAGCCAATCCATCAATTTTTTCCGCTTTTTCTTTCACGAAGTTAATCGATTTGGCAAATGATCGGCACAAATAGTCACGAGTGTACAATCTTCCAATACAAGAATTAAATAGTCAACTCCGACGCCTGTCACGATACAAGCAAAAAATCGTAGTGCATGGACCTAAACTTTGTCGTAAGAAATGACACGGACAGCGAGAATGATATAATTATAGGTATCATGGGTCGGTTCGTGTCCCAAGAAACCTTAACAATCCCAGTTCCTGCTGACACGATGGCGTGCCTTTACTGGAATTCGCAAACATCATATGAAAAGGAAATACAACCCCGTCATGGTGTAATTCAATAGCAATATTAAAATCAATTCGTTGAAATTAAATTGTAACCGCACGTTCGCTATTTACAGTGCAATATTACCATCGTAATAATCATTCATGGAACTTGCAAATCGAGTCCGCCACTTTATAACATTAATTGGCGCAGCATAAGCCCGGGCGTTTCATTGCGATCATTTAGTCAGCGTTTCTTCTTATCAATGGGAAAATTGTGACACATCTCTGCAACACGTTTCATAATTATCACGTTGATGATTTACTATCGTCCCGCGATAGTGTTCATTTTTCGCCTACTGGCGAATGATTTCAACCTACTTACGGGCAACTGCAATAGCTAACGTCGATTATGTTCTGCCGCGTCATGCTGTGCAATAATTATTTCCGTTTCCGAATGGACAATTAATTCAACGAATTTACACCGCGAAAATTTCATTCATTTTATTGAGAAATTAAAGATATTTTACAAATGAGAGAAGCGTCTTTCCAATATCGGCGCTTTTCCAGTCTGTCGAATTGGAGTGATTAATTTCGTTGGTTTATTCCTCGCGTACCACGTGTGCAAATTGTGCGAGAATGGTTTCGTTAAATATCGAAGTTCCTCTTCCAGTTGGACATCGCTCCGTGGAAATTGCATATTTTCTTCGGGTCGTTGCCATCGTTTGTCGCTATCATAAACTGCCGTATCGGGATCTTCGACGACCCTTCCCTTTAAATTACAACACGTGCACGCCGATTCTATAAAATATATACATGTATTAATTGTCATTAATTGAAGATTTTTTCCTGCAATATTTAGTTCGAGGCCAAAAAATTGAGCCACGTACGACGTTTCTCTGTAGATTGAACGCACTCGTCAACAGGTGGTCCATTCGACGAAGTTTCGTCCATTTTCGAAACCAGTTTAAAAGTGTCGACACACTCCAATGCGTTCTTCATGCTCGCGTCATCTGGATTCTATTCAAAATTCAGACATTCATTTTTCATCCCCGACGATCCAGTGAAATCGAATCGGGTCATGTTCAGTAAATGCAACTATCGTAATTTATTTCCATTTCGAGTCTATCACGCACATTTTCTGACTCGTAATCGCGGAGCCTTGATATATATTCTATGTGAAATGCACCCGGATACCTTGTTCAAATAGTAACGCGATAGTATCAACGTGTAAGACGAGAATACTTAAACGAATTTCCCTTCCTTCTTTTTTTAAATCTTAAAATAATTTAATCAGATCTTTTTAGTTAATTCTTGCACCCATTTCTGTATTTCCGTTTAATCTTCTCCTCATGTCCTCGATAAGTAACCGAATTATGTACCATTCATTGGACAATTTTACGTCGATTTACATTCTGCAAAGAAAATTTTGGGCAACATGTTTGACGTGAATTCGAAGTATACGTAGTTGAACACATTGGTTGCCTACGCAGGGGTTAATGTTGCATTCGTGGTGAATTATGGGTGGCCGATTTTGCAATCAGCTAGTTAATAACATAGTTACAAAGGCAAACGTTCACTATGGTAAGAGTTAAGCTACGACCTTGATCTATTTCACGGCATTTGCAAATCGCGAGATAAAGTGGCGATTTTTACTGTCCCGAAGCGATTGAAGTTCGTGCATTCGTTCGTGCATTCTGTTACAAAAAGAATACCGTTGTCGCGTCGCTGCGCGATACGCCGGATATTAAATTTAATTCCACAAACGAGTGGTTAACTTTGTGACGGACAAAGCATTTACAGTGTATATTCCTTAAACGTTCTATAACAACCCGTTTCGTAGAACGCACGAAACGAACGCGATACCACCTGAGAAAATATTGGGGACATTAATAAATTTTCGTTAGATTCATAATTGTATATTAATTTCTATGGGCCATTTTTTAACGACAAAAATAATTTTGTACTGTATGAATATAATCGAAAATATCCTGAGACTTGTGGAAACACCGTCTTAATAGTTTTTTATTACAAAAATCGCTTCATTTTTAGCGTTCTAAATCGGGCTCCACCTTAATAGTTTGATAGCCACGGTGAAAAAAGAGTTAAACAAAATAAAATACGCGATAAATGTGTCTATGTAATAATAATTTTGAATCCATTTCATGTCTTTCCCTCACTTTTATATCAGGATCGATGTCCTTTAATTTTTGCTTCACTGGCTCTCCGGGTTCGGCTGTCCACGAAACCGGTGGTTTCACTCGACCGGACGGTTCATCATCGCTCCTATTAGCAATATTATTCTATTTTCTTCATTGAGTACAATAAAGGCAGGATGAACACTCACACAGGCGTTTCCTCTTTTTTCGCGCATTCCACGGCGTTCAGCCTGCGCCATGCAAAATCTTTGGTACGTCTGTCTCGAATGTTGCTTAATTCGTATTGCTTCGATCGCGGGAACACCGCGCACGAGGCTGAAAATTTGAAACTTTTACACAACGGGTGAAAAATATTTTTCTATTGAACCGTGCAAAATTAAACAGAATGCTGGAAATATCGAGATACGTTTTGCGCAATCTTTTTTGTGTATTTAAAGTTAAGGTTACTGCGTCGCAAGTGAAGAAGCGGACTTTTTTCCCCCGACGATCGGGCGGAATTGGGTTACTAATCGCTCGCGGCTCGTTAACAAATTAGTGTCGCACACGATTGATCTCGTCATTGATTGCTTGTCCAACGTCCCATTTTTTTTACGGTCGATAGTCGATTGATCGAAATTGCGCGGCTGGGTATGTGCCCAGCCATTACTTCGAATGGAGAACAATTAATATTTCAGACTATTCGGAGAACTTATTCTCTTCGCCAATAATAGACGATCTCCGACCTCGGGAACGCAATAATTCATTATATCCATTAATTCTTAATCACGAACTTCTACAAACGTAAGATTAATTTCAACTTTTATCTTCACTGATTAATCCCATTGTTATCTTTGTATACAAATAACAGAAAGTACAAGACGAGATCTATTAAGTACAATTAATTGGAAACAGTACAATAAATCCAGCAAGTATCATGAAACTTTTAGCCCAGGCCATTTCACACGTATTCGTAAAAAAACGAGCAAAATATAAAAACATATAATTCATTTAATAATTTCCAATTAAATGTCCCGGAATTTTCTTCAAATTTCCCGCACAACAGTTCCAAAGCAATTAATTTCATTCCAGCATCGAGTCAACAAATAAAACGGCATTACTTTCGTCTCGCTTGTAACATCGATCGAATTTTTCCTCCCAATGTTTATTCAAATAACACCAACATTTTTGTGCCCCTTGATATTCGGCTTTCCATTTCGGCATCGTGCTTAACGTTTGAAAAACGACCCCGTCATCCTTGCCGACACACGCCACGTACATTTCTCTCTCCCTCTCGAGAATCCGATTCAACGTACGCGAATCCAACTCCTGGACTGGCGCTAGCGGATCGGCTGCAACGATTACGCGAACGTATATACGCCTAATTCGATCGCCTTAACTCAATTGCGACAACGCGTTCAATGCCATTAAACCGAGGGGGATCGATTAAACGACAACCCGCAAGCACATTATCGTCGCATTCGCGCGCTCCGTTTTATTGCCACGCGTTTCGAAATGAAACGCAGTCATTCGCGATTGCTGCCGCGATTCAACGATCTGATTTTCCCTGGAGATGGCGGGGAAAAGCGTCGTGACGAGCTACCGCCCTTAATCATTCCCCTGTTTGT
This sequence comes from Nomada fucata, assembly GCA_948146005.1. Taxonomy (NCBI): domain Eukaryota; kingdom Metazoa; phylum Arthropoda; class Insecta; order Hymenoptera; family Apidae; genus Nomada; species Nomada fucata. Next base: position 30,292,907 of record OX411278.1, on the reverse strand, counting down.
CGCGGTGCAAGGAACTGATTCAGGGGAAAGTTTTATTTTTTATTTTAGGGGGGAATCTCAAGATCTAATGATAAGGTTTTTTTAAATGGAACGCTCTATTTTTCTAGTCCAACTATATGTGGGGTGGTTTAGTTGAAGGAGTTAGACGAGAATAAGTAAGAGATACAGGAATTACGTGAATTATTTGACCGTGATTCCAGAATCGATGGAACACGGAGAAACAGGAAACGTTATCGCACTTGTTTAAACAAGATAGAGAATATTGGAAGCGATAAACTTACACACTTTTCGTTTGATCGGCGTCAGCTGTTTAGCCACGAACTTATGGGTGGCGGTCGGTTTGTTAGGACAAAATACTCCATCTGTCAGGAACACTTGTCGAACGTCGGTCAAGTTATAATCGAGGGGTGGTGGTTCGGGAAACTGAAACAATTACACTGAAAAGCGATTAGAACATAATTATGTAAGGAAGAGTCGAGTGAATAATTTTGTAACCGCACCATAAACATCTTGGTGTTTTTATTTCCAACGGTTCACAGAGGTTGGCACTTCTATAGAAAATTTACTCGCAAGTATACTTGGAAAAACGACTTGCAAATCCACCGAAGTTTTATACGAGGACCGCAGTTTCACCTGCAATTGCGTATATGAAATAACCAGGGCGCATCGTCGTCACGCCATCGTTTATTGACAACCCCGACATTTACAAATTCGATTACATTATTTTTCACGATTTTCACGCAAAATCTGTCGCGTGGTAGAAATGCAAAACCAGTCCCCCAAGATTGACCCACTCGTCTGAATAAATACGTACCACGACTAATCGATATTTCGCCGTTGCAGGCGAGATCGTAATTCCCGTAACGAACTTCACGGAAATGCAGTAACCTAACTACCCAGTGTGAAAAGGAACCAAATTGAAAGTTGAATTCTCGTGAAATTCCACCGATGCAAGAGTCTTCGTTGGCCACCGTTCGCTCGTCGTTCAGTCAACCCTGATGTCGCTGAAACGAACAGGCAGCATTAATGGAGCGCGGTCACCGTTCGAAGAAGAAAGGTTCGAAAGAGGACAGCTCCAAATTGGAAGCAGATTCTACGCCACCCTTCGGTGCCCGTGACGTACTTCCCGCTGAGAACAACGAACAGTATCTATTTCTACTGGAGTTCTTCATACACCACATGACCAGCGAACGTCTGGCCAAGTTGAACCAAATGTTCTTCGTCCCCACGACAATCGCCGTCGAGTTTCTCGACTTTGTCGGCACGGAGTGCATCGAGATAACCCCGGTGGACCCGTTATTCGAGCCGCAAGCAGGTGTCGCCGATGAGGTCGAATATTTTTATTCCGGTCGCTCCGTGATGTTCGCCATGGATCAATCGACGGTGTCGAACAAGATCTACGAATTGATAATCAAGCTGTGCGTTCATAAGAAAATGCCCGAGGGGGTGAAGCCGGATGTACCGGTGGGTAAAGCGGACCTCGACATGTCCAAACATTTCGCCGCGTTGAGAAAGGAGATACTACAGTGTTGGCATAAAATGGCACCGCCCCCAAAGGTCTTCCAAGGCGAGGTGCCACTACTGTACAACGAAGAAGAAATTGGTACCATTTGTATATTCGTCAGGCTGTCCGCGTTCGGACAGACTATTGTGACAGAGTTCGATGCGCCCCCGGAAAGAACGATCTCTTCGTACTTCTTTAAAGGCGACCAAACGGGTGAAAAGTCGGTCACTTACAAATGTCGCGTCGTGGATTCTCAGACCGACGATATGTTCGGGGATTCGAAGGTTGATGTAAGAAACCCACCCTGTAGGGTATGCGTGAAAGAGGAACATCCATGTTTGCCGTGTGGACGTCATTCAGGGGCCACCTTGAAACCGAACGTCACGTGTGTATCGGACTGCGCTGCGACGTCATCGGTGACGGGAGTAAAATCGAAACCGAACACGTGCGCGGATGTGCATAAACAATCGGGTTTGATTCAGTCGAGCCGCGGTCCGGTTCAACCTTGCGGAAAGGCTGTGGTCTTGAAGGTATCCGGCATTCTGGACACCGGAGAGAATAAGAAACCTACGGTGACCGTGACACCCGAGTCGGGGGCAACTAATCCGGAGGACACGGATCCTGAACACGATGTTTTTGTACTGAGAATTGGGAAGAAAGGTATCGTTGGGGTTGGAGAAAAGTCGGATATACAGCTGGAGATGAGAACACCGAAGGGAACTGAGAAGGGACCACCTATCAGGTGCGAAACTAGGGAAATGCAGACGGAGGAGAAGAAGAAGAAAAGTAAGAAGAGTAAGAAAAATAAATAGGGCGGATGATTATTTTTGTATAGTTCAGTTTATTATTACATGTATTGTAACTGTTTATTTGTACGGATATTATTAAATTTTATGTATTTCGATGATTCCGTGACTTTTCATCCGTGCGATTGAGTTCTTTTATAGCGGGTATTTTTAAATGTTAGCGTACAGCGCCCTCTTGGTTGTTACTGAACCACGCAACTTTCGAAACAGTTTCAACCGATCGAATTATCTAAATTGTGGGTTAAGAAATAAACGTCCGTTACGTTTGGTGCAATCCTGGAAACCATGGGAAGAATCCTCTAAAAGCCTGTAAATCTGTAACTCGTTGAAAATGGATGAGCAGCAACTATTCCTGTTCGAATTCCTCGTCGACAAGGTTAAAATACCGGTGATAAGGGCGATGCAAGACGAATTGTTAGCGGCTTGCACCTGTGTTTCGTTCCAAGTAATTTCCAATTGCGTCGCATTTTCAATTATCTGAATCGTACACTAAATTCATTCCTCGAAACATAACCTCAGCAAAAACACGTTCTCCGTGACACTTTCTCGTACGCATTTCCATTGCATCGCGAAATTTTAATTAGAAATCAAGTTACGATCGTATTTTCACATGAATGTACAGATTCTGAGCTTACCATCGATCGACATTTGCCAAGACGGCATGGTCGATGGTTGTGGTTGTTCCGAGGGCGACACGCAAACGTTCAAGAAAGGCAAATCTTGTTTATTCGCATTGCCGTCGATGATTCTTCAGAGACCGTTAAGCAGCTTCCCCATCAAATTATCCGTGTACAAAAAATTACCACCCGGAGTTCTACCGGATGTTATGTTGGTTGGCTGTCATCAAATCGAAGCGAAAGCTGTTATAAATGCGGTTCTCAGTCAACAAGTGTTCAAAGTCCCGAATCCCTGTCAGACCATCAAGGATACGTTTCTCATTACAACAGTGACAGGGCAATGCGTCGGAAGTGTAACAGTCTACATAAGAGCTTCCTGTTTCGGCAAGAAGATTGTTACTCAGTTTCAGATACCGCACAATAGAAAACCGTACCTGTTTAAAGGGGCGGACGACAGCCCTGTTTTTCAGTGCAAAAAAATACCCTCCGAGTGTTACACACCGACCCCATTGAAATGCACCTGTCCGAAGAAGGGCATTGGCGGAAGCGGCGAGGCCATCGGAAGAACTTGTTGCGCGACGCCAATTGTTCAGGCAAGTCCCTGCCTACCCGACAAGGTCAGACAACTAGATTATGGTCCACGACCGTGCTGTGCCTCTCGTCAAGCATCCCCTGGGTACACTTGATTTTACGGTCTATTCAGTAGGTTTAAGTTCGATGGGATGGGGATCCCGGCATAAAGTTAACCTTCATTTTATTCTTATTTGCTATAAATTCTTATTTATAGTTATTTGTTTGACTTTTTTTTTTACTTGTTATTCTGTAGTATTTTTATTTTATGCTTATATTATTACGACGATTTTTTTTTTTATACGCATTTCATATATTCTGTACGTGAGAATCTCAAATATTTTTTTAAATTATTTATATTGCTCTTAAAAACGATACACGATACTTTCGAACGGTATTTCTGGTATACGAGCACGACCGGATTTAAGATCGGGTCACTGGGTCTGAAAAGAACTATAAGAAAAGAAATACAATAGGTGTGTCGTGAATGTTTGCCTTGAACGAAGTAAAAATAGTTCAAATAGGAGAGGCTTAATCGAATCGAAGTAAATGCGCTTTCGTCGCACCTGAATATAATTTACTTTGTTCCAAACAGATCACTTTCACTTCTATTCTGTATCAACGAACAATTAATAATGAATAAGTGAGCATCGGGTAATATCCTTAATCTTTCCCAGAACACATCCTCCAAGTTGCCCGCCATGTTCGCCGCAATCACGGCGGAAGGGTCAGCTAGGAGCTTCCGCCGGAGCATCTCCGTGTTGCTGTTCTCAAGCTGAACAAATGTTCGGCGGAATACGTGCTGCTGCTCTTCAACAAGCAAATAACAGTTTTTCCGCGACAGAGTCCTGCCCGCCATGTTGCGGTCCTCCCGGCTCGGGAGGGCCCAAACCATTGAGTGATTTGTTTAGCAAAAAGGCAGCGAAAAAATGCGGCTGTCCGGCGAAAGAATACAGTTGCACCTGTGGTAAAACAAAATGACGAAAGCGTTCCTTCTTTGAGACAAGAAGCGAAACGACATCACTTCCGGTACTTTGCGTGAAATAAAAAAAATAGTATATGTAAAAAGTATAAATTGACAATTGTAATTAAACATAGGAAGCGTCGAACTTTTCATTTCAAATGGAAACTATACTTTTAAAGAAACTGAGAGCAATCCGTTAGAAGTTTTTCGAGCGGGAAAATGATCGTCGTGAAATTGTCTTTCGATAATCGGTCGTTTTTGTTTCGGCAATTAACGCTCGCCAAACCATTTCCGGTTCGGGCATGTGAAATTTTTCGTTAACATGACCAACGCAATAGCAACATGGAAAGCAAATACAAACAGTCCTAACTTTTACACGGTAATTAAATATTGAATAGTATCATGGATATCGTTAAGCAATTTTATTTATCCGAACGGGTTTCTGTTTATTGGAGAATAACGTGTTCCTTTTAATTTTTAGATAATTCACCAGCACGACGTATTAATACAGTTTCTGACTGAACACATATTAAGAGCTTTCCAATGGGAAGCCATACTAGTCCATACGCTTCTCTATCTGAATAATACCGCGAGAAACGTATCACCGTTCATTGAAAAGGAAACTTTCCCGCAATTAAAACGACCGGAAGAAATAATCAGCGAACCGTGCTGGGAAGCGCTGGACGTCAACAATGTTGAGAACTTGAAGACAGTAGAGCAGGCTGGAAAGAAGAAGGGCAAGAAGAAGGGAAAGTCCAAGTCAGCTAGAGAAAAGAAACTGAAGAAGAAAGCTGAAGAAACGGCGAGGCGAGACGCCGAAGAACAGGAGCGTTTGCGAAAATGGGAAGAGAATTGGGAGAAAAAATATCAGGCAGAAGAAGAACGGAATCAAGCGGAATGTTGCGTTGGTACAGGGCTCTGCGTAGCACCCAGGACACAATCGAACATCTGGATAAACGTGACTCGGGACAGAGCTATCAAGGAGATACATATGTGCTTCAAGTAAAAAGAATTTATCATTCCCTGAAAAAGCTGGGGGAAAAAAAGTAGGTCGTTTGAGTCGCGCGGACGTTAATTGGTATTAAAGGAATTTGTTGCGTTTAATTAAATGACGCGGCGGTATTTCAAGGCGAATTAAAAAAAACACTTGTGATGCAAAACGCAGTGACGAACTGCGAAAGGTCGTAAGGGTTAAAGATAAATATTGGATCAGAAATACCGTCTGTGATCTTTTGTAGACTTCGAATGACCCTAGGTCAGGGACTAACAACTGGTGGCCCGCGGGCCACGCGTGGCCCTTTCCTCTGCTTGTATCTTCCACCTCCAGCGAACTGGTCACACGTAATATGATAGACTAATACAGACAAATGACGCTCCACACACCAATGCCTATTGTGTTACACGCCATTCCAATGTCACATTATTTTCGCGTTTAATTGGTAGTGGGGACTCGGTGGCCGTTGGAGGATAAAAGTTTGATCTAGGTGATCCGACGCGGAATAAATACTCTTATTCAAATTGCAATTCTCAAACAATAATTTTACTCTCAAACAGTAAGATTGATTGGAAATTAATGGCATTGAAATAAGGCGCAAAATTAATCTTTGCAGACACGTTCCTGTTCCAAGACCAAAGCCCCCGCCGTTGCCACCTTTAAAGAGACCGAATCCAGCGGATAATAGCACACCTGAGCAAGATAAAGCCACGCAGAAAAGTGGCGGAAAGCATGGGGGAAAAGGGAAGAAGAAGAAGAAAAAATAGCCAGCGAATCTAACAGTAAAGTGATCCATTTCATGTATAATGCAAAACTTCCCACGTTATCATACGTTGCGATCACCCATCTCTAATACTTCTATCGTATACAGGGTGACGCAAAAAATTCTAGACATCTGTTATTATAATATTGAAAAGCAAATGGAATAATGTTATATAGAAAATATGCTTGATACAGAGCGCTATCACCGCATTCAACTAAGGTTTACCTGACCCAAGGTGTTAAGGCGATATGTTTTAACCTGACCCCCCATTCTTCGTATCCACAAAGCAGTGTGGTCTATTGTTGCAAGTATCATGCAATATGCTGTCGTATCATGCAACTTTTGTACATAAAATTTTTCCATATTATTACATATAACGAAAATATTACAGGTGGTCAAAGTTTTGACCTTACCCTCTATATGCATACATACATATGTCCGTATTCCTACCTACAGTGACGTAGATATATGCGCCACTCTTTGTCGAGACGTTTGCAAAAATATATCATCAACTGCAGCGAGGATTGCATCGCGGGACGTTATTCTCGTCGTTCGAGACATAGTTCGGCGAAGTACGGAAATGGAGGTAGCCAAGGAATCAGCGCTTCCACGTTACATTTTCGCCAGTCACTCGTTTCACACCCTACCATATACATTATACATACGCACTCCTACTTAATCATCCATACAGAAACCAATTAGTCAATAGCAAAGGGGCTAAATTAATTTCCAAACCAGACCAAAGAAAAGCAAAAGCATAAATGCAAGTCTTGGGAATAGGTGTATCCAGTCTGTCCATTGACACGACCCTCAAGGGGAACCGACAATGTGCAACGCGCAAGGACGTTGCACGCGACGAGTTATTCCTGTACCATACGCTCAAGGGGCAGGGACAGGCAGTGGAGGAAGGTGAACGACAAAAGGTGGCAGAAGGGAGAAAGGATAGATGAATATGAAGGAAGGAATGAATAGGGTGGACGTAGAAGAGTAGTAGGGATCTCCAGGATGAGACTGCGCGTGCTCTGTTCTCCGCTACCCTCTGTGTTACCACCGAACGTCGACGGGGGTGTATGCCGATATTGTCGGGCAGGCGCATTCGAACCGGCGACAGCCGGGACGTAAAGATAACAATAAAAGAGCGTACATAATCGTGCCTAAATGCACATTAACCTCGCGGCCTAGCTGGCTGGCTGGCTGGCGCGTTCGTCGCCTGTCGAAATGTAAGCACAATGAGGGAGAGAGGAAGGAGAAAGTGAAGCGTGGTCGAAAGTGAAGCAGAACGCTCGCGTGTACGCCCTGGCCTCTCTGTCACCACGTCCTCCACTACGGAATCACCTGATGGTGAACGCACAAGGAAAACCTAATTAAGGGGATAATTATTCGATTGGTCTCTGTTTATCCCTCTTCCTCTGTCTCTCTTGATTGTCGATCACATCTACTCTATGTGCGTGCCACTCTGTATTGTACGTTTTTTGAGGAATCATGAACAACTCGCCGCAGAATTCGGAGGTGGCCGGGCAACAGCATCGTGCCGGCGTTGAGAACAGCGACGAGGAGGAATGGAGTGGTGTCGTGGAATGTGTAATGTTATTACATCGACTCGTGTATCGAAAGAATGATTTTTATTTGCTGAAACAGCCTTCCTCAAGCAGTTTCTTGTTGCCCATTTCGAGTTGTTTTTCGTGGTCAAGGAAATTCTGTGGGTTGCACAACGTGTGTTGAATAATTATTATCTGATTATTATTTTCTTTGTTGTTATGTTGTACTACTTTGTTCGTTTCTTGTGTTGTGCGTATAATTTCGGTGTATACCGTGTGAAACGGTATACTGTTTTAGCAGTATCTGTTTAATGTGCTCGTTCATTTTATTTTCATCCCGATTACCGTGCCGATTATCGCCAGAATTCCATCAGAAGACTGGATTACATTGCTTTAGTTGCGACGCTATGTTTATAGAGTGTAGATGAAACTAGATGTTTCTTAGAATTCGTTCTGTTCAGTCAAATATTGGTTTTAGTTTTTAGTCGATATATGCTATGTTAGACAATGGTGCAGTAGTATTTGGTCATTTTCTTCGTTCAACACGAATTTACCATGGTGCTGTGCTTTCTCTTAGGCTGTTTTGGAGAGGTCAAAGTCTGATCGAGTGACACGAGCGGATGAAGATAGACGGCGTCGTACCATCATCGTCGAGAAGAAAAATGGCACGTACGGTTTCACGTTGCAGGTAATGTATCGTGTATCTATTCAAACGTTTGCCAAGCTATACAAAATATTATTTAATAATGTGCTACGTATTCTTCTTTATGGTTGCCCATTATTTCACGGGTATCATGGTAATTGAGTTCCACGACAGGATTTAATTGGTCCAATTAAAAGCACATACCTTTTAGTAATTTCACATGCACTCATTTCTGAATAGAGCTATGGAATACATTACAAAAGGGAGCAAGAGATCGAGATGGTCACGTACGTTGACTACGTGGAATACGATGGGCCAGCGTTCAAAGCCGGCATGCGGGAGGGTGACGTGATACTTTCGATAAACGGCCACGAAATGGACAGGGCGGATCACAAGACATTGGTCAATTTCATAAAGAACTGTGATACTAGAATGCGAATGGTCGTGTCCTTCGAAGACTGCGTAAGGAAAGTAAGTTTCAGAAAAATCGTGATCGCGAACCACTATCGGATATAGTAATCGAAACGCTTGCACACTCCAATCGATCGTGATATCTACGTTCTCTGCCAGGTGGAATTGCATATGCGTTATATCGAGTTACAACGTGCACTCCAATCGCGTCTCGGTGAATTAGAAAGACTCTGCGAGAGGGAACGGTCTATTCTTATGGGTCGATGGAAAACCCATTCACTACCAGCGCGCAAGAGAACGCCGAATACTGTGATCACAACGAACCTCAATCAACCATCACCGTCATCGAGTTTCAATTCTTCCACGATTCAATGCTGCCGACCGGCTACATCTACGGAACACTTGTTACTCTACAACGTGGTACTCTGACAGCCCTTCTTATTTATAAACAAATGAATACTCTAATGCTTATGGAATAACTTGGATATAAGGGGTACAACAAATAACGGGGGTTTCTATTGCAGTTTCCCGATGGACGACCATGTTTGGTTCCCCGGAACGCAGCTTGCCTAGTAGCGGTAGGACCACCCCGTTCTCGTAGCGATCATCACCATTTTCTCTCGAAAATGTCCAGCGAATCAGGGGTGAGTGCGTCGTCAAGACACAGTTATCATCAAGCAAACGGGATGAGCAGCACGCCAGCCAAATCAAAGTCGCACAAATCCTGCCACCAACAGCAACAACAGCAGCAACAGCAGCAGCAGCAACAACAGTCAAGTAGCAGCAGCGATCCGCCTCCTCTTCATCCTCCGCCACAAAATAATTTATGCGTTGCTTGTATCTCGAGCGCCAGTCGTCGCAGAGAACAATCCGACAATGGTAGTTTAGATGCGTACGACCTGGCCAGTCCATGCTGCGATCCAAATTGCGTACCAAGTCGTAGACGTCGAGAGAAACAAAGGAGAGCAAGAAACGAGCAGAATCATCATCAACAGCAACAACAGCAGCAGCAGCAGCAGCAACAACAACAACAACAACAACAACAACAACAACAACAACAACAACAACAACAACAACAAGTGCAGCATCATCACGTGCAACGAGAACAATCGCAACAGCAGCAACAGCAACATGGCGCCCACAATTGCTCACGTACATCAGGACACAGCTTGCATTCCATTACCAGCAGCGACATTTCAACTGCAGCTGAAAGCGTCGCTTCTTGTTCGACGAGCCTAAGTACGGACACCCTTTATTGGGATCCTAGCGTGCATCAACGACCACCACCGTGCCTTCAGTACGCCAAACCAAAATCCTGGGACAATTTAACAACCAAGGCGTTCGGTGGCTACGGTTTCGGATACGGTTATCTAGACACGGCTACCATAAAAACGCACAGCGCCGAGAGGCCAGGAAAGGGTGCACATGGGCGAGCAAAAACGCCGACTGGCACCGTTCAAAGGAGAACTAGCAGTAGCATGACTTACTCTGGTAGTTCCAGCAGACATTTCCAACCGACTAAGTCTACGGAAAGTCTGCTGATTCCACCACCATATCAAGGAGAATTAGACGCAAGTTTAAGCTGCGAATGTTTAGATGGGCCAGCATCGCGGTGCATGCCGGTAATTCAAATAGAGAAGCACAATCGACAGGAAGAGGGTGGATATATTATTAGTACGCATACTCAAGTACGACATCGTCGGTCTAGTCATTCTGATGGGAAATTAAGGGCTCTAAATAATTCCGAAGTGACGCGTCTGTAAATCAACCCCGGTTTTTTCATGGTAAATTGTACTCCAATAAAATACTCATATAATTATCGAATTCTGGGTAATCACGACGTATCAAACGTGTATCTTACGTCGGACCAGTTTGCATTTAAATCTTTGTATTCAGCTTTATATCGTGACAGTTAGTAAATATTGTACCCTCGCCGAACAATCGCGGAATGGACCATCGTTTTTGAGAACTTTTTGGACACGTGCGATTGGTTAGGGGTTTGGTAAAGTGGAATTATCATTTAACCAAAGATAGTTTGCTACGGCGGTTTCCCAAAAAATCAATTGCCACGCGATTTGTCGTCGCCCACGGCGTCTTTGAAATCTTTTTTAAATTTTTATCGATAGTTAATTCGTTGCGAACAGTTTGAAACTGTGACAAGCGTTACTAGTATTATTATCGTTATAGTGAGAGGAATAAATTATTAAAGTGTATTTCTTTCAAGTTGAAATTATATAGTTATCCTGTAACTACATGGGACGGCGAAGTAGAAATCGAAATAAATGAACACTTTTTTTTTACCTGATGTTAAAGAATTAGTATTTTATACTTTACAATACTTTCTTCATGTTTAATTTTGCAAACCTACCTATTTTGAAACGAAAGACTTTTTTTAATTTAATACTGTGTTCAACTTCTAAATTCATAATTGAATCAACAAATTTTCTCTAATTCACTCACACTATCAACCAATCAGAATTACCGTGCTAGTGAATTTCCCTAGATAAGTCTCACTTCTCGATCTATGTAGGATGCATAAGGTTATGGCTATGTGAGGTATTACTTCCTAATGTTGGGTTAGGTCATATTTTGATGTTCAGTGTTTGAATACTTTGACAAGAACTAACGCGATGTCCAGAAAGAAACATAACGTGTCATACATTAAACCAAATGAGCCAAAATTTTTACGCGATTTAAAAGAACAAATTGGGTACAAAGAAGGGCCCACAGTTGACACAAAGGTAAATTTTACGTTTTTTCTTTATTAATATAAGAGTAACTGCTTAATTTCTAGGTTAATAACAATACTACAAATTTATTCGAATAATACTTAAAAGCCACCATAATACGAATAATTACAGTGAAAAGTATATTTATAGTTACACTTTAGATATAGTACATTTATTTTAAACATTGCACACACATAAAAAATCGTAAAATATACTATAACGTATAATTACTCGTAATTAACATAATCGACCATTTAAATAACTTCTTAAAACAGAGGGAGGTATTATCACAACACTCAGATAATGACGAAGAACGGGAGGAAGAGAAGCCTGTTGTAGTTGTGCTAAATTCTGAGCATTTCACGGCTGAAGAGGCAGATGCGTTTCAGAAAGAAAAGGAAGCAGGTATAGTTTTTATGATTTTCATTCAATTGGCAATTGACAAATTTAGTGAGAATAAATTTCCATGAAAATTCTGCATTCCAGAGGAAGCTAATGCTCCGGCAGATTTATCTAAGAGAATAATATTCAAAAAGAATAAAATACCAGAAACAGAATCAGATGCAGGTGAGAAGCCTGTAAAAAAGAAGATAAAGAAAACAAAGCAAGAAAAGGCTGTATTATCTTTCAATGAAGACGATGACGATTATCTTTAATACCGCCCACTTGTATGAAGCGTTCTGTTAATTAAGATGCATAGAGCAAAGATGAAGAAAATTGTACATATTTTGAAAAGGATGATCGGGGGACATTTTAAATATATACAGCGGATGATATAATACAGGATTCTTTGTATAACGACCTTATAAACATATATATAACGATTTGCAAAACATAGGAGTCAGTGAGAGAATGTTGCATGCTGTGTACTGAAGAAATTCCTATTGACATGTAAATATTACTGTACATATATTTGTCCATTATATTTCAATAACATTACGATTTTAAATATAGTGAAATTTATAATAAAAAAAAAAACATTTAAACGAGGTGAATTTGTACGTCCAATTACACACGTGGATGAAATAATTTTTTTCGTTATATAACTAAAAAACCTTTTTATATATTATTTTTCTATTACGAAAAAAAAAAATTGAAAACTCAGAAGTCTTTAAATAAAAATACATAAACAGAATACACGGTTCCGCGCTAAAGATTTATAAAGATTAACGCAAAAAATTAACAAAAATTCAAATGTGGTAATAAAAAAGCTGTTTAATATTCTTACGTGATTTCTTACGTGACATTGGGGGGGTGTCCACTGAAAGTACCTATGGAAAAGGGCGGGGGCTTGTTAGTCAACCCTATTATTATACATTGTTGCAATTGCAGATTGTCCTTATTCTTGGGAGAGCCTCTCATTGGATGTGCACGTGTACACGGTCACGTGACTATATATAACAAACGCTACTGGTCGTTTCGTCCCTTTAACATTACACGTACGTCATAAAATTTGCGGTCACGTGATTATCGTCGCCATCTTGGCAGTTTTCGACGACGAAGGTAAGAAGGATCCGTGACGTCGAACCCAAATAAACACAAAGTATATGTGAATAATTTTGATATAAAAACGGTGTATATCAAGTGTCGAAGGAGTCGCGTGTGTAGCCGAATATTTATCAGTGCACCGAACGGTCAGTGAATTTAAATAGCGCGGCATTTGCGATGTGTGTGTGTTTCGATTATTGGTCCTCTTTTGGGGGGATAATCGCAATCGGCTAGCGACCACCACGGCAGCTGTTCGTCAGTTAAGCCAGCCCTTACGAAGAGATGGCGGCAGCTTTCTAAATTTCAATAAATCAGTAAACACGAATGGTTCAGTTTTTGATCGTAGTAAAACAAAAATATTACTTGTACCAAAGAAAAAAAAAGGAAGAAAAGAAAAAACGCTCAAGGGACTTGCGATTGATTTGTTGATTTTTATGATTTGTACAGTTGTGGTACCGAATAACACAATATAACCAGGGCCGTGACAATCCTCTCAATTCCCTTGCGCATTCCCCATATATTTAACTCCTTTCGGCTTTTGCTGCACGGCTCGTCTCGATAGATTGTAACGATACCTGTTTTGGCCGCGTGTAGTACACACTAATGTTTACATTTCTCTGGTAACTTATGAATACACAGCCTGGCTACTATTGCTATGGTAATTTAAATCATTTGTGATACATTGATCGCTATTTAATATGGACATCCACCCTTAACATAATTTTAGTTATACAAATTATATATATAATATTTTAATAACGTTTACAATACTAAAAGTTATTCGATAAAACTCGTGGTATGTTTGTTGTTTTTTTTCTTTCATACTTGTTTTAACGATCCGACAATGAAATTCGTTATTAGTAATTCATTTTAATTCGTGATTACATTGAAGCCTAGTATTTTTTTCTTTCAATGGTGTTATCTTCTTGCATCATTATTTTCGCCTACATAAGCGCGTGATCAGCAAAATGAAAAATGAATTCCAAGAGACGTGTCGCATGCAAATTATAAAAATTGCGACAATATTGTGGCATTTATTTTTCAGATTGGCCAAATGATATTTTACAATATTTATCATTTTTATTATTCATAATTCACTTTCTTTATTTATTTCGCATTTTCCTGATTCTTTAAATTATAACGATGAATTTCCTCAAATTAATACATAGAAACTAGTTTTTTTATATTTAACGTGTTTTAAAAGTATAACGAATTACATATAACGTACGGTTTTGCATAAGATAAACAAAGAAGCCAAAGTTGACCAGAAAAGCTTAATCAATACCGTTGTTGACTTTTATTGGAGTAAGAGTAGGGAACATTTCCTCATTATTTTGAAAACTATTTTCTTCCCAAATTTTCGCGCGAAATTTAACCCGAGATTGACGTACGGACAAGAAACAGCGTATTTAATGTTTAATTAGTGTTAAATTGAAGCGATCAAGAGAAAATTCTCTTTCTTCGGTTCTACGACCCTTCTTTCTATTTTATTTCTGCTTAACCCTCTCGTAGAGGAGCCCACGATTTTACGACGGCCCTGGGCATAACTTTTTAACGTTTCCAACGTCGCGCCTGCCCTCTGGTGCCTAATTTTCAGCGATGAATGTTCACTATTTACAGGTTTTGTGAATAAATCGTGTATCGTGCGTATAAGGACGAATCGTAGCTCCACCGCCGCCACTGAAGATTGCAGGTTGTGAAAAATGTCGCGGTATCAGAAAATCGTTTAGGAGAGCAAACGGCCAGGTGCGTATATTTGTGCCTGGTGACAGGATACGGATAGAGCTTGTACGCGTTCCATTACCTCATAGAACTGCCGGGATTCGTGGATAGCGAGTTAAGTAGCACGAGACATGCCCCGAACCAGCATACTGAAAGGGATTCCTATATGTTTCGAATCTTCAGTAACTTCGATTCTTCTTCACATTTTTAAAGTTCAAAATAACGCTTTCGTTACTTCGAGCAATGATACACGCTGTATCATGATTCTCATTGGCGTAGGTTAAAGTATGCTCAGCATCTTCTAGTTAAACGCTGTGCTCTCGTCGGACAGATTCATAGAAATATTATCTTGCATTTTCTTCTAATCAATAACAGTATATTTAATATTCTGTCGCAAGTTCTCTTGCGGTTGACAGGGAACAAACAGTAGATTCCGAGTCTCTCGCCAAAAGCTTTTTAATAAAAGGAACGCCGATCGGGTGGATCATATCTATATAGATAATCTGACAAAATGGTCCGCGTTTATCTAGTTTCTTCTTCGTCGTGTATACACATACAGTCCGTATATAGCAAAATAAGTTTCTGTTGACTGGCGGTGCTTTCGTTCACACAGTTTGTAGAACCATTGAATATTCGTCCGGGGAAAATCGTTCGAACGCGATATGGTTATGAAGTGATCATCAGAGATTCGATAGGTCATATAGGGTTGTGGTTCTCTCTGTAGGTGGTTGGCGTTTTGTCCGGCATGTAGCGTAGAGTTCGGAAGGTTGTGCGCTCGCGCGCTTACGGACCCATGGATGGTGAGTTGATACATATGTGTGTGAAAGGCGAAAGTTCGATGTGTAAGTCCCGTAGGTATAGGTGTAGGTTGGTAGGTTGCGAAGGTTGTGTGAGGAGAGGTACGGCGGAGGGCTGACTGGCTGGCTGGCTGGCTGGCGCTTGGACGCGGTGGCTGGTGAGTGCAGGTGACTGACTGAGAGACGCTAACCATTCAAGCTACTTCACAGGACTCCACTGATCCGAAACATTTTTATCCGTGGGTGATTTCCCTTATCCCCTTTGATTACTATTGTAGTAACTGTTCGTGGAAAAATTGTTCAGACGAAGGAGCGGACGCGTCTACGCGACGCGTCGGCTGGAAAGCACCATACATACCACGAACTTTTGTTGGTTATGGGAACAAGGAAATAGGAGTACAGAATTCACAGCGCCATTTTGAAAAATTCGGCCCCGCTAAAAATTCCCTCCCTCTCCCCGCCCTCGCGTTCACATCGTCGATGTAATGAAACGCGTCGTCGTCGCCACGAGCCGCTTATTCTTGTGTTCTTATTAATTGTTTAGATCAACTGTACAGTGGTGGCCCCATGGAAGGCACGTTGGAAGAACCCCCTGTTAAGGACTCATCTCAGGCCAGTCCTGATAAGGTTCTCAAAGGTATGCTCTTCTGTCTCTGTTTTGGGTACTGTTTGAGCTATTCCTCTTGACTTCCTTCGTTACTCATCCTCTCTATGTTTACCATTACACGTTTCTTGTACATTGTTTGGGAAATTGGTAACTGTCACTATGGTTTTCTGATTGCTCGCTGATGTACTTATTTTTTCTTGCAATCCCTCTCTATGGTTTAATTGGACTTAGATGTCATCGTGTTGGTCCAGCTTTACTTCGATCAAGTGCACACGATTCTTTGTTTATAACACATCTCTGGACACATGTTGTATTATATGTTCCAAATTATGTATCATTAATGCGTGCAAGTTCTTGGAATACAAGACTAACATTTTGTTGACTTATCATTTGGCCATGCATTTAATATTCTGTAATTAGGCTGAGAAGGACTATTACAGATTTGTCATGCTTCCAGTCATTGGGTATTCAAATGTTCTACTTTGTTAATAACGTTAACATTGAATTATATAGTTCATAATGACCATTTAATATACAAAGAAATTTAAGAACTTCTATAAACATGATTCATTTGAATTCCAGATGTGATTCCAAATGGGCTTAACGGAAATTATAATGACAGGGAAGAACTCATTGATGCGGATACTAATGCATCCGAAATTGCGTCGAAAGAAATTGATGACGTGGTAGCAACGGTTGGGGAGGAGAATGGCGACGAAGATGACCAAGAGGATGAACGTAGAATGGAGATTGATATCGATGACGGAGGTATTGAGTCCGAAGGTAGTGAGCAAAATGGGATAGAGCAAAGTGAAAGTAAAGAGGGAGGTGAGATGTCGGAGTCGGAAAATGACTCTAAAATGTCTAAATCATCCGAGGGTGTCAGTGAGATGAACAATTTTAGTGAAGTGTCCAAGACTGAAGATAAGTGCAAAAACACATCCTGTGAGGCTATGGAAATGGACGAACAAAGTAACAACTCTGATGTCGAATGTCTTGACGAGAGCGTCACAGAGATACACTCCGATAATGACGATGTGTTCTCTATTAAGAACTCTGCTCTGAAGGATCAAAATTTGTCGAGCTGTAGCGACATTCAGCTTAACGACAGTAGCGAAATTGCTGATAGTAGTATGGATACATCGGATGTAAAAATATGTGAGGAGAATGGTAGCTGCGATAGTCCAGACATCGAAGAGATAACAGACAGTGCAAAGAACGGTCATAATAGTTCACCGGAGCGTGGTAATAAGGATCCTAAACAAAGAAAGCAGAAGAAACAGGTAGATCTTAGTAGTATTACACCGAGGAGGAGCTCGCGCAATATAAAAAGGACAAGTTATATAGAAAAGGAAATAGAAGAGGAGGTGGACGACGATGGTTCAGACATCGAGGAAATTAAGCCTGAAGATCCTTTGGCTGGCATAGATGGTAAAGACAAAGAGAATTCTAAATTAAAATCTCCGATAAAATGCAGCAAAACTACTATTGTAGTTAACGATACTAAACGGCTTGTAGAAATTGCTGCTGGTAGTAAATCTATAAAGGGGGGAAAGAAAGAACCTACTTTAGTTATTATAGACACAAATTCTATACTTTCTGGACGTGGCGGTGTTCCTGTGAGTAGCAGTAAACAGCACCATGGCGTTTCCAGTAGTAGCTCATTTTCAGTACTTCCTGTGGGAATGGGAGCGACGCAAACTATGTATCCTAATATGAGGACAACTATTACACCAGTGCCCATGACTTCAAAAACTGCGCAGCTAAGTCCTAAGACTACAAGTATGACTACGGTAACACCTACAATAGCCCCTCCTATATTGCCCACGTTAACGGATGACATGTTCGTGGTAGAGGCACCGTCTTTTATAGTACCATACGTATATGAAAAACCACCTCTTAAGCCAATGAAAGATTTTGTTACAAAATTGGAGAAATGTTTAGAGGAACAAGAGAAGGAAGAAAGAAGCAAAAGAAGCGCGGAGGAAAATAAAGAGGAAGAAGACGAAGATGGGGCAGGGGATACAATGAGTCAAAAAAATAAAGATAAAGGTGAAGAAAGTGAAAACGAAGGGATCCCTAAGAGTAGAAAGGATGGGGAAGAGAGAGGTGACAATTCATTAGATATAACCGAGTCTGGATTTAGTAATATAAGTGATAAACAAGATATAAGGCAAGACGATAGGAATAAAGTACTGACATATTTTGATTTACCATTGGGAAAATTTTTTATGCAAATTGGAGTGAACCTTGTTCAAGAATACGTGCAAACCGATCTATTACGGACTCAGAAGCGTAAACAGGGCAAAGGTAGCACATCGGCTGAAACTCAAATAGCTATAAATTCACTCATTAAGAATCTAGAATTTAGTAAAGAAAATAATGAACCATTCCATTTAGAACTGAAAAAATGTGAATTCTGTAATTTTAAAACGGAATCGACATTAGTCATGCAACATCATTTAGAAACACCGCATATGCGCAACTACGTCTACAAATGTAACTTTTGTCCAGTTGAGGTGCGTAGCCCTCATGATATCTTATTCCATATGGAAGCGGAACATAATACTCGCGGGAGGTTGGAACGTGGTCCAGCTTTTCATCAATGTCCCAATTGTCCATTCGAAGACAACCAGAAAGGCAAATTAACTCGGCACATACTTGCCTGCACTAAAAAATTCAGACCGGAAAAGAATTTAGAACCGGCCGTTGATTGGGAACCACCAGCAAAGATACCAAGATTAAATCGAACCAGGCCTGTCGGACCAACTAATCAGAGCGCACTTGCAATGGCAATGAGCGGAAAAGGACCACAGCCACTTTTACCAAAATTACTCCCTGCCCCAGTCACAGGCCGTGGCAGAGGACGGCCACCCATGCAGCCAAGATATTCAGATTTGAAAACGTTACGACCGGGTGGCACAACAATGCGACAGGGTAAACATTTGTTTAAAATTAATAGCTAAATATTCTCTTATGTTGGTCTTATCCGTTTGATACACATCCTTATAATGCATTGGACTGTTTCAGATAATGTTGCAGGAATGATGTATCGTCCGACATCCTCCGGTTTATTGGTACCTACTTCATACCAATTTGGTAGTAATCAAATATTCCAGGTAAAAATGAATTTCATTTATATATGATTTTATATGACGATTAATGTTACCCATATTAAGACAAACATTATTGCTAGGATACATTCATGCTCTTTGGCCATGTGTGTTGATAGCACACGTATGATATGCATAGCATATTTATTTACATCGTTACTGGAAACATAATTAATTTAGTAAAAACTATTATGATTACATTATATTAGATTATACTCTGCTTTTCTGTTTTCTTTCTATCCACTGGCCGCAACAGATATTGATTTCGTTCCGTAAATTTCCAGCCTGTTATATATACATATTTTTTTGTTTATCGATTTGTGTAAGAAGCACAGGGTGAGAAATTCAAGTAAATAAAAATGTAAGGATTAGTAAAAACGATATATGGGTGGTGGCAGGTGGTGGGTGGCTCTGGGACTGTCATGTCGGCTGTCTCGGGAGTGAGTAGCAGTAGCGGCGGCAGTTCCGGTCAACCCACACCCATTGCACTTGTACCCAACGTAATCGACTCTCTCTCTAGATTGTCCTCATCGCAGGTAAATAACTGTTGGAACCTACCAGGAAGATCAAATTGATTTTCTAAGATTTTGTGATCGCATGGACAATGTGTTTCGCAGGTGCAATAAAGAAAAGAGGCTTTATAACAAATTTATTGAGATTCACCGTAATCGAAGCTATACATAATTGCTTATAGGACTTAACAATATGTTTAACGTTATGGCTGTACTTCCAAAAGACACTGGTGATCGAACGAACCGAAATTTGGTGGGTATTATTGGACGAAATAGTTGGATCTGAAATACATATGAAATCTTAGCTAAGGTCTAATACTATTGTCTTTTGCGAAGATCTGCTGTATGTATAAGATTTTATATGGTAAATCTACTATTTTGTCCCATGTCACCCACCAAATATCCTGCCAATTGATAACCGTTGCCATTAAAAAATAATATCCAGAGTGCAGTGCGACTAGTTCTGTAATATTTCCATAATGGGTTTTTTTGTCCCCTTTAGTATCTTGTATTATGAAAGCTTTTCTAATTTTTTCGATTGATATAATCTTACGTTAAATCGAAGTTAATAATTAATATTTAAATTGAAATTTATTATGAAGATATAATAAGAATTGGAGAAACGGATAATTTGGCCGTAGAGTGTTATTATGCGAAGACTCCAAATTTGTATCAGATAATTATTTAGATGGATTCATATTGAAAATCGAAAATCGAAAAAAAATACTTAATATACTTTATATTTTTCAGAACACAACAGCAAGTCCAAAAAATCCCACAGCGAAGTTGCTAAGTCAACCGAGTATATCCATAACTCCATTACCCCGTACTACGTCTCAAACCTCCATTCCTGGTTCAGGAACGTCATCAAAATCTGGAGGAAAAACCACGTTTGTTATATGTGAAATCTGCGATGGGTATATTAAGGTAATCTATCTGTTATTTGTTCTTAACATTAATTCATTACGAAATATTCTCTTCTGTTTAATATTACCCATGCACTTCTCTTTATTCAGGATTTAGAGCAACTACGTAATCATATGCAGTGGATCCACAAAGTTAAAATACATCCAAAGATGATATATAATAGACCACCATTGAATTGCCAAAAATGTCAGTTCCGGTTTTTCACAGATCAGGTACATAATTCTGGTACTATGAGTATATTGTGTAATACTATAAACCATATTGTATAAAATTAAAACGTATTATTTTGTCATATGTATTGTAATTTGAGGCATATTTTAAGTTCTTACATTATAAGAAATAGTCATTATAGTATTACATATACCTGTATTATTGCAGGGTCTTGAAAGACATTTACTTGGGTCCCACGGTTTGGTCACGTCTAGTATGCAAGAAGCAGCAAACAAAGGAAAAGATGCTGGTCGTTGTCCCGCTTGCGGCAGGGTAAGTTTTCTTTTTTTATGTATTCTGTTGTTCTGTGTTCAGAGATGTGCACGCGTTGAGGTTGGGAGACTCTATGTTTTGGACATCACGATACCTGAGGGTTGCGGATCTTAATTTTTAGGTATATCAATGGAAATTACTAAATCATGTTGCGCGAGATCATGGAATGACGCTAAAACCAGCGCATCTATCTTATAAATGTACAGTTTGTACTGCCACGTTTGGAATGTATAAGCAGTTCGAAAATCATGTTTATTCGGCACATAGTGTCGTAGCTAAAAGAGTAATGGATAAGAAGAACACACCTTCATCTCCATCATCCAGATCCAATGACTCCCTTCTGAAACCACTGAAGATAAACGATGAAATAACGATTATTGCACAACCAGCAAAACCTACAACCAGGTCGGGTGCATCTCAAGGCAGAGGAAAATAGCAATGATCAGCAGAGTGATACATGTGTCTTGTCTTACTGAATTTCACGTAATTTTGTGGTACTCTTATATCGGTCATTGTGGTATACAATGATTGACGCGCCGTGTACATGTGTATGCATATTATGCTTAAGACGCAATTACAACACATAAACCTACAACTCTTGGCAAAAAAAATAAAAAAAAAAATAATAACTAGTTGATTGCGTAATAATATTCCATCAATGATTATACCGATATATTTATTTAAGAATTTTTATTGTTGTTATCAGACATAGATAAAATAGACTGTAAAAATATTAAAGGGTGGCCTTCAGTCTAATTCCTTGGTTAATCCTAGAGCTGCATATTCCTGACCTTACACGCCTATGAGAACCTATAAATACGAAGTGTATTTTAAATTTTATGCGGCACTCATATGTCATAATGCGAATCACTCTTAAATAGTAAAATTCACTATAATATAAATTCTTTTTCTAAGACAAATATATTTGAATTAATTCTATTTTGTGATTAACGCTAATACGGATACATAGGGCAATGAAACGATAAACTGTCCTTAATCTATATATTCGATGTGTCTACGCGTCATGTTGCGAAGCAATTTTCTGAACGATATATCAAGTAAAAACGTACTAATTAACGAGAGTGCCCTAGAGACTGTTTCGCAATATCCCTTGGTATGTGCATATGTACCAATGACTTTTCACACTTCTTTTTTTCTCTAATTTTACCATCGTACGTTTAAGCAACGAATGTGAAACTTATAATTCGCTGCTTAACTTGTAATATTTCGTAAAGCTTGTGTGTATGAAATAAGTTATCGATATAAAAAAATTTGTCGAAGTTGTAAATTGTATTTATCGCTATAAGTTGAAATTTCTTGTCCCTGACATTGTAATAAGACATTAAGTTTTATTTTTGCGCTCTTATATAAACAAGAATGTACATTAACATAGAATATAATATAAACGATTATATCAATAAAAATAGGATGGCACACATATGTGTATACATTTTTTCCGTTGAAATGATGAATTTATTATGGAACACCGAACTTGTTAGTACACGTCGCGACATTTAAACATATATATATATATAAATATATATATTTATATATGTATATATATAATATCTAGTAGAATATTATATATATAAATATGTAAAATTATTCTAGTATAGCGATAGCGTTGTATAAGAAAGGAGAATTAATTATCTTCTTGTAAGCACTATGGATTTATAATAGGCTTATATGAATATGTAGATAGTCGAAAGAAGTAACAGATTTAATTTAATAATTTCGATTTTTCTTAATAAGTTTTGTACGTTATTGTGTAGGAAATAATTTTAGACGAATGAAAATCGCATTCGATAAAGAAATATAACAGTGCATTTTTTTGCACTGAATGGCTGTATTATTTAACTTTACTACCACTGGCCAGCCACTTTTATGACAAGCATACGCTGGTAAAACAGAGAAACATTCATAGAAATAATTACAGAAATATATAGTTTTACTGTAATAATTTGTACAATATTATATGACTATAAAAATAAAGTGTACCAATATTGTATTACAATTAATAGTTTATTTACGGAATCCCTTAGATTGCATGTAATAATATACAGCTTGGATCGAAAGTAAAATGTTTCCCCTAAAGTACGTATGAACTTTTGCCGAATTACTTTTACTTCGAGATGCATGTTTATAATCATTCTTTTAAAAAACCCCAGAACAAACAACTGAAGCATCTATCGTACGATATAATGAATTGTTAATTATTATATTATATAAAAAAAAATATTGAGCTCGGCATGTAAAAGAATATATAAATATTGTATTGTACGTAAATGAATGTTTGCCTTATATTTTAATCATTGATTTAAACAATGAATTTAGAACCTGAATAAAAATTTGTGGAATACAAAAATCTTATACCGTAACGCAAGCTGTGTATCAATTATTTTTTTTTACGTATAATTAATGCATAACTGCAAAAGCCTCGACGAGACGCAGTTTAGTTTCAAAAGTAAGAATGAAAAGAAGTGAAGTTCACTTCCGGTTCGAACTCGATTGGTCAATTCATCAACCATCGTTGAGGATAATTCATTCGTATTTTTCGAATTAGTATCCTGCAAATATGTTTAAACTTAAACGAAATGAAAATGATGTATAACGATTGTGTAATTTTTATTATTCAATTTGTTATCGGGTACGGGTCGTGACCGAAATTGGATACGGATTGAGTTTCTGAACGTATCAGAATTTGGCGGGTAACGCGCAATTTTTCTACGCTCATTGAATACGTTCCTCCGGTCGTAGTGCTTCACTTTGAAAGTAACATTGTGAAGGGTGGAACGCCAGCACAATGAATGCGGATTTACCGTATTCCGTCGAGTATGCCAAGAGTTCGCGAGCTTCTTGCCAAAATTGCAAGAATTCTATCGAAAAAGATTCGTTGAGGCTCGCGGTTGTTATTCAGGTATGTAATATCGTTCATCTCAATGCGATCTTATGCGTCCTTAGCGTTACTCTGTTAATTTACTTTTTGCATTGCAAACGCTTCTCTGAATTGTTGATCGATTTTTTTTAAACGTTGCATAATCCAATGGAATTCTGTCACACGTACAGAATAATGAGTATGACAAAACGTAAAGTCGAATTGACTTATGCAATTTTTTGTTACTTATGGATCGTTATTTTGCTTGCCGTAATTGCACAGTAATAATAATAATAATAATAATAATAATAATAACTACTGTATACGTGCGGATTCATAGAAGCTACATTTTAATGATTGCAGCATTTTGAATTTATATATTTTTGTAGTATCTTAAGAGATTGTATTACCTTGACATATTATTGTCACATTATACCTTTCTGTCTTTTAGAGCCCTGTTCATGATGGGGTGATACCAAAGTGGTACCATCCGCCTTGTTTTTTCATCAAACAAAGACCGAAAACTACTTCAGATTTTGCCAACTTCGATAATATCCGCTGGGAGGATCAAAAGGATATTCAGGCAAAAATTGGTTTGTTTATTTTGGTATTTAGTTCACGTTGAAGTCAGGAACCATGTCAATGAAGTGTCTATTTTTTATAGAGGAAGCGATTAACCTTCCGCTACCTGCAACTGGAAAAGGAAGGAAGCGTGCAGGCGCAGCCGCCAGTGCTGCTGGTCCACTAAAAGATTTTCTGGTTCAGTACGCAAAGTCTAGTAAATCGACCTGCAAAGCTTGCGAGGAAAAAATTGTGCAAGGGGAAATAAGGTTATCAAAGAAAGATTTTGAGAGCGAACACGGTAGAAGATACGGTGGCATAGACAGATGGTATCATCTGGAATGCTTTGTGAAAATAAGAGAAAGCTTAGAATTCTTCGAGAACGGTGATCTACTTCCTGGCAAAGATGATCTGTCCAAAGATGATCAGAAGAAGCTCAAAAGTTGTTTGCCAAAGATTAAGTCCGATGGCGGACCACCAGTTAAAAAGATTAAAGAGGAAGCGGAAGACATAGAAGAGCAAAAACAGCTGAAGAAACAAAACGAGGAATTATTTGCGATTAGAGACATGCTGTCTTCGATTAAGAAACCTGATCTCATTGCCATGCTGGAGAAAAATGAACAACAAATCCCAGAAGGGGTATCAGCTGTACGTTTAATGTTAATGCTATTATTAATTTACAACGGGAAAGGATTTAAATAATTGAACGATTTTTTTGTTGCAGATAATAGATCGTTTGTCGGATGCGATATGTTTCGGTACGTTAAAGCCGTGCCCAAAGTGTAGTGGGCAGCTCGTATATAAATCAGGCACTGGATACAAGTGTACCGGTGATATGACGGAATGGACGAAGTGTGAAAATGTAACCCAAGATCCCAAACGGAAGAAGTTTTCTATACCGGCCGATTTGAAAGAGGAATACCCGGATCTGTAAGTATTATCATGTAATCGGAGATTGGGGATACACACATAAATATATTCATTAATTTTCAAACGTTTTAACAGGAAATCGCTAAAGTGCAAAGTTAAAAGACGTATTATAAATATCACAGCACCATCGACGTCTAGTTTCGTGAAGAAAGAAGACGATGTTGATTCTGGCCCTATGGTTGAAGCAAAACCGAAACCATTAAAACACATGCAATTCGTTATCATAGGTCATACAAAAAAGAATAAAGACACTTTGAAAAAAGAAATTCTACTTCTTGGCGGAGAAGTAACTACAAAACTTCACGAAAATTTAGCTGCTGTTATATCAACGCAAAATGAAACAGACAAAATGAACAAGAGAATGGAAGAAGCCAAAAATCTTAACATTCAAGTTATTACAGAAGATTTCGTCGAAGAAGCTAAGGAGTACACGAAACCTGCTATATCGCTCATTAAAAAGAAAACTATTTCCAGTTGGGGTGGCGATTTGTCTGCAAGAATTAATGTTGTAGCGGAGAAGTCCAGCTTGAAAAGTAAAAGTAAAAGCACCTTCGAAAAATCAGGATCTGGTAAAATGAAGCTACAATTAAAAGGAGGCGGAACTGTTGACCCGGACAGTGGTTTGGAAGATTGTGCACACGTATATCAACAAGGCAAAAACAAATATACTGTTACATTGGTACTTACAGACATTCAGACCAAGAAAAACAGTTACTATAAGCTGCAAATCTTAAAGCACGATAAGAAGAATAAATACTGGCTATTCAGAAGCTGGGGCAGAATAGGAACAACTATTGGTGGTACCAAATTGGATAATTTATCCCTGGAAGATTGCACAGAACAGTTCGAGGATTTGTACGAAGAAAAGAGCGGAAACTGTTGGAGCCAAAGGGAACACTTTGTTAAAGTACCTCAGAAAATGTATCCAGTCGATATCGATTACGGGGACGAAGTGGCAACAAAATTATTGGATTCTGATATCAAGAGCGAGTTAGATCAACCGATTCAAGACTTAATGAGATTAATCTTCGATGAAACGAATATGAAGAAAGTGATGGCCGAATTTGAGATCGACACGGATAAAATGCCGCTTGGAAAATTATCTAAGAAACAAATCCAGAAGGCGTATGCAGTATTAACAGATATGCAAGAAGTGTTGAAGCGAGATAATTATGAATCAGTCCAGCTGGTCGATGCATCTAATAGATTCTATAATTTGATACCTCATAACTTCGGCGTATCTGGTCCCAAAACATTGTCCTCGATAGAAGAAATTCATAGTAAATGCGAAATGCTAGACGCATTGCTTGAAATGGAGATCGCCTATTCCCTTCTGCATTCCAAGATGGATAAGACAAAGAATCCATTAGACGCTCACTATAAGCAATTGAATACCGAGATCAAAGTATTGGCTAAAGAAGGCGATGAATATAAGATCATTGAACAATACGTTAAAAATACTCATGCAAAGACTCATACACAGTACGATCTTGAGATCGAAGATGTATTTGTTGTTAAGAGGCAGGGAGAAGAAAGCAGATACAAGCCATTCAAGAAATTGCAGAATAAAAAATTATTGTGGCATGGTTCCAGAACTACCAATTTCGCTGGTATACTTAATCAAGGTTTAAGAATAGCACCGCCGGAAGCACCTGTTACTGGTTACATGTTTGGTAAAGGTATATACTTCGCGGATATGGTTTCCAAGTCTGCGAACTATTGTTGCACGAACAGCCAAAATCCAACTGGATTGTTAATGCTCTGCGAGGTTGCATTGGGTAATATGTATGAAAGGTATCACGCAGATAATATTGAGAAATTGCCGAATGGCAAGCATTCAACGTGGGGTCGTGGTCAAACACAACCCGATCCTAACGGCGTTCATAAAATGAAAGACGGTGTCGAAGTTCCATGCGGTACGTCTACGACTGCTAAGCTTCCTAAGAAATCTGAATTGTTGTACAATGAATACATTGTATACGATGTTGCTCAGGTGAAAGCGCGATACTTATTGAAAATGAATTTCAAGTACAAAATGTAATATTTTTTGAAGTAGTTGTATTCAAGGAGAATAATTACAAATATTGCAGTACGTTCATACGTTATATTCAATACGATTCACCTGGGATATTAAAGTACGTTATATTAGAAATGCCTACCTCTTATTATACGATATCGATAAGGTTATACTGTTTTACTAAATATATGTAATGTTTAATTTTTTTTATACGAACGAATAAATTTCAATGTTGTGGTAAAACCGTTTTCTTCCAGAAATATATTAGGCCAAGATGCTCGAGTTAATTAATTTACTAATATTAGAGGAAAAAATAATTTATACACTTTATTTGATTGTACATATTTATTTACTTTTTTTCTTATCACAAAACTAGTACTCAAAATGGAAGTCGAAATAAGACTGATCGAATGTATTTATACGAACATAACCGTCCTCTCCACCTGTTGAAATAGTACGACCGTTGGGATGAAACGCAATGGAATTAATTGGTCCAAAATGTCCTTTCAAACGTGCGAATTCTTCTTCGAATACTAGGTGGAAAAATCGGGAATCGAATTTTCCTTGACGGGTCGACGTTGTTGTGACATCCATTGCATCTTGACCACCTCCAAGAACAACCTAAGAGAGAATAGTTATCTGTAATACATCCTAATTCGTGAATATCTTTACTATGAACAATACATACATGATCGAAAATAGGAGAAATTGTGGCCGAATTAACAGGTCTTTCGGTTTTATATGTTTTTAATAGCATCAACGATTCACTGTCAAACAATTTGGCAGTGTTATCTTTTGAGGCAGTCACAAACATTGTTCCATCTTTGTTGAACTGCATATCATTTATTTGTGACTTGTGACCTTTTACACTTGTCAACTTCTTCCTTGTCTATAAAACAAATCATTTAATAAGGTAGGATCTATCTGTTCAAGTTACAAATTCACAGATATAATTACGCACCCTAACATCCCACAGATTAATTTCACCGTCTTCGTGACCTGTAATAATAGTTTCGTCCAAAGCTCCCCACAAAATAGCAGAGATTCTTGGACCATTGACAGCGATTCTAGAAATCGCATCTTCTTGTGATAATACTGCGTCAACATTTTTTATATCTATGATAAACATTTCGCATTGGTGTCCTAAAGCTTTATCCGTGGAATAAACAGCAAGGTTCGCTGAATAACTGAAGCTACACGTTCTCACTGAACTGTTCGTGTTGAGTAGACCTATTTCCTTTCCTATGATGCAAAATTAAACGATATATAATATTAAATACAAAGATCTATGAAATAAACATACAGAAAAATTGTTTTATAAAATTGATACAAACCAGTTTCACAATCCCAAACCCTTAACGTATTATCACCACTGCCAGAGAGAAACCTCGTTGTATCCCAATTAACGTCGATACACCACACGGAACCATTGTGACCATTGAAACTTCCAAGACGTTCTCCATTCAAAGAATACCAAACATTTGGTTTCTTATCTTTACTAGAGGAAAATAACAAGTCTCCTTCCCTGTTGTATTTGATTTTTGTTATGGCACGTTCGTGCCCGTGTAACATCAAAGGTTTCTACAAAATAAATATATCGTATTTATTATTTCTTGTATACTTTACGTTGTACGTCTTTTTCTTCCCCTTCACGAGAAGGAAAAAGGTTCGATGAAAATTATCATTACGGAAATGTATTGGAACAACATAACCACAATTATTCTGCAAAACACGATAGTATAAATGACGTTTTGAATATTCTTGCATATCTAACAGGCAGAAATTTGTTTTAATTCGAAGCATGTAATTAACGTTTGAATAACGGACAGCAAAGATGTTCGTAAATAAATTTGCACACGATAGGGTATGGCATCTTTTAACGAAACA
Source organism: Nomada fucata (assembly GCA_948146005.1). Lineage (NCBI taxonomy): Eukaryota > Metazoa > Arthropoda > Insecta > Hymenoptera > Apidae > Nomada > Nomada fucata. The sequence continues at coordinate 30,263,449 of OX411278.1, read as the reverse complement.
CTATCAGTCAAGGTTATGCTGTCACATGTTTAAATAAATCACAAAATAGTTGCGTCGGGACAATAATTTAACGCAATATACAAAGTCGAACATATGGACAAAGTGACTAACCATTTTGTTTTTTGGTATACAATTCTATAAAACGGTCAAAAATCCAGCAAACGAACACCTCGTTCACTCTTACGGTAGAAAAGGACACGAACTCACTAATCATAGACCGGATCAACCATTTTGGACATGCATTCGTACCAACTGTATCAAAGAAAGCATTTTCTTCACGCGAAAGATATAAATTAATAAACCAGGATCAAAAGTTATCATTGTTTGTGTCTATGGTTAATAACATGTGACCAAAGATTCCCTTATGCTTTACAATTCAAATATTTATTGATACACCTTACTAAATTCATAAATAAAAATGCTGCAATGGGCTGAGTATACACATGCGTATGTGCATATACGTATATAGTACGTACTACCAATCATAGCATATTTTTCACTGGCAATTGGTTCTTTCATAGAATTAATTTATTACTACGTGAAATATTCAAGTAGGTTATTGCGTCAGAATATAATGCGCGTTACGAATAATTAAAAAATAAGTCTGAAATAGGAACGGTTACAAAGAATTAACGAAGTTTATTGTGGGTTGTTACAAAGTGCAACGAGTAACTAAAGTTCACAGCTTGGTGTGAAGAATTCAGTCCTATTCCAAATTCCGGTCGTGTATGGTTTATTGGAACTGGGATAGGAAACGAAACTGAAACGGCATGTCCGAGATTGATAACCAACATGAGATTAACCAGAGCTATTGGTTTAAATGGAACGACTACCAAAATCATTTGTCCGATGTAGTTAGACAACTTCTGGAAGAGGATTGTATGGTGGACGTTACCCTGGCTGCTGCCGGGGAACGTATTCATGCTCATCGAATAGTTCTTTGTGCTTGTAGCACTTTATTTCGAGTAAATTATTTTTGTGTCCTCAATTGTATCGTATCGTATCACGTAGTGAACAATATTTCATGCTTATTTCCACATATTCGTGAGAAATTGGATTATATTATCATTACTATTTTTATTTTGTAATTTATATTTATAAATATCAATTTTATGATTTTATTATTCCTCAAGCTCTAACCATGTCTTTTAATTTTTCTAAATAAATCGTAGCTTACGATACTTGCATACACTGCATATTCGCAGAATACTATATACAACTTGATTAATAATACTTTGATCTTGTATTCGTAGGAAATATTGAGTCAAGTAAATGAAGATCATCCGACAATAATATTAAGCGACATATCTGCTCAAGATATTAAATCTATTATAGAATTTACTTACCATGGGGAAGTACGAGTTCCAGTCAACAATATTAGCAGTTTATTAGATGCAGCACGTTCCTTAAAAATTTGTGGCCTGCTCGAGGTTGGTTTTATCGGTTGTAAACAATTCAATCCAGATATTCCTGTGTCTCTACAAATTGTTTGTATTTGTAGATCGATGGACTAGATGAGAGTGACTCTGTTGAGAACACTAAAGATTTTAACGATAACAATGAAGAGCCGATGTCTGTAATCAGTGAGACTGACGAAAGTGTTATTAACGAACTGCAACATGACTACGAGGATTTAGATGAACAAAAACAGGAGATTATCGAGGACTCCACTGTAAATAGAAAGAAGAAACGTAGGCGCGATACAATGAAACGAGATTACAGCGACAATATGTTAGCATCTGCAATCCATGATTTAAAGTCTGGTCAAACATTAATAGAAGCTTCTACTAAACATAATATACCACGTTCAACTTTATACATGCGTGCTAAAGCATTAGGTATACACTTGAACGCATCTAGAAACGAATATCCTGTAGAATGTATGAAAGCAGCTATAAACGCAGTAATAGGTCAGTATATTATTTATATTTTATATTACAAATAATTGTTCAACAACCATTCAGTTTAATTCATTGGAATTTTAGATGGATCAAGTTTGCAGCATGCGTCAGAAATGTTTAGTATACCTAAGACTGTACTATGGAGGAGGATTCAAAAGGAAGGGTATCAAATGTTGCGTTCAGAAATGAAACGATCTTACGGTTCTGATAAACGGGAAGCAGCGGTTAAAGCTTTACAAAGGGGAGAGAATTTGACTAAAGTAGCACTTGAGTTTAAAGTAATTTGTGCTTTTATCAATATTTATATAGATTCTGTTTCGATGTATTTGGACTTTAGTTGCATAATTGTATATTAGTTATGTCATAATTATAAATATATTTTCAGATTCCAAAGACTACTTTATTTAGAGACAAAGCTCGACTGGTAGACGAAGGTAAATTACCTTTATCATTTTGGAAGAAACGCAAAGCGGAAAACGAACAATTAAAGAAGTCACGCTTGGAAGAAGCTGTTGCTGCTTGTAAAGGTGGAAAAATGTCGCAAGCAGCAGCATCGATGACTTATGATATTCCGAAGACGACGATATGGAGACGTCTTCAGCAGGATGGTAAAAAATCAGAGCGCTCATTAAGCTCGAGGAAGCAAAGAATAACAGACTCCAAACATAATGCAGAAACCAAAGTACAAGAAGGATCTAATTTCACGTATTGCGAGGTTTCGTGAATTCCCATGCTTTTTATTTGATTTTTGTATATTGCTATCGAACTTAAGAACAAATTTGATTAACAGGTTTCATCCGAAATTCCTATAACTTACATAGACGAAAATAGTATACCTGAAGATTCTGTGATAATATTAACGGCTGAAGATATGGACGGACTTAATTTAGAAGAGGGACGGCAAATTATTGTTAATTCAGTATGTCATTTTATTTGTTTATTTATGAATTGAATTTCATGCGATCATTTGATTAGAAACCTTTAAATGAATATGAATTATTTATTTTACAGGAATCTGGACAAGAATACGTTCCTTGTGCTATTAGTATCGAAGAAAACTCCAATTATTCGCAGACAGAAAGTTAGCATACGAATTATAATCATTCGTCTAAAATTCATTAATATTCTTTTTGTACATAATATATTAATTTAGAGTTTTACGAATAATATATACATATATATACATATATATACATATACATATATATATATATATTCATATATATATACCGTATACATAAATTACTAAAAGCGTAAAAATTAATCTTATAGTCTTCGTATGCGGTAATCGAATTATTATTAGTAATCGCGTTCTTGTTTGTGTTCAAACATTCCCTTGTACATTTCTACGTATTCTGTGAGTAAAAAATGCACTATTACCAATTTTTTGAAAATAATAATAGGATAACACCGATTGCAATTAATGTACCAACAGTAAATCAATGAATCATAATCATAGTAATAGTGGTTAACAAAGCGAGATATCTAATAGAATTATTTTATGGACTTTCGTGTCTCACGTTCTACTGACATACCGACCTAGAAAATTGAGTATGACTTCAGTGTCTTTTGTACAAGAATAGTGGACTGTTCTACTATTATTTACTGAAGTAATTTGGATTTTGTAAATAAAGTGTGCAAGTTTAATTTACAGTAATTGTGTAACTATTATTGTTTTGTATATTTATTATACATTCATTTCATTTGGTAGACGTTACATCAATTTTAATACTACTTTTATTACAAGTTTTACTAAATGCACGAGATATAAAATGAAAAGTATAATAAATAATATACATATGCATAAGTTGCACAATTCTTGCAATTTAAATTGACAAGCTTCTGCATATAAACTATGTGCATCGTTGTATCATTTTATCTGCAAGATGTATTGTAAATTAATGTTTAAGAATAGTTTATAAGTATTAACTTATTTATATTTATTGTATTTTATGTGTTACGTGTAACATTATATGGTAGATAGATGTAAAAGAATAGTTCATTTCAACATTTTTGTAACTTGTATCTTCATTAATTAATTCAAATAAATTTTTAAATCAGAGTCGGTATGGCAGTCATATTGGGCCACGAAAGTCCATGAGATGATTTGCCCATTCCTGTATCTCGTCTGTGACGGTAGTAAGAACAATCAAATAATTGCGCTAACCAATTTTCCAATAATTCCGTATTAATACTACCGACGAGATCCTCCTCTATACCTGCACTTATTATTTGTAGCATTTCTATTAACAACAGTAGCTGATTATCATACGAAATATTGTGTGATTTTACTGGATTCAAAAAACGGCGCGGTCGGAGATCTTCGCGGGCTTTCGGCGATTACGAATACTGGCGAGCGCTACCGAGTGCTACCGTCGCGAGGTCGCGGGTGGAGATGGTTCGTAGCACGGCGCGCAGACAGTATCAGTTCGAGCGTTGGAGCGTATAGGTCGTCTATGCTTTCGAAGCTTGGCGACATACATCACCGTAAAATGCAATAACATTTCGAGTTTTACTTTACTACCGCATACGTTTGACTATTATCTTCTATTAATTAATACGCGTTTCACCAACAATCATTTTACTATCGCGGAGTACATTAAAGTCTTTCTGGAGTGTCTTTTGTTGGACGCTTGACCTGTCATCCGGTTGAGGATGGACGCATCTTCTTCCGGTAGCATTGTGTCTTTTATACGCGATGAACTAGTCGTTTATTGTAACGTCATGTTAATTAATTTATTAGTTTGAACGGTACTTTGAATCTTTATTATATTTTTTTTGTCATTTACATACGTGGTTACATATTTCATTTCGCGACTTTGAATTTGATTCTGATTATAGCATGGGTATATCAAGTTGCTTTTCTTTTTGTTGCAGGTGTACTAGATGAAGATGGTAGTGAATCATATGTATATTGAGGCTGCAGGAATAGAGTATTGAGATACAATTACTACGACGTTTAACAATTAGTCTGACGACTTTTGATGAAGGACTGGTAACATTTGACGTATAATTTCAATGGTTTATGTATATCTCTTTTTATCTGGCAATTGGTTTTCGGCTCAAGTTCATCTCCTTCGGTTGAAAGTTATTGAACACTTTCATTATTGCAAATAGATTTCAGTACTTACTTCTCTCAATTCGTATACCCCGTTCATTAAATAATGAAAACATTTCAATTAGAACTTATAGAATATTCGCGATTTAAACTAGAGTCAGTAAATTTCATTAATTCTAAACGAAAAATTTAAATACGTTCATGTTTCGCTGCATTTTGGCCGCGATTTCTATTATAGCTTCACTAGTATTTATAAAACACTTTCATTATCTCTGTGACCTAGGCACAAGTACGGTCAAATTGTGTTTTCGGTGCAGTGTAGCCCGCGTACCTACGTACTTGTTGACATGCCCTTGAAGCATGATAAATAGTTTCGAGTCTTGATTTCTATAAGCAGCTACGGGAATTTATAAATGCGCGATATTGCTTACTTACTAGGATCCTGATCGCTTTTAAAACTCTCACAAAGAACAGTCACAGTACGCTTTTGGTAAGACATTTATATAAATCTATGTATAATAATATATCTTCTATAGACAATTAATAAGACAGTAGTACTTTATTAAAACAAAAGCAGTAATTCCTCAACAGACATAAAGAAATAAGAAAGAGACAAATAAAATCACATGTGTATTGTTTTAATTTCTGCCTCCTCTCCTCACTTACTAACTTGTGCAGATTTATTTTCAGAAAATTTTGATGACCGCGCGCAATGCAGTCGGTAGAGTCAGTGCTTGCTCCGTCAAAGTTCCTTTTATTGTTTTTAGAGCGTAACCGCTCTTAATAATAATTAAACAAAAATAGTAGCGAAGATACGCGAAAGTAGAGTCAGTGTTTGCTTCGAAATATTGCTCTCGCGAAATTAGAGTCACCTTGTTCGTCGACCACAATTATAAACGCGCGCGATAGTAGTCTTTTATTTTTTTTATTCTTTTTACTCAATACGTATTTCGGGATTAGAGTCAGCACCTATGCAGTTCGGCGAGTTCGGGCTTTCATCCATCAACTCGAAGAGTAAGTATGTCTGTATATCTTTAATCTTATTTTCCAATGGTCTTTGATAATTTTCCTGTTCGAAAAGTACTGAAACTGATTGGATTTCAATGTTGTCTGCTCTTTTGAATGTTTCAGAAGGTGCCTTGGACTCGATGGTATCATCATAACGATATTGTTGGCCGCGCGCAATGCGGTCGGTAGAGTCAGTGCTTGTTCCGTCAAAGTTCTTTTTATTATTTTTTGAGCGCAACCGCTCTTAATAATAATTAAACGTAAATAATAGTAAAGAGACGCGAAAGTAGAGTCAGTGTTTGCTCCGAAATAATACCCTCGCGAGATTAAAGTCATTTTGTTTGCCCATCATAAGTGTTCCATTAGAGTCAGTGTCCGGTTCGGCGAGTTCGGGTTTTCATCCAACAATTTGAAGAGTAAGTATCCCTTTATTTCTTTAATCTTGTAGTGCAATAATCTTTTGATAATTAACACAAAGACTTTAATGTTGCCTGCTCTTTTTGACTGTTTCAGCAGCTTCCACGGCTTCGACGACGACGAACTTGATCGCGCCCCTGGTGAGTCTGCAACCGGTGAGTGGCATGCTTTAAAGTTCCTCTGGTCACTCAATCATGTCGCAGGACGAAAGGTCCGAACCGACACGAGTGATTGGTTGTAATTACGTAGATTTTTCTTGCAAGCACCGTGACCATGGGTATATGAAAATATACTCATGAGTAGTAACTTCTTTACTGTTTTATATTATACGAGGATAGGTCTTCTTGTACAACGCGTTTCAAATTAGTTTAAGAATTTTAAGAGAGAAATTTAGTATAAAATATATTATTATGCATCTTTTTAAAATGGAGTAGTTAATTGAATACGTATGAAACGAATATTTGAATAGTTCTTAATTATTAAATGAAATATAAAGTCACGTCCAGTATCATACGTGCACTAGTTTGTAGTGGAGAAGTCGAATACCCTTCGACTTCGTTCATTTGTCAATGGCAATTAGTGCACAGTTGTAATAAAATGCATAACGATTGCTGTTAGTAAGAACGTAGTATTTCTTTTTTCTACTTTGACTAAATATAAGGTAAAGGTACTTATATACCTTGCCAATTTGTTGGAACTATCGAATAATAAAATTATTCGATATCCATGTTAGTCTTTAGCGTATAAAGATATCAATAAATTCACTTCTTTCGTACAAGATATTAATTAAACTTGAATGTACAAGAAGACAATACGCGAACGGGTAGATCTCGATATCAAGGCAATCTACTTTAAAACCAACCTTGCAATTTAGACGCAATGCTTTGATGACGGGAGCGCCCGAGGATGTTTAAATTTAATTCAAAGTATATTAAAGTAGAGTCATTGCATAATTTTTCTAATAAAGTAGAGTCATTTCTTAATTTTTCTATTAAAGTAGAGTCATTGAGTTTTGTCTTCAATAAAATAGAATCATGTATTGATCTGGTACATATACAAATATATATTTAGCCCGTTAGAAAATCAGTATGACTTTATCATCTTTTTAGAGGAGGATTTCCAGGTTTAACCCTTTCCGTATTCACTGCCCGGATCCCACTCACGTGCCCCGGTGCTACTTGGGTGGGAAAACGGCGGTAGGGCACGATGATATTTCTGTAGTTGATAAGCTATGAGTTGGCGACTGACAGTGCGTTTGTTGTATCATGCGCGACGTAATATCCGCATTGTGTGCGTGGTTAGGCTGTGGATTTGCGTCGTTCCGTACTAAAACGTAGTTGCAGAAGCCAAATGCCGAAGAGAATCGAATATACTTATCAATTGCTATCAAGTATCTCTTGTATCGGTGCTATTTAATTATTTAAATCAATATCTATTAAATATCTCAACCGCGACGTGGCTTTTTCCACGTGAACGCAAAGATCCCAGCCACTGTCAGTCGATTTCAGAAAAATGGTACGTACCTTAGAGTGTGCAAGTTGTGCGACAACACTTGGGTGTCGGGGGTGTCCCGGGACGCCTCCCTAGTGTAGGCTTTCGCGCCCAAGTGTTTGACTGAGAACCGTGAAGTGTCGTGTGTTGGTGTGCCTGTTTGCTATTTTTTAAATATAGGTACAGGCAGGATAGGTAGCATACTTTCTGGTGTGACTGATAGACGTAAGTAGGTAGGGCCGGGCAGGTTGACACAGTCTCTGATCGGGTAGGCACTATTTCGCGTGTTCAACCTGTTTCAGGAAATCTGATTTGAAAAGTCGACGGTGAAGCTGTGGCGCGATCGAAAATGCGTTCGCCTCTGGCTTTGCCTATCGATTTTCCGAATCCTTCGCGGTCGTGGTCGCGATTTAGGTTCCGAAACGAAACGCCTTACTTTATGCTCGAGGCTGCACGCGTGAACGAAGAACGATTACAATTTTAATCGTAATCTTTGCGATTTTCCGCAATCACAATTTTTACGATTTTATTTGGTCGTGATTCGGCCGCGTGCGTTCCATTTAGCTCCGCGATTTAAACTCTTTGTTTCACCTTTATAAGTTTTTTCTTGATTTCCGAGTAGAGCCTCGAGCCTAGTTTAAGTTTCAGCCGGCCCTCGGGTCCAACGAAAAGAAGGGGCTATATGCCGAAGAGGCCCGACAAACTGTCGCTCAAGAGGGCAACTACCAATGGTTCTTCATTCTTTCTAAGAATGGGGAATCATTCTATGTTACTACTTTGTCACTGTGCTTGCAGTTTCATTAGTAGAATTTTTGTTTGTACTTGGCCGACGCACATTCCGGCCCAACGATACAACTCTCCCCAAAATATCGCGTTGCTTTAGAGTTGCGAGAAACTTTAGAACGGGTCGAATTAGAGTTGCGTTAAATGCCACGCGGTTTAATTAGAGTTGCGAGCAAATGAAAATCGCGATTGATTTAGCGTTGCGCAGCGATGCCGCGATTGTTCTTGCAATTTTGCCGTTTTTATTTATAGTTGAATTGTAGTATTTTATAATACATTTGACGTATGACAAAGTTTCTAGTGTTGCGGAAATTATTTTCGCGTTTGGAGCCTTCAGCTAACTTTTCAGGGGATCTTCAATTATCTTGTTTTTTGATATTACAAATAATTTAATGTTTGCTTTCTATCGGTCTTAATAAATAGTGTCGCGAAGTGATTGCATCGCGAGTTCAAGTTAGCGTTGCGTTGATTAATGATCGCGTTTTTAACTAGAGTTGCGAATACCAGCCTCTAATTGCTTCCAATTGGAAGCCTGTTCCTGAGCCACCCTGGAGGGTGGCACTTTTCTTTTCAGTGTTTTATGTTTGTCCTTCTTTTTACTTTTCTTTCTTAATAATGATACTACCTGGAATGTCTGTTGATGGAAATACTGCTAAAAATTTGCATACATGATAGGAAATTACTGTGTGATCGAAATAAAGAAAAATTTTTAAAAATAAAAGAAAATGAGAAAAAAGGAAAGAAGGAAAAGAAAGAAAAAAAAAGAAAGAGAAAAAGAAAAGAAAGAGAAAAAAGAAAAAAAGAAAGGAAGGGAAGGAAAAAAAGAAAAAATTCGATATAGTAGATTTCAGTTAGAGTTAATACTAGTGACTGTTCTTTATTGCAGTTTAACTTGAAAATATTTTTTCCCAATCGCTGCAATTTTATTTTCACCTTTTTTTTTAGTAGAGCTAATTTTTATAACTTTTCGAGCTTGCTTTGTAGAAATTGAAATTCACTCGCGATATCCGTAAATGTTTAAACAAAAATCCTTGCGCGAAAAATGTTCCTGGCTGTACTTGGACCTTTGCATGGTGATAGTGGAAGTTTTATATTTTGCTTCCGAATAATCGTTTCTCGCTTCTTTGTAGAAGCAAAATAGAATAAATGTAGCCAAATGTGACTACTTGAATTTTGACTTTCTAATGAAATTTATACTACCAATCAGTTTAATCTGGAAATTATAAAAGAATATATCACCTTGGGCGAAATCCAATTACCTATTGTTATAAAAAAATAGCTGCATTTGTCACATGAATTGTGATATATTATCTTCGGTAAAATTCAGTTATTACGAATTAAAAACAACTTCAATGGTGGGGCTTAGGGATTTCACTAACCCAATGCATGAGACTGTTACAGATTCATAGATGAACCCAAAATATAATATATTCAACAAATGGAAGTACAGACTTACTTGAAAGTGGAATATATACAATACAGATCTAGAAATATTATCAAGGACACGATTGAAAACTTAAAAATTAAGGAGCCAGCCTCGTCGATCCCATTTGTGAGTTTAAGATTTATATAATGCTTTACTAATTACTTTCGGTTTGTCTTTGTTTCAGAAGCATTGAAAAGAATCAGCTAAAGAAGAGCATTGCTTAGAATATGTATGACCACATTCTCACCCTGCCCTTGCCCAAGCCCCTGCCCCTGCCCCTGCCCCTGCCCCTGCCCCTGCCCCTGCCGATGTCCCAGCCCCAGACCCTGCCGCTGCCCTTTTTATTAATTATGAGTGTTAGACAAATAATTAGGCAGGCCCAATTATAAATCTAACAATACTTTTATCTCTTTATGTAGGTAGGATTTGTTTAAACACACAACCTTAGACCTTTATACAGGCAGGGTTTACACGAAATGAAATTATTAGACTTTTACTTAGGCAGGGTTTATGAAACTAAAAATCGATTCAGTCGGTTTTAGCTATACGAGTATGGGAAAGTATCTATTGCAGTCCTGAGTAGGTAGGATATTATTGAAATTGTTCTCTTAATTGAAGTCTTAGATGTTATACTAGGTAGGGTCATCTTAGTTTTAAGTTAGATCTTTAGCCAGGCAGGGCGCATTTGAATCTAATCTAGTATTTAAGAAGGGAGGATTTATTTTTAGCTGTGTCTTAGTTTTTAAGACAGTAGTGTTCACCACTGCAATAATATTTCGTTGCCTAATTCTTAAGATCGTGGCATATATTTTTTTTTAAGTTTTATTTCAGGAAATTGAATCCTCTTGCAGATTTTTTTTCAGGTTTCCTTCTGATATTCAATTTAGCTTTCGGTCGTTAATTTTCTAACTACGCCTCTTCTTGTCTTACTTGTACTACGGTCACGTAGTGAATGTTCTACAAATTGACAATAAGAGGAGATTTTTCTTCCTTACAAATGATAGTAGACTTAGTTTTCGCGTAATTGGAGGGTGGAAGGGCCGTGGCTAGGGTGGGTCTCCATGCGCAGTAACCTCCACGGGGTGAGACCTGGGCAATCAATTATTTACTGTATAATTGGTAAACGTTTAAGAGACGTTTGATAATTATATGGAAAATAATTCGAGCGAATGACTGCGCATTGCACTTTTCCTATTTTAATCAACGACGTCTCAAAATAAAAGGAAGCGGATAAGCTAAACGATAAAAAATACCCCGCTGCCATACCTAAATGCCGTTGGCCGTAATAACAATTTTAATTGTTTAACTGCTTATAACAATTGAACTGCACATGGAATCATGTTTCCACCTGTTGGAGATGGTAGCCCATGCCTCTGGCTTTACTTTATCTCCTCTGGTCGTTGATGTACCTAGCCACAAAGTGGCAGAAATCGCATTTATTATAATTTCTTTAAACAAATTCAATTATCTCGCGTTCTACTGGGCCGACTTTAATCAACGACGTCTCAAAATAACAGGAAGCGGATAATCTACACGATAAAAAATACTCGACTGCCGTACCAAAATGCCGTTGGCCGTAATAACAATTTTAATTGTTTAACTGCTTATAACAATTGAACTGCACGTGGAATCATGTTTCCACCTGTTGGAGATGGTAGCCCATGCCTCTGGCTTTAATTTATCTCCTCTGGTCGTTGATGTACCTAGCCACAAAGTGGCAGAAATCGCATTTGTTTATAATTTCTTTAAACAAATTCAATTATTTCGCGTTCTACTGGGCCGATTTCAATCAACGACGTCTCAAAATAAAAGAAGGCGGATAATCTACACGATAAAAAATACCCCGCTGCCATACCTAAATTCCGTTGGCCGTAATAACAATTTTAATTGTTTAACTGCTTATAACAATTGAACTGCACGTGGAATCATGTTTCCACCTGTTGGAGATGGTAGCCAATGCCTCTGGCTTTACTTTATCTCCTCTGGTCGTTGATGTACCTAGCCACAAAGTGGCAGAAATCGCATTTATTATAATTTCTTTAAACAAATTCAATTGTCTCGCGTTCTACTGTGCCAATTTTAATCAACGACGTCTCAAAATAACAGGAAGCGGATAATCTACACGATAAAAAATATCCCGCTGCCATACCTAAATGCCGTTGGCCGTAATAACAATTTTAATTGTTTAACTGCTTATAACAATTGAACTGCACATGGAATCATGTTTCCACCTGTTGGAGATGGTAGCCCATGCCTCTGGCTTTAATTTATCTCCTCTGGTCGTTGATGTACCTAGCCACAAAGTGGCAGAAATCGCATTTATTATAATTTCTTTAAACAAATTCAATTATCTCGCGTTCTACTGGGCCGACTTTAATCAACGACGTCTCAAAATAACAGGAAGCGGATAATCTACACGATAAAAAATACTCGACTGCCGTACCAAAATGCCGTTGGCCGTAATAACAATTTTAATTGTTTAACTGCTTATAACAATTGAACTGCACGTGGAATCATGTTTCCACCTGTTGGAGATGGTAGCCCATGCCTCTGGCTTTAATTTATCTCCTCTGGTCGTTGATGTACCTAGCCACAAAGTGGCAGAAATCGCATTTGTTTATAATTTCTTTAAACAAATTCAATTATTTCGCGTTCTACTGGGCCGATTTCAATCAACGACGTCTCAAAATAAAAGAAGGCGGATAATCTACACGATAAAAAATACCCCGCTGCCATACCTAAATTCCGTTGGCCGTAATAACAATTTTAATTGTTTAACTGCTTATAACAATTGAACTGCACGTGGAATCATGTTTCCACCTGTTGGAGATGGTAGCCAATGCCTCTGGCTTTACTTTATCTCCTCTGGTCGTTGATGTACCTAGCCACAAAGTGGCAGTAATCGCATTTATTTATAATTTCTTTAAACAAATTCAATTGTCTCGCGTTCTACTGTGCCAATTTTAATCAACGACGTCTCAAAATAACAGGAAGCGGATAATCTACACGATAAAAAATATCCCGCTGCCATACCTAAATGCCGTTGGCCGTAATAACAATTTTAATTGTTTAACTGCTTATAACAATTGAACTGCACATGGAATCATGTTTCCACCTGTTGGAGATGGTAGCCCATGCCTCTGGCTTTAATTTATCTCCTCTGGTCGTTGATGTACCTAGCCACAAAGTGGCAGAAATCGCATTTGTTTATAATTTCTTTAAACAAATTCAATTATTTCGCGTTCTACTGGGCCGATTTCAATCAACGACGTCTCAAAATAACAGGAAGCGGATAATCTACACGATAAAAAATATCCCGCTGCCATACCTAAATGCCGTTGGCCGTAATAACAATTTTAATTGTTTAACTGCTTATAACAATTGAACTGCACATGGAATCATGTTTCCACCTGTTGGAGATGGTAGCCCATGCCTCTGGCTTTAATTTATCTCCTCTGGTCGTTGATGTACCTAGCCACAAAGTGGCAGAAATCGCATTTATTATAATTTCTTTAAACAAATTCAATTATCTCGCGTTCTACTGGGCCGACTTTAATCAACGACGTCTCAAAATAACAGGAAGCGGATAATCTACACGATAAAAAATACTCGACTGCCGTACCAAAATGCCGTTGGCCGTAATAACAATTTTAATTGTTTAACTGCTTATAACAATTGAACTGCACGTGGAATCATGTTTCCACCTGTTGGAGATGGTAGCCCATGCCTCTGGCTTTAATTTATCTCCTCTGGTCGTTGATGTACCTAGCCACAAAGTGGCAGAAATCGCATTTGTTTATAATTTCTTTAAACAAATTCAATTATTTCGCGTTCTACTGGGCCGATTTCAATCAACGACGTCTCAAAATAAAAGAAGGCGGATAATCTACACGATAAAAAATACCCCGCTGCCATACCTAAATTCCGTTGGCCGTAATAACAATTTTAATTGTTTAACTGCTTATAACAATTGAACTGCACGTGGAATCATGTTTCCACCTGTTGGAGATGGTAGCCAATGCCTCTGGCTTTACTTTATCTCCTCTGGTCGTTGATGTACCTAGCCACAAAGTGGCAGTAATCGCATTTATTTATAATTTCTTTAAACAAATTCAATTGTCTCGCGTTCTACTGTGCCAATTTTAATCAACGACGTCTCAAAATAACAGGAAGCGGATAATCTACACGATAAAAAATATCCCGCTGCCATACCTAAATGCCGTTGGCCGTAATAACAATTTTAATTGTTTAACTGCTTATAACAATTGAACTGCACATGGAATCATGTTTCCACCTGTTGGAGATGGTAGCCCATGCCTCTGGCTTTAATTTATCTCCTCTGGTCGTTGATGTACCTAGCCACAAAGTGGCAGAAATCGCATTTGTTTATAATTTCTTTAAACAAATTCAATTATTTCGCGTTCTACTGGGCCGATTTCAATCAACGACGTCTCAAAATAAAAGAAGGCGGATAATCTACACGATAAAAAATACCCCGCTGCCATACCTAAATTCCGTTGGCCGTAATAACAATTTTAATTGTTTAACTGCTTATAACAATTGAACTGCACGTGGAATCATGTTTCCACCTGTTGGAGATGGTAGCCCATGCCTCTGGCTTTACTTTATCTCCTCTGGTCGTTGATGTACCTAGCCACAAAGTGGCAGTAATCGCATTTATTTATAATTTCTTTAAACAAATTCAATTGTCTCGCGTTCTACTGTGCCAATTTTAATCAACGACGTCTCAAAATAACAGGAAGCGGATAATCTACACGATAAAAAATATCCCGCTGCCATACCTAAATGCCGTTGGCCGTAATAACAATTTTAATTGTTTAACTGCTTATAACAATTGAGCTGCACATGGAATCATGTTTCCACCTCTTGGAGATGGTAGCCCATGCCTCTGGCTTTACTTTATCTCCTCTGGTCGTTGATGTACCTAGCCACAAAGTGGCAGTAATCGCATTTGTTTATAATTTCTTTAAACAAATTCAATTGTCTCGCGTTCTACTGTGCCAATTTTAATCAACGACGTCTCAAAATAACAGGAAGCGGATAATCTACACGATAAAAAATATCCCGCTGCCATACCTAAATGCCGTTGGCCGTAATAACAATTTTAATTGTTTAACTGCTTATAACAATTGAGCTGCACATGGAATCATGTTTCCACCTCTTGGAGATGGTAGCCCATGCCTCTGGCTTTACTTTATCTCCTCTGGTCGTTGATGTACCTAGCCACAAAGTGGCAGTAATCGCATTTGTTTATAATTTCTTTAAACAAATTCAATTGTCTCGCGTTCTACTGTGCCAATTTTAATCAACGACGTCTCAAAATAACAGGAAGCGGATAATCTACACGATAAAAAATATCCCGCTGCCATACCTAAATGCCGTTGGCCGTAATAACAATTTTAATTGTTTAACTGCTTATAACAATTGAACTGCACATGGAATCATGTTTCCACCTCTTGGAGATGGTAGCCCATGCCTCTGGCTTTACTTTATCTCCTCTGGTCGTTGATGTACCTAGCCACAAAGTGGCAGTAATCGCATTTGTTTATAATTTCTTTAAACAAATTCAATTATCTCGCGTTCTACTGGGCCGATTTTAATCAACGACATCTCAAATTGAAGCTCTCGGTTCAAGGAACGATCTGAGTCATCATTAGATCGGCCCTCGTGTATAGCTTCGATGCAGTTCTCAAATGAATTGTTAAATTGTTTGTAAAAAATTAACAGTTCATGTAGCATTTGTAAATTTGTTATGGCGGGTAGCGAGATTCTTTACCTACATTTTGAGCTCTCGATCATTGATCTAGCGCCTCCAGAAGCCGAGGTAATTACAGTGACCCGGAGGGCAATTTTGCCGATTCTTTAATTGTTAATAACATTTATACCACAAGTGCCATATTGTTGCACCTGTTGGAGCAGATAGCTATGGTCCGTAGCTTTAATTTAAGACAAGTCTGGTTAAGAAATACGCACTAGAAGCCGAGAAAAGTAGCAATTGTTTAAATTAACGGTGTAATCCAGGAATTCGATTTTGGCAATGCGGAAAACTGCGAAATGGCCGCAAACGCGAGATGGCGCCACATGTCTGATTATCGACTGTCTATGCGGCACTAGTTCGCCAGTTCCATGGCTATGTCACTGACATCGTTACCGACAGATTGTAAAACGCGGTGTTATTTATAAGTTTGTTATCTCGGTTCCCGGTCGTTATTTTGTACTCTATGTGGTGTCAAATGAAAGAGAACGAAATAAGATATTCACCTGTAATTGTCTCCTTGCTGTAACTTGATCCCCTTGCCCGTAATAAATAATTTAATTGCTTATAACAAACCCAGGATCCGTAAACTATTTCTGCCAAGCTACTTAGCTAAGGTATTTACATTTTCAAATATGTTGTTCTTTCGATCAGTTTTCGTGTTTGTAATAAGTACATACTAAAGATAGTATTCTTTTTTTTCGACCTTGTAGCCCCGAAGTTTGTACTTATTGTTAGTGCAAATTACACCTTACATATTGCCCTATATATCTTACTAGCCATCTCGTTATTGCACAGCTATTATATGTATACCTTTCTGTTTCCTATTCCTAAGCTTTCACATCTTATTCTACGCACCAGATCATCTGGCGTAACGTTATGTGGTAGCGTAATCATTATAAATAGATCCTTTTATTTTTTTGTTCCACTCCTGGTATTGAATTTCATAGTATCTTCATTTGATTCTCTCCGTCAATTTCTTTACTTCAGTTATCATCAAATTCACATTGCTAAACTCGTTTGATTCTTTTTTAAATAATCTTACCCTTCTGTTATGCTTGTAGCTTTCCTTTTTTCTGTTTTTACTAAATGTCACTTATCAATCTTTCTGTCTCCTGTTACATAGTTGCTAATATATTATTCGTGTCTGCAGGTTTCGGAGGCAAAGAGTAAGGAGCATTGACCTGCAGTTCTCATTGTGCATAAAAACAAGAAAGAAGAAAGAATAACTCTTGCCACATATTCAGTTACCGTAAATTGGTTTTGCGGGATCGGAAGATTTGTGCAAACAAGGCAGATGTAAGTGTCATATAAAATATTTATATTTCATATAACAAAAGGTACTACACAGAACTAAATGTAAATATATCTTAATTTATTCTGCAGAAGCCTACGCCATTCCACACTGCTCCACGCTCTTCTAGGCATCGCTGTTTGCTCTCAGAACCATGCTACCCTGCTGCTCAATCTACCCTCTTCTGCACCACCAACTACACTGTGTAATTTCCCTCGTTTATGCATCTTTCCCTTTCCTCCCCGTTTCATTTCAAATTCCTAAGTCAATCTGATATCCTATTATTTCTAGCTCTATACATTCTGTTAATAGGTTTTCTAACGTTCTAAATGTTTGTCTGTGTAGGTTGTATCTTTCATTCTTTTCCTTCTCCCAATATTTCATTATCCTTTAATGCTTTCGCATCTTACCTGCACTATTGATTGCTGATTACACCCTCTTTTGTTTTTACTTAGTTTAGTAGTGTTTCTGTTGTAATATATTTAAACCTTTCGTTATATCTTGTTTCTTCACTTTTATTGTCTCGATCCTGCTGCTGCATTTTAGAATCTCTTCTTTTACGGCCGTCCGTCAATTCCTTTATTTCCGCTCTGATCAAATTCACTCTTACGAGACTGGTTCCATTCCTTTTTAAATAATCCATCCTCTCGTTCTCTTATACATATGATTTGGCGTTCCCCTATTTCGTTATCCTCCAAATATCCCTTAACGATCTTTCTCTCTCCGGTTACATACCTTTACTAATATACTTTTTGTGTGTGCAGGTTCCGCAGGCAAAGAGTAAGGAGCATTGGCCGGCACTTATCATGCGTAAATGCAATAAAGAAGAAAGAATTATTCTTGCATCATACTTTAGTTACAGTAAATTAGTTTATAAAAATAGTTTGTAATTATTAGCGCGTAAGATTAATTTAGAACAGTTGTGTAACTGTTATGTATATCTATTATATATTTTATTTTGTATTCAGTTTATTCGGTAGATCTTGTGTAAACTTTAGTAGTACATTTACTACAAGTTCTACTGAATATGCCAAATATAAAATGAAAGATATAATAAATAATTTACATATGCACAAGTTACACAATCGTTGTAATTTATAATAAGCTTTGTCACATAAGATACGTAAACTTTAGTATAAGTTTTATCTGTAAGATATATTGTCAATTAACTTCATACAATAGTTTATAAGTATTAGATTATTTATGTTTATACTATTCTGGTATTACACGAATGTTAGTTTAGAATTAATACAAGATTTAGTTCTTAGATATATTGTAAATAGATATAAAAGAATAGTTCATAAGTATTAGCTTGTTAATTTGAATTATAAAATTTTTGTAGCTTGTATCTCCATTGATTAGTTTAAATAAATGGTCAATGAAAAGAATTGCACAGCCCTTTTTATTTTCATACCTTACCAATCCTTGAAAGAACCTAAGTCCAATTCCTTAAACAAGTACTACCGTGAAGGAACTTTAAATGTAAAGTTCATGAGCGGAGAACTTGTAAAAATAAACCTTAACATTACTAAATATATTGCAACCTGGTATACATAAAACGCCTAACCAAAAAGCAGGTTGCAAAGACATGCCTAGCGAAAGTGAAATACGGTTGCAAATGACATCTCGCGAAAACGCAACAAAGTTGTAACCAGCGCCTCCGGTAAATATAAGATAGTTGCAAATAACGCCTAAAAGAATGCTACAAGGTTGCAAAGAAGTCTTCATAAAAATGCAATTCAGTTGCAACAAACGCCTCGCTAAAACGCAACAAAGTTGCAACAAACGCCTCGCTAAAACGCAACAAAGTTGCAAACAACGCCTCGCGAAGACGCAGCTAAAATTCTCGCAAAATTTTATAACACGTGTACGCCAAAATTTTCAACAATGTTGCAAAAAATTCTGGACAAACGTTTGCAACAATGTTACGCCAAAAATTTGCAACAAAGTTGCAAAAATTCTTGAGAAAAATTTGCAACAATGTTACGCCAAAAATTTGCAACAAAGTTGCAAAAATTCTTGAGAAAAATTTGCAACAATGTTCGGCCAAAATTTTTGCAACAAAGTTGCAAAATTTCTGCAAAAAGTGCGTGTTCGCAAGGAATTGTTTTGCAACTTTGTTACATTTTCTTAGAGCTCAATTAGCAACTTTGTTGAATTTTTGCCAGGCGTTGATTTCAACTTTGTTGAATTTTCTTAAAGCTCGATTTGCAAGATATGAAGACTTTGATAGTGATGAAAAAGATTGAGAATTTTCTGCTGCCAAGTTTAATAACGTATAGGGCAATTTTGATAAGTTTCTCGCATCAGGACTTTGCATTTAAAGTTCGTCCACGGTACTTCTTATATAAGGAATTGGGCTTAGGTTCTTTCAAGGATTGGTAAGGTATGAAAATAAAAAGGGCAGTGCAATTCTTTTCATTAAACCTTTATTTAAACTAATTAATGAAGATACAAGTTACAAGAATGTTGTAATTCAATTTACAAGCTAATACTTATTAACTATTCTTTCATAACTATTTACAATACATCGTACAACTAAATGTTGCATCAATTCTAAACTAACGTTTATATAATTTAAAAATACTATAAACAGAAATAATCTAATACTAATTACAGCAATTGTGTAATTTAAATTATTCATTATATGTTTCATTTTATATTTAGCCGATTCAGTAGAACTTGTAGTAAAAGTACTATTAAACTTTATACAAGAGCTACTGAATAAACTGAAGATAAAACAGAATATATAATAGATATACGTCAGACAGTTAATTACACAATTGCTGCAAATAAATATAAATATAACTAAAGTATCTTCTTCTTCAGTAGAAGAAGTTTCTTCTTTCTTGCTTTTATGCGAGAAGAGACGTGCTGGTCAATGATCCTCAGCCTTTCCCAAGAAACCTGCACACAAAAAATATATTAGTAAATACGTAAGGGGAGAGAAAAAATTGCTAAGGGAAGTTTAGAGGAAAGAGAAATAGGGCAGAGCCATACAAGGAGCATAAGAGAAAGACAGAATTAAAAAGGAATGAAATGAGTTTCATAAGAATGAATTTGGTGACATTTGAAGTGAAGGCATTGACGGAGGGCCTTAAAGGTGGAGACTATGAAACACGACAGCAGGAATGAGAAAATAAAAGTGAAGAAGCAAGATATAATGGAAGGTTTAAATGCATTAGAACAGCAACACTACTAAGTAAGAACGAAAGAGGGTGTAATCAGCAATCAATAGTGTGGGATCGGTCGCCTCCATCAAAGAACATAGTTAAGAGGAACAAACGAATAGCAAATATTGGGAAGGGGCCGTGGCGTAAATGGACTGATCAGTGCCTAGTAATACGAAGATCTCGGGTTCGATTCCCGAAGCCTGCCCTTCCTTTTTATTCGGTTCCTACAATAGTGCAGATAAGATGCAAAACCATTAAACAATGAAGAAATATTGGGAGAGAGAAAAGAATGAAAGATGGGCCCTCACAGACAAAAACTTAGAAAGTTAGAAAACCTATTAACAGAATGTATAGATGTTATGTATATCTATACATAATAGGATATCAGAATGACTTAGGAATTTGAAATAAAACCAGGAGGAAAGGAAAAGATGTATAACCGATGTGCCCTAAAGAGATAAGAAATAGCGTGATACGTAAGGTAGAGAAAGTTTGAAAACAATGAGCAAAACGAAAGATGAAAGTGCAAGAGTGAAGGTAGTATTGTAAAGAAAGGTTATATGTACACTAGCCCAACTTTCATTGCTGTGAGGCCGAAATAGAGAATAATACTGCTATTAGTATGTGTTTAGTGTATGCTGGAAAATTTGTTTACAGAGAAAGAGCTTGATTGTTGCAGACTAAAATGAACAATGAAACTTGCCATGTAACTACACATATTAATTTTAATGTAGATTGTATTACCGTGTTTGCTAACACTTTATCGATATGTAAATGATAGTACGAATCGATTTTCGAGCATTATTAATTTAATTTTATAAATGAAGACATAAATAATCAAATGTCATTACGTTTAACATACCTCTATTTATAAACGAGTGCTTCAAATAACGCACCACACGTATCCCTGTCTTATGTGCACCCTAAGTGGCTCCTGTTTCGCCATCTATAAAGAACTGTTCAAAACTACACATTTGTCTGCTTTATCTAGAGTCATTAGTATTGCCACCTATAGAGATGGGAGTGAAACAGCCGGGCTTCTGCCATATCTACACTGAAGGTAAGTAAGAGGCGCGAGTAGTTTCAAGGAGTTCTGTATAGATGACGATGTCATAGCAGGCGCGAGTAGTTTCAAACACTTCCGTATAGATGGCGACACTATAGACAATTTTTCGGGTGTCAATAAGACAGAGCACGAGTAGTTTCAAACACTTCTTTATAGATGGCCCTACGATATATGCCACACACCGGCGAGATACTCACGTTGCGAAAATGCCCCGGCAATTCGGGCCGTACGAATACATTGTATGATTGGTCTATTCATATATTTGTACAGTATTTGTTGTTTTCTTCGGAGAATGTTTTTATTGGCTCAGTTTCTGTTTTATACAAAACATCTAACAAACACAGATGCTGTCCGCTGACATTTGTTTTAAAACTTCGCCTCGTGAAAGCGGCTAATCTATCGTCTTCGCGATTTTCTAGTCTTGCGGTTCCCAAAGGGCACGCTAAAGTACAATTGCGATACTCATTTTTAACAGTGCTCGTATGTCGACACGTCTAATCAAAATGCCTAACTACTAATCGTGGTGGTCGTTAAAAAGTTAGAACGTAAGAAAGTGCTTCTCGCTGAACGATTGGGCTAAATCAGCAACGGACGGGGGACATCAGCTAGGCCATGGAAACAAATTTCACTATCGTTTGTAAACGATTCGCTATATACAAAAAACCGTCAATACAATTTCTCGCTTTAGCAGACGCATTAATTCTCACTCGCGCGAAAGCGTGTGTTTCGCTTTATCGTTACAGTTTTTCTCGATCGAGCAGCAAAAATCGAAACGAAAGAGAAACATTGATGTTTTAGAAGTGTACGGTGCTTCGTTGAACGAAAACTGCGTTAAAACGAACTTGTTTAAAATTGTAGGCGCGTGTATATTGTTGCGTGCATCTGACATCGTATCGTACGGAGACTCAGTAGGGAACTAGAGAAAGTTTTGTTAACCCATAAACATTTAGTAACATTAAGTAACAACTTATATTCCTGCAACAACAATGGGATCGTTCATTGTACCTTCTTGTCTCGAGCCAAGTGTTCGAAGTGGCCTCTGCTACCAGCAGCAGCTGCTTAAATACTTAACAAATGTTGTAACAGTATGCGTGCGTATCGTCGTTTGGGAGCCCCCGATTGTGACGACTTCATTGTAATAATACTAATACACACGCTTCTAAATGACTTTCTCGATATCTCTACCTCCCTTTTTGCTTTTTTTTAATTCTTTTACATTGGCGTAGAATTTGATAATGACACCACGAACAAAGCAACATTACAAAATATAAATAATTCCCGCTACCGCGTAACTGATTTTTAATGCAACAGCAGAATCGATACAAATGTTGAATGTTCATTAGCTATTATTTATTCCATTCGCGTTCATCGAATGACAAATAAAGAATTTGTTTTGGGAACTCACGGGTCTACGATGACGAAGAAACGACTAGTGTAGCAAAACAATGTGATCTTTAAGGATGATACTCTAAATTGTTTTCTGTATAAACTTGGCTAGAATTTTCTATTTGGCGTGTGCGCCGTTCCTTTGTTCAATTTCGTTGACGTTTTCATCGAATCAATTCTCTAACAATCCTATAAATTCTCGTGTCTCTGCCGGTGCGCAAATGATACTCACTCGAAATGTGATCGCAGAATGAATTGGAGGAAAGAATACAAAATTATAAAAAAACTAGTTGACCTTATCCATGATCAATACAAATTTCGAGTAAAAATGATCGACATTCTAGCAGAATTCAAACTCAGCGCGACCATAAAAAACGCATCGCCATCGCCAATTCAAACTGTAGATAAAGCAGGGAGTGATATTGTCTCTTAAATTGAGCAAGTTTTCGTCCAACCTCGTTATTACAGAGTCCAATTGATAATGTCAAGAGCAAAGTGAGGAGCGGCAGTTTCCAAAACGAAGATAATTGACGGAAGAAAATAATATAAAAAGAAACTATTTACCATAGTACATTAATAATCTTTTTATCATCGCTCCGCTTCTGTTCCTCCCTTCACTTTCTCTATTTAAATGTGCGTTATTTTACCCTCCTTCAACGCGCGTACAATGTAACATAATTTGTCGCTCGATAATCCACAGAATCCTTATTATTCTTCTCCGTCAGATCATCTGTTGATATGGTATCAAGGATTCTGCGAGAGGTACGACTGGATCGAGCGTCGCGAAACAATCTTTTTTATGCAAACAATTCGTGTTCCGTAGCGAGTATCACCGGCGTAGTCGAACGTTTCTACGTAGCGTGTAAAACGAAAGTGAAACGTTTAAGCAGCTAATGGTTAAGTCTGCGTAACTCCATGGCTGCGATGTCATCCACGGATATAAGCTTTTCTATAGGAATGCAAGAGAGTTCGCCGCCGACGCACGACTGCGGCTGCTGCCACCTAGCTTCCCTTTCCGCCTCTTTAGCCTTTGTCTCAGCCTCTCTGGCCCTTCGTTCTTTCAATTTCAGCGAAAAGATCGCCACAGATCTGGCCCTTTTCATCAGGCTCTGCTTCACCCTTGTTTTCTTTGCCTCTCGTTCCTCTTTCGATGGTTTCTCCTCTTCCTGGCTGGATATCGTTTTGCTGGAATCGGAAAGACCACCTGTATCTTTCTCTCTGTCCGGGTAATGCGACGACTGTTGTTTGTGATCTTGTGCCTCGCGCTGATGGTGTTGATAATGTTGCTTCTCAGTTTTCTCACGTTCTTTCTCTCTTTCTGGGGAGAATCGGAACTTTTGGCTCCTGTGCGCCACTGTCCATGGCGGGGCGGACCTTTAAAAGAATAATTAGTCTCGATCTGTTCTATTATTAATATTATACCAAGCATAATGTTCAGATATACACCTAAGGAGGTCACTGTCCGACGACGAGGCAAGTTCTTTCGAGACGATGCAATCGGTAGACCTATGGAGGGTTAATTCGTCTCCACTTCCACTGACGGCACCGGCTCCACTGATCTCGGAATCACTGGACTTTCGACCACCAGCTTCCAGACCTAATCTTCGAACCCAGTCCACTCCACCATGGGGTCCGATCGTTAAGTGGTGGCTATAGTGGTCGGCTCCACCTGCTGCTTCCGATTCGTTCTGGAGCCACTCCCTCGAACGTCTCCCTACAGATATTCATGTTCAACTATCACGCAAGCTCGCGTTCCATCGACATTAGTCTGCGCATAAAGAATATAGAAACGGACGAACCTCGTTCACCGCCTGGTATGGAGCACCTAGGGGCGTTATGAATGTCGCGAACGGTTCCCAGAATATTTTCCGTCAAGAACGTAGGCGTGCCCACGTCACTGCTGCACGCGCTCCCAGGCGTCTGTGCTCCCGAAGGTGTTTCCGAGATTCTCGGCACCGAACCTGCGCTGGGCGTGGGTGGACCACTGGGCGTCTGGGCGCTGGACGCCAGTGTCGGCGTTTCCGGAAGACTGGAGGATGCCGCGTCACCGGTACGATCGGAAATCAGTTGCTGTTCTTCGCTCTCTCCGTCTGCTGGACTCACCACGAATCTCCCTGAGTTCGAGCGAAATTAATAGATGGTAGGAGGGAGGACGAGATCGCGGCCATTCGTTTACCCGATCGGTGGGCGAATTAAATGAATTTACTTTTACAGCGCCTTTGGAATTCGTAGGATTTCTTGAGATCTTTTTCTTTTTCGATGTCCTCGGAACTGGCGAAACTTTTCGAACGATCGCACTTAATTCTGTTACCGATCGGGTTCCATAAGCGGGGACACTGTTTGCAGAAGAAGCGGAAGAATGTCGGGGTTGCAACAATGACGAAGCTGGATCGCGGCGGCACGTTTAATCGATGAACAATATCGACCGTATCATCGACGAAAATTTATTTACCTATCACTGTCGCGGGCTGCTGTTCGGGCGACGGAGTAGACGACAATCTGCGAACTGCCTCCCGTCTCGCGAACTCTACCTTGGCCATCTCGGTGGCCACCCAATGAGGAATATCCGGAATCGCGCAGATTATGATAAATCGAATCCCCAGCATAATGTGTTCCAGGGCAACTATCAGCAATATCGTTTGAGTGGCCGACATTTCTGGGAACGTTCGTTGCACTTGTCCGCTCAGTCCAATCAGGGCGCAATTCACTAGGATGGCGACGAGCCCCATGGCCTCCATGGCGTTCTAGCAGACCGAGAGAAGTTTCTGTTTATCACATCGTCGACAAATATAATATTTGTCTACTTTCTAAAAATGTAGTTCAATCTATATATTTAATATCGTTTAGGTAGAAATTAATAGCGTAGAACCATGCAAATTCTATCATTATAAATTTGTGAAAAAAGGTATTGCCCGTTAATTGTATTTTTAAATAAATAGTAATAATAATAATGATAATAATATCGTTGCTGTTTTCTTAATCCTTTCAATCTTGGTCGGCTAATCGAAAGTTTTCCCGAGGCGTTTCACAGTTGAATTTTTCGAGAAGGAATCCTTTTGAATTTGGACGCTACACACCTGCCAGGTACCGATGTTGGAAACCCTTCGACCGAATGGCCGTTGGAGCACGAAGCAGAGCTTGAAAGCGTCACCTCGCAGCTCGAGAAGATTTCCAAGCAGAGCTGCGACCGCGGCCAAAGGGAAAGCAGAAGAGAACAGACAGACGTATCCCAGTTGCGACAGCATCTCCAGGTGTTCCGAAAACGCACCGTCGTACTGCGAATCGAAACGTTTACACGTCAATTACCTGTCCACATTTTTCATGAATACTTTTCGTCGTCGGTATATGTATTATAATTGTTGAAGTACGGCGATACAATTCATTACAATTTATTTTGTTATTAGCATTGTATCGCGTATGCTTCAAATAGAAATATAATTTCAATCCTTCGGTATCGAAGTCTCCGCAGACTTTATTTCTAGATAAATATATCCTTGTAATATAATCAAATATATATATATATATACAATCGCATAGTTCGCGTCATTCAGAGTTTCGTTGCAAATCTTATTGCTGGTGTCGCTATACCAAACAGTTGAAGTAATAAAACTGCAACGGGATATTGGTCTCTACGCAATCTCAGGAACATCTAGCGGGACCTGTTCTCTTACGTGATTAGTGTAACTAGCTTAGGTAGTGCAAGGGTAACTATGCTCGTAAACTCAAAATAAAAAGCTAGCGCTTAAACATGACGTCAGCGTGAGAAGCCGTGAATTTTTTTTCCGTCTACCCTTTTAATTACTCCATAGGTCGCTATTATGCTTTTCATTTCTATAGACATCGCTTTTTTGTAACGATTAGAATAGTAATTGAAAGGGTTATATATTATTTAACGATAGGATGAACAGGTGACATTACCTTTTTGCTCGATACCTGTGGGTCGTCGATGGAATCGTTGGGAAACGGGGAAAAAAATCATTAAAATTCTGCAAAAAGAACCGATCAGACAGCATAGGACAACGTTCATCAACATCCATAATGGTTAAGCCACGTCCATTTTCACGTAATCCCAGCGGCACAGTGTCACGCTTACAATTTAGGATACCTCAAGAGAAAGAAAAGAAAGACGCAAGAAAAAGAAGATTCTGTGCAAGCGGGCCGGGGAAACACGAGGAATATACCAGAACGGAAAGATAGAGGATTATCGATGCGATGAAGGAAAGGGAACCGTCAGCCGCCAGCAATCGAAATTTCAGCAGCTCGGCTCTCGTTCGATTCCTCTTATCGCCGACAGCGAGGCACAATTTTGGAAAAATAATGATTGAAACGACGAAGAATCGAATAACTGAAGCAACAAAGAATCGATCGATTGCGACAACGAACAAGTAGGACGATTCGAACGTTAATTTCAATCTTCGATTTCGTTCGGTAAATCCGACGAGGCACGGCGATTCGATTGACCGGATAGATGATTCTACAATTTCGATTCTCTACTTCGAGCCCTTTCGATCGCCAGCGCGGCCAGTTTCTGCGCCCAATGAGACTGTGCATCGAAAACGAAAGAAATTAGCTAAATCTAGATCAAACCTTGAACGTAACGTCACTAAGTAGAGAATTTGTGGGATGCCCTACTCTGTAGAGGGAACTCTCCAGCTCTGCTTGACTGACGTTTCTTGGCTGCTTCGATTTTCCACTGTCCGCCCGTTGCTCGCTCTTCTCCTCGGGCTCCTTTCCGGCCTCCTCGTTCTCATCACCAGGCGGTGGTCTTGCCTCGCTCGGGCTCAACGCGCCGAACAGCTCGAAGCTGAGACGGGCCAATCGTAGCTGCTCGATGAGATAGGGCACAGCGGACTCCTTTAGATTGCCGATTACTTGCCTCGCGATCAGCAGAGCGGCCAGTTGCTGAAACGAAAGTGAGCATTTTCTGGGATATCTGTTTTTTCTTCTTTCTAGAAATTTTGTTCGCGCGATGAATGAAATTTTCGTGGGCTCGAAAGTTTGCGGATTATTGTTGTTCGAGTCAGACGGGAATCGATCCCAGGACCTCTGCGTTGAAAGCCGTACGCCGTTACAGGTCGTTGAGTGCACAATTTGTATAAATATGAGCAATTCCTGTATATTTTTTAAGAGCTTTTTTCCGCGAGAATTGTATATTCGAAGACCTGAGTGGCATTGATTAGAAATAAACTTCACGAGAATGATATTTAAGTACACTGCTCGCAGTTCTCCTTCGAGTGTCTGACAACCGGTCGACTTATACTACTGCCACGTTTCCCGTAGCGGTAACACAAAGAGCGTCGCTTATATTGCAATTCTCTTCGATTCTTCTTTGGGTTTTAAACAGATTGTTTAGTGTGCAGTGCGAGGAGGAAGTGAGTTTATAGAGTACAGAATTTGAAACGATCTCAGGAATATTTCTCAAGTTTGTGAGAATTCTTACCGACTTAACAAGTTCTATATGTATATATCTATATTTTCGTAGCAGATTGAACATTCGAGGTCCTGGGTTTCCTTGATCGGAGATCAATTTCACGTGAATGAAAGGGGAGAATTCCGAGATACAATAATCGCAGTTCTACTTCGAGTGTCAGACAATCGGTTGACTTATACTACTGCCATGTTTCCTATAACAGTTATACAGTGACCACCATTTCGTTATTATAATTCTCATCGATTACTAACAGTGTCTAAGAGCTAGTTACGAAGAAATTCGTAAGAATGTAGAATTTTGTACAATAATAATAATAATAATAAAAAAAAGTAGTAATAAATAAATCGATCTAGCTTGTCTAAGATTCTGTCTATGAACATTCTCGAGAAATAAACGTTAATAGAATATGTATATATATATATTATAGCACTATATTTTGGAGAGTGTGAGAGAAGTATAAGAGGAAGAAACAGGAATAAAGGGATCCTTACCTCTTTGAGCCTCTCCTGATCCTGTAGGTAGAAGGCGATGTAAAATAGCGATAGGAAGGAGTTTACAAACTGAAACTGAAATACATAGTCCCTTCTGTATACTCTCTATTTGTCGTGGTGAATTAAAACGCACACTACAGAACGCACGAGACGCAAACTTAAATATATACAGACATCTCTGTACCCTCTACGCATAGGCAATTTCTCGTTTCTTATCTTTTTTTTTCATTTTAACGAAGCGCAAGCAGAAAAGTATTCTCGAGGAGAATCGGATATATCATGCAGCGACAGAGACAGCCAGAGCGGACTTTCATTTGTTTCATATCGGATACAAAAGAAAAAGCCTCCCTTTAGTGCTAACGTTTATGGTCCACCTCTAAGATATATTGTACGTTAATATTAATTAAGGGTCGGAGCATTTTCTCTTTTGCAAAATACTGTTCTAAGCAAACGTTGAGAAATATATATAGATCTAGTTTCGTTGGACTTTCGCGAACGAAAATTTTTCTCTTTTCGGATACGATGGAAGTTATTTGTTATTCTTGTTTTCTTTTATATCTTAAACAAGAAATTATAGTGCTGTTTAATATTGTAATTTCTTACAATGTTTAAAAATATCATGGAATAAAAATCGTCTATTTATTGTGAAATAGAATTCCCTGAAATTCTTATAATTGAAGAGCACTTTTCCGGATGAACGAAATAAATAATCAATCCGTCGGGGGAAGTAAAAGGAAATAATAACTTCTCGATTCGATTAGAGGAGGACTCGTAAAAACATCTATCACAACACATCAAGTAACTCTACTCATTGAAAGTGGAGAGAGTTCTTCTTTATTACCAGTGCCACCTTGTAGATCAGATGATTCTCGTACTCGGTGTCTAGTCGATAGTTTTCTGCGTCCAACACACAAAAATTACAAATACTATCTACCGTAACATGACCGCTCTCCAATATTAAAAAAACAAATAAAGAAAAAGCAGAAAATGGAAAATAATAGGTAGAAGGAAGGCTAGTCAAAGAAATAGAATAGTGAGAAGATTGTAGAGACAAGTGTAAGATCCCTTTCGCAGGAACGATACAGGTATCGTTGAAAAGTTACAAAGAATTTATCAGGATCATGAAAAGCTCCTTTCTCCTTCTCAGTGATATCAATCTCACAATCAGTTATGAATGATTATTAAATCGAAAACACATGTCGTCGTGCGAAAGAGGTCTAGCCAGTTCTAAACGGTACATCTCGCTCGTACGATATACAATATTCTTGCTATAGTAAAATACACCAATGCATTCACCTCTCGAAGGTCCGTTCATTTATATGTATACTCGTATTAATCAAGGAGACTGTTCCGAGTTGATTTCTAGAAGGAAGCTAAGCCGTGGAAAGATTCGAAAAGTATATAACGCTGTTAGGCCCTCGACAGCAGAAGAGAAACGAAAAAGGGAGAAACTAGACGTGCACAGTGTCCCGTGAGAAGAATACACAAAATCGAATCCGATGAATTCGTACAAAGACATTTCTTTCGGGGTACGATTGATCGTGCCGAGAGAGAGATGTGCGAACACTATGGGAGGCAAAGAATGTACATGGTATTTTCTTTGTATCGTTCTTTGTTGGCTCCCCGATATATTACACGTACCCATGTCGTTCAACCACACGGCGACCTTAAAGTAAGCCTCGTCCATTAAAGCTATCACCACGGCGAGGAGAACTTTTGGCACGTAACTCAGCCAGAAACCGTATCCTCTGGATTCCAGACGGGCGTCCCACCAATCCTGCGACACCGAGTGTTTCCAGTGAGATGAAAGGTAGATCGATAGACGGACATTGTGCGAAATAACACGGTTATATTATCTATATTATATTTGTATTATTGTAATTTAAATGAACTTGTGCAAATCGTTGCACGGGCCGTGAAAGTGACTATTTTCATTGTTCGCGAGGATTTTTTTCAACGATTAAAATGGTCAGTCGGTGACTGAAATTTTTTCTTGTCGGACTAATCGACGATCATATTCGTATTTTTGTGAAACACTTGTTTCTTTTCACGAATGACGCGTGCAATTGCTATTGGCATTACAATTAATGTATTCGAACAAGGAAGAAGCGTGAATTGTTTTAACCAGTGCTTCATGAAAATTTTCCGTAGGAAAAGTGGTCGAATCGGAGCGTTTCGAGACAACATAGTTCCGCAATTGAGTTCCGGGCGTCACGCTGAAAACTTTTTTCCCAATTCCGACGAAAGTTTCTTGGCGTAATGATAAATCGATCGTGGAGCAGCTGAACTTTGTTCGACTAATTTCGATTGTCGACGAAATTTCGACGTTTCCTCCGCGACAACTTTTTCCCAGCAAACCTGACAAAACACCGATCGCTCCACACTTAGAACTTAATTAACCTGCTCCCTTCTTCCTGGCGTCGCGTTAGTTCGTGAGAAATATTTGCAAGCGCGACTTCTGGCGGATCGCCAAACTGGAAATTCGACAACAATGCCACTTGCAACGGAATTTATTTGTTTTACAGACGTCCCAGGGGAATTTAATAACGCTGGCACGTAAATGATTTCCAACGGACGAGTTCGGTGGAATTTTAATGGAGAACTTCATTGAAAAAGAAAACTAATTAAAGTATTTAACGCCAAGTGTCCGTTACTTGGGAAGCTTCTCATTTTTCTAGTTAGAAATGAATAAGTCTGACTAAAAATGAAACGTCGAGAGCGATTAAATAATACGAAGCACCAATTTCTGTAACGAAATAATTAAATTGCGATATGCTCGCGATACTTCGAAAGAATTTGAAAGAGGAACATGAAGCAACGTTCGATTCACGGATTCGTAAATTTTACGAATATCGATCTGTCGTCACTTTCGTTCGACTGCAAAATTATATTAAGAATAAATACAATAAGTCTACCGACCTGTATCTGAAAGTTGAGGATCATCACGATAAAAACGAAGAACAAGCATGCTGCGATTATGGGGACGGTCACGAAATATCTGAACATATTTCTCTTCCACCTTGGATAAGTTGGCTCCAGTCTTCCCGTCACAGGTGATGTTTCCAGCGTACCCTGGGAACATCGAACGGCGAGAAAGCAGGAACAGTGAAAAAAAGAACTGCATTATTTGGTCGATTTGCCGACAAATGAGCAAAATAAATGAGAAAAGGTCGGGTGGGATAACGCGAACGGTTTTATCAGCGACAATCGTTTGGAAATTTACCGTGAACAGGGGTCTGGGCTCGAGAAGCAGATCGTCCCTCTGATCCAAGGTGCCCCACCTGTAGGCCAATTCGGCGCCTCTTCTCTTCCAGGTTTCCAGGTAAACGGTGGCCCAGATTACGTTGAAGACGGAGAATAGAACGTACGCTACGTCTTCCACCGCTTGGTTCCTACCGATGATGCCGACCTGGCCGTTAAATTCAAACGGTATCGATGTTAATATGACGCCAGGTGTTCAATTAGCTGTGTCGTTAATTGTATATTCGTATTAATATTTGTCACACCTCTGTGAACGTGTGAAATAAAATGGGCTTGCACGTTTTGGAATAGATTCGGTTGCTACGATAATTCATTTCTTATTTCGTATAAAGGAACGATCCGTTTCGTTCGCTTGAGTAATGGCGAAGTTACGAAGTTATGGTCGTCAATAAAGGATTATTAACACTATTGGAATAGCGTCCGCGTATCTTACCCAATATATGGCACCCACTGCAGCTGGAACGATTAAAGCGGTGGTGTAATGGCCGAGCCACGCGAAGTACATGGTGATCTTGACCCCGAAGTATTTACAAATGTCGTCCAAGGGTTGAGGGCTGAGAAACGCACGGACCCAGGTCCGTTGCAATTTCTCCAGCGCAGGTAACTCATGCAGGGGGAAGACCTGGTCGTATATTCAACTTTGCATTCGTGGAAACATTGATAACTATTTGCATTAAACCAACACTTGTAATTTCTACGAAAGCTCCCGTTCAGTATCAACGAGGACGAGAAATAGAAATTTCGAAAAGGAATGGAAATAAGAATTGTTTGCGATATTGGTGTTCTCGTGAAAGTGTTAATTCCATACGAACAAGGCCGAGAGAAAAGGTGAACAGAATTTGTTAGATTTACTAGCCGACAAACGACCTGAGAGATAATCCCAGAGGAAATGCACTTTGGAATAATTGCTTGACCCTCCACCATCTTGAGACCGGGTAGACTATGAAGATCCTGCGGGCCTGCCCTAAGGGTATGCAGCAGGTGTAAAACTAGCGACTGTCTCTCCTGAGTAGTGAAGAATTGTGCATCGTCGTCGCTCCCTTCGAAGCAGTTCGCCTCGGAGCCCACGAATTCCTTAAGTCCTCCGCCGTATTCTTGTCGCAAAGTCTTTGGTAGATGCACTTCCTCGGCGGCCTTCAACAGGCTACAAACGATTCGATATTGCGATATGCTTCGAGTAGTCGCGATGGTTAAACGTTCAAATATCAGATTCTTAGATGAAGTTTAAATACGATCGTTACTGTATTCCTCGCGAAAAGGAACTTCCTGGATCACGAATTTGGAAATTTGTGACTTTTAACCAAAAATGATCATTAATATGCTATTTAATGGTATTTAAAAATTGCTAGACACACGTGCATCACTTTGGGACCGAATATTGTGCACTTACACGCTAAAGGGGGCCGTCAAGTAAAAGCCATAACTATCTGACGATGTATGGTGTCGTACGTGCACCACCAGGCCCGGGGTCCCAGCCCGAAGTCGACCCAGAAGCCACATCAGAGTTTCGTCGCTCGCTCCGCTCGGGAACATCATTACGACGTCGCATTCCTGAACAGGTGATAATCAATAATTAATAGACAGTGGTAGCTATCGTTGTCGCGAACTTTCCCGTCAAATTTCACGGAGTTCTTAAACAGACAGTCAATAATATCTAACAGATAGTAACGTCTATTGCTGCGTGCATAGAATTCCTGCGAATTTTCATGAATTTTTACGTCGAAATTTATGCGATTATTAACACTAGAGCTACCGCTTCTTTCAGATGTTTTCCTTTAAAATTATTAATACACAGGTATGATTGTAGCAATTTATGATGGCATTTAATAAGGCAGAATGACAATCGTGTATCTCTTTCCTGTTCTTAATCTAGTCTAACGTATCCTATCTAAATGATACCAACAACTATCGGTAGTTCTAGCAAAATATTAGGGTTCCCGATACACGATTGCCCGAATGCTAAGATCCGAACATTTCTCGCGATACAGAAACAGCTGAAATTCCCATAGATCTCAGAATCGTTGGCGTAACCTCCGGTATCCGTGGAATTTTTCAACTTCCTCGGGTTACCGCGTTCCGTTCAATTTTCTGAATTTCTCCGAGCCCACGCGTCCGCGGATCCCTCGAGTTCCCGGGTCATCGGGAACACGAACAAACGTACACGGTGCTCCGGCGGCGTTTGTTCGCCGTTAAGGTAATCAGAATTCTCGCGAGAAGCGCGGAGCCGCATGATTATCAACGAATCGGAACGACGGTGTTGTTTCGCAGTTATCGCGCGACACGTCGAAGTTATTTCCCCACGGAACGTCGGGAACAGTAGGCCATCGGGCAGAAGGAAATTCTGGCGCAAGGAGTAAACTCGTTTGGCCTGGCCGACGTCCAAACGGCAGTAGATTGCACGGTATTGCCAATCCACGGGCGAAGATATCCTGATGGCATGCCTGACCTAATATCGCCGTGGAAATTTACCTCCATAACTGCTGCTACCACCCTTCTTTAACAGGGTAGCGACAAATTCTTGTTTCGATCATTTTCGCGAAAGCAACGCGGTTTACTGTTTGCCAGAAAATTCGTTTGTATATACTTGCTGTTTGTTATTTTCTATTACTGATTATTAAATTGGATTTTATTATACCTGGAATGGAAAAAAAGAATATATATATATATATATTTATATTTGTAAAATATTTATTTAACCCTTTACAATGAAACTAATCTTACCCGCCGCTGCTTTTAATTAAATATCAAGTTTCCCCGTAATTTCCCATTTTATCGCTCCACTGTGTCGCGCGTGTAAGGGCGAAGGAAAGAAACAAACCAAAGGGACCAAGCTTTCAACGCGATACTCGACGACCGAGAAAAGTTCACGGCAGACATTGGGGTCTTTCGAAAAGCAAATGACCGTGTGGATATGAAAAAAGTTGCGCAACAACTGGACACAACAGGGCGTAGGCGAGTGGAAAGTATCGTTAAACAGAGCTACGTTCTGGGAATGGTAACGGCGATCGTCGAAAGGTCAGTTACCAATTAACTGGTACACCGTGGAGAAGATGGAACGAAAGTCGAAACGATGGATCGTTTGTTTAATGCCGAACAATGATCGCGGCTCACCTTTGTCGCTACACCTGTTGCGTCTGTTTAGTTTTCAGCTTAATGTCAAGACGAGAAATCGGGGGAAACTTTGAATTTGTTTGGCGCCGTGTGGGGGACAAATGTTTGCTCGCGTTGGGGTAATGTCGAACGCTTGAGGGGAATTTATCTAAATTGATTAGAATATCGGAATAATGGACAATCGTTTTTCATTTAATAGCGTTCACTTGATATTTATTTTTTCGATGTTATTCTGACCTGATTTTCGATCAAAGACTCTTCCGCTTCCCTTTTGTTAATTTTTTTTCCAATTGCTATTAATTGTCCTTGTACTATATACGCAGGAGAATATATTTTCATCGCATTGGTAGAGAATTTTTTACTTCTTTTCATAGTCCCTTCGTGTGAACACTATATTTGACTCAGCTCGTACTAACTTTCATAATTGCAACAAACTGTATAAAGAAGTTCCGATGTTGGCCTAGATTCCAGATTATTCGTTTACGTGAATCTAGCTTGAATAGTAATGAAAGTTAATTACTAATTTAATCGAGACATTTACGTAACTTGCGTGGTTGACTTTAGTTTGAAAATTAATGTACAAATGATTTATGTTACTGTATCTGAACGTAAATTTTCGAAGAATTATATCAGCCTTACTTTAACATTTAGAATTACGAAGAAGCTCGCTTGGCAACTCTGTCTTATTGTTACATTGCTTTAAACATCGGTCTAAAGTTGTCTTGGACTATCCCAATGATTCTAATGTTGATTTCGACGAATCGAAAATTGAACCTCGATTCGACGTTTCCTGAATTCGGGGATAGAGTACTGAAATGGTACTTGACCCGTGAATAAGGCCAACAAAGACGAGATATCACGATGCCTCTCTGCGGAAGCAAGAAATGGTACGTACCAGTGAACCAGCCAATAAACGTTATTTAGCGAATTTCTCCTAGGACGTGGAAATCTTCAACTTTGTGCAACGCGTTACGACTAAGGTAATCATAGTCGAAGAATAAACAATCGAAACTCAATTGCACATTTCTATTCTCCTTAGCCGATTTTTATTCCGTCACATATATTTCTCGCCCCTTTATTTTATTATACTCTTTTTAAATATTATTATTAAATTGGAATTTAAACACTGTTTATCTACTATTTAACTATTATTACTGGATTACTGGACGCGACTCAACAAGAAATATTCGAACAAAGATCTATTTGAAATTTGTTTTAATACGATTCGCTTGGCAATCAAGGGTTTCCATAAAAAGTTCCAATAAACCTGTCGCCAATTACTTTACCGCCGGTCGGATCACCTTTTATGCCATTTTATCAATCCACGTACCAAATTATGTTAAATATATTGGAACGTTATCTCAAATGATCCACGAAATTCATGCATAATGCAATTTCGCGACAGCCTATTATCCGATGCAGGTTGAATAAATGCGAATTAAAGTGTGCTGTAATCGCGGTGCAATTATCTCGAACCGTTTCGAAATTTGTTTTACGCTCATGCACGCGTATCGGAAAAGAACACAGCCATTGGACACGTTGCGCTACGTAGATATATACTTCATGCTACTGACGTGAAATCGATAGCAAGTGGCTGCTTAATAATAGAAACAAATCGGTTGGCCAAGCTCGAAAAGGGAAGCCTCGCGGCCACGGAGCCTGATAACAGCATTTCTGTAATTTCATTTTCTATTTTAATTCAATTTCGTCTCGGAATCGACCAAGCAAAAGTTCTTCGAATATGCGCGTAAAAGCGTCAAAGGAAGTGCACATTATCTCTCTTTCGTCTGAATTTATCGTAATTTTCGAACCTTACACTTGTAGCGTATTTTTATAGTTCCGAATCAAGACTTCCCGAAGAAATCTGTATTTTTCATTGCGGTGTTTGTTTTCGTCAAATTGCTTAAACTGTATTTTATATTTTACCTTCTTCCGTTTATTATGTTATTGATTATTATTATTACACTGTCGATCTCCGTTATTGTCTCTGTGCAGTTCCTTTGCACACGTTTATGTTGTAAAATGTTTATACACGTGTGTGTACAAATCGATTCAACTTTTCCGTTCCGCCTCAATGAATTATTGGCGAGAACGTTCTACGATGTGTGCGGAAGTTTCGTTTCTCTTTATTCCCGTCTGCTTACGTTCTTACTATTGTCGCGCGTATATCGTTTCGCGCTGTTCACATTTCCACGAATAGTTTTCAACTTCGCCGTTTCATACGTTTCGTTCCTCGTCGGACAGACGGTACGTATCTCTTGATATTTTCAAATAATATTTCTCCAACGCGCTCCCTTGTTTACGCTTCGATATATTTGCACCCTTCCACCCTTACATTCCTGCGCTTTTTATAGATTCACTTTCGCTGAAGTACGCTTTTACGATTCCTCGTTCATCCATTGAATTTTTCTTTCGCACTAAATTTGTCGCAGATGACCGGAGAATAAGTGAATGCTATGAAATGTCACGCGTGACAATCGACGCGATTGCATTCAGAGTAGCATAATAAATGCAGATTTTTTTTCACCAGCCGAACTAATTTTATTCCGCGAAATCTTCAACGTTTCCACGGGATTTTCCCTCTTTTATCGTTATTATAGCGGCGCCAGTCTGGCGCTGCTCGTACCGGAAGTGCAATATCGCTAGATGATCTTCGTGTAGCACCTTCTATTCCGTCGAAAAGTTTCGAGACAAACGAATGCCAGCAACCGATCAAACAAACTGCCCGATATTACGAATGGCTCGTTGAATGGAAATTCTAACGATAGAGGCTCGGTGTGTCATTTAAATCAGGCTTGTTGCGCGTTATTTTCAAGCACGCTCGTCGAAATTCTGCTTTTATTTTTCATATCTGTTCGCAATTGTTCAGTTGCTGCAATCAGTCGCACCTAGTTCATGATTTCTCCTTTCCTTCAAATATTAGCATCTTGTTACGAATACCATGATCACTATTATTATAATTTCTATTACCGTTGTAATCGTAAAAATTCCTCTAAGAAAAATGCTGCCACAGCAGAGATATTTTACAATTCGATCGGCGTTCTTATTGAGCGTTAAGGCGGTCGGTTCTAACAGCTTGAAATAATTTTTAACTATCTCTTTGTCCTGCGCGTTATTCTGCCATTTTCTATCTGCTCGCTTTACTGCATTCTACTTTATTTCATTAATTTTTCTTCTCCTTTCCTCTTCTCTGTTCCTCCTCCTTATTTTGTACCGTGCACGATCACGCTGTTCATTTCTACCCCTGTACACCGAAGGGGTTCTTGAGCCCGCTGATTAAAAATCAAATAAATAAATCAATGAAAAGATCGCTCTTTTCACGCGTCCTTGCGACCTCCGTGTCGTTCAAATTTTCCATCAGCGGGAAAGCACACTTCGCCCCGTTTTTCCAAGCACAACCGCCAATACGAACGCATCGGCCGATCAATAACGATAAAATCAATAGCCGGTGCACGCGTACACGTAAACAGGAAAACCATTTCCAATTATAAGCAGGAAACGCGGCGACGACGATAAATAACGAGAATCGGATCGTGCGAACGCGTTTACACGTCTGGCTGGCCAACGTGCGATGGGTTTCTATTTCACGTATCGATTTCAATCGGTCAGAAATTCCGTATGCACACAGATGACGAGCCATTCAGATGCATATAAGGTTCCGGGAACGACTCGCGCAATAACGGACGATCAGTTTTTACGGGCGGTCGAACGTCGTGTTCTTGCCAACGTCACGGATAATTCGTGTTCGACAATAGCCGAGTAATTGGATAATTAGGCCCATCGTGGACGCGCAATCGCGAACGCAGGCGGAATATTCGGGCGATGGAAATCGGGCACGATAACGATGGAAATTGAATTGAACACCTGGGGAAAGGTTTCTTTCAAGTCAGCTATTTTCGGTCTTTGTTGTTGCAGTGCGAGTATCGAGCTTTCATTGTTGCTTTTCGTTTGGAATTTTAGGCTTTTCGAGCAACGCGCGTCGCGCCTTGCGCAACTGTGCGCACGAATTAATAAAAAGGGTTCAGGCGGATCGAATAAAGTTCGATCTCATTTGGACAGCGGTGGTTCGTGACTCCTTCGAAACTGTACAGATTAGAAACTCGCGGAAAATGGTTGCGATTCATATTAATCGCGATACCCTCGTTCACTAACGATAGTTTAATTGAAAGATTTAATTCATCTCGAGGTCTATAAATAAAATTGTACTGATTCCGCGTGAATGATTTAGAGTTACAGTAAAACACGAAAGGATTCTGTTCTGTGTCCACGTTCGATATTAATCAATTTTGAAGTCTCACTACCTCACCCGTCCCCTAAACAAACGAATCCCCAAGCTATCTTCGTTTAAAACGTCGAGACACATACCTGAGTTGGAACCTTCTGTATCCATAGGCGGCGGGGGGTCATCAAGTGGCCGGTACATGGTATCTTTCGCCTGAGCAGGCGAGATGCTGCAAAAAGAAACGACGATGAACAATCGTCTGCTGTTATTCAACTGTCGAACGGTGGTGTACGACGTTCGTTAACGAGGCACGTCGTTAGAGACGCGACGACCGCGCGTAATTTTTGTCCAAGGATCCAATTTTCCTTGGGGCCGATGGAAGCGTACACGTGGCTTCCTTAATAAAGCGGAAAATTGCCGGGCTAAAATAGCCCGTGTAATTGACGGAAACACGATGATCTCGATAGGGAAGTACGAGTAACGCCGCGTTAATTGGTCGTTAACGGAACGGGGACGTCACTTTTTAATCACGGAAAATTTGTATATAATTTCGTTATTATGTGTGACTGAAGTTTATTACTCGTACGCACGCTTCCGTTCGATTCTTGATCAATGTTCGCTGGATCGGACGCTGGTCGCACGATGCGAAACGATATATTCCCCGTTTTCATTTACCATCAATCGTACCCCAAGCGAAAGTGGCCGTAAATATTTAAAGACGAAATAAGAATGCGGTTCGGTCGGCGGTTTATTAAAAATGTATTACGGTAGCTCCTCAATTATTGTACCCCTTCAAATGCAAGCTACGCTTGAGCGTATCTTTTCGTCACGGCAAAGCAAATTCGCACAACCTCATCCTTGTAGATGTAGATACGCGATAGGGGCAAACGAACTGAAAGAAAGGAACGACGATATCATCCAGTAACAATGGAAAAGAATAGTAACGAAGACATCGTTAACGAAACACGATAAACCTTATCATGATTTCGAGTCATCGGTATTTCTTTATCGATTAAGCGAAAAGTATAGGAATATCGTTATACAGGAGAAGCAGTGATAACACTGCAGCGTTTGAAAGAAAAGGACGAGGGAAAAGTGCAAAACCGTAACCCGAAGGTTCTTAATGAATCTTTCTTTGTTCGTTAATAAAGTCAAATCAGACTGTACGGTACACGGTTACGCCATTAACAATGGTCCATATTTCGCCAATTAAGCTCTTTCGCGACACACGTTGCCCCGAATGTCTGGTAAAAATGAAAAATGCTGCTACTGCTGGGTCAGAATCCGTTGCGGCAAATTTTAGTATTTACCGCACAATGGGAATGGAAATTTTTAAAACGCCTGGGATTTTGAAAGAAACTTTTCTTAAATATGTTCTACATAGCACAACTGAGATTCCATTTAAAAAAATGAATTCCGTGGGATTGAAAAGTGTACAAGCCGTGCCGACTTAATTTTTCAGAAACGAAAGGAAAGCATGTCGTGAAGAATGAATAATTAATAGTAATAATATTTCTGTTGCAAATGCCCCTCCGCTGTATGATAATTTAAAATTATTATAAATACACTCTTGGAAATATCAGAAAGCCCTAAATGTTTTTCCATATGTTCGACATTAATAATATGGAATAAAAGTCTTCGTTTTACGAGACGAAGGAAGAAATCGAGAAATCGACGAGTAAAAGTGTGTTTCTGAAGGATGGAAAGGGATCGAAATGGACTGAAACTGCCGTGGATTCTCGACAGTTTTCGGGGTGGACTCGGCGAACAGATAGAAATGTTAAAAATTGATGGCCCGGGGCGGGACAATCTTGGCGATTCCGTTTCACCGCGAAATCTTTCCAAGGATGTCCCGTATCAATGGAGGCGCAGAAGAATTTCTCATGGCCATCTTCGTATCGCATAGCCGCGATGAAGCAAGTTTTCCGCTAGTTTCCCGGAGGCAATTTTCTGGTCAACGGCTACGAGCTTTGCAACTGCTTCTTGAACTTCTCAATTATTCCATTTCGACCCTTTCAATGTCTTTTATGTTCCACAGTATCTCTACGTTTGGCTAAAAATTTGAATCGATGCGGTGAAGTTAAGTCGCAGGAAAAATTAATTACATTGAAAAGCCTCGGGTAAGTTTACGTCCAATTAAATTACGCTCGTCGAATAATTCATTTACGGGATACTGTACCCCCGTAAAATATCTCACCCCTTTCCCAGGAAACACGAACGTATATTCGACCCCTCTAATGCGTTATTTCGTATGGCCAGCAACGCGATTACATCGTGACTTGTCTGTTTTCCTTTCTCTTCGACGTTTCACGATGCTATAGTTCCCCGATGGGGGATGGAATTTCCTCTGGTGGCATCGTTTCTCTTGTTCTTCGCGAGGTGGTTGCTCCAGGGCATCGGGGAAACTCGATATATTAATTTTCGAGAAAGTTTAGTTGTCGGATATTTCGTTCATTTTCCGTCGAGTTGGTGGAAAAATGTATTTAATGCACGAATTGAATTTTCCTGACAATTATTAGAAATGCCTTTCAGTTATGGTTGTGATGTTGAAAAAAGAAGGAGAAGTATTGTATACACTTCTCCCATTTAATTGTCTTATTCCACCCGGATTTGTCAATAATTATATCCTTTATGATTGTCTATTTCCTTAAGAAGCACGCTGGAATGGAGACAGTGTTCGATCTTTGTTCTCCGTTCTGTTTTTCTCTGTGAAATAACTTTCAACGACTTGTGAAATCGAAACGGGAGTTAGCAAAATTTTAAACGCGATGAGCATAAATCATTGATACGTGATTGGAGCCTGAAAATCCTAGAAAAATTATTCCGAAACGAATCATTGAGAGACAAATTTTTATCATTTTCTACAGTATTCGCAATTTCCCGTTTTCGATAGAATCGTATTAATCGGAACTATTTGCATACAATATTTAATAGACGCAGGCTACATACAATGAACTTCGGGTTTAATTAAAAAAAAACCGCAGAAGAAATAGGAAAAGTAAGATATATCATCTTACTCGGGGAAAGAATGACAAACGCGCAGAATGATAATTAAAACTGTGTCGAACAGCATGCTTGAGGATGAAAGGATGTCACAGTTCATACGTACATATTTACTAAGAGATACAACGTTTGGCTTGGTTTCAACAAACACTTGTTCCCATTGTTAAAACAGGCTTGCATGAAGTATTAAAGAAGAGAACGGATTTGCTCCGCATTCAGTGCTTACATAAATATCTTCAAATTTCTTTTCGCTTCTCGCAAGGTTCTGCCGCGTAGTGCACTACGAACGCTGAAACGGAATTAACGAGTCCTCGAATTTCTTGTAACCACCGACAATGAATGCGAGAAAGAAAAGATAACGAGTAGGATGGGAGGGGTATTATTACCGAATGGGCTATAACTTTGTTATACGACCGATCAAACTGTTATGGGCTCTATTTCCCGGTTCAAACCCATTCGAAATAAAAAAAAGGAAGGAAATTTCCGTCAAATTAACGAGTAGGAAGAACGTAGGAAGGTGTATTTTGCTTCAAAAAGATATGGAGAAAAATATAGAAGCGAATGACATTGAAAGCAATTTGGAGCATTTCCGTAAACATCGATACGTTTCTGATAATTATAGGTTTTCAAAGGGAAAGAAATATTATCTACCGCACTGCTGGTTGTCTTCAAATTTAAGTTAAATTGCTAATTTAACACGAATGAATAATCGTCCTCAAGGTGCGTCGCAGTTTTCGTTGGTTTTAATGATTCTTTTCGAGACTGATTGAACAGCGTTCGAGAACTGCCGCTATCTGGAGAGTTAATGTACCATGAAATATCAAATTGTCACGAGCTCTGTGTGCATCATCGACGAGATCGATGTTAAACGTGACACTTCACGGTTACCGTATCGATCACCGCGTTCCTTTGCCTTTCGAACCATGCTTCTTTGCTGGTGTTTACCGGTGACACGTGCTTTTCGAGCTGTAGTAGGCACTCTCTGCCGCGTATGGCTTCGCGTTCCTGACCCTAAGTGACCTACACTGCTCACCTGGTTCATTTTCACCAACCTGTT
Organism: Nomada fucata; assembly: GCA_948146005.1. Taxonomy (NCBI): domain Eukaryota; kingdom Metazoa; phylum Arthropoda; class Insecta; order Hymenoptera; family Apidae; genus Nomada; species Nomada fucata. Next base: position 30,220,094 of record OX411278.1, on the reverse strand, counting down.
ACCAGGTGTTTCGCGTTAATCTTATTTGCGGAACAATTCTGGATATTAATACGCTCAATGTTAGAATGGAATCTGCCTTATTACCATGTACAAGCGAGAGAATTAAACAGAGGAACAAGCACCACAAGAATTAGTTTTCATTTATTTTATTTATAGATTGTCAGGTGCATCAAGCTTCTACTTTGAAATGAACCTCACCTATCGAAACTAGAACTGTCCAGGCAACGACTCAGAGTCCCGTTAAGATTCCCTGTCGATTAATCGTCAAGATTAGAAAAAGAAACAAGATGCAATTGTCACGGAGTAATGAATGTTTCGTCCGATTTGCACAACTAGTTGGCTGTAATTATTAATTCAAGGATCGAGGAACAAGTAATTCAGTAATTCATCGAGGAACGTAGCACCTGGTAACACGTTGAAGAACCCTGTTAATGTCGAGGCATTTCGATGGCTGGCCCATTAATAATTGATTATTCGAACACGGGAAGTCGCTCGAGCGTCTTCAGGGTTCCCCATTCCGTGCATCGACGACTATACTCGTTTCTGAAATGCTAACGCATCTCATTTCGGCCGCCAATAGAGGGGTTGGAGATGGAGAACCCTTTTACGTCACGTTCAAGCATATACACCAACCCTTCGCAGCAACGTGCCAGAGAAAACGTGTACAGGGTGGAACGGGAATAGATGGGTAAACTTTGGACGAGTTTATTCTACTCGCTCGGAAGAGTGAAAAAGGGTTATACAAGCAGGAGTCGAAAATACATTCCCCTTGAGATATACACTTTTCTTACCCCGTCACTTTCTCAGCTACCTGGTTAAAGGAATCGCTGGAAACGATTTCTCGTGCTTCCAGATCGACTAAACGTATTTGCAGATATATCCAATTACTTCTCTTTCACCCTGTGTGCAACATCTAGCAATAAACACGCGGGTGTCGATGTATACCTCATCGAAATGTCAGATTTCGCGATCTATCCATCTTCCCTTCCTATACATATGCACATATATCGTTTGTTTTCACGGTTGCATCGGGGTGGCCTCCCCTGTCGATCGAAGTAATTAGAAACTCCGTTTGAACCATCTCAATGGTTATTCCTGGCCGGTTGTTCGATACTATTTTAATTGGAGGACGCACCCCGGTCAAATATTCGCATGCTTTTCTTTACTTCACTTATTTTCGCGAATTCAAAGGATGCTTGTGTATTGCGGTCTATTCATTTACCATTTCGATATACGTTTCTCTTTTAAATCGCAGAACCTCGTTCACATTGGGCGCAGAATCAACGCGATTCCATTGCTTTCAGGATTCGTAGATTTTTTTCGAAAGTCCTCGTTTTCGATTTTTAACATTAATTCAAAGTACGTCGACGTTAATTCGAAATGGTAACTGAAATTGTGATCAGTTCTATAAACAGCATTAGCGATATTTCGGCGGATTGAAGTATAGTATGGTTTTCCACTGGTCTGTGCATCAACAACCACTACTACTTAGTAACCTTTTTTTCCCTTCGGTAAAAAGTCCACCTTTTTTACACGTGACTGTACAACAACACTGTCCCCTTTCCATTCTGCATTAACGAGTTCACACACATCGTTAACCATTGCTGGGGGTCACTGTACTAAAATTATTTCCCCTCGCTCGTCCTGTTATTAAAAACGCGTTTTCCCCTACGATTAATCCTAGCGATCGATATCCGTGTGTTTTAACATGTTTCCTTTTTGCATTCGGGCAACGCACGAAAAATTCGCGTGAAACGCAGGGCTTTTCGCGGACAAGGATGGAACACAAGTGAAATACAGAATTGTAATACTGTATCAAATTAAAGCATTCATTTTCGTCGCTATTTATTGTATATTATAATATTCTTGATATCTTTATTACCATCTAAATATTAACTTTCTCACGCCTGAAGCGATCACAAGCACGTGCACAATCTGTTTCGAGAGTCCGCAATGAGAAATCAAACTATCGTCAAGATTTTAATCTCCCCGCGATTACCTTCACTGAAAGAGGAAAAAGAAAACCACCCTGCAGCGATCCTGCCTCGTAATGCCAATGCTCATTTCCTATTTCGTTGGAAATTCTGTCGACCAGAAGGCCGATATTTCGTTCGTTCACGCGATATCGTACGGTCCGATAATAATAAGGCCGCATCGCGGTGGAAGATAGCAAAATCGCGCAAAATTCGCGTGAAATCGCGCCGGCCGGATTACGCGCATTGACAATGCAACGCGAACGAGAATTCACGATTATCGCCCCGGTTTTTTTGAGATTTTTGGGGTCACGTAACGTCAATGCTCACGCGATCCACGGCGAGAATCAGAGTGATGGATAAGTGCGTTCGAGGGGTGACTTCGTGGCACGATCTCTGGCTTCAATTTGCACCCCTTCACCGGAGGATGCTCGTTAATCAACGCCGCGAGACGCAACGCGGAACTGGTGATAAGGAATCTTGTTGTGTCAGGATTTTGTAATCGAGGGCTGCTGTTTTCTTATTATAGCGCGACTGTTAATCTCGAATTTAATACATTATCGCGAAGAAAGTGTGCGGATCGAGTGAAGTTAGTTTTCTCGATAGAATTTAGATAGATAGGTTTTATTATTGTTAACCCGAATAGCATATAACAAGAATAGATAGATGATTTATTTTTAGCTTATTGTTATTTGTTGTTTCTAATTTCAAAAAATTAACATTCGTGTCATTGGTTGAACGCGTTAATCGTTTTGTTTTATTTTACGATTCGAGTAATGTTTACGCAGGGTACGGATACATGTTATGATGGTTATTTCTCGTTTAGTTTATTGGTCGTTCTAGACTTGTTTAACCCGAAGGTGTACGATACAAATTTATATTTGGTTGTATACAAGAGGAGATGGAAGTTAGGGCTTGAACGGCTGGCGATTATCGTGGAAATAATTCAGGGGAGTGGATTGAAACACCGCCTGCTAGAATAAAGTCGTTTAAGTAGGTGAATCCAATTACTGTGAACAATGTAGAAAGTGAAGGTCTCTGGGAGAGACTCTAGTTAGAACGTTTAAATACAGCGGCATCGGGGGCACAAATAAATCTCCCGGAGTGACACGATCAAATTGAATAAAGTTGCTGAGCAAAAACACCTTAACGTCGAGGAGCGCCACTTTACAATCTTCCAAAACTAACAGCAGACAGACATTTAAAAGAACAACGACAACTATCAAACATTTCTCTATTTAAAAACAATCCAGCAAATAAACCTGAATCTTAACTCCCCTAAACATATCCTTTCTATCCATCAACGAGTTCCACTTATTTCCAGATGTAACCGCAGGAAGGGTTCCAGTGATCGTCGATCTTGATACAAAATCTCCTACCGACAGGTCAATCCGTGACCGATCGTATCTCGACACATTGTCGTAGGGTGAAGAAACTCGTTCACTCGACAGCGAGATACGTAACCAGGTATGACGACTGAATTCCAATCGAGACCGCACTGGTATCGTCGAAATTCGCACGAAAAGCAATGCCCTCAGGCGGCAATCCGTTTTAGCGGCGTAAGCTACACGCGATTACCGATACCCCACCTTGCGTCCATCCGCCGCGAACGAAACGGTAGAAATCCGGAAGCGTCGACACGAGGAGGGCCGATCGGCATCGAGCAGAGAGTTTAGGACGCGGTTACGAAAGAACCGCGAACCAAGACATGCGTACACAGTCGAGTCGAGTCGAGTCGAGTGCAAGCGGAAAAGAGGGATGAGCTTAGCTCAGGGGGGGTTCGCGGGCAAAGAAGAAGGGGTTGAACGGCGGGTGGGCGTGTGGACGAACGATTTTCGGATGAGGAATCGATCCCCGAGAAGCGAGAGGCGATCATTGACGATCATCGTCGTACACGTAGCTTCGTGATTGTTGCGGGTTTCGTAACGTCCCCTGGCTATAGGCAACCGATTGTCCAGTCACCCTTGCGTGCATGCACGGTCGACTGTATTTACGCGAACGACGGGAGAACGCGCGCAACCAACCCCGTCGCGGCGTCACAGCATCCGTGCTGCGCGCACTGCGACGGTGGACACTGTTTCTTATGTTTTTTTTGACTGAAACGTGCAATTGCTGGGGCAAAGTAGGATACTCCTAGTACCGATGCATCGTACGCAGGAGTGCCGTTGAATGTTAGGAACGAATGGGCTAGTTACTTGGTCCCTGCTATTGCGACTGTTTATCGCTGGTGATATATGTACATATTGTATATACATATATGTACTATGGATTAGGAACAGTAGGTCTTTCCCCTGTCGTTGTAACGTCGCGTCGAAGAAACACTACTGGCTTAATTCTATTGCCAGTGATAAATGAGAGTGGTATATGGGGGTTAGAGGATGAAGCACCCGAAGACTCACCCTTGTCGAGAGTTTCTTTGGCCGCGTGTATGACCTTCCTCCGTCTGAGCCCCTCGCCCGCGAGGGCGGTCGTCATCGTGCTGGAAGCGGGGCCCGTTGTTTTTTCATCTTCGTCACTGTTCGCGCATTCGCCAACGGTGGTCGATGCACGGTGGTCGAGGAGATTGATCGGGGACCCCTCGCCGCCTGGCATAGTGTCCCGATTTGCAGGACCGTCCCGTCCTTAACCGAGGACCTTTGCGCCTGAACTGAACTCGCTCCCTCTATGCGATCTCTCTACTCGTTTCTATTCGGCCGCGTACTGTCTTCGCCCTTCGGCGCCGCTGCAGCATTTCGTGGCGCTGGCCGCGCCGTGGCGCCACGCGTACGTTTCGCTGCCCACGAGACGAAATTCTCCGAGAGCTACCTGCAATTTTATCTTGTTAGCAATACGAACAGTTTAAAGGTGTTACTTTATGCTTATTACTGTTCGAATGGTAACCGCGATCAATTTTGTAGGATGAATGAATAAAGTTATCGAGCTCGTTACTTGTCGTAAGTAACACTGGATTTGTTTGTAAGTAGAGCCAGTTTGAATTATTAGTGGCAGTGGAACTTGGAAGAATTACTTGGCAGTGTAAGCGTAAGGAACTTTTAGAAGACTGTTCGAATGCGGATAGATAATCTTTTCGGTCGGACAAAAGCAATCGTTCCGTGCAAAGAGTGCTAGCTGATCATCGAGTACATTGTGTATCTCTTCAAATTATTGCAGGTACGAAAGTATTATAATTGTCGCCTCTTTTCTTTTCTTTTCAAGCGAGCCAAACATTTCAACAATATATAGGATGAATGCAGAGTGTTTCATTGGTCGTATCATTGTTAATAATCACCCACAAATTAACGACGACTGTGTCAGTTTATCTCAACCAGTAACCGCCTTGTCTATTTTCTACAATTTAGATTTAATTAAAAAAACGGAAGGGGGATATCGTAGTGGATTTAACAAGAGTGTCGAAGAATTTATCTCAAAGGTATGAAATCGAAACGCGTAGCGGTCGCGCTTGTACCATTGCGCCTCGCGATGTCGACGCTTTATGATTCACTGCCGTTTGTCGCCTGAAGCACAGCAACATTATCGCGTTCGTGCGCCATCTGTGGCGAACTTTAAACTCGGCTCGCGATCGATTGCGTACAACGCCATTTCTCGCCCGACTACACGCTGCTACTCGTGCCATTTTTGTCTACTTATCCCTTTTTCCCCTGTCATTTTCCACGCCATGTGACACCGCCGGAAATCTCTATAATACCGCATGAAAATTAGGTTAAGGGTTCAACTGACATTTACGCCTGTTACGAAACCCGCCACCTCTTCCACATGATATTCGCAAATGTAGGCACCATTCAACGGTACCCGAAATCCATTTATTATTTGAAAAGTCTCGTGTATGTATATTGAAATAAAAATGAATGGAAAATTTCTTGAAAATATTCGTTGCTTTCGTTTCTTTGCGAATTGTCCGAGGGAAACATTAAATAGATATAAATATATGATATATTTAGTCAAGGATAGTGGTGTATCGATATTTGATACAATTGATCGACTATTTCGTCCTTTCGGGTAGACGTGCACCGGAAAGCGAACATCTGAACTCTGTATTGCCTTCGATAGTAGAGGAACGTTTCGTCGCTTCCAAAGGGGTGGATTGGTAGTCTCTGATGAGGGAAATTGACTCTTTCGACGGTGTCAAGGGCGCGTTTTAAATTTGAACTGGCGTCACTCTATTTCGAGACACCGGCCGAGTAGATTAATTCCTATTTCCGGAATCGAAGTGGCCATCAGGAGTGACAGTGGTGTCGTACTCCGTGGCACAGTTATCGACGAGAATCGATGGTACAGGACTCGATTGAACGCAGTGGCACGACGGCGCGGGAAAGCGTAGCTATTGGAAAATGATCGTAATGCGACTTCCGCTTTCGTAATTTTCCCCGTCGAATGTGTTCAACGCGTTTTGGCAACTCGAATCTGGCTACCTCGAAATAGAATTTCGAAGACGCGTCGCGCTACATTGTTTTGCGACGGCCCTATTGTTTCTGATTGCATTTACTATTTGTAAATTATCCACGCGATACAATTACATCGTTTCTTTTCCATGTATCGTACCTTTTCATAACCGCTAATTTAGGCTCCCGAGATTGCAATAATTCTTGTTCCATACGCCCAATGCTCTCCTGTCTTTCGAACAATTTAATTCCCTCTTCTGCTGGTAATCAGATAAACGACAATTAATACCGTCCACGATGCACTTCGCCAGATTGTCGCGATAACAATGAAATTTGTCGGCGATTCGAGCATCGTCCGGAAGTTTCTATGAAAAACAATGGAACGTTAATTAGAAGATATGCCACCGGGCTGACGAACTCCATTGAACTTTGTTCCCGGGAGTTTGCCGGCTCAATTTAACGCGAAAGGGTCGCCGTTCGAAGAAGTTGCCCGTCTTCCCCTTTGAGAGGAAAACGCGCAGTGTATCCCCGCCAATCTTCCTGAAATCGCCGGGCTGCAATAAGAGAAATGCTATTCCTGGCGCTGTTCCCCGACGAATGATTTAATCCCTTCTGCCGCTGCGATTCCTCTTCGAATCTTTCCCTTTGTGCCTCGAATCGGGGTCAGAATTTCGACCGTGACTCTCCAAGTGTGAAACGGGCGCCGCAATCAGGCCTTGAACATATTTTTTCACATTCCGCCAATTAAATCAATTTTATAGCACGACACTAATTCCGCAAATATTTTCCCCAAATAATAAATCGATATCGGCGCAACAATTACATACTTCAAAGTGCCACTGCGAAATAGAACTTCTTTCTATCAGATTCTCTTTCCAGCGTTGCTGCAAAACTGAAGGGGGTCGTTAGGTTAACTTGGTTCAGCCCGAGGAAGTCAAGGAACTCGCAGGGTGTGTCGCGTGCAATGCAGATCGTTGCTTTCTCATGTTTTTATTAAAATACTTAAACGCTTAACTTACACGTATACCAACAGTAGGCAGCAGGCAGAATTAAGTTAAATAGGCTTAGCCATCTATCGTTTCTTTTTGTTAGAGGGGCGCCAGCAGGGCGTCCGTTTCCGGTTTCGAACGGAGTCGAAGGGCGCCGCAAGAAACCTCGGCCACCCTTTCACCGAAAGCAAGCGTCGCGACGCACAATCGATTCGTCGTCAAGCACGAAACGTGCCTCACTTTCCTTATCGAACCGGTTCAACCCCTTAAACTGGGCTATCGTGCTACACTACTTTCTACTCCTTTTTTTACAACCCTCTCTCTCTTTCTCTCTCTCTCTCTCCCCCATTATAATACATTTGGTCAATCTCAACCTCTCGCGAGAACCAATAAATAATTTAATGAAACTCTTCAATGAAAGCCAGTCGCCACATCGATCCAACATTTTCGCACAGTCACCGTTAACGGCCGCAATAATACAATGTTTGGTCCAGCAACGCGCAAACGTTGCAGGATTGCGTTAAATTAGGTGAACGTTATAATTTAATAAATAATTGACGAGACACGGTACGAAGATCGCGACCCAACGAAAGCCCTCTATATACAAACGATCGATACACCGGGTGCAACATCGATCCTTGAAGAGAACCACACTTTCTCCACATTTCTCATCAGCCTCGCCGCGCTTCATCCGAATCGATCATCTCGACCGGGCCTCGTCATCACGCAACGACCCCTGTAACAGATCTCCGTCATGTGGGAGACCTTGGTGGTCGTCGACGTTCGCAGAACCTTGCCCAGTATCGATTCCGTCGAGGCGTCCGATACGGTGGTGGTATTAGGCCTGGAAGTCGTAGCGGCGACAACGGAATCCGTCGACGAACGGTCGGTCGACGAACTCGTCGCGTTGTCAGAGGTCGTGCCGTTTCGCTCCAAGGTCGTTGCGTTCTCCAGATCGATATCCGTCATCGAGACGGCCGTCTCCGTTGCCGTGTTCGCGACCACGTCGACGTTCGTCGTCTTCTCTGCCCCGTCGAGGGTCGTTCCGGTGGTTGCCTCGGCGTCTTTCGTCGTCGAATTTTCGCGGATGGGAAACTCCAGCATAGGCGTCGGCACCGTTGTAGGAATATCGTTCGGATCCTCCGCGATTCCGTCGGTCGTCTCCTCCTCGGCGCTCTTCATCGTGTCGAAGATCGCTTGAACGTAGTCGGTGAGCGTACGAACGCCGGGGTCCCCTGTGCTTTTGGTCGCCGGGGCTGCGATCGCGGCCGTGCTGGGTTTAGATATTGTTTTCGCGTCGTGGTTCCAGGACGATGCTTGGGAGTGATCGAAGACCGACGGATATCTCACCTCGCTCCATTTCGCCCGGTGATTCTTCGGATGATGGCCGTCCTTTGGATTTTCCGACGCAGTCCCTGGCCCATCGTTTATTCCCAGGTCCGACGTTTCCGTTCCTGTTCCACTTAGATTTGATCGAACCTCGTCGCTTTGGCTCCCCGAGGTATCCTCGTTCCGTTTGATCGTCAACTTTTCGGCGATCGATCCGAGGCTCAAGGTATTCTGGACACCGTTTTGCTCCCAGTTCCTCGTCGATTCCCAGGCGTTCCCCTTTTCATCGTCGTCGTTAACCTTCCTTTCAGTTTCGTTTTCGCCGTTCGTCTTCGCGAGGTCTCGAGAGTCGTCGGTTGCTCTCGAGAATGGATCCTCTAGAGGAGGTCTCAGGGTGGTTGTTTCCTCGGGGTTGTACGTGGTTGGCATTGCGGTGATTTCGATCTCCGTTGTTTCCGCGACGTCTTCGATCACCATGGGCGTGGTCATGGCTGGGGACATGGTCCACGCGACTTCCGGCACCACGGTGGTGGTTTTCAATAGGTCGTCGCTGTCCTTGAGGATTTCTGTTAAAAAGTCCTGGAAGGTGGACTTCTCTGGCGCCCTCGTCGCTGGGGCTGGACGTTTCGGTTCGCGAACTGGGTTGTACTTGTACTGGTCTTGGAACAAACTGTTCAGAGCCGAGTTGAAGTGCTGGGACTCGGCCGTGACGAAATCGTCGACGGCCGGTCTGACACGAACGCGGACCCTTCTCCTTCGCCCTGTCTGGAACAAATTCCAAGTGTTTAACGATCCGTTTACGGTACTGCCGAGATCTGTTACTAATTTTTCGTGTTGGTTGCATTATCATGGAGTGTTACTAACGTTGCGCACGTCGGACGATTGAGCAATTATTGTGCGCTGATTCTGAAAATCATTAACTTTGCAACGCGTGCCTGGAAGTTTCTTTTTCAAAGGAGTTTCACGGTATCGTATTTCCATATAACGAGTTCTTCATCCTTCCCCCAAGACTGCTTACGCCACGATAACTTATACCGATATTAATATCCCCTTTCTCCCCCCCCCCCCCCCCTCCCTAACCATCTCCTAGTCTTACACTAATATTAAATTTCCCTTCTTCCTGCTTTTAACGAACACCGATATCCCGCACCCACGCACCGTACTTCTGTTCGACGATTGAAAGCCACATTGATTCGTCTTGAAAGGAACAAAAACTCGTGTTACAAAGAACACACCGCGATCCTTATATTCCCGAATCTCAGTATAAAATAATCTAACGCCAGAACTACCAAGCCAGTCGAAACGATTGATTTCAGATTTCTTGCTTTAAAATGATTACGACGTCTTCTAAATGAATTTATGACGACTTTCGATAGGACAGAATAGCATTAATATATCTCTGTTCAATGTCCGTTCAACTACTTTCGTGTCCATAGTCCGTCTAACGAACACTGTACACTTCTACTGTCAATGAACGATTATTCATCCGCCTATTCTAAGCTTCCCTTACCTTTTTCCCCGCACCGGGATTATCACTTTTCTTCACAGTTTTCTCCAAATCGATAACCGCCTGCTCGGTGGAATTCTCCAGCCTGTCCATCAGCCACGAATCCGCAGCCTGGACGTTCTTCGCGTCGCTTCCGTTTTCGTCGTTGATCACCGGACTCTCGCTCGTCACGCTGGTTTCCTTCATCGTCTCCGTGTGGTCTGGACCGTTATTGGTCTTTCGTCCGAACACCGTGGTGCCCATTAATAACGACTCGTCGTCCCCTTCGTCTTTCTCCGTTCGCTCGCCTTTCTTGTAGTCCGAGGAGACTACGAGGGTGACGGACGACGGTTCCGGCGCCGCTGTAATTATTTCAGGCGGCTTGCCGTCCCTCAGGGACTCGTGGAACCATTCCTGACCGTTGGAAGCATCGTCTGGAACGCGATTCACCGCGAAACTCGGCTGAAACGACGCCCTCGTCAATTTCGTGGACCACTGGCTCTCGGCGCCGTAGATGTCCGCCGTTGTCGATTGATCCTCTTCCGGTGACAGCCTCGTGCCGGAAGTTTCGGCGTATTTCCTGGCCGCGTTGCTGGACAGCTGCGTCTGATCGTACTCGTCCCGTTGCGCAGGCTGCGCCGGGTAGTTGCCAAAGTTCAGAATAAACTCGGATGGGTACTGGAATTTTAATTAAGCTCCGGGGTAACCTTCGTGGAATGCAAGATTTCGTCGGGGATGGTACGGGAGGGCTTTGCGAATGAAGAGTGTTAGTGGAAACCTCGAACGGGGATCGAGTGAACGCGCGTCTCGAGGAAAGAGCGAATGGTTTTAGCGAATGCGCGTGGTGTCTTGAGGGCATGGTGGCCCGTGGCTGACCTGTGACACGTGGCAAGGGTGTGTGTCCTAATGAGCGAGGACGAACTGGTCCAAAGAATATATGAAGCGGACGATGCGCCCGCGACTCAGAGACAAGGTAGAGCGAAATGGTAAAAGCAGAATCGAAGTAGAATCGAGCGAGGGCCAAGGGTGAGTTAATTGAGAGAAGTGCAGAGAGTAAGAGTTGTGTTGCGAGTATAGAGTAGGTATTGAGTATTGTAAGAGAGTTGTTAAAAGATGCCTGATAATAAACTATTGTTGTTACGTGAAATAGCAAATGACAATTTCCCTGCAAAACAATCCTACATTTTTTGGAGGCGAAGGTGGTGGTTCGGTTCTTGTTCCGTACAGTATGCAAGGTGCAATTATAATTCGCTACGATTCGTTCAGCTGATGTACTCCAGTTTCGATGGAACAGAATATTTCTAACTATTTCTTTCCGCCGTTATAGAAATACTCGTCCAAATCAATACGCCACAATGTTTAATTGAAAGTTCTTTGGACGGGGCAAACATGCTTGCACGTGTTCGTGTATGCATGTGAAAGGGCTGACTCCTCTATAAAGTCGACTCCTGTACACTCGCCGAGACTTTAGAACGAAAGTTAACGAAGGGGGTTGCTAACTAGGGTTTACAGAAGGGTACTAAAGTTTCAATTTACTGCCGCGTATTAAAGAGTCTGGCCTTAAATCCAAACTCGCGGGATCCACCATCGTTCTATCTACTAAAAGAAAGGGGCAAAAAGAAAAGGAACACGCAAATGTTTAAACAAAAGTAAGGCGACGAACAACGATCGATTTCGTTGTGCACTCTCGAGTGTAGCACAAAAAAACATACAAATCATCCCAACGCCCGTTTACCTCGAACTTCCCAGCATTCCTCAAAACGAGCGGCGAACATTCCACGGTCGGCCATTAAAATTTCCCTATCTCGAATTGCAACACGCCTGCTACCCTCTTCTTATCGCGACCCACAAACCGGGCGGTGCACGCCAGAACCGATAAAACAGCCCCCAAACTGGAGCAGACTGGAAACAAGAACCCCGCCCCTCTCTAACCCCCCTATACAAACACTCGAATTACTAATCGCGTCTCCAAATCGTCACTCGCGATCCCGCCAGGTGTCCCTTAATCACTACGGTGCACTCACGTTCTCGCTGGAGGTCTCGTAGAACCGATGCTCGGTTGGATTGCGCGTACCCCCGGTGAATCCCACGTTTCCGTCGTAATTATCGTCGTACAACGGCTGCTGTTGTTCCGTGGCCACCGTCTGTATCCGCGGGTAATTCTCGTCCAGCGGCAGCTCGTTATGCGCCTCGGACAACGATTCCGTCGTGCTCGTAGTGGTCACGCGTTTCCTTCCGGGTCGACGAATTCGACCCCTTATTCGGATTTGTTTGTTGTCGTCCGACCTGGACTTCGGCGCCGACGTGTAGACAGCGTCGTCGGGCAGCACGGTGGCAACAGGTATTCTCTCCGTTGTCGCGACGGCTTCCGGGACAGGTGTCGCGAGGGGTGGCTGCGCCGTTGGTTTCCACGTAGGGCGACGATTCGGGGTGGGTTGATACTTTTGACGATTTTTTGGCAGATGCGTCTGCGACGGACTCGATTCCACCGCTGCCTCGTCGTTCGGCAACTGCGGGAGGAACGTTTCATTATTCGACACCGTTCGACGTGGAGTCGGAAGCGTTTCTCGCGATTGAACACGTTTGGCCGGTGAGAGTTCGACTCTGTCCTTTGAAACGAATTTAGTTCAGGGCAAGTAGTCTGCGCGTAACGTTTAGCGAAATTAATGATGGGTCGAATGAACCAATTGTTAAAATTGAAAAAATATTCGGTCGATGAAGATGCATTCGTCCACTGAACGAGCAACGATAATATCTAATACGAATTTGTTCCTCGTTATCTTCTTATTGACACTGGGTTTACGGAACGCGTCAATTGGACGAATTTCTGAATTCGAAAATTAATGACGGCCCGTTAGCAGTAGGACTACCGATAGATTTTGGTGCCATTTAGAAAGTAGTTGAATAAACATTTAATAGAGACATACAATCGTCATTCTGTCTTATTAAAATTCAGCATAAATTGCTGCAACGATATCTATCGTATATTAATCATTTTGAAGCAAAAAATCTGAAACGAGTCAGTTCGACTCGGTTGGTAGTCCTAGTGTTAATATCGTATACTCAACTTAATTAGATTTAATTCCTAAATCAAGCGGATTCATTTCTTACAGAAAGCTCGCGATTCTATTGGCAATCCTTAATCTGAGGGAAGTCGGCAGAAATAAATGGTCAAGCTCGTCCGTGAACCAAGTGTTAATTTCCTGACATTAATCAATTAGCAGTTTCTTTGCCGCTCATTAACGTTTCTACAGCCCGCAACTTTCGTTTCAATTTTTATAAATAAGCCTGGAAAACATACCTCCGGAAGCTGGGGCCGGAAAGTAACAGGTGCCTGGTACCTGTCGTCCACCGGATGTATCGGTCGGAAGTTCGGCGGTCTTATAAATCCGTAATCAACGTCTTCTTCCGGTGGACGAGCGGTAGTCGTGGTCGTGATTGGTGCCGGTGTCGTTGTAGTTATTTGCCTCTGCTGCTGCGCCGCGTGAATCTTGATGTACTCGTTTCCGTCGGTCTGAGCCTGCGATCCATGATTCTGCGGACGCGTTCTGGACCTGACTCTCGCCCTATTGGACGAGGTGCGTGTCGAATCTTGATTCACCGCGTTGAAACGCACGTACTCGTCCTGCGAACCTCTGTTTCGCGTTTGAACGGAGGGCTCGTGGTGAAGACGAGTGCCAACGCGTCCCCGGACCCTTTGTCGTACGGCTACAGGAGTTGTGCTCGTCGTCGTTGTCTCCGTTGTTGCCTGGACGGAAGGTTAAAATAATTAGCCACTATTTCTTCAATTCAAGGTTAATTTGCGTGGGACTGGAAATACTGCGCGAATGTTTAAAATCATTCGCTTGGCGCAAGGATTAGGGTGGACGCGAAGAATTGTCCGCGGGGTGTATCCTAAATAAGTGAGAGCAAATGAGGAATAGAATGAGAGGGTAACTAGGAGTGAACGATGGGTGGAGGGAGAGTCGTATAGAGAGTAAAGAGAATCGTAGGCAGAGTATAACAAAGTGGTGCTGAGAGGACAGTTTAATTGAGAGTATCGCGAGTATCGTGTGTCGACGTTTCATCATAATAACGGTAGCTGATAGTTGAAAGAAACTGAGGTCTTATTACCCTACCTGAACTCTATTCCGACTCGCGACGTTTACAGAAAATAATTACCACATTTGTATACGCACTACTCGTTCTTCGCGCGAGTATCAGGTACGAGATTTCCTTACCTCGGACAGGGGTGCCTCCGTGGACGAAACGGGTAACACGTAATCCTCTTGCTTATTCTCCGGCAACGGGACGAATATTGGTTCCTCGTTTGGACCGCCATTGGCCACCTCTGTCTGGATCCTTTCACTCTCCATGCGATGCAAGTTATCCTGTCCGGTCAAACTGTATTCCGGTTGCGTCTGCGGCACGTTCACTTCATAGATCGACGAGTAACGTTGTTCTTCCGGTGTTCGCGATCTCGGATCGATCGTCGTGGCCAGTTCAAAATCGTTGCTCTCCGCTTTACCGTCCAACTGATAATCCTTTGGCCTCTGGATAATTCCTTGGTCCGAGGACTCGCCGTTGTGAAGCTGATAATTGAATCCGTTCACCGGGGTCCTCTCGAGACCGGCCTGTTCCAGAGCAGATTGATCGTAGTTAGGTCGATATTGAGCATCTTCTTGAACATTTTGCGGATAGTTCTGATTCTTCGAGTAATCGTCGGGGATCAAGGTGGATCCGTGATTCGCGGTCACCTCGCGGTACGACGGATGATTCTCGGTGGTGCTGACCGTGGTGGAGGGATAATTCTCTGGGGAATAATCGTTCAAGGTGGACGGGGAGTCCAGCTGACGAAGACTGTTCGAATGTGGGCCAGTTGATTGAAGATACGCGTTCGACGCAGGCGGAGAATTCGCGTCGTGCGATTGCTGCGCGTTGCCGAACACCTGACAAAGAGGGACATTTTCGTTGCACATGCACGTTTTGTTAAAGAAAATTACAGTAGAGGTGCGATTTTTCGGGGCAATAATTGGGGTTCAATATTGTTTGTGATAATGCACAAATTATTATTGATTTAATAACTATTTGGATTGAGAAATGTAAGTAAGACGGGCCACCGTAAGATTGAATATGAAATAACTAATGAAATAAAATGGAATTTCGAAACACTTCTCGTTTGACTAATTATTCATTGCCCTTATCCCAATTGAACGTTATTGAATCCTCGAAAATTTCTCAACACTTTCTATCCCGATGAAACTAGCCGCTAATGCGCGCCCTTCGAACAGACGAATTGCTTCTGCATTAATTCTCGAGGCAGGGGAAACCGCAGTGTTAATTGTCTGTACGCGATCATGCGAGATGCCTCACCTCAGACTGCTGACTGGTCTTATCTCGACTTCTGTACTTCTGCGTTCTA
Source organism: Nomada fucata (assembly GCA_948146005.1). Taxonomy (NCBI): domain Eukaryota; kingdom Metazoa; phylum Arthropoda; class Insecta; order Hymenoptera; family Apidae; genus Nomada; species Nomada fucata. The sequence goes on along the minus strand of OX411278.1, from coordinate 30,204,537 downwards.
CTTGCTGGCCTCCTGTGCTCCGCATTGTATCTCATCGTAGTTTCCGGGATCCGGGATTTAGTTGGCTCGTAAGAGGATTCGCGATACTCCTCTGTGGTGGTTGAGAATCGAGACCTGGATCTATTATACGGTCTTCGACTTCTATCCGCGTTCGTTTTAGTGGACGCCGGGGCCTGGGTCGTTGTTCTTGGCCTCGTGGAAGCGACTCTGGTCCTGAAATTAACGCAACGCAACGATTAACGCTCGGTTCTATAGAAAAGCTTCTAGCTGATCACGCAGTTATTATTAAATGTCAACTATACGTAACTGTCGATAAATTAATTATATATCCCTCGAAAGCATTATTTAAGAAATTAACCTAGTTACTCGCCACCAACGTGCGCAGATAATTGAAGCGCGCAGAAAATTTGACAAGGTGTTCTATTCCATAAAACGTACCTCTGCCTGCTACGCGGTCTATAAGTGGTCGTGGGAGTGCGTTGCGTGGTCGTCGTGGTTGTGCTGGTAGTCGTGGTGGTCGTAGTGCTCGCTTGAAGTTTCGCCTCGTTTTTGTCCAGGAGTGAATTCACCAGGCCAGGCAGATGAGGGGAAATAGCCGGAAGTTCCGCTGGCAAACTGTACTGCGTGGGACCGACGGGGTTCCTAACTTCATTAATGTCACCGGCAGTTATCTCACCGTCGAAACTGTTACCCAGACCAGTGGGCGTTTGGGCACCCTGTTGACCGTAATGCACTCCAGTGCTGTACCTTTGAGCCTCTCTCTGCTGGGCCAGTTCTTGATTGATTAATGCCAACTGACCGGACGGATCCTGAGAGGCAAGTGTCCCCTCTTTGTAACCCGGCGTGGTGGCATACGAAACGTCCTCCGCGTGGCTCAGCGACGCTTCCACTTTGCCACCGTGCACCGGATGGTCCGTGGCCTTCAGATTGTCATCGTAATACTTGTGCTTCCTGGTCGTGGCCCTCTGGTCGTCGTAATAGGAGGTGCTGACCACGGAAGCTGGCTTATTGTCGCCGTAGAATTGCCTCAACCTGAACCTGGACCCGGAGTACCCGGGCGACGAAGTGCCCGAGTAAGTTTGCTCATACTTTGGGGTGCTCAACGGCTCCTGGGAGTAACTTAACGTTGTCTGAGGCTCGTACACCGGGGTCGTGGAAACAGAACCACCGTCCAGGCCGCTCTGATACGAGTTCGGCTCTATCAGAGGCGTTGGATTGGGATTTAGATCGTCGCTCTCCTTGGGATCGGTGTTGTCCAACGTGTTCACGACCACCGAACCTATATGAGGCGCCGGGAAGGGGATCTTCGAGTATCCGATCGGAGGATCAAAGCTGAGGGGAGCTACGAAGAACGGCAGTTTGTCCACCTTCCTCTCCACCCTGTTGTGGTCAATAGAGGACAAGTAAGGAAGATCGAACTTGGCGTATCCTATCGGCGGATCCAGGCTTGTCGGGCCAACGAACACTTGTGGAGTGTCCGGACCGACTGTGTCGAGCACAGCTATAGTCTTTGCGTCCTTCAAGATTTTCAACACGTCGGATACTTTAATGTTGGCCAGCTTTGCGTTGGTGTTGCCCATGTAAACAGACAGGGGCGGCTGATTCGGGGACGGCGTGGTAGTCGTCTCTCTGTAGCTCTGTTGCTCCTGATACTGATTTCGCTGCCTGTGCCTAGTCCTGACTTTACTTTTCGCCGGTTTGTACGTTTCCGTTAGGTGCTGACGATGGAATTGTTGCTGCTGGTCCCTGATCAAAGGAAGAGCTTGGGCGTCCTGGCTGTCGGTGCGCTCCGGTGCTGAGAGTCTTGCATCGCTCTCGCGTTGCCTGTCCAACATTTGTTGCTGCTTGAAAGCTTCCTGGATCTCCAGCTCTTTCTGCCTTTCCAATGTGTCCAGCCTCTCGGCTTCCCTTTGTCTGGCCGCTTCTTCCGCGCGCCTCTTCTCGTCCTTCGCACGGACCTCGGCCAATCTCCTTCTCTCCAATTCCTCCAGCCTCTGTTTCTCCCTGGATTCTCGAATTCTCTCCAGTTCCCTCTGTTTGGCTAACTCTTCCAGCTTCTCTAATTCCTTCTTCTTCTTCTCCGTTTCCCTTTGCCGCTGCAATTCTTGCTCCCTCTGAAGAGCCTCCTGCTGTAAGCGAGACTTTCTTTCCAGAACCTTTTGCTCCTCGTTCAGCCTGGCGATTTCCTTCATTCTTTCTTCTTTCAAGAACTGGGCGTTCTCCTCGCGCTCCATTTGGATCTGTTGGAGGATTTGTCGAGCGAATGAGTCTTGGTCGTGAAGGGTATCGATCCCTTGGTTCTCGCGGTGTTGCTGTAACGGTTGCTGAGGTTGTTGAAATTGTTCCGAGTGGTGCAATTGCTGCTGCTGCTGCTGCTGCTGCTGCTGACGTACTGGAAATTGCTTTCTACCGCGTCCCCTTTTTGGCTGACCACGTTGGGCTAAAGTATCGGCTGGCACGTAAACTAATTGGACCTGCGAAGGTGAGAACAATACTTTGCGTAATTTTTACGGACTGGGGACGTTTATACAGCAGCTCGTTTTCTGGGGTATGGAATAAACTTCCTTTTTGAAGAGCAAAAATTCCAATATACTCCGAAATCGTTTGGAAAAATCGAAATTAATTTAATAGGCAAGTACCAACCTCCTCCTCCTCGTCCTGACCAATTTCGCTCTGCGGCACCAACGAAACCTGACTCGTCACCTTCATCTGTTTCGCCCCCTGCCTCTGATTTTCCTCGATGTGACCAACATTTCCGATATCCTGTTCGTGTTGCAACAGCTGGCTGCTCTTGAATTCCTGTCCAGCCAGGCTGGCGAACTCCTGCGGAATGTTCGCGTCCTGTTTCAGCGGCTGCTGAACTCGGGGCCGTTGTTGATAGAAGTTTTGCGGCGGAAATACAGGTGGTAACGCTTCGGAGGGTGGCAGGGGCGGCAGGGGCGGTACCAGATCTTCCGGTGCCAGATCAGTCACAGCTTGGGAACTTCCTAATCTAGGCTGATGCAGTTGTTTGTCCTCGTCTGCATTGCTAAATCCGCTTGGTAGGAACGTTTGAGACTGTCGAAGGAAATGTGTCTTTAGTCTTAAAGAGTCTTAAAGTGGGAGTTGTATTCGTTCCTTTCTCAGTTTTTTTTGGCCAGTGTCACTTGCACAGATGTCTATACAATTAATTATTTGCTATTATTTGCTAAACTAATACAGCGTTTAATAATTCTGTGTTATAATTTCGAAATGTTATTCAAAAAAGCTATTCAAAACTGAGGAACAACGGGACGGTAAAATTTGAGGGCTGCGAGGTGAAAACGAAATAGAAAATTTATTTGTCACACCTGAAGGATTTGCTGCTGAGCCCTGAGCTGTTGCTGCAGCAGCAACAGCTTCTGTATATTCTCCTGGGTCTTCTGAAGTTGCATCAGCTGGTCTTGGTACTGTTGCTGAAGGGCTGGCGGCAGAGATAGTTGCGGAAGTTGAGACACCTGCGTGCTCCCACTTCCCAATAGTCCACTAGGTGGACCATTATGCTCGGCCTGAGTTTGCGTTGCTCTGGGGTTCGCCAGTGGGATCCATTCGCTGTTCGACACCTGTCTCGACCATCGTTCGGCCTGGATCGTGTCGAATTCAACGGACAGGATCAAACAGACCAGTAATGCCAATGCTGGACACTTGTGCGCAATCTGCAACAATCAACGAAATTTATTGGTCGATGAAAACGAATTTTGCAAAGAACTTTCTTTTTAAACCAATGATTCGACGAGAGTTAACGAGGACGAAAAATATTCTAAGAAGTTAAACTTGTACATCTCGAGAAAAGTGCAATAGAATATTTTAGAAATCCAGACTGTTCTCCAAATTGTTAGACTTATTCATTTCCATCCTATTAAAAATAATCCATAGTCGGTTAAACAAACTATCGAAATGTTTGCGTAAATAAAAGTTGCACCATTGTTGTGTACAATCGGCGCAAACATTTTCAGTTATCACGGTGGCGCAGTGAAAGGGTAAATAACCAGTTCGCAGGCAACGCGACAGGCGCGACAGGCGCGACAAAAATCAAATCAATTCTGCTTAAAACGTTTCATTCTTAAAATAGAATTCTCCGTCCGGATCGACGTTCACCGTTCGCGGCGAGTGGAACGGTAATCAACGGTAATGAGAATAACGGCGGATCAAATGGTGTAGTTGAAAAATCGTGGTCGTGTCGAACGACGATGTTCTGCTTCGATGGGAATCGGCGGGGAAAGAGGCGACCGCAAAAATCGTGGCGATTCGCAGACGTCCAATGTAAAAAAAGAAAAGAAGAAAAAATTGAAACGTTTCGCGAGAAGCAGTCAACCGCGATCCAATTGGCGTAGCTATTAATGATGCCAGTGGTTTCGTTCGAATCAATGGAACCGCGAGAAGAGGGAAAGAGGGAAAGAGGAAAGAAGCAACAGAAATTACCCTCGCGAGGATAATGGAATTTGCGATACAGACGTCGACTATCGTAATGTTCCCGCGGAGAAATTTTCTGCCTGGAAGAAAACGGGGAGCCTCGTGAAATCGTTCGGCTTAACGATTAATGTCGCGAGACCCGTGACTCTTGGGCGAATTTGAAATGAATAAATCCGAGGAAAAGGTGGCGATTTCTCTGGGACAGGTAAATCAGCCTTTGCTCCTTTTCTTCTTTCGATTTGAATGCGGGGTGAAAATTTTTGTATTCGGTTATGCACTTATTTTCGGCGATGAAAGAATAAAAATCGTATTGATCATGGAACGATTTTTATTATATTATGTTAACATTATTTTACGGTAGCGAAATATTTTTTACTCAACGATTCTTGATAAAGTTCGATCACAAGGGTAAACAACATTTTTCAAAGAATTTCTATACTTTCGCGCGTCGTTTATAATTTACAAATGATACTTTCATGATCCTCGAGACTTGTCGACTAATTATCGCCAAGCCGAACGCGTGTTCTCGAAGTTTCTAGACGTCGATTATGTGGGGCGCGTAGGAAATTTATCCAGGTACGCGATAGTCGAGTTAATCAGTGAATGTAGTCGTCCTTCTACCTGCGGTCTCGAAAACGCAGGAAACGTTGTCTACTTTGTGCGTCACGCGTGTTGCCGATCTCACAAACGTATTCTGCGTTATCGTGTATTATAGAAAGTGCTATGAGCACGATTAACATCGTCGATTTTATTGAAACACGCGCTCGAACGGGTTAAACTCGTTTCGTTGCGTTTCGAGTAAGTTACAGTACCGATCGTATGACTTTTTGACAACTTTTCAGCATCCACGATTTTAACTCTACTCATTTATTCGAGCGTTTTACTATTGAAAACTAAAAAAGAGAACAAGAAAGTACAGAAAAGAAATTAAATTAGGACAGAAACAGAGGCGGTTTGCGCGATTCTAATCCCTCCTTGATGACTGCTAAAGACGTCTTACCTCCTATATATATCCCCCCGACGAGTACGCAAGGGAAAGGTCGGTTTCGATATTATTTTTTCACCTGGATTTATTCTTCACCCATTGTAAATATTATACAAACGATGAAGAAGAATTAAAATAAAAAGTACGAGGTAAATATGTTTCTGCGGTCCCAGAAGGTATCCATCGTCTTATCAAATATTAATTTTTAATTAATTAATTAAATAGAAATGTTGCACGAACCATTAATAGGAAGAATAAATGTATAAAGTAATGATATTTCTCTCGAGATAAAAATTCATCGACATCCTAATTACTTTGTCCATCTTTAGTTTCTACAAAACTGTACAGTAGCTACTAGTATTGCTTTTATATTTCTGCGTACAAGTTTTTGCGCAAGTTCATCGATACTCCGTTCTGCTTGAAATGGATAGAAGCTAATCGTCCTTGTAAACGCGAGCTAATTGTGTCACGATGCTATTTCCCATAATCGCAAAATATTTCACGCGAGTAATTCGTCGGCCTGCTAACGAAAAGAATTATCGTCGGCATCATTATGCTTGGTACGTATTGCGTGTCAAGATATCTGGAGTGCAACTGCAGCTAACGAACTGTGAACAGGCTGGAAACGATGATTTCTAATAAATGCCAGGCTTCGTATGAAATTCCACGGCGAATCTTTCAATTAATTCGTTAATTAACTTTTCACGCGAGTTTTCGAAACTCGTTAGAAAGAAAGAAATTGAAGAACGTTTCCTTGGCCTTTAAAATAATATCCATTGCGGTACTCGAAATAATAACGATAGAAGATAATTCGAATTTATTGATTCGGCTGTGATTTATAGGCGGCGTCATTTTGATCCCAACCCGTTCCAATTTGTATCTTGAAAAAAAAACGACTAAATAAATATCGTTTCGTCATTCGTCTATTAACGACGATACGATTTCGTAGCCTGTCTTCGCGTATTAAAATGTAATCGTAATTTATGAGTTAAACGGTGATTTGTAAACTGTGGCAGAAATGTTTCTTATCTCGTTTCAATTTAAATTTATTCATTCCAATTTGCATTCAAATTCGCCGCGAATATTCAAACTCATTCCACCCTGTCCAGAAACTTTAATGGAACTTTCATTCGCGAGAAATTGATATTTAATGATATTTTCATTTATGTTTAACGAAATTTTCATTAGAAAACTTCCCATTTCTCTTTACCTTTTATTTTTATACCATTGTTTTTTTTCTCCCTAAATAAGCCAGATTTATGATCCGTTTCCGTTAATTGCGAGTAAAATTGAATCTCGTGTCTGTTACTTCACCATGCACAAAGATATTCGTTCCATTTTGTTGCAGATTCGTTCGAAACGATTTTACGAACCGAATTGCAGTTTCTAATTATTTATTGGATCATCGTTACTGTAGCGGAAAAATGAACGGCAGCCGTCGACTTCCGTTTCGTTCTATTATTTCCCTATTCATGTAATTTGTAATTCATTCGTCTTTTCTTTTTTGCATAATCCATTACTGTAACGTAGACGTGGTAATCAGAATGAAATTAAAATAGCATCGCGAGCTGAACTGTTACTCAACCGATATTCAATTATCTAATTTTGCACTATCCGTACGGCGATCTTCTATTACATAAAATTAATTTATCGCTGTCGATAAGAACTAACGAACTGTCTGGCGGAAGCGTAGCTCGATGAAGCAAAGTTTGATTTAGTACGATTCGCGGTAGTAAAACGTATCCATAGTTTTTTCTAACGACGTTAAAATGTTTAAAAGAAAAAAACCACACCACGATGCCATTATTAAAACTGCCTTCAACCAGTGTTTCCGGCATCATCATCAGCGATGGTTCAATTGCCGAGCTCTTATTTCAGCGGAACAAAAAAGCATCCAGCTATTATGATACATTACTGGGCATAAAAGAAATACCACGAAACATCATCAAAGTCAACGAACAATAAAATTAATATTTTCCACTTTATCCCTAGCGACGGCAGTGTCATCAATTTTTCATTTACCCTAGAATAGTATTTCGAGTGACGAAAGATGTTGCGTAGCAGTTCGAGATCGAGTGTGTCCAGACTCGTTACGACCACGCTTAGTATTATTTGTTATGTGTTAGAGGTGTGAAGAATTTCAAGTATGCCAAGTAGTTGTAAGTTACTATATACACCTTGAAATATATACGTTTATTTTGAATATTACACTGAATATAAATATGCTGTTCGAAGTCTACGTGTTTCTTGTATTAATGTGCAAAGTTTAGATTTGTAGTGTTATAATTGAGTTCTTAAGTTACTTCTCCTCGCGATCTTATTTTTTGTTCTGTCTGCCTTCTTGAATGTTGCTAAAAATGTAACCTCGGTTTTTTCGGTATCAGCAAGCTATTGGTGGATGAATTAGTGGACGTGGGAGGAAAGGGTATTAATGGTTGATTGTGATTGGTTTTGGAAATTACTTGAGAGCTGGTGGGGACGTTTGAGGGAAAGGAGTGGGAATGGGGTGAGTTCTTTTCTTACTGTACCGAGGTCCGGGTTTTTCCTATTTTACGCTGACTGTTTTTATGCACCGTTAGAAAATAGCCTGGTCGCGCCACACGTGCATGCCGGCTGGCGCGCGGTCTATCTGCATGGGTCGCGATACCTGGTTATGGAAAAATTGGTGCTGAGCAAGACCCTTACGAATGGTCGCGAGTCAACAAAAGACGCGTACACAAAAATTACCGTGTGACCCGCAAACTTTTACCACCCTCTGTACGCATGATGGAAACATTAAGAAAACATAATTCGTAAACGCAGATTCGTTGAAACATTACCAAATGAAATGTTGCGTGCACGCAGCGTCGAACTTTTATGGGTTAAACAATCTTCGCAAACACCACGTACACGTACCACTGACATCGTTTCTATTATATCGCATTACGCGTCGCACGCGATTTTCATCGCGGAAGATCGCGTGCCGGACACGGGCCACGGTTTTTCTGCTTTCTTCGTCGTTCCTGCCATAGAAACGAGATCATCGACTGTGAAATCATCGTGATCCAATACGTGTATGCACTAGAGACAGAACCAGTCGATTCGCAGTAGAACCGCGTTGCGTCACGACGTTACAGGAATCCGGTTTCCTCGTCAAAATTTCGGTCGCGACGCGTCGTAAAATCGTTGCAGTATATTATGCAAGTCGACTTCTGATGGCTCGAGCGTGTCTAGAGAGTCCACGAAAAAAGAAAAAGAAAAATACGAAAAACACGCACGTACACACAGCGGGGCAAAGATGTATTCGCACAATGAATTAGTTTCGCTTGGAACTATATTTAATTTTATTTCAGAGCGTAATGAACGCGCTTTTAGGAATAATTGTGTTAGCACCGAAAATAACGACGCTGCAAGTGAAACTAATGCGCTGTGTGAATACTGTTTTTGGTCCGCTGTGCATGCGTAAGTATCTTCATGATTTTATTATTATGAAACTATTGCAAGTACGCTCTCCGCGGGCAGAGTATGCATTGCATTCGATACGCGAAATATTAACGCAGCTTTATCCATTTATTTTTATTAACGTTTGAAACGTGTGAAATCAACGATTCAGGTTTCTCCACCCTTTCTGTATCGGAAGGTAAAAAACGAATGGATTAAAATGGATTAAAATACGTCTACAATAACTCTTCATCGGTTTTCAAATTAATACAACTATTTTACTTAAAGCTTCTACACTTTACTGTCAATAATCAAGTCATGCCTCCTCAGCATTCGACCGAGTGAAAAATTGTTAATCAGAAACGTCACGCCAATCTGAAACGAAGATCGGGTGATACACATCTCCAGCTCGTCGTATGGATTAAATTCATGGTTAAATCGGCGAAGGGAATTCCTTTCCCGAAACGATCATCCGACGACGATCCCTTTCTAAAAGAGGGTCGATCGTCGTTCTCGTGGTCGGCCGCGAAAAACGCGACCGCGTGTATCGATTGCAACGGCCGGCTGTGTATTAATTTCTAACGAGTTTCCAATGATGAACTTCACGATCTATATAGCCCGTGCCGCCTACTTCTCTTTTCCCAACACCTAACGTTCACCAGCACGCTTTCGAGACATCCCCCCCCCCCCCCGGCTGGAAATCACACCCGAGGGATCCTGTGCCCCCTGGAAAAACTCTCCCTTTCACTATCGAAGAAAGCCGACAAGCATAATACGTACGTTCGAGATCGATCTATCGTAGATCCTTTCGTTAATTCGCTTCCATTGTTGGATTTCATTGATCTAGTAAAAAAGTTCTTTTGTGTTTCTCATTCGGTGGTCGGCACGATTCTTCGCGGGGTAATATTGAATTACTGTTTCTGTCTCTGTTTGATAGCAAATAATTGTTCGCCCTGTTTCCTCGTCTTTAAAATAATCTTTCCTCTCTTTGGTGACAAGTGTTATTTAGTAAATCTCAAAACAGGAAGTTAAAGTTCCTATTAAATAGAGAGTCGAATAAACATTATGGAAGGTATTATTATTATTATTATTGTTATCATTGCAGAAAAACATTATCCCTATTAAACGATTTACATAAGCGCAATGGAATTAATCGCATTGGCTTCTGAAATAAATCTAATAGTCTATCACTTTGTGCCGGAACAAATCTTTGTTACTTCGCGATATTAAACCCGACAATAAGAACATTTACTTTAAACATAAAAAGTCGAGAGTCCATCAAGCGTTTCGACGATAGAATTTTTCAAAAATTCGAGATGTGGATCTGGCTAATGAGCGATTCGTACGCGGGTCAATCCTGTCCCCTACTTCTCGCAACAACTTTACATTATATTTGATTATCCCTTTATTCCTCTTTTGTTGGTTCGCTGTCGAATTTTGTTATTAACACGCGCGGCCGTATTACAATATCGCTTGGCCAAAGAGGAAGACGGTGAAGTCGGAAACGAGGTCGAACCACCTTTCTCTTAACAAGAGATCAGATCGTTTCTAAAAAGGCGCGGTCGATGTATCTGCCTCGAGGAGAACACACCTGGCCCACAGCTTCCCTACCTGCGAGCAGAGTCCTCTTAACCCTTTTGCGCCGCAGTGACGAGCGACACTCGTCTTGCGGGTTACGCGAAAAAAGAAGTTAAAATACTGCCAAGAAAACACCCGCAGTGAACAATTCGAATCCATCTCACTCGCTTCCTGCATCTAATTTCTAAATTTGCTGTCGTTTCTTCTAATAAAAAAAAATAATAAAGAACTCCTACTTAACTTGTACGAAACGCTTCGATTCGCCCACGATTCGTTCTAATGAAAATAAATGTTTCGAAAACGTTCTAGTTTCGTTTAAACAGAGAAAGGTGTCACGCTCGGACTATAGTTTTAAACATTTGCGTAAGAAATAATTCCTGTGCAAGTCCCAGAGGCAGTGGACAAATTTTCGTCAATACACCTTCGTAGAAACTTCTGCGTATACCAGAGTACATAGGCGGGCGCTGTCGAAAGCCGCATCTCTCTTTGCATCTGAATGGACCGAGCGAAAAGAAGAAACGGTGACTGAAGAAGAGAGGAGGATCGTCGGAATGCCTCTCTAACGATGGAAGAGGATCGTGGAGTGCGGCACTTGCTGGCAAAGAGGAACAAGTGGAGGCTGTTAACCCTTTCGACGTGTTTCATCTATCTGCCGAGAGACTCCGACAACGCGGGGGAAAAAAAAGTTACCCTGTCCAAGTAAAGTTTACTTGCGATGCATTCGGCCAGAAGACGGAGTACCGAAGATAAAGTTCCATTTGCGTTCTCTGTTCCCTTCGCTTTAATCTATTCACCTTAATTCGTGTCCGTGTCAATCGAAGTTACTTAGTTCCAACTGTTTTGGGACAGTTAATATTATCTATACATTTGGTATTTCGTGGGGCCACTAAACTGATGTTTAATTTCAAGTGAAAGTTTGTGAGACGCTATTCTAAATAATTTGGTATTACGAGTACGTATCGATCTACTCTTGAAATAGGTGTTCACAGTTTAGAATAAAATAAGATTAACGAGTTACGATTAATCTTTGGTTGAAAGAAGGTCTCGGGATTCGAGTAAGGATCAGATCGTCGAATAGGGAACAGCGATTTGCTATGATGGGGTCAAGGTTCATGGTACTCGTAAATCCAGCCTTTCTCCACCTCCGTAGCAGGTTCTTCTATCCGCAGCGGGTACGTGTATCCTACTTTTCTTACGCTTCGATGTTCGTCAGAGTATTCGGCGCTAAATCGTCGGCAGAAAGTAGCACTTGTCATTAAAATCATCAAGACCCCCAGCCAGAAAATTTCCTCCGTTTATAAGTTATCTTATCCTGAAGCGTCTGAGTAAACGTCTTCGAATCTTTTAATTCTAACGATGAACGTACGATACCTGTTCTGCCTTTCTCTTCATTTCTTTTGCTCTACTTTTATTATATTACTATTCGTTTCCTTCAATCGTCCCGCGCACACATATGTAGATCGTACGTACAATCCAAAGTGCTTTCAATTTCAATCCGACCTCCCGATTTCGTTCAGGTATCTCGAAAAAGGTATTAACCAACGGGAACGAAGCCGACAATTCTCCCTGCGTTCTAAAAAAAAAAACTGCGATCCTAAAACTATTTAAGTACATTCGGTTACAAAAGATTTCCAACTCTGCGTCTTCCTATCCGTACAAATTGTTCCACCCAATCTCTCAATTAAGAAGAAAGAGAAGAGAAAAACAAACTCGTACCTGTAGACGAAGCGTCTTTTATACGCCCGGAGGCTCGTTCAAGCGTGCGAAGCAATCGCACGCGATCAGAGGCAAGAGAAAACGCGACAGGGTAGTCTTTTAGGGTGTCTCGAACGGCGTTCGCTCGTTCCAAACGAGCAAGATCCTGATAACACGCCAGTCAACTCGATCCTCCGGTCTGCAGAACACGATACGACACGTGGCCAGGCCGAGCGACGCCGGGTGCCATAACCCGTTCGAGGAAACGACACGCGAAAATGCCGCACGCAAACACCTCGTCGTTTCATGCTCCAGTTCTATCTCTGCTCGAGTGTTCCGCCGTTCTCCATCGCGGGACTTTCGTTTCGAGAGGGTGTCGCACGCAGAAGGAAAGCGCGAAGCTGGAATTGCACGCGTTCGTGGCGTTTAAGATGCATCGGACGCCTGTCGATTTCGTTCGGATCGTCGTGAACGATCCGCGACCGATAAATTAGCGGACGAGCACGGCAAGGTGATTAGATTCGGGGCAGCCCTCTCTTCGCGAAAAACTTTATCGCCGCTTGCTCTCATTGCATTCTTTCCTCGAGGTTTTCGTAATGCCGGATTCGTGTAACGTTTCGATTTTATTTGAGAACAAAGTTCTCTGTTCATATATAGGTATATTTATGTATTTATGTGCGTGACAGTTTGTAATAGCCCATTGGAATTGATTTTCGTTCCCCTTGTATCCCCTTGTATCCTTTAATACAATCGATAAATATACACAAACACCGGTTCTTTTAGAATAAACCCGACTCGCTTGGAACAATGTATCTTTCCCATCTCACGATGCTGTTCACGATTATTGATGTCTTATGTCATCTTCTGTTCGCGCCCCTTATTCTCTCTAACACAACAATTATGTAACATTATAACACAAAGAGCCGAACATTATCGCGGGGGACTTTCACGATAATCGAGTGGCCGCGGCTCCGTCGTACGTTTCGCAGAGGAACAATCGACCGAGGGGAAAAAAGAAATAAAATAAAATACAATCCAAGCGATTGAGCTTCCTTTCTCACGACTCACTCTCGAGCAAACTCGATTCCCGTGCCCTCACCGATGTATCGTCTGTTCCACTTATCGTATTTACCTCTTTTTAGACTTTCTTCTCCGTCCTATACTTTCGCCGTCGAATTTTTCGTCAAATTACTTCTGGCCTCGAAGGTTGCACTGAATTCCGTTCCAGCGCGTACGAGTGTTCGTCATTTATCAATCGATTGGCGACTTTCGAGATTGCGCTTGCGGAAGATCCGGCAAGTGGCACTTCGTAATGAAATATACAAGTTATACTTGTGCAATAAGTACCCCTAATAGTGACCGATATAAAGATCCATGCAATTACGTGAATTTATGCGGCAGAAAATATCTGCTGTAGATGTATATATATATATAAAACCAAGAAGGGAATAAAGAGAAGGCAGATGTTCCTAATTAAATCGATGCTCCAATTGTGTGGTAATCGACGAACCGTAAACAAACTTAAATCGCAAGGCAATTCGATTATCTGATCACATTGCTGATTCCATCAATAAATATAACTTTAGAGAATTTAATTAACCGAGCAGTTTACCAGCAAGAGAAAGGTCCAACTTCTAGCCTCGGTCAGGCAATTCGATCGCTCCATCTTGTTTCCTTTTACCTGCTAACTCTCTATACCAACAGTACCAACACTTGAATTGTTCCAGACTTACGTGGACGCCTGACATATATGTGTACCTCGAAAACTAGATCGGATACTTGTATCGAACGATACGAACAAGTGGCAGAATGAATGGAACAAATGAATTTCGGTAGAAAGTATTGCCACGAAATTGATACCAAAATAGTAATATATGGTGACAAAGCGGGGCAAGAAAATGATTTAAAGAGAAATTGTACTAAGAAAGGCAAATGCAAATGGTATCAGAAATGTGAGAAACGAAGTATCGGAAAAATTGGAAAAATTGGAAAAGTAACAAGTATTTCCCCTGCGTCGCAAAGAAGAAACAACGAGCAGCGATTTTTCCTTCGTCACAGTTCTCGAGGAAAGTGTGCAAGGTCCCCCGTTTCCACACGAGAGGCATTAGAATGCTTCCTGGAAGTCGGCAAACGTTTCGGTGCATTCCAACGAGGTGAAAGGAAGCCAAATTGTCCAGAAACACAGGATGGCCCCTGAGACGAACCGAAAACCTTCGAACGATCGTAGTCGAATCTTTTCATACCAGCCGCCTCCTCGAAAGTGGATTCGTCCAGTCGATTTCACGTCGGATCGATACGTGTTTCACTCGTTCGAGCAAATCGTACGCCCTCCGTCATTGTAACAGCGTGGATATTGTAATAAGGGATTGCGTAACGCGAATCAACGTGTACAGCTTCGTAATTACGAAGAATTCATCGGGGAACTTTCAACAAAGGAACGACGGGAGAAAACTTCCAGGGGATAGCTGCGGTTCGCCTTATCGCGGCCGCGAATCTTTCATTGTCTATTAAGCCACAGAGAATCCCTTCTAATTTTTCTGATTTTCTAATTTTTCTATTTTCAAACCGCGCGCGTAAGTGTGTTCTTGTTTCCGCAAACGCGTACGTTTCGGTAGCGAGAGCTGGCAATCATTGGTTGCTCAAATCGTGTCTTTTTCTCTTTAACATTTAACGAATACTGATAGGGGACGTCTGACGTTGTAATAAGATTAAATAATGATAATAATAATGCAACTAAAGAACCATCGTTAAAATCCAGTCAGAGACAAGGACGCAAAGCATCCCAATTTCTCTGCGCTAAAGCGCTGTATTAAAAAGGAATTTCAGAAATTAAGAGCAAGAAAATAGACAGAAATTGTACAAGCCATACCAAAAGGTAATAGCTAACGATAAAAGGTTACGACGAGGAAGTAAAGGCAGAAGAAGGTGAAATTATCATAAAGACGTCTCGGTTCGCTCCCGTTTCCTGCAGCAACCTAATTAACGCGGTCCCGTTGGAGCACGAGGTATCCGGCCCTTCGGATTGTGCCGCAGAAGGTGGACGCTCCTCCTCGTGACAGGGCAATTAGCAGCAGAATAGGGAACACTTACAATCGAGCGAGACGCTGTTAACACTCTCTGTAAGGGATTGTTCGTTAACACCCGAGTTGTCGCAGAAATTCTATCCAACGCGGAGTAACCGATTTCGATAGAAATCAGCGGTGTATTCCTTCTTTTTTCAATCTCGTTTTAAGCTGCGCGATTCTTCGTTGCCACGACCTGTCGACCCCCTCTGGTAGCACTTGGAGACGAAAGAGTTTCATCCCCTGTCTGCCCCAACCCTCGTTTCTTTAGAATTTCCTTCAAACTTTTTACGGACTGCATTTTGTTTCAATCGACCACCCTAAATTCTGGACAGAATTCGGTCTTGGTATTTATTGTGCGCGATTGTGGACGTTTTTTCCCTAGGATTGTTAGTGTAAAGTATGTAGATACCAGGGGGTGTAAATAGTTTTATGGAGTACCGTGATTAATTACTGCAGTGTGATATATCGAACAATAATATCGATAGGATATCAGGTTCAAAAATAAAAACAGTTTTTCGTTTACCGACAGAACTATCAATCCGATTCAACAATTCAGCTGCCGATTATTTCTTTAAAATGGTTCTACGTTATTTGCAAAGCAAATCCACGAAACGAGGAATAATTGAAGGGTACAGAACACAGTCGGTGCAAGCCCATTAACATTCAAACCAAGGCAAATAAGGTTTTCACAAATTACTTGGGAAAAAATGACAATGCTACTACTATCATCTATTGCTTGCATATAAAAACCGTGTGACTGAACACTAGAACTATCGATAGGTTTTGTTGCTATTCAAACAGTACACGTCAAACAGACTGGCTCAACGGACTTCAAACAGAGATATATAAGTGCCATTCTGTCTTACTGAAAGTTACCTAAAATTGCTACAACAGTGCCCAATCTGTTAATAATTTAAAAGCACGAAATCTGAAACCAGTCATTCTGACTGGCTTGGTAGTCCAAGTGTTAATCGACTTATCAACTGCAAGTTTCAACAACAAAAAGGGTTTTCGAACCACGAAACTCGTGTTCAGAAAAATTTGACTTGCGAGAGCTCTCCAATGTTCTTTTATTTTACCCACCGGCCATTTTTGTAATCATCGGCACATTTCTATCGCCGATCACCGAGAACGTTCAGGAGTAAACGAGCATGGAACTCGGTCTGCCGGCCAGTCCTTTTTCCGCGCGCCGAACACAGTGAAGAGGAATATAAAAAAAGAGAAAGAAGCACGGCAACCGTGATCGAAAGAAGAAGACGGTCGACGACCTCTCGAATTGCGACATAAGGAGCGAAGCTGTTCACACACTGACCCCCATTTCCTTCCCGTTGCAAACGCTCGCGCAGAACAGAGCACCGGCATCGATTTTGCCTATTCCTCGATCCTGTATCGCGACAACTGCCTTTTGAAAAGTAGCTCGGCAAACATCGGTCCCCATTTGGGCGAAAAAACGAACCGCGTATCATTTTACCTTTCGCGGCGACACGACTCTTTTGCGCAATTTTGCATCTTCGTTCTCCAGCCGGATGATTTTCAACGGATCGTCGTCGGTGATTTTTTCAACGATGATTGCTCGCGGTTGGAAGTGACGATTGATTACGTTGCGCATTAATCGCGATAATTCGGGTGCGTTAGTTAAGCGGGTCGAGCGTTAGAAATCGTTATCGGTGGTAAAGGATCGGAGGAATGAAATTAGCGGTGACGAGGAATGTTGGTTTCTCAGCGTTTAAATCGTTTATGCTATGCAAGCGTAGGCGTAAGTCAACGCACGATCTACTAACGGCGTTCGCAATAGAAAGTGGAAGACCGGAATCGGGGGGCAATATCCGGGAAACAGTTGCTACTCGTATAAAGTTGTTCCTCGTTTCGTTTCTTTTCCATCGACCACTATATTTCAACGAGTCAAAGGTGCCAGGTGGACATTTATTAATCTCCGCCGAGTGACGCGATTAATAAATAAATAAATGGCCGAAATGAAACAGAAAATGGGGGGCATAGAAAAATACGTCACACGAATCACCGATAAACACCTGTATTTCCTGATAAAAAAGGACCCAGAGTTTACTAAGAACGGCTTCGGCGTAAAATAAACAATTCGAATCGCGGAGAAACTTCTCAGGAATGAAGCCCGTTCCCCGGTTCTCGAATAATCCACAGAAATATCGTACGTGTACACTCACCATGTCGCCAGGTGATCGAGGTCCCAGCGGACGCTCCAAAGGCGCACTGTACTGGTTCACGGACTTCCGGTACAGAACTAGTACCTAAACTCGACTACGTTTCGCTCGTTACTGTTCGTCTCGGTTGCACTCTCTCACAACGCACCACGATCGAGCCATATCCCTTGTGCCCCTTCCTCTGTCTTCACCACTCGTCCCTTTCTTCCTCTATTTCTTCGAATAATTCTTCCCCTCCAGAATATTAAATCCAGCTGGATCTCGGGCCCGGCTGGATATCGCGACGTGCGTTGTTACGTCGGGTCTGTTAAAATTTCGACAGATCGTGATGACCAATGACGCGCACGGGCTTAGGATCGCGTACAGTTTGAACGGGCTCACCTGAGAATGGACAGTCTATATAGATATCCCCTCCAGAGGACGGGAGGACTCGTTGCAAAGGAGCGATCCAAGAGAAAGCCTCTTGTTCGATTGGCCCCACGAACCGGTATGTCCGAGAAGACAATTCCAGGTATCGTTCACCAGGTGATACAGAGGCACCGGCACGTCCGCCGTTAGGACGTTGCTCTGAAAACGTACGAACGAATATTACGTCGGATGGTGACCTTTTGATTGCGAGGATACGAGGGGTGGTTGAGTTTCGTTGGGTTTCCGGTTGAATACGAATGGACGAGTGCGCAGGAATTTGGAGAACTATCGTTATCACCGGTATTTTAATTTTCATTTAACTCGAGGGTGTTCGGCGTCCCGTGGAACGATTCAATTGTTGCGCTGTTAATAAATCGTTCTTGAAGAGGAGTGGTTTTAATTATGGATAACATGAAATGCATTTCGTCAAGGTAAATTAGTACAGGTAGCCCTCCTGCGACACGGTATCCAACGTCAATTCGGTTGTTTACAACGCGGTTTTATATATGTATGGTATACGTTACAATTTTTTCATTCAAATTTCTAAGTGTTTTACCGACTCTGGGTATCGTATAGCACGGCATTTTCTAGGAACCTAACTACCGTGCTATACGAGGGCTACCTGTGCAACGTATTTCAATTTCCTTCGCAAAGTTCATTCATCAATGAACTTTGAAAGTTGAGTTTTATATGAATTTTCCTTCGATGACATTTTACGACTGCTCTCGCGCAACGAGTGTAATTAATCTTGTTAGGAAATGTTCTTTGACGGATGCGCAATTAGTTGCGGTTAACGGTGGGAGATATTTGGGAGACTTGCGTGTTTGGGGATGCAAGGTGTATCAGAGATATTCTTTTTCTTCTTCTAACTGTTCCATTGGCGTGAAATCAATTGAAATTAATGGTGCGTGTACCTAGGAGTAGCATCCGAAGAAGAGTAAGCGGCGATTGCACCGTTTCCATTGGCAGATTTGAACCAACAACTGGGGCCAGGATAGCAGCAGGATAGCAGCAGCGCGTAGTCAGTCGTTTTCTTTTCTGCTCTAGAAGTTCGAGGAACGTTTCTACGCGAAACAGAATCCAATAAGATTGTTGCCCGTGGATTTTCCGCGGTGGTACTTAATCGAGCCGAATTATGCCTGCACTTTTAAGAGCCGCTTCTCTTTGCCGTTGCAAAAGTTAACGACTCTTCCTGTAATTAAACGCGAACTACCAATAGCAAGCAAGAGTTTAACAACCCTTTTTATTTTTACCATCCGACTTCAGCACATACAATTAGGATATTGGAATAGTATTACGTTCAATCACTATCATCACGGTAATTGCGATTCTCTTCAAGTGACGATAAAGTGCAGGCGGAATTTCGGTCGTACAATTTACTAAGATAGAAAGTTACCGGCAATGGAGCAAAGAACGTTTCAGCCGAGAAATATTGCACGATATAACAATGCATTGAATTTCAGGAGATATTGGGAAAAATCGTAGGAAACTATCCTGACAAGAACAAAATATTTGCCCACGATGAAAAGTACTGCACCATAGTAATATATAAAAATGTATCATTAGCACAGAATGAATATTTTATAACAAACATTTATTCCGCCCCCGAAAATTATATCGCTCCCTCCCAAACAAAATACGTATACCATTTGAAACGCAATATTTCCCCCATTTCTCTGCAACTTCTTCCGAATTTCTCGGCGTAATCGTTACGTCAGTGGAAATTTGCATAACTAAAACACGAAATACTACTTCTATCCGCGTGCAGCATTCCAGCAGCCTCTGAACGAATTTCAAGCAGACTCGATGCACTCACCATGGTATGCATGTGCATGCATATATACACCGCAGCTCGGTCGGGACGAGATCTGGAGAAGTGAGAGGCCGGTTGCTTACAATGTACACGGTGGCTCGGTGTTATGCAATTTACGATTGGGATCGTGGGTCAGTCGCTCGGTCGGCTCACGTGCTCCACGGACTCTGTGATCACCTGGGCAGGAAGAAAAATTGTCGCGTGAGACGCGTTTCATCGGAAACAGCGGCGTATGACAACCTTAATTCATACCATTAACACGAAAATGATAAAACGAGTGCGATATCGTCCGTTACCGGTAACCTTCTATTACGTTCAACGGAGTATGACAGCGAGTGCCATTACGATAATTGCGCAACTTTTACCATTTCCCTGGCAAACCAGTGTCCACGGATTCCTATTGTATCCGCGACGTACGCAGAACCAATTAAAGCACGGTAGCGAAAAAAATTGCAGCCTACTTCGAAGCACGAGCATCGATGCACCCTTCCAGTTGCAATTCGGCTACCTCTACCTCCTGTGACGTTGGACAAGCGACTGTTAATTCTTCGATCGTAGGACAACTTCAACGGAGGAGAAGCGAAATATTATCCCTCTTAGATTGGACGATTACCCATTATCTCCACGCGATCGATTACGCGATCGATCGTTTCCCCGCGATCATCGGATACCTATCTCCGGGTTTCTGGCCGCTTGCGAAAGGTAAACGCTTGTGGCGGTTCACAATGAGGTGGATACGAAGGAGGCCGTGGAGAATCGTCGAATTCAATGACCGGATACACGGCGCGTTGATGATTACTGATTGCACATCTCCAGAATCCTCTTTCTCCCACGTACTTGAGCCGCTCGGGCTGCTGAAAACGCCCTGATCCCCCGGCTGAATAGCCCGAGATAACGTGTCGTCCACCGTATTGTCTCGTGCGTTTTGTAATCAGCAACGTGTGTGTGTGTGTGTGTGTGTGTGCGTGTTACGTTCATGCGAAAAAAATTGAGTCGCAAGGTTACCATTAGCAGTGCCATTGCGGTGCTGGAAAAATTTTTGTTTAATTTCATTTTACCGACTCTTCACTTACCGATTCGCCAGATTTTAAACGAGAAAAGTACCTTCACTTTTGCAGCCGTTAGACGCGTAAAGAATTCGGGAAAAGGGTGAACTTAAGGCTGTTAAACTTCGTGCCGCAAAATAAGCACAGGTGGATCGATTTTTTTCGTGTCGATACTTAAATTTTTCACGTCGGTCTTAGACTCTGGTCGGGTTTGAAAATCAGAAATTTGGTACGGCTGTTCTTCAGTAGAGAGTTTGCAGTTTATATTTGCCTGTACAAGTTCGAAATCGAGGGTAAAGCTGACACACAGGTGACTAAATTACCGGTACTCTTCGAACAGCACTTGCTACTTATGCGTAGAGGCGACGCGTTGGTAAGTGAGAGGCGGCTTGGCATGCGATCAATCCTTTGTGTCACTGTGTCTAATGCTACTGTAAATCGCGATGAGAACAGCATAAATAGAAACAGGTAAACAGGACTCTTATTGTGGCGGAAATTATTCTAAATCCTGAAAAACACTTACATACTTGGGCGTGTGGTTCTGAATCAAGGTACGCGCTGGGTATTTAACTGTTGAAGCAATATCCATCACTGCGTTCACTTTCTGCTTGCCAGATCAATACACAGGGAGGAACTGAAGTATTCATTCCTGTAATAAAATGGAAGAATATGAGAGTCAAAGGAATCGCATTTTTTATAGTATTAATACTTTGTGGTTCACTTTTTCTCCTTCTTAATGGAATCACCCTCTCTGGTATCGAAAGTGTGTTCGTCGAATTGAAATATTAATAAGAATTGTAGTAATTATACCCTATTCTATAAAGTATATATCTATAATGATAGCAGAAATTAATTATTGTACGTAAAAATTTATAATGAAGAAAAATATTGCGGTGCGCATTATGATTTTATTCGATTCCATCTTGCTATTAATATAATAATTGCAATGTTATTAATTTTGATTCCATGATAATTTCGTAATGACGGTACTACACGGACTACCCAAATAAACATTAGAAAGGGCGATATCATTCGAACGAAATGATAAAAAGAAAGTTTATATCACCACTTTAATTTTATTTCTCCAGTGAGCTTGAGATCAATACACGGCCTTCGTCAATATCAAATAAAACTCTTTCTCTGTGCCACTTTTTAAGGCCAATGAGAGAAACGACAAATAAAGAACACCCACGGAACGAAATTATTCTACTCTCCTCTATTCTTGACAGCCCTATCGTTACCGTTCGCGCGACGCGATAAAAATACGGGCGCAGGACATTTTACCTGAATTCGTGCGAAATTTCCAATCAGTGTCGCCCGAATTTAAACGAGAAATTAATTTCGTCAGTGCGGCGCCGTCATCTATTGTGAACCATTTTCCGTATATCGAATCAATTTAAATTTCGACGAATATCTGTCATATTTATTATTCATATAATGCTATGATTCAAGTTTCCACTGTTTTCTTAAAATCGTAGAAAGCGCGGAATGCAAATTGGATCGTGGGCGACGAAATTTGACAAAATATCAAAAATATTTTTGTACATTTCTTTACTCGATGCAATCGAGCTTGCTCGTTCTAGCGAGCGATTTTTCCAAGAACGTAGAAATATTGCAAATCTGTCAATCTGTTCGCCGAAAAAGCGCTACAGGAAGAGTAATCGAAAAACGTTTGCGCGATTCCTTTCGTTGCCCGACAAACTGATTTCAAAGCTTTCGTACGAACGCGCGCTACAGTCCTAACTTTCGTTGCCGAAAAAAAAAGAAATTAAGCAAATGTCACAATGAAATGAATCCACGAGTGGTCCAATTTCTAATCTCGTAGAGGAAAGTACGGTTAGTCGCAACAAAAGTATCCGATCACGTTGAATATCCATCGATTTTTTGATTCGCCACAAGACGACCCATATATGTTACCTAACAACGAGCACAAATATAAGTAGCAAATATATTAAAGGCTACTTTCGCACGATTACAAAACATTATTTCCCATCATCGATGACAACATTATTAGATTATCAGACGAAAGATGATTAGACGAATATTAATCAATTGAGAACGGCCAAATAAAAATTTCTCCATCGTGTCGGACAATTGTGTACTTTCGCGATTTACCTGTATTTTTGTTAAAACAGCAACAATATACATACGAAAACCGTCGATTACGATCGGGAACCTCGCGATTCTCGATATCGAATGGTTCGTACGCGAGCGTGTTAACGTGCATAACGGGTGTGCACGCCGTAAAAGACAGACGTACGTACGTACGTGCACGATACACGTACCGGGACGCATTTTTCTTCGCGGCACAGGTGAAAGGGAAAAGATATGCCGGTGGTCCGGCAGTCCTAGATACCCGAGATCTGTCTATCGCCTCGTTTATAATCGACTGGCCTCCGTTCTGTTCGAAATTGTTCGCGTCGAGAGAAATTTTCGACCCTTTTCTTTTTTCTTTTCATCTCTTACTCTTCGTTATTTCGAAAGCAAATTTTTGTTACGCTTTCGTGGATGATACCGCAGTGGAACAATGTAGAATTACGGCGATATTATACACACCAGATGCGCGCGATTCAGCCGCGTGCTAATAACGTATGAATGACTATTTCTCACATTTTCTTTGGCCGATTTTACCGTGGAAAATTGTCGTAGCGGTAAATTTAACTGCTGTCTCGTTTCGTCGTTCGGACATCGAACATTCGCGCGCTCGTAATCGTGCAAATAAATATGATCGCACGTGACTCCTTCAAATCTCCACGAATTCTCGAACAATTACCGGCGGCACCGCAATAGCCGGCGCACAACGAAGTGGATTACATTCCATTGTCGAATGCTTGCACAGCCCTCCATAGAACTTGACGCTACGTGACGAACGCTAATTAACCACCTACGTACGAGAATTTAGAAAGCAGAGAATCACTTACATCGCCGAACGATACGTTTGCAAAACGTTTCGATACACCGAAGCGATTTTCACGAATTTTTTCTCTCACGAACGAATAATAATTCTTCGGCTGATACGACGGATCGTAAATTTCTGCTACTTTCACCCTCGATCGTCTACATTGTTGCGTGATAACTTGAAGGATCGATCGGACGATTAGAGAGTACCAGTGGACGAGGTTAAGAAAATGGGCGGAGAAATCGAAACGAAATTAGAGTGTGCACCACGGGGGTTGTTGAAAAATTCAATCAACGAATGGAAGAAGAACAAATATTTTTTTCGTAGATTTTTCTTACTTGCACCGATAATAATCAATTAATTAGACACCTTAAGAATATCATCCTTCTAATGTTCTTCCATAAATATGCAATTTGACAAACTATAATAGAATGATCAAATGTAATCTAATAACACTGAAACTTTCTAACAAGAATCCCAATTTTTAGTTCAAACGTAAATTTAAATGCTCGCGTAACAATTGAACGTGCTAAAAAAATAATTGCACAACAAACGGAAGCCTTTATTATATCATACATCGAATATTAAACGATACTACGCTTTTGATTGCAAATCGTTCTTCAAAATAACTGTCTAAAATAATATCTTACTTTACCTATATATCTTTTTCTCTGATTGTTCATTCCTTCTAACGTTCTAACCACTTTCTGCCAATTACAAGCCTGAATCACGTTCTAAGTCGTGGCTTGAACGCAACCGAAATTATTCTCACCTAACAATCGTCGTATAAATGCACCGCCGTTTAATATAGCACCTATTAGCGCTCCTTCGTAATTCGCGTTAACGAACAAACAAAAGAGAACGGAAACGAATAGCTGCGTTCGAGAAACAGAAAGGAAGGCAGAAGGAAGCGGCGACATGCAAGCCAATTTTCGTGCACGCGTTTCCGCGATGACACACGGAAATGAGACGCCGCTGTTGCAAACCAGCCGCGTTTCCTCCTCGCGGTAGAAAGTTTCATTACAATTGCACGAAATTACGATTACCATTGCATCGAAATACTTTTATTAAGATAATTGGAGGCAATTATGGTGATGGAGGCATGATATTTCAAAACTGGCCACTCCGATTTATTTATTATCCGTACGGCACTGTTATCCAAGGCTGTACTGCTTCTTCTCTCATTTCGAAATTATAGGAAGCAAGAATGTACATTAAACAAAATTATTCGCAATATACTATCCAGTGGTTATTAAACGCTGAGTGATTTTCTCTTCGAACCTAACATCTTTTATCTGATAATACAGCGAAGAATGATAATACATTTTAATAATATCAACAATTTATTAATACAAGTAGCAGCTGATCTTTAGTTTCATTTTCTAATAGAATCATTACGGCTGTGCCATTCGTCGGCCAAGGAATTGAAAGTGTATTCGTTTCGTTACATTCCTCTCGTGACAAAAAATAAATATAAAATATTTCAGACGAAATGCTTTAAAATCGCGGAGCTACGCAAAGAATTGATTGTTGTATCTACCAACTTCGTATAATAAAGCTTGTGACTTACACAGTAGAAGCATTGCCTCCACCTCCTGATTGCTGTTCATCCGCGTTCGATTAACCGAAGAGAATCCACTGGGATTACAAAAGCGGAAGATTCTCGTCACGAGGATGATTGATCGCGGGGGACAATGGTTCTTTTTTTCAAATCTATGACGACATAGTCCCCTGCAGTTAGGATTGACGCAGGTGAAAGCGAGGCAAAATTGAATTCCTGCGGTGCGTTCAGCCCCCTTGTATACACAGTGCTCTTTCTGTGTAATTACTTTAATAATCCTCTTTCGTATCGACCGTCCGTCTATCCACTATCGTGATAACTTCTTTTCCTCTGGTCAAAGTAGCCGAGAATATCTATGGATTGCTATCGCAATTGACATTGCAATACGTTCCTTTTCATTCCCGATAATATCGCTTATTTCTTCGTTTCACCTGTTTCGCCCGAATGCGTGGATGAAAAATGGGCCAAATGTCGAGCACACAAATGCGCGAAAGAGGCAAGTAATTAGGAAAAGCAGTAGAACATTGATAAGCAAGTCGAGCTCATATAGTTCGTAATAAATTCAATATGAAAGTCTGTATGTGAATACAGGAAATATAAATCGATCAAAGAAAAAGGAAGCATAAAAGATGTCCCGTGCAATTTAATTGAACGAAGCCAAATTATATTATAATACTAGTATTTAGAATATCTAAAAATACCTTTCAATTAAATAAATATTTCGAATATGTAGAACAAACTATCCACCACGTGCGTACATATATTCGACAAAAAATAATAAATTAATCAAATACCCGTTCAACCCAGTCACGGAAACCTTTCAACGAAGCAACTACCAATTGTTCTACCCTGCCTCGTGTCTCACAAAAAAGATCCATTCGTATTATGTGGCAGCGGTCAATTCGTTCGTTCCATCATCCATCATCCCGTTCGGATTGCTCAAGAAAAGTCTCCTGTCTTGCCAACAACCATCCATTAAAAACGAGTAGAAAACTCCCACGTTTGCCCCGTGCCATTAATGCCCGAGCGTATTTCACGGAACTTCTATTTTCTTTGTTACGAGCAACCTTCTATGGGTAAGGGGGGAAAAAGCGAAGACAATTTGCGACTACTTTGGGGAAACGCACGGGGTGCAGTGCAATTGCGAACCACTCCCAGATGTGGACGAGGAGAGTCGGGTAATTCTCGAAAGACTCGTGACAATCTTTTCCTGAAACGTCATTGGGGAACGGGAGTAATGAGAACTCGAATCGACGCGAGTCATCGTCGACTTTACGTCTCAATTCTGTCGCCGATAATTGGCTAATTGTAATTATTCACGGTGGCTGTAAATAAATTATAGGTCGATAAACTTGGAATTGTCAAGATACGTGTGGAAATGATTATCTAAGACGAGAGAATACGCAAATAACAAATTGATTAAACAAGAAGGAACGAAATCGTAACTTTTATGAAATATTCTGTTCAAATGAAGCAACCGCGGAGATAGAAAAAAGACAGGTTAAACGGAAGAAGCAGCGATTGCTTGATTTATTGCAAATGAAAATTGTAGGCAGTTAATTGTCGGCTGTTAATTACGCAGACGGATCGGTTAATGATATTGTTATTATCAGAACTGCTCTCGATGCTCTCGATTATCTCGAACGAAGATTATCCTCGAGTGTCTACGCTCCAAACAAAGTTAGGAACGATAATTATCTTAAATGAAGCGCGCGTTGCACGCGTTTATCGCGTTGCCACGAACGGGAGCAGCAATTAGGCTAATTATCTCGCGTGACGCGCTCTCGACACCTGTTACAATGGCACCCGCGTGAAAAAATTAAATCTACCCTGGCACTGGCAACGAGCGAAGCAGTGATTTCATCGATACCTCGAATTTTGTTGAACTTTCTTTCACGAAGAGTAACGAACGGGTCGTCGTTAAACATTCGTTACCTGTTGTTTATTTCACCTGTATCGATGCAGCAGAGTTATTTCGAGACAACGCAGTTTGTCCTGTCGAAATAGATTAAAATTGAATGGCATCGAATCATTTAACTCAGCTTCGTTTTAATTGTAATTATGACTTGGCGCGCTGAAAGATGTTCAATTCCAATTAACCTGTTCTATATATTAAATGGAGGAGGTAAACGTTTTCACTTGATTCATCCGGCTTGAGAGGTAATGCCGGATACCGACGGTATCTTAATGTAATCTTTGTGACGAAACTTGCCAGTGATACACTTCGGTTCTTCGTAGAAAAAGGATAGAGAAGCGCGGCCAGTCACGGTGAAAGATACTTTCTAATGCCGACACCTCTCAATTAACATCTCGTGGTCAAAAGTTTCCTGCGTCTTTTTCTCACATTGTTGTTTGTCGAAGAAAATAGTTTATCGAGGGTCAAAATTAATTCTCGGTCATTTTAGTATCTCTAGCAGAAATGATTTTCCGATATCGCCAGCTTTTTGTTAACGCACACGTGGCGATTAAAACTAAAAGTTTGTTTCTTCTATTCCATCCACTGTTCCAGCCAAATCACATTTTTGGCAGAATATTAATTCTCCAAAAGCGAGTATTTCCATATTAAATGTTTTCCGCGATTCAGTCGTTCCATTGGTAAAAAGGGAAATTCGAAAAAGAAACGAAGAAAATAAAGTAAAGTTGCAGCAGCCACGCAAACCGACGAAAAAAATCAATGACGATTTTACTCTGTACGCCAGACACGCCGTTTTCGAAATGGCAAACGACTTTCACCGCGTCGCAGAAACGAAAAAAGAGCACGACCGTGTCCATATCCACCTCGTCGACGTTTCAATTTTTCAGCTGTCTCAGCTTTCATCGTAAAAGCATCGCGGATGTACATTTATTTGCGCGCTGAATCGCGGAAAATCGTCGTTTCGCCAAGCGCAAGCTTTTCCATAATTCGATGCGCGATTGATTTTAATAATTGTCATAGGGTCGCCTGGAAGAATATATTCTATGCAAACTATTGTAATAAACGACAACGGAACGACCGTTGCATTTTGTAAAACGATATCCGCTAAAAACGAATAAACTATCGGCGAAGATAATACAGCCACAGCAACGATAAACAAAATACACTGAGCTTTGCTCAACAGGAATCGTTGCAAAATCCTCCACGAAAATTCAACGGGACACATTCTCGACTACCTACGGATAATTATTTATTTTCACCGTGTTCGTTTAGTTTCGCTGGGAAAATTCGCTCGTTTACCGAGCAGTCCCAACGAGTGAGGACATTTTCGTTTTTTTCCCGGTCGTCGACCTTTCAACCGGGACAGACCGGTTAACATGTCCGAACGGCGAGTCGACTGGTCGTCCCCGGTTCAAGGGTTAAGGTTCGCTCGATTTATGGTTCGGCGACACGGACGGGGACCGTAGGCGTCGAGAATGCACAGGTGGGCAGAGAAAGAAAACAGGAAGAACGGCACGCGTGCAAGGTGAGGCCAACGCGCCACGGATGAGCAATGAACTTGACCGGAAGTGGGTCAGGGTAAATCTTCCACGATGAGCATCCTTCGAGGCGCCAATGATTTTGCCCGCAATAATATCTGGAGAGCGGACTTCGTTCTGGATTTAACGATCAATTCGGATTCAACTACTTCCCCGCGAATGCAATTAGCAATGATATGCAATCGAAGTGATACGTAATGCTGCCGAGAAACTTTGGGTAACCCGTGGGTTCTTATTTTCATTTATTTATTTCTCGTTTGAGGATTGTGTGTAACGCTGATCAGCTTTTGATTAGACGTTGAATAGCGTCGGATAGTTCTAAGCAATCCAATAAATTGTACTGATTAAAATAATGTAGGGTAAAATAACTCACCTTAATCTTTCGATGCATTGATCGGAGCCGTTCGTCGTTTCCTGCAACAGAAGAGTATCGAGTTACTTGTGCTAAAATGAACCGTTCGATACGAAAAATATTCCGACGGGACATTAACGGTAAATAATTATCCTAGTTATATTCTAATGTCATACCGACAGACATGTGATCGTTTATTCGATTCCGCGAATTTGATGCACCGCGTACCACTGCGGAAGTAATTGATCCACTTCCACGGTTTCTTTTATTCAAACGCACGAAAGTTTGCATACATGAACTTTCATCCGCTGCTTCGAGAACCTTGCGCAATTACAGCTCCGCGTTGCACACGCAACAAGGGATGAACACGTGATGGAAAGCAAGGAAAATCTTTGCAGTAGCGAAACGGAATAACTTTCAAATGTTTGGAAAAAGTTTCCGGGAAAACGTTAATCCTGTTATATCTCCTGTCACATTATATTCAAGGGTAAAACGAAGAAGACAATAACGTTCGCATTAGGCGATACATCGAACGCCGAACGTATCACTGTATGCGTTATATTATACGTGATTAGAAAAAAAATGTAGAAAAATAGGATCGACGATCTGTGGATCGAACAATCGGTTCAGGTGTGAATAATAACGCGAGAAATCGCAAAGGAACGGGTTAAATGCGACGCGTCGTTTATTCTTACCCATCCAGGAGGAGCGGAATAATCGTTCAATTAGCATTCCATTACACGGATCTCTGTTTGCGGAAAGTTCTTCCGTCGCGAAGAATCCCAGGCATCCGTGCCGAGATTCATACGATTTCTGCCCCCAACTGATTCACGCCTTTCAGTAAACTTTTCATCGCGACGAATTTTTAAACCTCGCCAGTTTTATCGAATAAAGAACAAGCTTGGTTCGTCGCCGAGAAACGTTTTCTTTTTCGACAGAGAGGTATGTGTAGTATGTCGATTTTGTAAACCTTGAACCACGAATTGACTAATATAAAACTAATAAATACCGATTCAATCTACCTGTACGAAAGACCAAATTTAAGTACTTTCCCCAGGTGTCGCCGAACGATATGATCGATTTTTCCATTAAACTATATTTACGTTAGATAATATTTTACGTGGAAACTGAAATAAACAAGACGCAAAGAAGAAAAGCCAGTTAAACGTGCCCTGCCTTAAAGGAGGAGAATGCATAGAGGAAAATGGAAAATCTTTGTGCGGTTGAAGTCTAAAGAATTCCCGTATCAGGTGTGCCTTAATTCAATGCTGGATGGAAATGCTGCGCCTAATAATCCTTAAGTACATATTTCTCATGGGAAAGATCTTGACCCGCGTAGGTCGACATTTCACGATACAGATAGTCACGAGATTAAGTTTGTATCGGGGAACAAGCTCGCAACGCCGCTTGCGCAATCCTTTTTCAACCTTCCAATATCCTTCTGCTAGTGGCTTGCGATTGACCGCAAACGCAATATTAATCGAACAGAAATTATGTACGATAACTTCGATACCATTATTGATTAATCCACATTTTCTTGCAACAACTTATCGGCCAGCTGTTTTATTTGCAACGCCCGTTGCAAACAAATGGAATGGTATAAAAATTATCGTTAATAATCGGCTGGACTCGAATAGTTTACAAAATTTTATATTCGTAACCCCTCAATACGCTTTAACCCTTCGACTGCTGTTGGGCAAATAAGCGTGCATTTGTATTTACATAGGACCAATAAAAGAAATTTATTCTTACCTGTCCGTTCGTATACGTGTGCAGTTAAAGTGCTCGTCCACGGTGTCTGTTACAGTGACATTCATTCCAGTCACGCAGAGAGCTTCCTCGTTGCTCTGTTCCGTATCGAAAGGGTTGAGAATATTGTTACCCCTCCGAGTACCATCGACACGTACGTTCCCCCTAAAAAAAAAAAAGAATATCTTAGTTGCGCGTAATAAAATATTTCCCCGCCGCATAGAATATTTATTCGATGCACTGTTCCGTACTGGAAGGGTTGACGACGATGTTTGTTAGATTTTTCAATACAAAAATTAACGTTTCATTCTCGTGTGAGAGAGGATGCCTTATACAGTTCCTTTCATCCTGTTTATAAGGTTTGAACTGTTGTTTATATGAGAACCGATAGGGCCCCACACGCACTCGAGATTAGTCGTCTATGCTTCAGGTCAGTCCGTTAATTTGGATGCAGTTAGTTCCTTCAAACCATTGATGCAGTATAGAAGTCACTCTTATTGCGTGGTCAATAAAATATATTATAAAATCACAAGCTGAGGAGAGTTATTGAGTAAACCCATTTCCAACAGGTTATGGGCCCAGGTCTAACGTGTAAAACTGTGCAAAAACTTTTTTGTTTAATTGTGTTAAGTTTTTATTAGTTATTAAATTGCCAAGACAATTTAAGTTTAGTTAAGTTCAAGTTTAGTGAGATAGAGTGCATTTGATCCAGGTTGTTAATTGTGCAAGGACACGTGTATTGATGCCTGTTATGGATCAATTAAAAATGAAAAGAAACATTACTCCTCTTGATGGTGATAAGTACAGTGTATGGAAGTTCAGAATTCGTTCATTGTTAACTGAACTAGGTGTGATTAAAGTTATTGACCAAAGGATTCCCGACGAGAAACCTGACGACTGGGATAAGGCCGAAAACACTGCTAGGGGTGTGATTATTGAATTCTTGTCAGATTCATTTCTTGGCTTTGCAAGTGGAAATGTAACCGCCAAAGAAATTATTGAGAATCTGGACAAAATTTATGAAAGGAAAAGTGTTGCAACTCAATTGGCTGTTAGGAAGAAACTGCTCAGTTTGAAATTGGAAGGAGACTTACCGCTGGTTAAACATTTTACTCTTTTCAATGATCTGATTAGTGAATTATCAGCGGCTGGTGCAAAGCTGGAAGAGACGGATAAAGTGGCACACTTATTATTAACTCTTCCACCTTGTTACGATGGTGTGATTACCGCAATAGAGACATTGTCGGAAGATACATTGACTCTGGCATTTGTGAAAACGAGACTTCTCGATCACGAGGTGAAAATAAAAGCAGAAAGTGCAGATACGAGTGCAAAAGTACTTCATGCTGAAAGTACAATGCATGTAACAAAAAGGCCAAATTTCGACACATCGAAGAACAAGGGTTTCGGTCAAAAATTTGGGCAGTACAATAGATTCAGAAATAACAGAAGAGTTTTTGGAATCAAATGTCACCACTGCAACAAGCCAGGACACATAAAACGTGAATGCCGTTTTTATTTGAGAGAGCTGAAGCAGAAAAATCAGAAAGGGACAGAGAAAAGGAACACAAGTCAGACTGCTCAAATGGCTCAACAGTTATCGTCAATGGAGTGTTCCGGTTTTGCTTTTATGACTGGCGATTATGAATTCGAAAGGTGCGAGGAAAATTCAATAACATTTCTGATGGATTCTGGAGCATCAGATCACTTGATCAACAGGCGAGATTTAACGAAAAATTTTCTTGAGTTAAATCCACCAATAAAAGTTGGAGTTGCCAAAAATGGATGTTTCATCTTGGCAACGAAAATTGGTTCACTGGACGTGATAAGCAACCTAGGTGTTGAAGGAGTACTGCAGGATGTATTATACAGTGCAGAGGTTCCGAGAAATTTGCTGTCTATTTCAAAACTGCGAAAGGCGAAACTGAGGACGGTTTTGGATGAACACGATATATCAATCAGTAAGAATGGTAAAACGGTAGCAACTGGTAAGCCCATTGGGAATACATTTCAAATTAAATTTTGTATTAAATCGTATGTAGTAAACTCTATCGCTCAAGAATGTAATATTATAAATATTGGTTATGAATTGTGGCATCAGCGTTTAGGCCACATGGGTAAACATAAATTTTTGGAATTGCAAAGAAATAGAATGGTTGACGATGTAAGTCAAATTGAGAAAATAATCCCGAATGATAGACTATGTGAAGCTTGCATAAGTGGTAAGCAAAAGCGATTGCCATTTAACAAAGCAAAAGACAAGAGTAATATAAAAAGACCATTGTTCGTAATACATTCGGATGTTTCTGGCCCGATCACTCCTCCTACACTTAATAACAAGAATTATTTTGTACTGTTGATTGATGAATTTACGCATTATTGCGTTACATATTTGATAACATTCAAGTCAGATGTTTTTTCAGTTTTTCGTGATTACATTTCAAAAGCTGAAGCGCGTTTCAATTCAAAAGTAGTTAATCTCTATTGCGATAATGGTGGAGAGTATTTATCGAGTGAGATGAAGAACTATTGTATACAAAAAGGTATAAGCTATCACTTGACAGTTCCGAGAACCCCACAGCAAAATGGTGTATCAGAAAGAATGGTGAGAACAGTCACAGAAAGAGCTCGAAGTTTAGTTGCTGGTGCTTGTTTAGATAAAACCTTTTGGGGTGAGGCGGTTTTGACTGCCACGTATTTAATAAACATAACACCAACGAAGGCTCTGAAGGGAAATAAAACGCCATATGAATTGTGGCATGATAAAAAAACTAAAATAAAGTATTTGAAAGTTTTTGGTTCGACTGTATATGTTCATGATAAAATTTCTAAAACAAAATTTGACGAGAAGTCATGGAAGGGAATCTTGGTTGGTTACGAACCAAATGGATACAAAGTGTGGGATGTAGCGAATGAAAAATTCGTTATTGTTAGAGATGTCATTGTAGATGAAATCGATTTTATAAAATCAAGACCGACATCAAAGTTAAACGAGATTAATTTTAAAAAGATCTCATGTTCAAACTGGTGTTGAAGATATATCCAAACCAGTAGAGTCAAGTGATAAGGTGACAAATGCAGAAAAGAGGCATTGTGATGGTTCTTCATCTCATGAAAAACAATTAAATAGAGATTTAAAACAAATTAGAAGGAGTGAGAGGCTCATAGATCGTCCACCTATTTCTTATGATGAGAGTGAAATTCCAAATGATTATATTTTATGTGCACAATCTATTACCTGCAAAATTCCAAAAGGTTATGCAGAAGTTAAAGAAAACGATGATAGAGTAAAATGGGAAGAAGCAATGAAAGAAGAGATTAATTCTCTTTTAGTAAATAAAACTTGGATTCTGGTACCAAGGCCTGAGAACAAAAACGTAGTAGACTGTAGATGGGTATTTGCAATTAAGAATGATGAATTTGGAAATCCAATAAAGTACAAAGCTCGTTTAGTAGCAAAAGGGTTTAGTCAAGAATATTTACTAGATTACAATGAAACATTTGCCCCTGTGGCAAGAATTGCAAGTTTTAGATTCTTAATAGCCTTTGCAAATCAATTTGAGTTATTAATACATCATATGGATGTGAAAACGGCTTTCTTAAACGGCGAATTAAAAGAGGAAATTTACATGAGGGTTCCTGATGGTATTAAGAATGAAAAGAATCTAGTTTGTAAATTGAACAAATCTCTGTATGGTTTGAAACAAGCAGCAAGGTGCTGGAATGAAGTTTTTGATCGAACTCTCAAAGTATTGGGTTTCAAAAGTTCAGCAGTAGATCCGTGTCTTTATATTTTAGATAAAGGAGACATTAATAAAAATATTTACATTATATTGTATGTTGACGATCTGGTCATAATTACTGCACATATTAATGTAATGGATAAATTGAAATCTTATTCAAATCTGAATTCAGATGAGATGTATAATGCTCCATGTCGAAATCTCATTGGATGCTTGATGTACTTAATGGTCTGTACAAGGCCAGACTTAAGTTTGGCAGTGAATATTTTAAGTAGATTCACGAATAAAAATAATAAAGAACTTTGGATTTGTCTAAAAAGGGTTCTGCGGTATTTGAAAGGCTCCATAAATTTAAAGTTAACGTATGTAAAAAGTGATAATAAAAATTCTTTGATCGGGTATGTTGGCTCAGATTGGGGTAGTAATGAAATTGATAGGAAAAGTACAACAGGGTATATATTTCAATTATTTGGTAAATGTACTATTAGTTGGAATACGAAGAGGCAATTATCTGTTGCGGCCTCGTCAACTGAGGCAGAATACATGGCTCTTTTCGAAGCTGTGAGGGAAGCTTTGTGGTTGAGATCATTGGCAATTAGTA
Source organism: Nomada fucata (assembly GCA_948146005.1). Taxonomy (NCBI): domain Eukaryota; kingdom Metazoa; phylum Arthropoda; class Insecta; order Hymenoptera; family Apidae; genus Nomada; species Nomada fucata. The sequence goes on along the minus strand of OX411278.1, from coordinate 30,169,561 downwards.
TAAATTTTAAGATTTCAGAACCAATAGAAATTTTTGAGGATAATAATGGTTGCATTAGCATTGCCAATAATCCTACCAGCCACAAAAGAACAAAGCATATTGACATTAAATATCATTTTTGCAGAGAACAAGTAGCGAAAAATGTTGTAAAACTAATCTATATGCCTACAGGTCAGCAATTGGCAGATACTCTGACAAAACCATTGCCAACGCCAAAGTTCACGGATTTCAGAATGAAAATGTATCTGAAATGATTTGTATTAGTCCGTATTATATGCTTATACAAGCATGAAGTGGTCTGGTTAAGTTTTGCCTGGTTTCCTTAACTCTTAGCAACAAATGTTGGACCACATGTAATCCCAGAAGACGCATTGAGAGTGATATTCTTAACGAAGCATGAATGAACTATAAGTTTATAATATACCGATTAATTTTTGAGGGAGCGTGTTAGATTTTTCAATACAAAAATTAACGTTTCATTCTCGTGTGAGAGAGGATGCCTTATACAGTTCCTTTCATCCTGTTTATAAGGTTTGAACTGTTGTTTATATGAGAACCGATAGGGCCCCACACGCACTCGAGATTAGTCGTCTATGCTTCAGGTCAGTCCGTTAATTTGGATGCAGTTAGTTCCTTCAAACCATTGATGCAGTATAGAAGTCACTCTTATTGCGTGGTCAATAAAATATATTATAAAATCACAAGCTGAGGAGAGTTATTGAGTAAACCCATTTCCAACAATGTTTATAGTAAATTATTTTCAACGCGACAAAATCGGACAAAGTCTTAATTGCCTTCATTAGTACAAATCGGATGCTCATTTGCATGGAACGCGTACAGAGCAGCATCTCCTTCGCATAAATACGAACTGTATTAAGTTTCCAGTCACGAGGCGATTACAATGCATTCGAAACATTATTCAGTCCACCTCGAATGGCCTAATACAAGCGGACAATACAATAAAAGTTTCGCATGTCCGTCACGTACCGCGGCATTGAATAATATTTGATCACACCGTGACAGATTCGTAGGCGTATTATGTCTACATCAACGACCCTCGTTGCATCTTTAACGAACATTGTGTTCTACATACGGTGCGACAATGGGTTCGATCAATTTATCATTCAACGCGTTTCTTCGTCCACCCTTACTGCTGCACGACTGTTCGAAGCTTTACATACGGCTGAAAATTATAAAAAAAAAATATATATATAGCCGTGCAGTGCATAACACAGGTCCCAGGTTTTAATGTTCAAACTTTGTCGAAATATTTCATGGCATTAAGTAGGAAATTATTTATTGTATGTATTTACTACTTGACACTGTTACTTCCTGATTTAATTAATTAATACTCCATTTCGAAATGTCCACCGTTCTAGACAATACTGTATATATTGCTGATCTATTCGAGTCAATGCTCGCATTTTTGTTATAACGTTTTTATACAGCTTTTATTCCATGCCATAGAATGGCCTGACAAAGTCTGGACATTAAAACCTAGAACAGCCTGTATATAATATAATAATTATCAGAATAATTTCCCTGATCCAACCGTCCTACACGAATTTCTATTCACAATAAACTCGAGCAATATTCCTCCCGCAATAACTACCAATTCACCGATACTCTCAAGATCATGCCACCCTTAGCAGGACAATCTACAAATTATTCGATTAAACAATTTCACAAATTTATACCACATTCCCCTCCCTGTTTACCACCGATTACCAATTACCGTATAAAGAGTCCATCCGTCCCCGAAATTTCCTCCCCAACCTTTTCCGGCAGCGAAACATCGCCCGTGAAAATTTCGGGTCATCCGTCGACACGAACAAAAGCAGGTCGAAAGTCGAACGAGACGACGACTCTCCTGCAACCATCGAACGTGCCATCGTCGTTGCAACGCAACGGCCTGTTCCGAAATTCGTCTTATCGAGCCATCCGAAGCGTTGCGTTACCGAAACGCCTTCGTGGATCGGGGTCACGGCCAGCGGAGAAAGTTCTCTAATCGTTTCCGTAGGACCATCCTGGTCCCTGCTCGTTCACTGGAACGTATGGGGTACCTCGTGAACGGGTTCCTCGGGCGAACAGACGCGCGTACCTAGGAAAGGTGGACACGAGGTAGTGCAATGGAATCTTACTTTCACGTTCGCGTTTGGCCGCCGGATCGAACCAGCGCGTTTCAATCAAGATCCACGGAGGCGATACTTTTTTCGTTGTCTCTTGATTTGTTTTTTTTTTTCGCGTCGCTGTACGTGTATCAATTAAGCGGAAGAAAATGGCCGGGGATAAGAAAAGGACGAACGGGAAGAAAAAAGGGGAAATTTATAAAGCCATAGGCGATATTGAATGATGACAGGTTTCTGATTGCTACGATAACTATGGGCGAGATTTAATATGCTCGCTGCATTTTACCACTTTCCTCGATGGAAAGTGAAATTCCATGTTAAGGTCTCGCGCCACGATTTTGTACGGTGTTGAACCGTGCGATTTATTTACCGATTTTTTGGCGTTTTACTTTAGGGAATCCCCTGTTGGATATTTGGTATTGATGGTAAATACGAAATGTCATGCTAGAGCTAAATTGTCTCAACGTTCATAGAAACGGCTTACTAATAAAGATAGTAAGAGAACCAGACCTGGCCTCTACTTGAGGAGTCAAAAAGGGGGCCCGGGTTGTAAAATGAGACGATGCGCATTCGTAAGCATAAGTGGACCCCAGTTCTTCTGGGTGTTTTCATTCTGTTCTAGAGAACTTTTCACGGTGAAAGAACATCCGTTCAGAGCTAGTTTAAATACACGGATTGAGAAAAATATAATAGCTATTTTATTTAACAGGCCATTTCCATTATCCCCTTTCGGAGTTGACAATATTTAACTCGATCCCCCCATTGTCCTTCGAATTTTTAGGAAAAACGTCGGACATCCAGCGAATAATTTACCGCGACCGTTCAAATCGACGCCCAATTTCAATCTACGTAAAGTATCGCGAGGCGCGCAAACCGATATGTCTGCGTATTCGCTGGAAAATAGTCGGCGAAAATGCAAAAGCATCCGGATCGACAGCGCCGCGGCGACAGATCGAAAGAATGCGGCCAGGCTGGACGAACACGGGCGAAGGGAGAGCGAACAATTTAGAAAATCACGATCACGAGGTCAGATGGCATAAAGGGGAATAGATCGGTAGGCCGATTTGTCGCGACCGTGTCCATTAAATCCGGCTCGGTGGAAACGTGAAAACTGGATCGGCCGGCCGCAACGTAACTTTCCATCGTTCGCGTATGAAAATTTCAGCCGCCCGATCGCGGGCCACCTGGGCCCGGAAACGAGAGAAAATGAAAGAAGAAGAGAAAAAAGAGGAGATACCTGGTGTTCGGGTTCTCGCGTGCTCGCGAGACGCAAATATTTCTACCTGTCGTGAAAGTTCCTTTCGATGCTCCATATAGGCTGGGTCACTCGAAACGTTGCTAGAAAACGAGACACCTCGTCGTTGCAGAGGTGAGAACTGTTGGAATTGAACGTCCCTCCGAGGGCAGATGAGAACGGAGGAATAATTGGACGCTGGAGGATTATGGATGTTACGAAACGAAGGTTGCTACTTTTTTAACCCTTAACCCTTTGACCAAGAAAGGCGAATTATATACGTCATCAGAAGTCTATCGATATATACGACAGACGTGAATATACGCCAACTACGTTTTTCTTAGGAAATAGTTTCCTAAGAAAACATTTTCCTCGGCTGAAGAAGAGAATATCGTTGCAAGAAAAACGAAACGCGTTTTGCGCTTACCGAGTTCCGACTCAGTATCAGATAATGGAGATCAGGATGTGGCACAATCGCAAACATCTCGCCAAGAAAATTTAAGTTCGAAGATGCAGAATTTTTATGCAAAAGATTCTGGATGCAAAGTAGCCCTGTGTAACGTGTCGAAATCTTCAGACTATTTTCAATTATTTCTCGTAGAATCTTTAACGAATTTCGATGTAGAGAGGTCAAATAAATATGACCATTTTTTAAGAAGAAATCGTCACTGGAAAGATAATTGGCGAATAAATTCATGGTATGATATTAATACGGAAGAAACGTATGAATTTCTTGGTACCGTGTTCTGAAGTGAAAGGATTAACTGCAACTGTAGGGTCGAGGTTAAAAAGGTCGTTACAATTTTGCTCCCGATCGAAAGAAAGCTCCAGGTGTATCTGTAACGTTTAATTAGGCTACGCCTTACAATTAGCCACATTAGCTTTGCAAATAATAGTGAATACGTGTTTCAGAATTTTAAATAGAAAGGTCTAAGAGAACCCACCGTAGATCTCCCGTGTTTCCGTTTTACCATAGCGGTTAAGGGTTAAGTTCGAGTATCTTCGAACGAAAAATGTGTTCACGACTTTAGTCAGTTTCGTAATCACCGTGACGAATATCGGGCCCTTGAACAAGTGGACCAATGGTTCCGTAAGTGAGATTCGAATGATCCGAGACGTTCTTGACCTCGACTTTCACCCTCTTGCAAGGTCTAGGACACGCAGGTAACACGGATCTTCTTCCCGTGAATGAAGAAGGGTCCTCTGCGACTCCGATGAAACGAGTTTGAAAGGTCAACAGACTTTCTTCACAGCGTGCGCACGATAACTTGAATGGCAATTACCTGTGCAATACGAAGGTATATCTTCCCTCGTAACCCCTATCTTGAGCAAACGAAAATATGTCGACGTTGTAATGAGCGACATTTCGGGAACAAAATTTTCTTCGGCTTTTTGTATTTCATTTCGAGCATTACAGACGAAAAATTGACCGGTCTTTAACGATTAATGTCCTTTGACGCCTGTATAAATAAAAGTACGATAGGAGTAATGTACTAATTATATAAGCTGTTAAAGGAATCAATTAAAATAGAATACCGTTGGTATTACCAATGTCAATTTAATAATAAATGCTCCAATTTGCCGTAGTTTTAATATTTGCTGTTCCTTTCTCTCTACTAATTGGAAGGACTTTTCCGTTTCCTAAATGCAATCTTTGCTTGTTCTTTCCTTTCTGTTGACGAAACGCCGATAAATTGGGTCAGATCCGGACAGTTTTACATTTAAACTGGCCGCAACAAAGGAAATTGCGTTAACCGGAACGGCGTGCATGCGTCATACCCTGCTGATGGTATTCCAAAGTAGCAAAAGGAAACATGCAAATGTGAGTCAGCATCCCGTGGGTCCTGAGGTAAGTTTCAGTCGTAGTTTCACTTTCACCGTCTCAAACGGTATTTCTCGCTATCCACTGCGTATATCGTACATGATTGTATATTATGAAATGTATAGCAGCAACATATTGAGTTGTTGAAAATCATTTAAAATAAGTTGTATATAAACAGTGATTACGATAAAATTATATGAATTCGCCATACTTAAATCATCGGGAGATCTGTAAAGGAGGAAAAAGAGATTTTCGTTAATTAAAAAATAGGATATAATGTTTCCTGCTTCAATTCTCCGTGAAAAAGAATAAAAGAGATCTATAAATTATTGCAAAATAATTATTTAACAAGCCGTGATCCTTATTAACTTGCCCCGTGAACGTTAATCGATTCGAACAGAATATAGTCTCGAGATAAAAAGAACTAATATATATCTGGGGAATAAAAAGTTTACATTGCTATTACGATTTCTCATCTAATAGAAAAATCGTGAGTTTCAAGGAAGAAGAGGGACACCGTTCTGTTGGGCATCGACGCTAAATCGTTTTGGATATTAAAAGCTTTCTTTATTTTGTAATTTTACGAATATAATAACGACTCTTATCACCTCTCGTCGTAATAAGTACATTTTGTCGGGAACACCGAGAACGCCGACCAAGTTCCAGAATTCGATCCAAACATCAGCCATATTGCGTGTAATAATAATGAAATTTACATGCCTCATATTTCCACCATCCATTCCACACTTTTCCACAAGTTTCCACAGCATTTTCGTTTCATTTTGTACGATCAGGATCGCCCGATCTGGACTTGGCCCGTGCTTTCTTTGCTTCACACGTTTACACGCTCCTTTCATCCGAGATTCGCAGCCGATCTCGATCATCCGTCGATCGAATCACAATTGCATTTTATCTCTATCTAATTAATCGTAACTTTTAATGTTCGTTTCACCTAGATCGATTAGGAAGCAGTCAGACGTGTGCGGAGCGTTGTCGATCGATCTGTCGGATCTGGATCAGTGTTCTTCGATCGAAGACCTTGATACGTCGAATTAAGAAAGAAGAAAGAAGAGAAATGACAATATCAAAACAATATTAAACATTTATAATTATTATATATTGTAATCGTAATTATTATTAGATTAATTTAAATCGATAGATTGACGATAAAAAGGGAAAGCAATTTTCGGTCGAACAGATCCAAGTTCGTCAATGCAAGAAATTATTAGACACTTCGCGTGGATAGGAAATTACAAAGAAAGGATAAAATGGACACTCATCCAGAGGACGGGATCCTGGAAAAATATACTCGATCTCGCGTGAATTTCGTCGAAATTCGATTCGTCCTGCTCATCCCGTCTCGCTATCTCTCGCTTGCGCATCGTGCTCCTCTCTCGCTCGTGCATTCCTCTTAACGGCTAAAAACACTTTTTAACGAAGATTTTCATAGAACACGAAGAAACTGGAGCATGCAGACTCGATAGTGCGTGCGTTTACGATAGTACATACTATTATACGCGTGAGTGTACGATCGTTGCTGTTCTTTCTGCGCGTTTCTGCTTGCGCTGGAAGTATTGGAAGAGCTTTTCGTTTCTTCCTTTTGGGGCGTGGATCTTGAAGCGACAAAGAAACGATACTTTTCCTTCTATCGTTCGGTTTTTCGTTTTTCTTTTTGGAGATACCTTACGCACAGCTAGATGTACAAAATTGGAAGAGTAGAAAAACGACGTCGCGAAACGCGAAATGGATCGACGAAGCGTCGATTGTTTAGTTTTTTTTTTCAATTTGAACGCGTTGCGAAAGTTGTTGCGAAAGAAACGAAATTATTACCAATTCCTCCGTTCGACATCGTTGATAAATATATGCCGCGTTTTCTGATAGTGGCTGTACAAATATAAATAATTGAAACGATGGGGTTGTAAGTTAAAAATGTTACAATTTTTCGAAACGCAACAAGCGACGCTCCAATACGAATAAGTGAATATCTTCGAACAAAAAGTAATACAAAAATGCTTTATGGTTCAAATCTGAAAACCAATAATTTCAAGTAATCTACCAACTAAACGATTGTCTGTAAACGTGGAGAATTTGTAGAAGCTAAAAAGAAAGAACGATATGTATAATATAATATAATATAATATAATATAATACAACAATTTTTTACTATTTAATATGAAAACAGGAAGAAAAAGAAGTAATTCGCGAGTCCACGTGCCCACACAATGTTCACAGAAGGAATGTCACAAGGAATGACTGCGGAAAGTGATTCGTCCATTCAGCAGTGCGATTTAAATTTTCGTAGAAACAATTGGTAACTCTGAAAAAAAAGTTTCGCCAGATGGCATACAATACGATTGCAATTGTTCAACTTTAAATCACACGCCGGACCCTCGCGTTTCTCGTTGCATGTACCGAAACACGAACAGATCGATCCACCGTATCACAATTTTCTCGCAAATCGATCGGAAGAAAGTTCGTTGGCTGGATGGCAAAAAGAATCGCCTATTTTTCTCTCGGTTTCTTTACCTTCCCGACGTTTCCGTATTCGAACCCTTTGAAGCGCGAACGTTCGTGCAACAGTGCCGTTTCCTCAACAATAGATCAAGACCAAACTCTATTCACGATCATATTTCACAATCGTCGCAGCCGATCGATCTTTTTATCGCTGACTACCTTTCGTCGCTCACTGTTTGCCATTAAAAATGACGCAAGATAAAACGTGTAATAAACGCAACGAATTCCGGCGGCGCGGCTCAAAGGATGAAATACGAATGGAAACGTAGACTTCGGGGGGATGAAACTCTGGTGCCACATGAAACTGTCATGGTGTCGCGTGAATCGCGATCGTGCAAATAGAAGAAACAGCGAGAAGTTCGATGGCGAAAGATTCGGAGTGTACGAAGTATCGAATGGTCGAAAAATTGGGGAGATTTTTCAATTTCCACTTTCTCATCGACCGACGCGAACCGTGAAATCGCGTCGACGAATAGTTTGTCCCACGAGTTACGCATCCTCCCCCCTCGAGCATGCTCACCACGGCGAAAACCAGCCATTAAATGTATCTCAAAAATTTCTATTTCGAGCAGATTATCGATCAAGTCGATAAAATCGGCCGCTTTGATTATCGAAAGGAACCAGTTGGTAATCGAGAAGACTAGATGGACTAGTCACGCTAATTTTGGAGAACAATAAACGAATAAGTAACAGGAGGAACGAATTGGCTTAACCCTTCCGTGACTAACGGAAACGTTGCCGTCTCGCGCGGGTACCCGACCGCGCGTTCAGCGTGCAATGTAACATCCCCAATCGATCCTATAATCTTAAATACAATTATTCATGATGCTACGATAATTTCAGATTTTACCATAAGATATTATTAACTCGATAAAGAAATAATTCAGTCACGAAAGGGATTCGAGTATAATTTCAAGCACGACTTCTGAATACCAATTCGAAGACTTTCACGTGTACAATTTCAATACGACGATATCGATAAACGACGCCCGACTCCTCTTCTTTTTCTTTCTCATCTTTCTTTTCGCCAACCGTGCGTCGTCTTACAATTAGACTCTATCGTAAATCTAGTATTGCTTTCGCGACAATGGAAAGTCGTACACCCGGAAACGGTAATAAAATATACGGAAGTAAGGCTGTTTCTACGGGAACACTGGATTGCACAATCGCGTTGGGGGCGGGGAGGGGAAAAAAACGGCTGCAAAAACGGTGCACAGCTTGATATTCACAATGAAGAAAGTTGCAGAGCCGACGGGGCGCGTTATCTAATCGCGGACCGCGGCCTGAAATATCGCTGGGGCGCGGCGATTGCTATTATTTTTATAAAAATAGTAATACAACCCGACGGGGAAACTCTATTTTCCTCTTCTCGTTTGCTTTCATTCGCCCTTCCGTCGAGCCGTCCCGCGAGCCGATCGCTCTCCTCTCGGCGCCTTCACGCGCGGACAATCTCTCTCCGCGATTTCTTTTTCGTCGTTTCCAACGTTCGAGCAACGAGGAAATTCGACGAGGGACTCGCGAACACTCGTTTAATGCACTTCTCGCGCTGGCCCCGGGCGTGATATGTTCCCAGGTTGTTCGACGTTGTAGCAAAATTCGAAATTGTTCATGGTTTAAGGCATAAATACAATCGTTCTTATCGTTTAACCGACAGCGATATTCAAGGATGCTCGAGAAGGTGGGCTGACGCGTGGACGTGTGCGTTGGAACGAAGAATTCGATAATATTAAATACTATTCGAAGAGAGTAAACGCCGAGACGCTTCGATAAACGTCCCGAGCGGCGAGATTAAATAATATCCGATTTCGCGAGCGACGAATAAATCTCGCGTTCTTGATCGATTCTACAAAAATGAACACTGCACGCTCTCCTCGCTGCTTTACGGATATAAAGTTTAATCCTTTGCCCTTGTAATTTTTTTGTAGATAATTACACACGACGGGGCTGAGTACTTCGTTCGTGGAACGTTCGACTGTAAAAGTTACCAAACCCCGCCCTCGTGATTGCGATATCTTCGCCTTGTCCTATTGAACGAGTTTTCTAATTTTCCAATTTCTAATACGTGGGAAAATTATTCGTCGCTCTTGAAACGAGGTAACAGCTCGACGAGCGGATTCACGCGCCGTCGAAACCGTCATGAAACAACTATATTTGTCTTTCTTATTTCGTACAAGTTATTTTCTCTGTTTTCTTTTTTTGTCTTTTTTTGTATTTTCTTCCCTTAACATTTTTTCTTTGAAATCTCAGTACCTCCCGCTCACTGATAACGACTCTGTAGCAGCTATATCTACGACACCGATGGACGAAACGGACCGACGAGGATAATCCGTTGGCACGAATTATTCTCGCCCCTTTTTTCCCCTCTTTTTATTCATTTATCTAATTAGTTACTTTATTTCGCTTCTCTTTAAATAACTATGGCGTCTCTCCACCGCCGATATTTTTATCTAATGCACCGCTATGAAACGCACGTTCCTCGCTAGCAATGATATGCTCGAAACGCGGTTCTTCCACAGGAAGTGGGATACTTTCAAGAACGTTTGTCTAGTCGCGTCTTCCTTCAGCCATTCTCGACAGGGAAAGCCAAACGATTCGTTAAAATTTCATTTCTATCGCCGTCGTTGTACGTTCGTATCTCTTCGCTAAACTAATTTCCCATTAATTCACAGGATTCGCTAAATTTACAGGAGACGTTCACGTGTTTCAAATGGAAATCAATTATCGTCCGAAGAGACCCGTCTCCAAGCTTTAATTACTTTTGACTTTCCCCCTTCGACCAGTCGCTGCGTGTACATCGTTCGCCAACACCGACAGCCGATCCGTACGATAAAACTACGAATACGTCTCTACCGCGCGTTTACATTTCAAAAATCTATTCACCCGGACAGAAAGAAAACACTGTTGCCTCTTCGTTGACACTGGATTTCTCGTCCAATCGAAACGACTGGAAGCGATATATTAAAACGCGTCCCGCGCGTGTCCAATGAAGAACAAAAAACTGAAGACGCGGAAATATCTGAAATATCTGAAATATCCGAAGCAATAATTTAAGCTACCGTTCGATAAATTCGAAATATTTATAAAAAACACTCGAGACATTTCGCAAAACATTTTGCTGATTGGTATATAAATCTAATGTTCAATTCACAATGTATACCGATAATTCGCTCGTTTGATCCAACTATCGAATCGAACGGGGTGGAAATATTCGTGACGCGATTTGAAAGAATTCGAAATTATACGTACATACAGCGGGACGTACAAGTGTTCGTATAGTGCATTCGTTTTACTTGCGACTTTACTTAACACTAGAACTACCGATAGGTTTTGGTACGATTTAGACATTACACGTTAGCGGAATTGTGAACACGAAAGTCGGTCGTACGGACGTTAAATAAAGATATACAATTGCCGTTCTGTCTTACTGAAATTCATCATAAACAGCTGCAATAATATGTCGATAATATGAAAGCAAGATATCTAAAACCAGTCATTTTTACTGGCTTGGTAGTTCTAGTGTTAATTGTATTCGAAAGTGCAATAGATGTGCTTCGTACTCATTTCCATTGTTTCAGGAATAATTCCCTTAACATCAAAATAATGAAGCTGCCAGCGAAACTAATGCACTGTACGAATACTTCCTTGGCCCACCCTATATGAGACACGAAAATTCCCCTAAATAACTCTTCCCTCCCTCCCTCCCCCCGCCCTTACCAAACCCTAGCTAAAGGACTACGTGTGGAAACGAACGTTTCTCAGTCTATATCGATCACATCCGGATTCTCCGTGGATCGCTTTCGCTGACGCATCTTCCGGCGTAGCAGGACCGTTTTCAGGATGCTCGGTGATCGTAGACCCGCGACTTCCGGCCGCGGGGCATGCTGCTACGCTGCGTTGTGCCTCCTCCTTTGCTCCCTTCGCGTTAGATTGGAGGAACCCGGACTGCCGGAAGTTCCGGCAATCTCGCAGTTGGCGGTCGGCAAAGGTTTCAGCTCGCTGAAGAGTAAGAAGACAAAGATAATGACGATAATTATTTGGACGAGGTTTGGAATAATGAAGGAATTTATCCCGGAGGAGTGGAGTTTGCATTGTTGAATAATTCTTCATGCGAATTTCTGTTGATTTGTTTGCATTTGTATTTGAATATTGCTCGTTTTGTTGCTCGAATTTTCTGCACTTTTTTCGAGAGACAGATCGTGGTAAATTTTAGTGTCACTTTAGATACGTTTTAGAGTTCTCTCTGGGCTGTAGCGTTGTGCCCTATAAATTGTTTCGATGGCCACGCGAATGTCTGACACGTCTATCGAGTTTCAATTTTTAATTGTCCGCCAATCATTTTCGAGTCGCGCATTCTTATTTTCACCGGGATATAAAAATGCTTCTGGGTCGACGAATAATCAATGACAAGACACGGATTGATTGACCATGATTGATTAGGTCGGACAACCTGCAGGATATTCATCGTGAAATATTCATTGACCTATCACAGTCCATTCTCGGTACTCCGTTCCCAAATAAATAATCGTTGCTCGTGTACGGAGAAGAAAATCGTACGTAAATTCTGTCGATCCATTTATGCGAAAGCCATTAAAAAACCGAAATATCTTAAATAAAACGAACCGAATGTCTCCACTCAATGAAAAGTTATTTCACGGGTACATTTAAATCCGATACGAAAATTATTAACTCCCAAGAAGATTACAAACATGTTTTCCCCCGATATTGTCGGAGCGTATTTCAAGCGCAACAGAGATAACATTCGAACAATTGACGAACCTGTAATTAAGAAGCTCCTCGTCGTCGGGTACTCTGGATATGAGATCGAGGAACTCGTTGTTCGGAACCGAGTGAGGCCGGAAGATCTTTCTGGAGAATTTGTTGACCCCCCACACCAGGATGAGGTATCTGAGGGGGATGAAATAGAGGACAGCGGAGCCAAGGAGCGCCAGGATAACGGCTAAGTAACTCAGGTAGGGAACGGTGAAATTAAACAGATTTTTAACCCTTTCGCAGAGGCTCGCTATGTAACCAATCGAGTTCTGAACAGTGTGGGTCACCTCCTGGATAGCTAGCAGCCGTTTCTTCAGACTCTTCTTCTCTTCCTGAAAAAGAAACGGGAGGAAAATTGAAATAGTTTCGTTTCGATCGGTTTCTCGATGGAAATTCGGGCGGAGATTTTTGTGGCCCAAAAATAGATGAAATTCGCTTTGGGGATTCAAGGGGAATAAGACGAGACCCGTGAGTTAATCTTTAATGGTGTGACCTCGGATCAGCCAATATTGATGCACGTCGATTCGTCATTTGAATAGGTCGAGGGGTGACTCGGGGCAAACGGCGGGCGCAAAAATATATTCCCGTCGACCGTGACATGCGGCCAAATGTAATATTCATCGAGGGAAAACTACGACAACCGCCCGTTGAACGTGCAGTGGTACGAAGGAGGAATACTGTCACCCGTCGGACAAACGATGAAAATGACAGAAAAATCAGAAATAATCGTCATCAGAATTCTAACACCAGTAAAGTACTACAAGTATACTAAAATTCATAACTTAACGGTTAATAACACTTGTTAACAATTTCTTAGAAAAATTTAGTTGTTTCGGTCGAATACGAAAAAGGAGAAATTTATACATATTGTATAAATATAAATATAAATATAATATACGCGAGTAAATTTAATAAATAACAATAAAATACGTATGAAAGGTCCACTCACTTTATCCTTATCGTCTTCGTCGTCATCGTCGTCCCCAGGTGTCGCAGGACCCTCGTCGATCTCGTCGCGAAAATGAGAACTCGAATGATGCGACACGTGCGGTCCGGTTATCGTCGCGACCTGTCCGTAAATCCACTGATTGAGTCCACTTCCGTCTCCGCAAAGCTGGCAGGTAGCAAAGGGCATGGACATGCAGCAGCAATGCAGGTAACGGTCGTCAAGCAATTCACTCGCATACGTGTCAGATTATTATATACATGTGTTCAAGGATAATCTGTTAATACAGCGTCTATTATTATTATAAGCAAGCTCCAGCACCGAGAGATCTAATAACGATGACAAGGATAACAGTCACTGTGTTCGCGAAGAAAAATCGTCCAATTCTTCGACACTATTTCTAATCAAACCTCGTGTATACATATGTATGAAGCGTGTAAGAAAATCATTGTACACGTTTTACGCTGCACGTGATATTTTATCAAAGTGAAAGCGAATATACAGCAGGACCCTCGTTAATCGGCTTGAATCGAGAGAAATTAACATCCGATGAAGAATGATGGACGTTGATACATTTGCAAACCGGTATCATGTTTTGTTTTTTTTGTAAGTAACTTTGAAGTGCGAAGATTAATCGAGGTTCCACTGCATTAATACGTTAGTGACGCGAGGGGAACGTTTCGTATAAACAATGGTGATACGAATATTTCTCTGAACGATACAGGGGAGCTGCCACGGCACCGCTTGCGAAATAAATATGTAAATCTAGGTACACCACTGTTAAATAATCTTGTACGAAATACTAACAGCAGGATGACAATAGTACAAGAGTCTAAAACTAGAAGGAATTTTCATTTCTTTGCTCGGCTCGTCTAAACTCTACGCCCATGCTGACCACGTACCTTTGTGAATTCAATGTCACTTAGCTCTTTGGAGGAACGATACTAATCTTTATTAATTACGTTACGCTAATTGGAACAAGATATTTAACCAATGTGCGCCGTCTACCTCGTTGACGGGGATATTTTCTAATCTACAGAGTTAATAATAACAATGAGAATCTCGATGTTGGTGACGGTGAAACAATTTTTGCAGGCACTTAGGATTAGCAAGAAAGTTAATGGATTAGTAGACAGGCGAGATAATTCGTGGAAAGAATATTTGCGATTGTACATGGAATGTAAACAGTTTGTACAGTTAGCGATAAGTGAACAAGAGAAATACCTTAATACGTTCAAGTGTGAAGGATTATCTCTGATTAATTTCGTTACATACCAGATAATACTTCAGCAGAATGAGCAAGGCCGCTCCGGGGAGCATGTAGGGCTCGAAGTAATGGCAACCCAAGACGAAGATGACGAACGCGACAATGCTTCTCATTTTACTCTCCCATTCCCAGCAGCTCCTGGCAATGCAATCGAAACGCAACGTAAAATAATGAGGCTACTTTGCACGATGTATACGAAACGATTAATCTGTAATTCGTCAGCCAATCGTGTATCCCCGATGGGATAGAATATGAATCAACAGAGCATTATGAAAAGAAAGTAGAGGACTTTCTTCGAGCACTATTAAAATCAACCTACGCACGCGCACGGTGCACGGTGTGACGAATTACATTTGTCGCTTATCAAACATACATAGTACTTACATTTTTATAAAAACATTAATGTGTTTCGGATGGTTTTTTTAAATTTCTTTTCCGGGGATTTTTCAAAGGAAATTATTACGCAATTTTGTAAACGCAGTAGAGCGATGCATTCCGACTTAACGAAAAGGGAAATAAATTTGTCACATTTGTAGGCAATGAACTACGGCAGAATACATTGCAAAAAGTGTAAATGCCAACGATCGCCAAAAGCATTTTACTGCTCTGCGTAGAGTTTAAGTATTTCGACATGATTCGATAATTTTTCGTACAACGTTAATATATTGTAAAGCCTGATCGAAACTTGCAGTTCCATAATTGAGGGAAAAGCGGATTAAAATCGCAATGAAAATATTGCCTACGTACTGAATATATTTGCCAATGTCGATGACGAAACAGATGATCGCCTTCAGCCTGAGAACGTTGCGCCGAAAGACCTGCCTTTTGAACTTTATCTCCGGCTCCATGTATTTCTTCTCCTTGGGATTCAGCGTTCTCATGCAAGCCCTGAACACGTTCCAAACAATGTTCATCTCCAGAAGGATCTGCGACGAGTTTCCCTTCGCTCGGCCCCGCAATTTTTTGTCCTTCAAGGCGTACCATCTTTTCTCGCCGTTTCGTATCTTCAGAAGTGGTATGGCGACTTTCCCGAGAAACTCTACTTTGTGGTCCCTGTCTTCGTCGTACACTGTCACCTCCAGCACCGAATTGATATCCTTCACGTTGCTGGAGAATGATAGAGGGGTGTTGCAACGCTTGTTATTAATTACGGGCGAAAATCGAGGCGGAACTTACAAGGTGAAAATTTTTTGCCAATTTGGCGTCAGCGTCTTGTACTCGGTTTGAGTCTGCAGCCTGGCGTTCACCAACTCCAGCACGCAGAAGGGATCGCTTTTTCCGCCTAAATCGGCCGCGGCGAGGCCTTGTGCTTCGAACACCTAGACGCAAAAGAGAAACAGGATATATTCTTTAAAAATCGTAAACGGTCGCATACTTCGGGAGAGTAAAATCCTCCGCGCGTATCGTTTTGCTTGATTTGCTTCGCGCTCCGCTCTCCGAGGAATGTGAGCAGTACCTTCACTGTCAGGTGGCCAACGTCGCGTACCCTCTGCAACGTGTTCACGAACGAGTACCTTTGGTACATTTGATCGCGTTCACGCGGCGTCTCCTCGTGGGCGGCCAAATCGCTGATAGTCTCGCTGGCGGTTGTGCCGCTGATCGTCAGCAACAGGAAGATGTTCCCGGAGCCGTCCTCGAGGTCTCGCCATAGTCGATGAGTCGTTTCCCGTTCGAGGGTGGCCAAATCGATCACCGTTCTCCCCATTAAATCGTCCTGGTGGCTTTTGTCGCGATCCCAAACCGTCACCTCCAATTCCTGGCCCAGGTACGGATCCTCGTACAGGTGAAGATCGAATTGCTCCAGCCAAACCGGGTTCAAGGTTTTGTTCACCACTTTCGACTTGTACTTTTCTGTCCCAAGTCTGGGCAAACGGGCATGAAACGGAAAGGATAAAGTACTCGTTCCTTTTTGCAAAGACTAAAAATGGATACGGTTCCGTAACGAAGATGGTTACGGAAGACAAGAGGCAGAAATAATGGTGTCCATACCGAAACTTCACATAGGGATCCGAGAGACCGTCTATATCCATCGGCAGTAGATTCTTCGCTTCCACAAGAACAATCGTTACCACGGAGCTCCATATTTGCGATTTCAGCCGTCTATTTACGTCCGCCAATCGATTGGTCCTTTGGAAGTACTGAAAATAAAATGGAATTACGATACGAAATCGAGTGAAACGGGGTCAACACTCTCGATTATTCGATGGACCGTTTGTATCGGAAATGGGTGCCAAGCTTTGTCTAAGATTTTGGATGTCGCCCTTGGTCCGTCGCAGAATT
The DNA here is from genome assembly GCA_948146005.1 of Nomada fucata. Taxonomy (NCBI): domain Eukaryota; kingdom Metazoa; phylum Arthropoda; class Insecta; order Hymenoptera; family Apidae; genus Nomada; species Nomada fucata. The sequence continues at coordinate 30,152,599 of OX411278.1, read as the reverse complement.
CCTCGGAGAACCCGAAAGAAGGTGCGGGGCAACGATTTAAGGTTTGCGCCGGATTGTAATTCTATTTTTGTTTCCGGGAATCGAACGTGAATCAGCTTATTGTGTCAGTGTCTCTACTCGCCAAGGGGTAAATTGTTGATTCAGTCGTTGAGTGCGTTTCGTGCATAGCGAATAAAAGATAACAGGCAAAGTGTAGTTACATTAGATAATACGAGCGCACTTGAGATACAAACGTGTACGCGTTGTTACGCCTTCTTACGCGACGAACCGATTACTTTCTTGCGAGGACTAACATTTCGTCGTGGAAAATAATTCAGATAAATAATTGTAAGAAATTGCGATGAAATTGGCTGCGAATAATCGGGGGTTCCAATAAATACATAAAAAATAAATTAACCCCCAGGAAGACCGTCTCAACCAAACCGCGACTACTCGACTAATCAACACTTTTCCGCTCAATTCCGCGTTACTAATCCATCGCGGCTAACCGATTAACCCCTCGAACAGTTCCCCATCAACCCCCCGCAATAATACTCAAATCTACCCTATGAATGTCCTCCATTTTCTCCTTCACGTTATCCTTCAGCTTGTCGAACAGATCATGGTGCTTCGGGTCCTTCGTCCCCAGGACGGCCTCCTCCTCCGCCTTCGACGGCTCGACTTTCTTCAACCTCGAAATCGAATTGCCCTCCTCGATTCCCGATCGTTCAGGTTTCCTCAGATGCTCCACCCTACATTCCACCTTCCCATCCTCGTTCTCCTTCCCGGGCGCGGTGAATTTAAAATCGTAACCAGCTTCCACCCCGTCTCTTCCACTCGATTCGCCTTCGGCCATCCCGGAAACAACGGCTGCCCCGTACCGAAGGGCAGAACACCCGGAATGCCTGCAACGCTCGGCGATCCAACTCTCGATGGGCAGCAACCACGGATGTCTCTCCACGCTCTCCTCCAGGATCTTTCCCACCTGGTCCTCCAAAATTCTCTCCACGGACCCCATCTTCCTCTCCAGCGAAGTCCTCAAATGTCCCACGGTACTCTTCTCCTTGAACCGAGCCGGCCTTTCTATCGACAAACCCTCGATTCCTCTCTCTGAGCTGCCCTTTCTAGCGTTCCCCATCTTCGAGCCCAGGTCCTCCAAGGAACTCCATCTTCTGGTGCAAGAATCGCCGGCGAACTTCTCCTCGACGGGATCCCCCCGATCGTTGGTCGCAGAGCGATCGCCGTTTGCGGATATATCGAGAGGAGTTTCTTCCTGTCTCTCGCAGTCGAGACTCGATATCGCGGATATCGAAGACCCTTCGTCTTCGATTCGCCGGTCCTTCCTCGACGCGTCTCGATCGGTCGACGATTCGCCAAAGATCCGACGGTCTTCCGACAGTTTCGGTGCGCTCGGTTTCCTTCTTCGGGGCGGCGCCTCGACGTTCTCGGAACTGTCTAAACTATTGTCTCGATCGAAATCCTTCTCCGTTGCGTGTTTCTTCTCGATGCCGGGGGATCGACGAGAACCGTCCGTTCTGTCGAAACGCATGCTTCTGATGGCCTTTCGGAACACCGCGTCCACCTCGGCCGTCAACTCCTCGAAGGACCTGTTCCTCGTCGGGAAATCTTCCTCGGACTTGGTCTTCGATTTCTCCCGATGATGCTCCCAGAATCTCCTCCATTTGTTTTCGTGATTCTCCTCGCCGAAGCTCGCTTTTCCCGTCTTCGAGGAGGGATTTAAAGGAGGGCTCTGTTGCGCTGTCTGAGGTAACAGGGGTGCTACGTCGCTCACTCGGTCGCGCTTAAAGAAGCCACTTCCGGTTCGTGGCGTTGTCGCCGACTCGGGATGGACGGGCGTCGAATTGGTGTCCGATTCCGACGACTGATTGACCTCGAAATTTTTTCTGGCCAGAGTTTCGCTGTTCTCGGAGACTGCGCCGCCTTTGTCGTCCCTTCGAGGTTTCATCGCTTCAACCCTTATGCACGGTTTTCCTTGGGTTATAAAAGTGAAACGCACGCGGACGGGTTCTGTCGAACCGTTGCAACGCGTTGGTTGGAAACAGTTGCGTTTCAGCTTTCGAGAGCTGTGACGCGAGTAATAAACGCTCTCTTCCGGTGTTCGCGGGCGAGCATGTGCCTAATTGACGGGTCACCACCGTGAGTTTATCGTCTGACAAATGGTCGATACCATCGAGGCAACGTTTTAGTGTTCGCTTGGCTCGAGGAGAAATTCTTTTCTGTAGTAAAGATTGCCCTTTAATCTTTCCTTGCGAGTTTTCGCCACGCTCTACGACGATAGCTTTCAGCGAAGTTCCTTCGTCCCGTTCCGTTCCTGTCGAACCTCGCCACCGGCGTCAGAACTTCGGTCCTACCCGAGAATCCAGATTCGACCACGCTCCGACGTTATTCTTTCGTCCGCTTCGTGCCATTACGCTCAACGAGAACTAATATGCAAGGAACACAAGCGGATAATAGTTCGAAGCACTGCAGGTGTGTCTAAATATTCACGGAAATGTTAGTACAGTGGCACACGACTTTTAGTTTAGCCAAGGAAGTTCAGGCAACCCGAAGATTCAGAAACGTATAAAACTTTGCAGGCAAGTAAAGTATGTCACCCGTAACGCAACCCTACAATTCGGTTTTATGAAGTGAATTCAGCTCTCGAAGAAAATTCAGAACGTTCGTCCTCGTGAAATATCTCAAGGACCCCGAGAGAAACTGAAAAAAGGGATCGCTTTGCATGGCTCTGCATCGCTTCGCTGCGTTCACAAAACTGCCTACAAAAATTTCTTTTCTCCGTGGATTCTTCGACAACAATTTTTACGCAGTTCTCCAAACGCAATTTTTACACTGCTTTTAAATACCTCTCAGCGTTCCTGAGATATCTCACGATAAAGAACCTTCTGAGTTACTTTCAACGCGTTCGTTCATCCCCCAAACTTGCGGCCAGGAAGCCATAAAAGACACGCGTCCCTTATTTTCATCAAGTTTCATCGAGATCGGAGACGCAGCTTACCTGCTCATAATTAACGCCTCAATTACTTTCAAACGCCTGTCACCTGTTCAACACGCATACACGTGTCCCGGCATGAAAGAGGCTTTACGGAAAAACCAATTATGTAGCATCAATGAATCATCGAATCGTCTACAGTCACGTGCCACGAAGCCCCGACACAAAATTCCGTTTCGCTCCGATTCCCGATCCGAATTCATTCCTCCTCCGCGTGCTCCGACGTTTCGACCAGAAATATTATTAGATCACACTGACACGCGTGCGGCGAGCTGCGAAAACTCTCAATCGGACGACAATCGTGCTGCGTGGTCACGATGGTCGTCGGAAAGGTGCGTGGACAGGTGTGGAACGGCGATGACGCAGAGGGCGAAAGTTTTATCTTTGGCAGAGGATCTGCGTTGTTATTAACAACTGGGCGGATGGACGACGACGTAGTTGACGTCAGGATGCTTCGACCAGGACTCTGTTAATTAATTGAACTTTTATTCTTTACACGATCCACGTCTCGGTTGCGAGACGGCGCGAATTGGCACCGTTCGAACGAGGCACTCGGTTTTTGGGGCGAACGAAATGAAAGGTTGGCGAATGGAACGCGGCGATTTTCGTATCGCAAAGAGCTACGGAAGGAGACGGTGATAACGCGAGTACCGTGCACCTCGAGCACCGGTGTATGACTGACGATACGCGTTTAACTCGACAAACTGACCCCTCTCTCTGCTTCCCTTTCCATTCGCAACAAGAGGTGAACATTGCGATATCGCGGTGAATACGTTCAATGTAAAGACACTGGCAGTAGACAAATTTGTGCGTTGCCAATGGTCTGCAGCTTGGACGATTTTTAAATTTCCTTCTTCGTTTCTCTTGGCACTTTCTAGCTCGGTTCTTGGCCAGGATCGCCCTAACGTTTTATGCGAGTGAATCAATTGTAAGGACGATATTGTCGTTGCTATTACTTGTTTTCTTTCCGTTCATTAACTTCCTCGAGGAACGATGCTCCGAGTTTTACCAGAGATGCTATTATTCCACGCGGTTTTGTTTTTTAATTACATTCCCCTCGATAGTAATTATTTATTCTATTCTTCGTGCGCTAAGATGTTTCCTATCTTACATCTGTTATTCTGTTCATTCGCCTGAGATTATTACGATTCGAGGCTTGTCCGACAAATTAAACGAGAAGTGACGACAGATGAAAAACTGTTGAATACTTTTTTACGCGCACAGGACGTATATTCGTTTATGAACCATTCGTGAGCGCTCGCCGAAGTTCTTTGAAGCATTTTCGCAGCACGGTCGCATTGTGGCCTTTAAAAATGCAAAGTTCTGGGTGCCGAGAACAGGAGATAGAATTTTTTTGCTTCTCTTTTTAACGGTTCGCGCGTAACTAAAAATATCGCTGGGCGTCTCGTTTCTTTTCTTCGAGATTTCCAAACGAATTTTCCATTCCCAACAAAAACGCGAATAAAGTATAAAACTGTTTTATTCGATTTATCACTGTCGCATTCTTACTGACAGCGTTGATCTTTCGTTTATTTCATTCCGATAACGTTTCATTACGCGAACATTTCTTACGTTTATTTCGAGTGAATTAAAATTCGTGCCAACCTTGTTCGCAGAAAAATCGTCGCACGCGACCCACACATTTAATTACCTGTTGTTAAGACGACTAATTAGATCTATATGCCGACGGGTGTTAGCCAGTGTGTTACATAAAACAGTTCCTGCAATTCACACTTTGCACTTATGTCATTAAACATTTCCATGAACGTACTGTTTTCTTTTTCTATTACGCTTCCAGCATTATTTCATATGCACATTCCAGCTACCATAGTAGACATTAATTGCGCAATAAAACTTGCATAAAATACGTTTCATCTTTCGTCATCGTGTAGACGCTATTTTCTAGAAAAATTGTGATCTTTATATATGAATGAAATTAATACGAAGTTTATCATTATTTCTAAGGAACGAATTTTAAATAAATCCGGAAATAAATGAGAATATTTATTAAAGACTGGATTAATGAATTATTGGAAGCGTGCTTTGCAAATGACTGAATAGTAAAAGTTATAATGAATAACGATGTAAAGGAACGATGAGTAATGTGGTTCTTATCTAAATTATCGTTTAACGCGTCTAATGGGCATTCTCGTATCTAACCCGAACCGAATCTTATCGGTGCCAATAAACCTCAGCATTTTCGAACTACGTACACGCTATAACAGCCTTGATCTGTGACACGCCTTTCTTTAGCACACACCAGAAGATTTAAGTAACCATGTTTATTTCAATTTGCGAAACATTGCACATTATTTCGCGACCAAAACAGCATCGACCGAAGCGCAGTGCGAATACATTTTCATAGACAGCATTTAAATGAAAATGCCAAACATATTTTAACAAATAGCTTTCGCATTAACATAGCAAGATATGCATATTTTAACAAAGAACCATCGAAATACAAATACCAAGCGCGTTTTAAAAAAACCACCTGCTAATTTGGGAATAATCTCGAACGATAATGGAACAATTATTAAAGGCACTTTACATAACTTCAGAAGTAAACAAGACTTGTTGCTCGGCGCTAAATAATCCCCCGATGTCCCGTGAAAATTTGATTACAAGTTCGCGATAAGATTCCCGGGCTATCGGGGTGTAAAGCTCGTTGTCCCCCCCGGGCAAATATTAGTGTTTCTCAAACATCAGTCTTATCAATTGGCTTCTGTCAAGCGTTACACGCTACCCCGGCAAATATATTTATCGAGTGGCGCGGTCGTGCATTTTTTAATGACGCTCGTTTCGACGAAACGAAAGCGTCTCAACAGGAACAAGTTACGAACCGTCGAAGTTTCGAACATCTTCCCGACGAGAACGCGACCGTAACCAATATCGCCAGGAGTTCGTTTTCACCGTAACCCAGTTTCGTTGTCCCTCGCGCACCGTAAACGTGCAATATCGTGTCAATTACCAAAGCGTAAAAGACATTTGTTGCCCCGCAAGTTTTATCGATAATGTTTTCGTTAGATCGTCGAAAAAGCTATTCGAATTTGGCGGAGAAATAATTACGGGGGCAAGGTATACAATTAGCGTATTAAAAATTTAATCGCGTTTAGAAATATTCGAAATGGAAGTTTGCGCGACTGAAAAAAACGATACATCTTATATCTACACGTGACTGGTCTAAATTTGAAGCGTTTTAAATCCCGAATCTCTCCAAAAGGATTGATCTCCGTCACCGCTGTTTGTTTCAACGTGCACGGCGTTATAATTTACACGTTTCCGGCGGACACAAGATTATAGATCCATTCATATGCAATGACTGGAACTGGTTGAAATTCTGCTCGCGACACGTGCCAGAAAGATAACGATTGGCAAAGTGGCACAACAACCTGTGCACCCCTATCGCCACCATGAAATGCAAATCTCTCGACGTTACATGTGCTTATGGATGCAAAATTCGCTGCCGTTCAACCTCGATAGAGGCGTGCAAATTCGTCTTTCCACGGTATTAAATATTCACGGTTGCATTGGTATTCAAGACGAGATCCTTTGAGAATGAACCGATTAAAATTCAGGGTGATGATTTGCTTATTCAATTTGAATTTATCGCAACATTTTATGGATACGAGACGAAGTAATATTTTTACAGACGTCGGGTTCAGTCGATACTGCGGCGACAGAATCAAGTGGGCTAAGCTTTAAAGCTCATTCTATGCAGCTCCGAATTAATCTATCCAGACAGCGGACAAACTTTCTTCCCTCTAAACATCGAAAGCCAAGTAGCTGTCGCCTGTATTTCAGAGTAAAGCTGAGTTGTTTCATGGTCACTCAACTACCGCGGTGCGAAAAAAGAAAAACAAAGTGTGATCCTTGAAGCCTTTGCTTCAGACATTTAATATAAAAATAATATCCATGCCCAGAACAGTTTTGCTAAAAGTCGCATACGAATAATAATCATGATATTGGTAATAATTTTCCGATCAATTTTGTACTGTCCCGTAAATGAAAGAAATTAAGTTTAAAGAAACCCGTATTCTTAGTTAGTTGATACGCAAGTATCAACATCTACGTTTCCCTTTAGCACGTATATTTACCGGTGTAAAAAAATTCGCTTTATTTCCATTATATCCTCCCTGTGCGAATAAGATTACGTTTCTTCCCTGCTCCATATACGTACGCGTAATTCTTTTTGTATTCCGTATATTTCATATTCACTAGGCTCAATGAAATTGATATTGCGTTAGGAAAATACCTGTTCCTTCTCTTGCTGATTTCTTGGCCACAGGGTGACGGTCAGAAAGATCTCTCCCAGGTATTGCATAGATCTATTATGATCCTTCAACTCCAACGAGACGTCCTGCGGTTGGCCCAGGTCTAACTGCGTAAGATCTAATTGCGCTACACCCATGAAGTCATCCTGGAGGCCCCAATCGTAGTCGAAGACCTGTCGAAACGACCAAGGTCTTTTGCTAGTCGAAAGAAAGAGCAAGAAACTGATAAAAAAAACCCCCTCCGACAATCATCCTCTTCGAAGTACGCTGGGGATACACTCTGGCGGCACTTTCGTTACAATGTACGATACAATAATCGCAACAAGTAAAAACAAAAGGACGAGTAAACGAAAGAGTACATCCCGAGCGTAAAATGGATCAATAAATGATAGCTGGATTGAAATGAATGGAAAGTTCACATATCTCTTTCTTTTCCGCTTGGTTCTGTTCAAAAAATACTGTAAGTATATTTTACAATACGCTTACTCCTACGATGCAAATATTTTCTTGTAATTGTAAAATATTCGACACAAAAAGAAAAAAGAGAAGCGGATTGAAATAGCTAAATGCAGCGTTCTATACTATACTACTGTACCGTCTGTGCGTACAATAATTCATTCGATTGTTAATGGACGGGTTCAATAACCGTTTAGTATACAGGCGTCGAGATACACAGAGAGCGGTAGTGTCGTGTAGGGTTCAAAATAAGAAGGAAAAACAAGGGAGAGAAAAACGAATGAAATAAAATAAAATAAAATAGAAAGTGAGAAGATATAGCGGGCAAGAAAATAACGGAATAGCACGCAAGAGAAAGAGAAAATTACAGATTATTTGCGGCGTTTGGAAGACGGGCCGAAATAATTCAGATTATTGCAACATTACGTCCAGATAAATAGATCGACGAAGGATTTACCTTGAACGTGAGCGGCTGAAAGGGGTCCTCTATCGGCAGGGTCACGCTCTCGTCCCAAACCGGATTTAGGTCGCGATGAACGGTTCGCGACTTGTGCAACAATCGACCACCACTTTTCACTTTCACGTAAGGATCGCTCGCACCTGAAACACGCAATTCATGCCTCGTTTCTAAATCAGGTAGCTACAAAAAAAATCACTCGAACGTTATCCATGGATCGTGGTTTTTTTTTATTTGGGGATCGGACAATGTATAAAATATTATGCTGCACGAGGAGGGATTGGGAAGGGATTACGAGGATGTAGGACAAGTCGAAATCCTCCGTTGGCGATGACGATGGGGGGAAGGGTTGAACGGTACGATATACATGTACGTACAATCTATCTCGACGTGACCTCACTTTTTTCCTGAGTTCTACTGTTTCTAGATTACACTCCCCGTGAGGACAAAATATATACATATTACACGTGTACACGGAAGATATCGTGGTAATTATTATACTAGGTCCGTCGGAGAGTTCTGCCCGTTTTCGAATCCAAAGAAATCGATCGAATCCATTTATTAATGTTTACTGAACAATATCATTTCCGTCGTTGCCAATGTAATTTACAATAGCACGTATTTAGAAACACCCTCCATCATTCCATCGCCCTCCAACGGTTACAGAAATTCCTATCGAGATTCTCCTTATTAAAAGATAATCAACGATGGCGTCCAATAATCCATAATTACTTCCACCGTCTGCTTATCGCTCGACCTTAAACCTCGAGCACACAAAAAAAGCCACGGCCACAGAGACAACCCCGATCAATTCAGGGAGATCCCTAATTTGCAGTCCCCCTTTCACAGCCATTCAACGAACGGCATTCATGCGTCCTAGCAAAGGATGATTGAGCGTGAACTACACGCAGGGCTCGATTCAACGCTTGCGCCCAGACAGGCCGGAAAATAGTAGGAAAATGGAACTTTATCTCACCGCATCTATCCATAGCGACGAGATTCGCCCCCCTTCTGATGTGCAAACGAAGCTGGAAAAATGCATGCTGCCTCAACGCCAGCTCTCGTCTACGCGAGGCCTCCTCCTGGACGAACGCGCCGTCGTCCTGGCTGTTCGTACCGCGAGCTTCCTCGTTCGACTCTTTCGACAGCTGAAAGCTCAGGGACGCCTTCGAATGGGCGTCGCTGCATTTTCCTGGACTGTCCTCCGGTCTCGCGACGACGGTCTGCCTTCCGCCGCGTGCCAAGGGTGATTCTGCTGGAAAAAGAATACGGAACGGGCGAACGTGTCAGACGCGTGTCGAAACGAGATATTCGTCGATCGCGTTAATCCCTTCCTTCGTCAACCCCATCGTCACCTGGCGACGATGGTTTGACAGTATGGACGAATATATCTTAAGAAATGTATGTTTCGGAAGAAACGAATCGCAATTGTCGCAATTGTCGCAATTACACGCCGCGAGGGAATTATAGATCGCTGTATCTAATAAATGTACGTAAGGCAGAGCATAAAACCATTGATGGTAGGTGACAAGATATCGTCGGCTAGTATCGACTCGCGATATATCTCGTCGAAAGCGTTAATCGGCTGGACAATTAGTCGCGAGATTTCTCGTCCATGGGTGCGAAGGGGTTAATCTTGCACCATTCGAGTCGCATACTCAATTTCTATTACGTATCGTAAGTCCTCGCTTCTCCTCCTTCCTTTAACAATCTGCCAAAGTACTTCGTAAATTCGACCATTTCATAAAATTTCAGCATCGCGAATTCGCTTCCTTGCGAGACGATGAACAAACGAGAAAGATACCTGGACGATTGAGATAATGCCTGGCCGGGCTTTGGGTGGCCGATGAGCTTTTGCTGTGCTCGGAGGAATAATCGGCAGCATAGTCGGACTCGATGCCCTGCGGCAGAACGTTTCCGCCATCCTTTGGTTTCTTTCGTTCCTTGCTTCTGCTTCGAGCCCAGCGGCTCTTCAAGGTAGCGAAAAAGGTGTGCGTTCGTTGGGCCACCGAGGTGGTGTGCCGATGATGACGATGATGATGAACGACGCCGGATTCGGCCTGTTCACCGCGTCGCGACGGTGAACCGTTGTCGTTGTTCCGGAGCTCCGTGGCGCTTTTCGACAGCTGACGGCTCCCGTTTAAGTTCAGTCGGGACCTGTCCTCCGTGTGACTGTGATCTGAAATCGAATTGTTTCAGGGGCGTGAGCTTCGGAACGGGAGAAGATTTTTCTCGAACAAATTACTCCAATAGAGTTTCGAGTAGGTGTAACGGATTATATTTATATGTGTAATAGAGCGTGGAATAGATTTTCGAATAGACTTTGGAATAAAATTTCCGACAGACCTTGTTATATGTAGATTATGGAACAAATTTTGAGGAACAAATTAAGTCGAACGACGTCTGATTCAATTTAACAGAATTCATCGGGCTTTGGTGAAGTTTCGTATTGGCCAGCGCCGTTCAATAAAGTCTGTTGAAATTTCGCAACACCTGATTACGCGTTTGCATATTTGGCAAATAATTATGCAAAGAAGGGTCGAAGGTTTCGATGGGGTCCAGTGACATTTTTTGTCAATCATTTCGACGCCATTATATGTCATTATAATGTTCATATAATATCAAGAGAAAGTATACACAGACGTTCCACAAAATTGAACAATTCTGAAAAGGTATTCCAGTGCCGCGCGAAGAATTCACAGAACAAAGTAAAATATATTCGACGAAGTTGCATATAGATACGCGGCGTCTGACAATTAATTCTACGCGTGATACGCACGCGCACACACGAAGAATATTTGAATCGAAAAATCGTTCTAGATTCTAAAATATTTCAAGGTCCGAGAGAACTGAGAAACACCGCGTATCCAATGCGTACACGACATCGTTAGGTACGCGATCGATTTCTATGAGCACAGTAATAAAGCCACCTGAGCTTTTAATTCCTCTAATGAGGTCGTTACAATCACGTACACAAAGGTGAGCAAATTACTACCAGCGTGAGAGTGATCGAACCGTAATATCTACTGCCTAAGAAGAACAAGCAATCTACGTTTCACCGTCCACCTTACCTCTGTTACTGCTTGATTAAAAAAAAACAAAGCAAGTGAAAGCAAATTTCTAAACAAGCTCGTTAATCGTCAATAACAGCCTTTAAACGTAAATACAGAACGACCCTTCGGGATTATCTCATCGATTTCGGATAATCAACAGAAGGTGTTGCAGAACAAACAAAAAAACTTCACACTAAACTGGGACGTTTCACGGTGCATCTTCGTTATATCGAAAACAGCACACCAATTCATCGTTCGCACGTGCACACACGCCATACCCGTTTGCGATCTTTATTTCTATCGAATTACCCGTTCTGGCGCGACTCGTTTTCACTGGCGAATAAATTGGACAGCAGAGTAACCGCTGAAGAAATTTGTTTATTGAATTTACATCCTGCGGTATTCTGTTGGAAAATATCGTAAACTATTGTTTGGGGAAGTTCGACAGCAGTGGAAAATTCGCCACGTCCAATTGAGCTGAATTGTGGAGCAGATGGGTTTAAATAAACCACGTGTTATCACCGAAAAGTATGCCCAAATAATTTGTTCGCTTTAAATATTACGCGCTGCTCGCAATAATGAGGAATTTCAGTGTCGAATAATTGAAGAAAATAATGAAACGAACGGCAAGCAGAACGGTTAATTAATTACGAATTACATGCAAGTGGGAAGCAGTTGTCAACCTCAGGTGCAGAAGCCGAAAAACGTTCGAACACTGCAGGTGAAAAAAAAATTATTAAATCTGCCTTTTCTATTTTATCTTCTGCGCGTAAAATATTATTATTATTTTCAGCCCAATGATTGCTTCCTATTGAAATATTTATGCAAACGATATCGACGCTAATAATAATGATTTAATAGTTTTCTCTCTACCCTGTAAAAAAATTGTACCCTGGTAAAACGAAAGAATTAAAGGGTCGAACTCTGGCACAGCCCTCCCCGATTAACCTTTACGTGCAATCTCCACAATCGACCATTCTAAATCACGCGGAACGCTAAATTGGAGGTGCCATTTCGTCTTAACGACACGCCATACCTATTCCATCTACACCACCCTGGATTCCGTGCAACGAACTTATTAACCACGCACAATTACCCCTCGAACGAGACGTCTGCCACGAAATTCCATGCAAGACCCTCGTTTACCCCGATTCCGGCTTCGTTTCCACGGAAATTCTTTAAACCTCTCCGCGCGATCGTTGTCCGTAAGCCACGTCCTGGTCGACGAACAACCTGCCGATTCATGAATTCCGTCAGACTTTCAATTACGCGAGTCGTAATCGAGCGAAACGTCTGCGCTGACCGGAAAGTCCGCAAAAAGTCCTACTCGTAGAGTTGCAAACCATTTTCCACCTGGTAAAACGTATGTAAACTGTCGAGCAATATTTTAAACAATATCTGCGTCGTTTGTAATTTCGTTCCGGGTGTGCTCTAAAATTCTGAACGACAAATTGAAATTGAAACGAAAAGAGCAGAAGGGAAAATCGGGGAGAAAAGAATAATACAGTCGGGACGAACGAACGAAGACGACATTAACAAACGAACCTCTGCCACGAAAGCTGAGGTAAATTGGAAACGTCATACGACACAGGGGATTAGAGACACTCGATACCACAGTTAGAAGGCTATCGATGTAGCTCTTTCGTAGGGAAATCGGTTCGCAGACGAGGAAAAGGTACAACAGAAACACATTACACCCACTGCCATGGGGGCTAAATGGGGTCGACACAGCGAACGTCTAACTGACATTTTGCAACTCCTCTGCATGGGGAAATAATAATGTCGCGCGGATGATAAAGATGGAGATTAAATCGTTCCTTCTTTCCCCCCTTATTGTTGTTTGCTATCGTTTGATTCGTTTCGCCTATTTTCTTTCCCACTCTCCCCCGACTGCTGATTGATTGCGATTGTGCTCGACGCGATTGTCGATTAGATTATTGTTCGATGGAAATATGTTCGCTCGATCCGGGGGAAGTATACCGTCGGGCGCAGGGGTGGTTAATTCAGACGGGACGGGAATTGATGCTAGTGCGTTCGATTTTATTAGATTTCGGCCAGATTCGTCGGAAATGACCTTAATACGTCGATATACCGGAGGAAACGAACGTGACACGCGATCGTATTATAGTTAAAGGATACGGTGCTAATCTAATTGATACAGATAATTGATAGGAACCCTGCCGACCGATGTCTGCTGACGATATAACGACGATATACGAGCCTGTAATTTTCCTTCCAACCCTATACAACTTTTCAGTATTTTCAGTATTATTTTTAGTTTTCAGTATTATTATTACTATTTTCTGGAAAATTTGTTCATGTAATATAACATGGCTCAGTGAGAGCCTCGAAATGATTATGGTAAATTGACAATTCCTTTCGTCGAAGTTGTTCATGGTCGCCTTCGATTGGTTCGTACGAAAAATTTATTGTAATCGTCTCGAAGCTGTAATTGAAGAATTTTATAGCAAATACAAAATTGTTCCATCGACCGAACCAAGAAGAGAATAATCAGAGCTCTTCAGGTTTCACGGTTCACCTATTTTTTCAAATAATATCGCTTCTTCCGTCAATCAAATTTTAATACAGTTAACTGGAATTGATAATGTCCACAGGTAAGGCATGCTGAAAAAAATAATGAAATTGGTTGTCATCTCGTGACGATTATACCAAGCAAAAGTATAATAGCCGCACTAAACGGACCCCTTTAAGAAACACTGGATCTCTCGCGAATCAGTTCAAGTGCACACAGATTCTCGGTACGAGCAAGCTATTGTCGCGTTTCGTATGGCACCGAGAGAGCGAGAAACAGTGCAAACCTATTTATAAATTCCTCGAACCATGTAGCATAATTCAAACTGTACATTGAAAGCCTCTACGAAATTTTACAATTCCAACTACAATTGCGATCAAATCTCGCTTGACAAGCATAACCGGGAGGCAAGATGGGCAAGCTAAATAAATCGTGAATTGAGAGGAAACTTTCATTCTAATTAATAAATTCAGCAACCCGCATAATCGATACCGCAGGTAATTACGATCCGCTCGACCGAGGTTCCACTATACGTACAATACTACGAAAAGTTTAATAATAAGGAAGCTCGAATACGGATCTGCGATGAGTCGTTAATCAACTCAATTCGGGCAACGCAACAACGATCGCGACGAAACGGGATTCAATAGAGTGCACGGAATCGCGCGAACGTAAATTCGAGTAGTAATCATCGGGGACGCGGTCCCGTTGAACCTCGTTGAGCCACGCGAATTCAGAAATCGCGCGGTTACTTTAAACGATCCGACGTGGAAAAGATAAATGGAAGAACCACTTTAACAAGGTTTATGCCAGTTGCATAAGGTCATTAAATTCGACGGAGGGTTCTGTCAGCCTGCGGCTGGCCCAATTACGGCCAAACCACGTGATACGTTGGACACCGAATTTAATGAAATTCCGCAGGTTAATGAAGAACCCAGAGATAATATGTTGCATTAATTGTGAAGCGATTAAGGGTGAATAAAGTGCACCGCGATTGCAATTCACTGCTGTGAGATACATTGTATTATATTGTATTATACATTGCTATCAGAAAAAAATATTCCCTCGTCGAATTTCATCCGATACCCTGTTCAATGATGCGGTAAATTCTTTCATGAGCGGATACGTTCTTCTTCGAATAATTCTCGAGATAAGTATTCCCATATAGACAGGATGTTTCGTTCGACTGGAAACGGTGGAATATCTCGGGAGAGATTAAGACTTCTACGTTTTCTTCTCTCTTTTTTTTATATCTTTCGTTCTCTGTCGTTTTGAATATTAAGAGTTTGTCTACCGTTCAATATTGTGTACACACTGTACGGTATTGCTTGTACATGGAACAGCATGCAACACGTATGTAGTTCTTCCATTAAAGTTGTACTTCACCCCACGAGATCAATATTTATGGTCGATCTATTCAATTTTGCATTTAACGACGTCAT
This sequence comes from Nomada fucata, assembly GCA_948146005.1. Classification (NCBI taxonomy): domain Eukaryota; kingdom Metazoa; phylum Arthropoda; class Insecta; order Hymenoptera; family Apidae; genus Nomada; species Nomada fucata. The sequence goes on along the minus strand of OX411278.1, from coordinate 30,137,398 downwards.
ATCGAGAAAAAGCTTACACGTTCGCTATATTTTAGCTATGAAAAACGGCGAATAAAGCGAGGGGTGTTTTCATCGTAATCAAAGAGTCTTGTCCGCGTTTCATGTATGGATCAGGGATTATAAAAATGCATAGAGACGAATCTTTCCTATTATTTTAATACACCCGAAATGGCATACTTTAATCAATTTCCAAAAAATGTTGTAACTCGGTTGTAGCGCAATTATGATGAATAATTTCGAAGCCAAAATGACGCAATATCAAATATTTACACGAGAAACGTGTAAAACCAAGTATACAGTCCAGTTAAACATAATATTTTGAGACTGGTAAAATGTAATCAAACATTCTGTCAACTGATTTTCTCCACCCTGTACAATAGTTCGGTCGTTGCATATATGAATAAATAAGAAAACCGTATTCTTATCTTCATTCTGGATCCAATTGGCCTAATTTCCGTCCAAGGGTTAATCGACGTTTGATCCAGTTTCTATCATACTAATTGCACCAGCAATAAATATAGAACATTCACGCGAGTATTTGAACGCTTCGCAAATACCACCACTTGCGAGAAATTATTGAACCAAGTTCGAACACTTGTTTAGTCAGAAAGGATGGGGCTGTTGTAAAATAATTCTTTCAACCTCGACAATTGACTTTGTAATATCGAAAAATGTGAACAATTTCTTTCTTTGCGTTTCTTTCGATGTAGGAGCAGAGCGATTTAAACTTGTACAAAAATATGGTCGTATTCCGTCAAGTTTCCCCTTCAAAATGTGACCTCATTTTATAACAGCCCCATTCCTTTGGATTAAAACAAAAGGAAAGTAGCTCCATCGAACAAACAGTTCCTGAGATAAAAATGGGCGTAACCGTCAAACTTTGAAAACCCGTATTTTCTAAACAAAATTCTAAACCGTCAAAATCATGACCTAAACCGCACCTCCGCCCTAATTTCACCTCGACTACGACGCACATATTTCATTTAAAACAAAATCGCCGATGGCGACGACAAAAAGTGATCGATAAGGCATGAAATGACCCAACGCATAATCGACCACTTCTCGCAAAATAATCAATCGATTACGAGAAAATTATCTCCGCGAAAAACCGTCACATATACGTATTCGAAACAGAAGAATATTAGAACCCCCAGACATTTCCCCAAGAAACAAATCGTACTCCCCGATCCCCAAGTAACTCGAGGGGTAAACAGGGTGCACGGACGAAATTCCATTGAACGTTCAGGGCACTCACCCACTTGTATCCGTTCACTGTCCTCCGAACCAGCGAGTAGCTCGACGCTCTTGCTCATCTTATCCGCCTAAAACACGGTTCGTCTTTCGAAGCTCCAGCTCGCGAGCCTTTAATCTCTTCTTGAAGTGCGCCAGTCTGCCGCATGCCGGCCGCATGATTTCGTCGGACGATCAACGAACCTAAGGACCATCGGCCTCAGAACCATCGGCCAGCGATCGCATTGCACGAATTTCCACGCGGTCCAACCGCGTATCCGTCGGCGGAGGATCCTGGATACCACGTCAACGCTTCCACGGATGCTCCATGGTTTTCTCGCGATTCGAGCCGATCAGAGCTGCCGTGATAGATGAAACAATCGTGAGTAGGCGGTACGTGACCCTCAATTGTGTGAATTTTTAATGAATTTTCTATTTAATCCGTTCAGAGATATAGCGGGCGTTGTACGGCACCTTTTCCCAGGGTGATACGTGCATGCGACGTACTGTAACGCGATTCGATGTCTCGTTGTGCCCGTTATAATTATGCGAATATCAATTGCACTTGCTGCGATTATATATTGTAGACACCTTTAATACCGAGGTGAGAATTATTTCATATTGTTATATTAAATTAAAGGAACTTTCAAATATATATCGCGTACTTAATTGACATCGTGCCACGCTGCTTTTTATCGGAACTGTGATTCGGTGGGCGAAATTATTATTTCTGCGCACGGAACAGGTGTATCTATCGCCTGACTAATTTTCACGGCCACGGCTATACCTCTGAACGGGCTGTACCTTGAATACAGTGTAGATTTTACGGTGATCGATGGATCGATGGTACAGTGGTGAATGTGAGATAACACCGGGGTGGGGTATTAATTCGTGTCGAGTAATTGGGGTTTGATGGAGCACGATTAGGGGAATTTTGATTTCTCCTTGATGCCACACAGCGTGACGAAGCGTTTGTCGAATGACTTGGACAATTCGTGCTTCGATTCATCGTGGGGTGTTTGTCGAGGGTCGATCGGGGAACAATGGAAGTATTGTTGCGATATGATTTTAGCGGTTCTTGAAGCAAACGTGTGGGGGATGTGTTAATAAGACCGCTCTATTGGTAGTAATTGGAGTATCGCTCCGACGATGATCGATCGAGGGAGGTTTTTAATGTGCTTAGTGGGTCCGTGCAATTGTGTGTAAAAGTGTGTGTCCGATTCTTCTTAAAACGTGTAAATTGTATCGCGCGTTTGTATCGATTGGAGCACGAATTAATCGGGCAAGTAAGTAAACGTAATGTTTAAACTGTGCACTGGCTCGTACATGTTACTCGAAATAGTTGGAGCATTCCGATTAAAAATTGCGATTAATGAAATGATTAATCGAGCGAATAATAAAAGGGAATATTGTTGATCGTTGCAAGGGAGGAAGCAAAGGTAATTAGTTATTTATTTATGCCTCCCATTACTTTTAGTAACCGATTTCTACAGAAAGGTGATAAACACATTATAGTCTCCACCAACGCGAGTGCATCAATTATTTCTATTACAGTGGACAGCGAAGAACCATTAAAGTTCAACAGCTAACAGGGAAACGATACCATGCGTGTATGTATATTCCTGTCATTGATTACCAGATAACATAGTACGTACCAACATATATCAACATAGATACATGTACATAGTTGGCGACATGACGTGTGTTTACAGTGGTGCATGTAATACTAATATGCTGTGATCGTGTTGTGCCCTAGCGGCATCCAAATGTGTTACCTAAATTACACGATGAAATACCGTCGACTAATAATAATTACAGCTACTAATAATAAAACTGTTTTAATCATTTCTAATCTTCTAATTATCAAAAATAGTCATATTCGAAAAGTACGATCAATTCTCCTTGGTCAAATATCCTTTTTAATTAAAGGAACACTTCGCCCTACGGATATTAATTTTTTGGGCAAATATTTCCCGTCGAAATCCCGTCGCAGTTTAACCACTTTCCTCAGAAATTGAATTTTCCGCCTATAAATCTCTCTATTCTCCGAAATATGTTTATTTATTGCAAGCTCGGGCGAAAGAAATATCGAACGACCACTTTGCACAATTATTCGCCACATACGATCCAATTTATTAAATAAAACCCTTTGTGCGCAACTATTCGACGATAAAGCATTCCATAAACGTTCGCGCCGTCTTTCATTCGGAATAGACAATTTCTCTTTAATTTACAACCTGTTAGGAACCACCACCAAAGCTGACCAGAATGATTCACGATCGCGTGAAATATCGAGCAAATTGCTTCCGCTTTCGAATGTTCAATATTCTAACGATTCACTGACGAATACCTGCAAATAACGATTATATTGCACAGAAGTTCGTTCGAACGTTCCAACCACCTCGTTTATTCAAACGTGAAATAAAAATCGTGGATTTTTCGCCGATTTCAAGTGATCAGCAACGAGTCTGGTATCACGGTATTTCGGTGGAGATCCACGCTTGTAATGAACCTCTAGACTGACAACGCGCAACTTCGTGATTAGTCACACTATTTCACGAGTTTAGTTAGAGAGAGATTATTACGAGAGGCGAAAGACAAACGTGTGTCCTGTTGGCGTGGTCATTTCGCTGGCAAGGTAAACAAAATCGGGAGAATGTTATTCCGTGGGAAAATGAGGTAACTGGGAAGTGCATAATTTTCAAGATAAACGTTCAAAGACTAAAAGACAAAGCTGTCTCAATCTGAGTTAATTGAATCGAATTTAATTCTGATCGTCTCACAAATTACAACCAGAAACCTAAGATTTATAAAAGAGGCAATCTGCGATACTAATAAAGAGTTGCACACGAATCTAATTATAAATGTGTGTCGTGATAGCGAACAACGAAATTTCACAAAAATACACGAGCAAGTTTCTTCAAGAATTTCGAGGACTGTTAATTTCAACAAAGGGAACTCTGAGACAGGAGACAGGCCTGAATGGAACGATAACGCCATAAACTTTCCACGTGCATACGCGGGGACGGTTGAATTGCAGAAACTCGAGGAACAAATTCGAGATTTCAGTGAAGGATCACAATAAACTCGGAAAATACGAATCGATGAAGAAATAATGGCGACGGTACGGTCACCAAAGAATATTCCAGCCTAGTTCCGCGGACGGACCAGTGCGTTTATCTTTTATCCAAGCCTCGAATGCAACTTATAATTGGCCTATCGAGCTAATAAGCTCGATCCCACTTCAACTCGATTCGGTCAATAAAAAAAGTTTGCCCCGAATCAAGGTTCAGCGAAACGGATAATTTATATTTTACCTCAGGCACCCGAAATGTATTAATTCCGAGTTCCGATTTTTATTGTACTAATTCCTGGTAATTCCACGAAAATAGTTCGTTGAACGAACAGAATCGTCGTCCTCGCGTTTCTCGTGCAGCAGGGTTACGTGAAACGGTACAAAGGAATAAATAATGCTGCTCGGTAAATAATCCGAGGTTTCCACGGGCAGACGTTTATAGAACGCCCGTCATCGACAATCTACTCGATTCCGTTTTTAACTCGGTTAATTTCTACGTACCTAACCCGAGACGACAGGGAGAAGGATACTCCAGTTAATTCATTTAGCGATCGTTAAAGCACTCGCGGATACCTTGCATAGCAAGTAGCTACACGGCTGATTCAGTTGTTCGTCCTCTTTTCGTCAAGCCTTCATTTTATTTAAGAAAAAAACAGAAATAGGCGAGCGTGCTCTACAATCACGATTTACTGACTTAGAAAATAGAGTATAGAATCTGAATTAAAACAGCTTCTTCTTTGATTGCAAAAGGAACGCGTTTGTAAATGGAAATTGCCATTAATTCCAAGACCGTGAAACCGAGAAATATATATTGTATATCTGTTCTCGTTACGTCCGGAGCAATCTGAGAACGGATGGTTAACGGCTCGTTGATTAAAACAACGATTATCGTGCACGACTATAATTTCCATGGATGTCGCGGTGGATGACAAAACTCATCAGTAAATGCACGCCTGACCCAAATACCCTACGACCCCGGAGCAACACCATAACCGAGGATGACGAGTAGATTCAAACGTCTTTCCTACGCGATATCAACGAGCCACGGGGGCCAGAAAATATGTCCTATCGCGCGAGCGATTCTTCTTTAAACGACGCAATACATTTTGTTCTTGTGCTCGTTAGATACTGACAATTTCATGAGCTCGGTAGAGTCTTTTATTACCCGTATCAACATACTCTCCTACGTCCTGGCTATAGAAATGTGGAATAAAACGATCCTAATATGTACCACTGACGTGAACTCTAGCCCATAGCTCTTATTTCCTTCACGTAATTGCGTCACGATTCCTCACATTTCCTATCCACTCTGCCTAGAAGTAAAACCTTTTGCGCGACATTCATTTTTCTTTTCTTTATAACATTTATCCGTTTTCAGTTCGCATCGAACGAAACGCGAAACATACTTGATCGGTTAATAAACATATTACCCCTTTCATTACTTGCTTCTTACGAGCACCCCGGTGATTGTAGTCTCAAGCGTGTCGAGCGGTCAGCGTACCTGAAAGCTCATCGCAGTGATCTACCTGTTCTAACCCTTTCCACCGCGTCAACTCCAGGCTCGGGGAAATTATTTATACGAAGAATGCACCCCGGTAGAAGAAAGAGGAAACAAAAATACGATGGCTTAAGAGGAAATCGATCGAGGAGCTTGCTTGCACGAATGCAATATTCGCTCTCTCTGCCTTTCGTTCTCATTTCCTTTCTCTCTCTCTCTCTCTCTCTCTCTCTCTCCCCGTCTATCTCTCGCCATGTTCTTCAAAGCAGTCAAACAAAATAATAAAGTCTATGTGGGCCAACGGTACTTCCAGCTGCTCCACTTCTGCTCCGCTATTAAATTAATGCGACCGGCGAACTCGCGAAAGGTGTACGTACACGGGTAAACGGCAATGATAGCGATGGATATTGTGATACGGTGATTTTATTGCTGTTGACGGTTGTTCTTTGCGGGAAAACAGGTGTTTCGGGCAGTGTACACCGGTCGATCAAATGTCAACGACTACGCGTTGGCTGGTCTGCGCGAATTTTAAACCAGGTGAAAACCTAACTGCCCAACGACAGGATTAACAAGGAGAAGTTCCGAGGTGTAACGCTGATTCTTTTATAAGCCTTTACACTTTGCGCGACGGTTGAGGTGGACAGTGCGAAAGTTTGTAACCGTTCTCCGTTCCTATTTTTACCCTGATTATTTTTAGACATTCTCGCAGGAATTATGAATTTTCCTCTTGTCGCTTTTTCTTAACGGGAATCTTCGAAAATATTTTCTCCGCCATCCTCGGCGAAACGTTACCCTCCGGGAATTTTCAAACCGCCGCGAAAGAACGTTTACGCAGATTCACTGACGCGTTGATCACGTTTACATTAAACGGGGCAACGCGTATACATATTTTGTAACGGAAGTGCAGGTATAAAAAAAATGCGAGGTAATGATATGAGTGAAATGTGCGTTGCGGGAAAATAGATCGCGCGTGCTCCTCGCGGTAATGAAACGAAGGATAGTAAAAGATAGATATTATTGCTGTCTCTATTTGCGAATGTTATTAATCAATCATTCTTTTACGCGTATAAATAAATACTGCGGTATTAATAATTCCATTATTAATCAATCATTTCAATATTCTTCTATTGCGTATTCAATTTCTATGATGGAGCAGAATATTGACGCGTCCTTCCAGCTACGAGAAGTTCGAAAAAAAAAGGTATTTCTTCTTAAGAAAGAAAACGTCCAAAGTATGTGAAATACGTAATAAGGGAGCAATGCTGTACGTATACTAAGAAGAAAGCAATCCAACAGCCGCGTAATATTTACCCTCGAACCAGTCTATAAATCCAATCCAAAATCCAATAGATATCACCCCAACGAATCTCGCTGTACATAGATCATTCCTAATCCTCGCGTATCTCTTTCGAGATATCACGGAGAAACCTCGTTTCACCTGCTAGTTCGATGATTCACCCCCTCCGCAGTATTTCGAACCATAGTACCTGTTACTCAACGGCGGAACGCGTTGAGAGTAAAACGAGTATCGGTTGATTCGAAGATCACCAAGTACAGAACGTCAGTATCGCGTTCCACGTAATTCACCTGGCAGAGAATCAAATAACAAATCGTGCCACATCAATTTCGAATTCGATGCGGAATACGAGTCACGGCGAACTCTGTCCGAGGAATTCATTCATGTTTCCTGAGAAATTCTCTCCGCCTGCAGGAATCACTCGGTTTCTCGCTTTCCGTCTCTCTTGGGGCACCAGGAAGGGCGCGAGTTACAAACGAGATTAGTGGGACGATTTCTGAGGAACGTCACGATGCGAGAATGAACGACACCAGATTCTAAGATAGATCCAGAGGATCATTTGTTCTTTCATTAAAGTGAAACGAAACGAGAACGGTATGTTATTCTGTGCGATTTATTATACGAATTGACAACGTGATTTATCTATGGTGGAAAGATATTGTAGCAGGGAATTGAAAGGGAAACTATTCTGTCGAGGAAACGAATTTTTCAGGGACGCGGATAAAAATCTGTAACTTGCCACGAGAACAAATTTCTAAAGCAACAGCGACTGTTTATCGCTGGGCAATTACTCGTTTGCACTTACAATCGTGCATCGCGTTTCCAGCACAGAAAGAAAAATCTTTATAGTCGCTGTTCGCGCTGCGAGAATGTTAATACCGATGATACGGTTTTTGTTCGCACACCGCAGTGAAACGATTGCAAAATAGAAACGGCACAGCAATCGCGCACCTACGTAACAGAAAGGGTTGAACCCTTCGTAGAACGGAAATTCGAGGAAATAAATTAACGAGGCATGCACTTATACACGTCGCTTATATCGCGGAGTATTAAAACCCGCAGATCGATATGCGGTCGTGTTACTTGAAGCAAAGCTGCCACGAATCACATTGCATTGTTGCTCGAGTTCATCTTACGATCGGGCTGCTCGCAGCAAAACACTTTTTGCCCCTTTCTTAATATTTTCGACAAGAACAACACTGCTACGAAAGTTCACGGTTTCTGTAAACGTTGATTCGAAGCTGATATATTCTTGCAGCTGATAATAAATACAAGAACATCGAGGCAGTCAAATAATTTAATTTTTTCAAGGGGTTTGGAGACCACGTGGGTGTTCAAACAAAAGCTCCAATCAAAACGAATATTAACGCGAAACAGATGAGTCAGAATAATCGAAACATGTCGCCTAAAATACGTAATATTTTGTGGCGTTGCGATTTCAATATTTTTCCACGGAATAATTATCCTTAAGTATTTAAATTAATTATCATCCGAATCGAATATTTCCTCGTAATTGATTGTATTGTTATCGATTCTATTCTGTCCGCCAGGTACGATTATTCCTCGTATTCAAATACGATTACCTTGGTTAAGCGTATGCGTAATAAAATACTGATACGTATTAATTCTATTCAGCTGCGCGTAAAAAACAAATGCCAACTCAAGCACTCCGAACGGCTGGAACTTCGTTCTTCCTACTTCTAATCTGGCATCGAGACCACTAAACACACAACGTCCCTTTCGAAACGGAAATTCTCCCCGTTCTTTCCACTTGTCCGGATACGCGATAAAATAGTCGGTGTTCTTACACGCGGCAGCGAATTTCTTTCATTCTTCCTGCAACCCAATTTCGAAGTTTCGCATACGCCAGCCAAACCCGTCTAACCGTTTACCATATTAAATTCGCCACGAATCTAAATCCTTCAGCCGTGCTCAATATTCGCGACAGCCTGTTCAACTTGCCTGCCTTTGCAAGAATCCATCAAGGGTCGAAATTAGAATTTTAATTAAGGTATCGTATCCCGTTGCCGAAGGCCACGTCCAAGTAGAGAACAACGTTTCGTGAATTCGAGATATCTCTAATGGAATCTTCTTTCTTACGTCCTTTCCACCCTATACAACGCAAGGTAACAATAACGAAACGAAAAGAGACTAATAAACCAGAAATTTCCTCGCTGTTATACGAAAAGAAAGCTAATAAATGTTATCTATAGGAAGAATTAATTAGCCATTCAAATGTAAGACGATAAGAGTTACCACATCACGTATAACGTTCAACGTTACCGAAAATTGAATTGATGCAGAATGCTAACGAACGACAAAATAATAATACAATGCAGATTGTCTATTTGAAACCCCAATATATGCGCGTCAATAAGAACGATAAAGCAACAATCGCGTAACAATGTTTAATTCCAGTCGCTATCACGCCTGTTCCGTTTCCTAACGATGCTCGCATCCGTTCCCCAATCTTCGTCCCGACCGTTCAGCTTCCGTAAAGAAACGTACGCGCTTACGAACGTCGCGTCCCTTTTATCAAATAAACACCACCGCTAATAAGATTCTCCGCACAATGCCTCCACGACCGAATTTCCTCGGTACTTTCACGATCGATCGTTGGAACTTCTTCCGACAAAGTTCCAGCGAGATCTCGCACCGAAATCGCGACCCCCGGCATCGCGACTTTCATTCACCAACCTTTCGCCCTCACGTTATCCACGAGCAATGCTGTCACTCGACGACTCGAGTCCGTTTCGACCGCACACGCCAAATGCCACGCACCTACGCGTGCACGTCGTTTCACCCCTTACCTGACCACCCTCCCTAATGGTACTGATCCGCGATCGCGGTTCATCATCGTTCGCCTCATCGATCTCGACCGAATTGCTGCTCGAAAGCAGCGTGTTCCCTATACGTGTGTACGGTGTATCCTGCGTCGTGTGTACGTATATACATTTATCGCGGAATAACATGCACCGTCCGGGCTAATTGTTCTGCGTGCTGCATGCAACGTAAGGAACGGGGCGCGTTTACCTTGCGATCGCCTCGACGGTCACCCCGTTGACGTCGCGCCTGACGAACAAATACGGCGGAGTGAACGAGCCTCGCCACCGCCTGAAATTCTGCCGAACCGACGAGAGAAGGCAAACCCGACGCTTTCGTGTCCGAGGGGCCACTGACAGAACTCGCGATTCCCCATTTTGCTCGGGTACTCCTACCACCGCTCGTCGGCCGCGTCGTCGGCCGCGTCGACGGAGGGGGAAGAACGACGCGACAACGAGGGAAGATACGAACGGCGGATCGCTCGGACAGAGAGGGAAAGAAGCTTTATCGACCCAACTGAACCAGCGTTGTGCGAAAGGTTGGAGATACCGGTGGTAGCGATGGGTCGTAGCCGATTCGACCGTGTAACCCTTTGCGGAGATTGTTTCTCGATCGACGATTCGTTTAATTGATTATCGGCAATGATTACGATTATGACCAGACGACGGATGTTCATGGTAATACCGACGAGAGTTACGTTTGCAGAAAATGGAGCAATTTGTTGTAAGGGGGAGGAGATAATGTATTTCTTCCCTTCTGGAGTGTATGTATATTTTTTGTATGTCGTGCCCTCGATCGACGATTTGTTGAATTGATTATCGACAATGATTACGATTACGAACAGACGACGGATGTTTATGGTAATACCGACGAGAGTTACGTTTGCAGAAAATGGAGCAGTTTGTTGTAAGAGGGACGAGATAATGTATTTCTTCCCTTCTGGAGTGTATGTATATTTTTTATATTTCGTGCCAATTGAACGATTGATCTTTAACGTTGACAGAACGCTCGTGTCGTATTGCAAGCCAGACCAAGCTAATAATTAAAATAATAAGGAACGTGTACGGTGTATATTTGCTGCATACTGTATCCGCATAAACATCCGCCTATTACTGTTCTTGCACCTACGTTCTGCTCCTGGCATACTTCTTCCGCGACGATCCGCTATGCATTCGTTAAAATATAAGCTACAAGGTATTAACGCGTTAAATTGCAACGCTATTTTCCCTATTTACCTATGACCGCTATTTAGTTGTCGGCGTCGAGTGAAGAACCGGATCAACCCCATCGCTGTGCACACGCACGCTTCTGCGGACGACGTTGACTCGCGACGAAACGGCGCCCAAGGTGGTTCTCCGGCAAGACCAATGATATCTTTCGAAATTTTCACGCTTTCGAGCGTGGTCGCGGAGTGCGGACGACCAGAGAAAGGGCAGGAGACGGAGCAATCGTTGATAAGCATCGAGCACAGAAGGGCTGTTCAGGCATTGTCCACTTTATCCGCGTGTTTGTAATTTGATTGCCCCAGCGACGGGTTAAGTACCTGCAATTCATCGGGTTACAGAGAATTTCATCGCGCCCCAGATACGGCGACGAGTATTCTCGATTCAATTGATATTTTGACAAAATTGGTTCATCGATCGTTTATAATTGGCCAACGTATTCTACGAAATATTCAATAACTTAGTGGAATTATTTCGCTGCGGATACCTTTATTTTTTACGCCAAATCGCAGTTATGGAACTTGGATGTATGCATGTGCGTCGAGTTTGATTTGCTGGAAAAAAAAAATGTTATATTATAAGCTGAGTAATGCGGATACGGTTTTTACTTGCCGTATGATTTTTTCGCATTACCTAATATATATCCCAGCCTAACGAGGGGTATATTTGCGTGAAGTTTGCGAGAGTTTTCCGCGAACTTGAGCAAACCGAATTCGCGGAGGGCCCTTGAGTGTGTCGCAGGGAACTGGTTCCACCTCGGTAATGAAAAACGCATCGTGCGTCGTGCTGGAACGAATACGAATGCCGCATGAAATATTTATCAATTAATGAGGGTACATTAAGATAATTAAAAGAATGAACCGCACCCTGTAACGACGCCCGCTCGCAATTCCAGTAATTCCCTGTTAATTCGAATTCCTCGAAACGGAAAAGAATTATACGCGAGCCGAAAAATGAAATGCAGGAAATTGTGCCCACTGAAACATGAAACATGTAAAAACGATTAATTGTGGAAGGAAATTTTTTAATAATTACTTTCAATACTTTTAAAATATATTGTATAAATAATTGTGAAATATGATTATAGAAATATAGAGACAGGCAACTTTGTTGTTAAATATATTTTTCAATACATACAACTGCCAGCCAGTCAGATTTAGCCCGCTGATATTTATCGTCCGCCTAGAACGGACTCGTTCTCCTTAGACTAGTTCTCCAAGCACTAGTTCATAGCATGCGCGCGGAACTAAAATAATATTTCAACAGCCCGTGTTTTGTATGAGAACGAACATAAAATTATAGTTGGCAAGATAATTGCATATTTAAGAAACTGCTAACTTGTATTCGTCGCGCGATGAATCGATTTCGAAACGAAGTCCAAGTTCGTTTTGCATCCCGTACAGTTTCTCATCAAATTACATATGATATAATACCTGATTATTCCTGCTTTTCTTTTTCTTTTTCTTTTTTTTCTTTATCTTTCCATTAACGAACTAAGTAGAAAAACCGGTGCTCTATCGAGTAATCGCAATTCTCGTAACTCTCCTTACGAACGACAAATAAACTTCGAAACGTTTCAGTTACACTTGGTGTATTCGCCAAATATTATTCTGTTACCTTTAATTCTTTAGGAAAATTATTAAAATTATCGTTCACATCTTTAAATCGTACGGCCCAAATATATGAGCGTCCAGTGTCGGACAAATTCTAGCAGTCGCTAGCAATATTCTTCGAACGGAAGTCAGCATTCGCGAATCTGAATTACCGACAACGATAAACGTGCTGTAAGTCAGCGCACTCTGCGACCATCGCAACGTAAGGTTGCGTACTAAAATCGCTTACGCTTTAATCCTGAAAAATTGAACAGAAATGATAATTGCAACACAATTCGTCACGTATTATACACTGTTTGAATTATGGCGCTCTGGCGAGCCAATACTCCTAATATTGGCAACCGTATTTGAAAGACGGCCGTATAAACGCACAGTGCGATTGAAAATCAATTACGACATAACAATGTTTCATTACCGTTATACACAATGCAATTCCGATATACCACAGTTTATGTATCGCATAACGTTGTACGATATGATCGAATTAATCTATATTGCAATAGCTAATGATATAAATAACGTATATCCGATGGATAGAAGAGCCCGGAGAATTTCAAACATTTAACTGCGAAACGTTTCCTAAAGAGGGCGCGGTCCACAAAGGACAAGGATATACCACTTCTGACACAATAACGAAATAAAAATTGCACTGCCGTCGCAGTTTTGTAGTCGCGCAAGAAGGGCAAATATTTTTCAAATAACAATTAAAATCTCTCGCGAAAGAAAAACAGAAGTACAGGCGATGAAAAAATTTGATGATATCAAATGCGAATGCACAAGAAAAAGTAATGCACCCCTAACAAAATTAACGAAGAAGCACTGCGAATTTTCCATAAATTTTTCAAAAATATTACAATCGTGTGGAACTAAGAAGGGAAAATCTGCGTGCGTTTTCGCACTGCTAGTCACCTGTGTATTAAACTGTTTAGTAAGCTATATCCTGCACCCTGTTCGCATTTAATCCCATCAATTACATAACAGAGACCCGTCGACCGGAAGCTCTGTTGAAGAAACGCTTGCCAGCCAAAGGGTCTAAGGTATTCATGTGAAGCCCTTAGGGTTGAAGCGTTTGCACCCCACGATCGTAACATTATGATATATTGTTCGATGATAACGAAATGTGACATGCATTGATACACTTTTTACAATAAAACTCGTAACGCAAAAGACTTTTCGTTTTTTCTCTCTTTATATTGTGCCTTCAGGCAGAGACAGCAACGATCGTAAAACGATTGTGTGATACAAATATATATATATATATATATATATATATATATATCTCATCGAGCTTCGATATTTTTCAAGTATCTATATACTTATTTCGAACGTATTATGTACATACATACAAATATAACATATAATATATACATTATATTTATATCGATTTAACAATTTGCTTTGCTTCACGAACGTAGCAAAAATGTTCACGTTGAACGTGAAACTAAAAAGTTCCTGTGAAATCGCAGGAAATCACGACTACATGTTCACATTGGTCACGATAAGAAATCGACACCTTTCTCTTTCTTTTATTGAACAAGGTACAAAAAATAGAGTCAGCATACACGGTATGCAGAATAACGTTTTACGTTAAAATATAAAACTCATTCACGGTCTATTATTAAATAATTAAACAATAGCCTACTTTGCGAGATTATCGTCCGGGATAATCGAGTCTGACTTATTAATAGAACCTCAGATCGATTGCCTTTACGCATATGTATCAGCATCGAAAGTTCTGTAAATACTGCTTTGAAAAACTACGAACAGCCATTCATTTCACCTTTGGTTTCTTTTTTAAATTCTCCGACGTGTATTCGCCTGCCGGTGCGTCTGTTATTTTACTATCTTCTCGAGATGCGAGAAAAATATTTTCCCCTTTCTCTGCCCAAACGGGCGCAACGCCCCTACTGTTGAACAAAAATATTACTCAATCAATATCGACAATTCTCTGCGAAAAGATAGCATTGCTCGCTGAACGAGTTAGGGGAAATTTATCAAATTTATGTTCTCCATTTTGGAGGTACGCTTTCAGCAGGCGAATAAACAATTTTCAAGAGCAAAGTGACCGCATAACCAAGCGAGATTTGTCATTAATACGAGTGAAGGCACTTTCCATCAGCAATTACTTGCGAGATAGCACGATCGATCTAACGTATCCGCTACATCCATCGCTCAAATGTCGCCCCATAAATTTAAAACGCCGTCTCCGTTTCTACGTGACGCGATAAAAACCGTTCAAATGAAACTCGACCGATGCATCTACACAGCAACAATAAAAACGCTGCAATTCTCGAGCCGCCCGTCGCTGTTCTGTAATACCGTACCTGTTACACCGTCGACGTTGGCTCAATTTAATTCCAACGTGTAATTTAATTCGTTCTGAAAGAAAGGGGGAGCTGAATTGCGTGTCGCAAAGTGCGGCTAACATCTAAGATCGCGTGGCAAACGTGGTAGTATCGTTGACGAAACAGCAAAAAAAAAGCGAAGGAGGAAAATTCGTTGCTGTACCACTACAAGTAAAAACGAAAACGAGAACGAAAACGAAAGAGGAAGTCGAGGTGTATAAATCTGTCGTTCGAGTCTCATTCAAAAAATTCCTTTATCGAGAAACAAATTTGCATCCTTTCAGAACGATAATATGTTTCCTCGAGAATACGTTTACACATTCGCATTCACAAAAATATCTCAAACGTTTCACGCTTAAACATACGTCGCTGCGTAACACGCGCCCTTCTTTCCTTCTTCTTCCCTTCCTATCACGTCGTTCACGAGTATTATACATTTCCCTAAAGAATATCACACATACGCATACACGTTACAGCACACATTCGTCGCAGGTGAAAAATAAAATAAAGAAGTGAAAGTCCCTGGCGCCGAATGGACGGGGCACTTAAATCACGCACACGTGTGCCGCGCGGCTTCGACGCTCGAAATCGATAAGACCGCACGCAGTTTTGCGAAGCAAAGAGTGCAAATGTGAATTCCCAACTTCGTGGATCCCACCCTCGTGAAAGCGTCGCCGCTCTGGCACACAAAAGAAATTACACGGGCGCACAACAACAACCCTTGAAATTTCGCATAACTATATCCGCGACGCAATTATGGAATTCGAATGGCGAACGACACAATAAGCGCAAGGCAAGAAATAGAATGACAGAAAACTTCTTATAACGGCGAGAGACGCGAATCCTAGGCGTTTGGTTTCGTATTAAAAATTGCCTTTGCTGACACTCGTATCGTTCATCACTGTAACTCTTTAATTGTTTCGCGTATTCTCTAATCACTTTTCCAATTGACCTATCAACCCCCTTCGATGCGATCTACACAATCGATTAACGACTCGACATTTTTCAATGGAATTAACCACCGAGCACGATATTACGGTGAAATATTTCAGAAATGATTAAAATTGTTCGTTGAATTTTTTTCAGCGATTATTTGCAACGAAAAAGATTAATCGATTGTACGAATGAACATCGCCAGGGGCTGGACGACTCTGGTTCAACGCAATCCACTTCGTTCAACTTCAAGCATAGACACAGTTGCACGCGATTATATTTTATTCATCTTCCTCCGGTGATTCGTTTACAGGGATTCAATGAAAATAAAAGAGAAAGAAAGCGGTGATTACGGTGGTAGAATGAAACGGGCCGTTTGATAATCGATCCCTTTGCCCTGCCTCTGTCGTCGCGCAAAGAATAAGGTAATGATAAACGCTAAGAAACTGTACACCATGTATTTTATACATTCCGTTCAGCCGACGTGCTCGCGTTGCAAGCACTATGTTCGTATTTATCACCCGTTGCTATATACAAATCGATACGCGATACCATATTCTTCGAAATTCGCGGATAATTTACCCTTTAAAGCATTCAAACGGAAGACAATGAACGACAACGTGGATCGAATTCACTCATTGCACTTTATTCTTCAGATCGCGAATAACCAATTTCCAATTAACGTAGACGCCAATAGTAACGACATAGTAATCAATAAAATGTAACTGATCTTGGCTAAACTCTGAAATATATATATATTCTTTCTTTAAGCAAGGAGTAGAATAAATACTGGAATAAAACTGAATAAAAGTCGTTTTCCCGTAACGGGGGCAAGCGGACCGAAGTAGATCCATAGAAGTTTCGCCTTTTAAAACAGTGATAAACTTCGTGTGAAATAAAAATAGGTGAAAAAGGAAGAAAAGCATAGATTCTCCGATCTACTAGCGGTACGCTACAATTCCGATCTTCGATTACGTAACAAGAAGAGAGAAGTGAACAGAAAAATATATACACGTATACATATGGGCGGATAGTAAAAAAAAAAAAGGAGTCTATAGATAGCTCGAGTCTGGAAATAAAACGGAGGCGTCTAAATGAGAAAACTTGCGAACGATTGGGGACAATCGGGAGAAAGTAACAACCAGAATGATTCAGCAGAGAAAGAAGGAAAAACTATGGATCTACTGAATTACAATATCCAGATCACGCCGTCGAACTTCTAATGAAAATTAATCGAACCGACGCTTCACTTCCTCCACATCTGCCCCATTCCTGCAGAAGTAGAAGAAGTAGAATCCGTCAGATCACGGAATGCTTCAAAGGGTTAAACAAATAGGTACGTAAAAAAAAAAAATACAGTATACATTAAACAGGAGTACGGTTTACGATCGAGTGCTGGCAAGGTCCTCGCTAGATTGCAATGTTTTATTAGACAATCAATTGGTTTTCCAAGGATTTGTCTTGCTACACTTATTTCCTGTGCGCTTCACTAACCGGTATCTACAGATTTGTCGTCCTGACAGTGATTCATTTGCTCACTACCAGAGTATCGATGAATATATTAATTGCTAAGAAAAAAAAAATAAAATAAAATAATAGTAATAATGACAAATGAATAATTTCTTCTACGGTGAAATTAGTACGATAAAAAAAAAGAAGCGTTGTCGATGCTCAAGATACACAATCTGTATAATAAAGGAAATTCATTTGTTGATCGCTGGGATTGTGTGTCTTTGCAATTACAGTTATCCAACGTGTACGTACATACATACATGTGTGTGTGTGTATATATATGTATACACAGTTTTACAATTTTTCATCGTGGATATATTCTATCGACGTCGGTTTTCCGTTTCGTCGCCAAGCGTAACATCATATCAGAAGGTTTTGCTCGACGAACGGGCGCAGCGTGCGTGAAAAATTCAAACGAAACGAAAACGGGTTAGTCGAGCAAACGAATCATCGCCAACGGAACTCGTTTGTCAAATTTTTCTTGGATTTCTTTTTTCATACAATCGTCCTTCCTCGCAGTGAGAAACACGAACAAAATAGAAATAATCGGGAGTGGGCTCTGTCGACCTGTCTTTGTTTGCTCTCCTTCGATCTTGCGACTTCGCTTGGCGCGGATAGCGCTCTGTCTCTCAGTTTCTTTTCTTTTCTTTTTCTTTTAATTTTGTCTCGTCCCCATCCCTTTTTCGATCAAGCTTTTCAAGTCGCCGAATCACGCAGAAACTTGGAGAAACGCATCCACGTTTATAACGAGCATATACGTATCACATGAACTCCAGAAAAAAAAATATGGGGGAAATGTACGAAGTGGACCAGAACATAAACATTGCATTTTTATTAATACAGTTTGATGGTTCATTGACATGCCTGTTTCGAGCCTCGACGAAACGATAGAAACGTAGGCAGACGGACGAGTGAACAGGCAATTAGCGTTTATACGGTATGTAGAGGCAAGTGAACAAAGAAGCGACCCGTGAAACGAATTCTGACGATCTCGAACGACCCTCTTTCTCTTTTCTTTTCTTTTCTTTTCTTTTCTTTTTCCACCCTTTTTTTCCTATCCTTTCCCTTTACTTTCTTCTCCTCTCCATCACTTATCTTCTCGTTTCCCTTCTATCCCGTTCAATTTGTTTCATCTCTTACACCCTCGTCATCCCCTCACAATCAGACCAATTATTTCCTTATTACAGACACAAGATTCACGCCGAAAACGAAGTCATTTTCACAGGTCGACCCACCTGACAGATATAAATATTATCCTTCCTTTGCTTGTACTCGTTAACACATACGTAAAACACAAGTTTCCTTTGCTTTACAATAAAATCCTAGAAGGTAATGTCAATCGTTACCGAAGCGACGATACACTGATCAAAAAAAAAGGACCCCCCTCTCTCCTCACTATTTTATCACCATATTATCAAAGACGCCAGGCGCCGCTTCAATAATACATCTAGATCTTAACAAACGCGTGTAATGTGTGTGATACGTGTGATACGAATCGAGGTTCCCCAGCGGAGAGACCAAAAGAGAGAGAGAGAGAGAAAGAGAAAGAGAGGGGGGGAGAAAGAGCGGATGCGTGTACGTGTACGTGTTATATCCTTTATATCTATATATCTATATAGTTTTATTTATATATGTATATAGGCGAATCAATCGCTCAGAGGACATGAATCTTCGATCTCACAGGAAGATCTCACGTCATCTGGGGATCACACTGTTTATTTCTCGAACATCCCTCCCTTGTAGAGAGATGCACGTAAAAGAACATAATGTCACCGAGAACAGTTCGACAACGAGGTCTCCCTTCCTTTTATTCCTTCCTTTTTTTTTCTCTCAATAGTAATATCGTATGTACAGAATACAAAAAGAAAAAAAAAAAGTTCGATTTAAAAGCGGCGAAAATCTCTTTGTTGGCGCAAGAAACTCCAAACGAAAGATCCCCTTTCTCGCATTTACTATTTTCAATTTGTCCAACCGAATCGGCCGATATAATTCGTGCACTCCCTACCAATTGTTACCACGTCCCCGACCTCTGAAACCGTTACCCCTGAATTGTCCACCGCGTTTCAGGCCCCTCGGCATAAAATTGCCGATCACGGGACCACGTGGCCCCCTGTCCATCCAAGGTGCCCTCGGGCCGCCCCTGAAACCTCTACCCCTCGGTGGTCCGCCCCTCCACGGAGGGAATGGCACGGGACCAGCCAGACGAGGTCGGAAATTCGGCCCGACCGGGCCGTCGAACTCGTACATTCCAGGATGCAGTTCACCGGAGACCTGCGGTATGGGTCCGTTTAAACCGGCGTCAGACTCTGTCGGTGTCTGTGGACCGTTCGACATGGCCATTCTCTTTTTATTCGAACTAACGTCGTTCTCGTCGAAACCACCGTTCGTCGACGATCTCTTCAGTTCGTTGCTTTGCATCAAATTTCCAAGATCGTCCAACTGGTCAGACGTGTGCTGCTGTTGGTCTTGTTGCTGCTGCTGTTGCTGTTGCTGTTGCTGCTGCGGTTGCTGTTGTTCCGAGAAGCTCATCTCTAGAACCGGATTCTCCAGTGACTCGTTACTGTCGCACGTCTTCTCCGATATCACGACTTCTGATTCAGCTTGTTCCTCATAGTCGGACATCGGAACGTACTGGTTGTGCTCTTTGGAATTCCGTGGCAACGTCACTTGATTCATCGCCTGTTGCTCCTCCCCTTCCGTGCTGGGCTGCTCGGAATCGTGATCGTGTACAAGATTCGGCCCGTCGGAATGCACCGACTGTTGGTCGTGATCACGGGAGTTCGGTGTACCGTGAGATAATCTACGCTCCTGGCAGTTGTCCTCTTTCTCCGTGTCCGGCGTGTGTTCCCTGTTTATTGGATTGTCCGTCTCGTTTGACAGGCCTATGGGCATACCCTCTTCGTCGAGAATGACAACGGTGTCGGGTGCTGGTACTAATAGAGGTCGACTGTTAGGCAAGATCTCCGGCGAGGACCTTTGATGGTCTTGCGACGTTCTCGGCTTACGATTGTTCTGGATGTTCCTTTGCTTGTGGTCGTCCGAGTATCTGTCCCGTCTGTTCCTCTGGAAACCACGACCACCGCGGCCACCTCTGTCGTTTCTGTGAAATGGCATGTCTCTGTGCTGGTGGTCCGTTTGCTGTGAATACCTGGGCCGCATTTGTGGTTCGCCGTGGAACTCTTGATTCGGTCTTAAAGCGTGATTCTCACGATACTCGAAATCTTGTTGAGGGAACTCTGGTTGCGTTTGGTGCATCTGATGGAATTCCTGCTGGCCGAATTCTTGCTGGTTGTGGATGAAACTGGGTGGCGGCCTGTTCTGATGGAAATTCGATTGAGACGAGTGAAATTCTGCCGGAGCGTTGTGCCTGAAGTCTGTTTGATCCTGATGAAACGCCTGTTGTCCGGGATGAAACTGCGGTGGCGGAGGTGGTGGTGGAGGCGGTCCTGAATGCATCATGTGGACGTCTTGCATTATTTGCCCATGGGGTCCAGGCATTTGCCCCGATGGAAGTGGAATCATTCGCATGTCCATGTCCATGTGCTGAGACGTCGCTGATTGATTGCCGATTCTCATGTCTCTGTCTTGCGATCGAACGTCAACCAGCACCCTGCCCTTTGGTTTACTGTCCGTCTCGTCGTCGGACATCTCCATGTCAACGCTTTCCACGATATCGCCTGGCTGCATGTGTTGCCTGATTGCGTATTATAAAGGATTTTAGATTCGTCACGAGTGAATATTTATCGATAGAAATGATAAACATGTTACGACGTTCTGATTTATGCAAACTGTTGCAAATATCTTACCTATAATCCTGATCGCCCGTAGCCCATAAACTGTTACTGTTAGCTAACACATTCATAGTACTGTCGCTGACATTATGATTCGCCGGGCTTCCTGTCAAACTAATTAAATTACGATGATCAACGTCCGCCGCTTTTATTAAACGATACGGCAATTGATTCTCCACTGTCAGCGGTATGGGTATTACTCTGTAAAATTGCATTCACCACTGTAAGTCTCTTGCAACATTTTTGTCGCTTCATTATTATAGGATTTTTAAATATTAAATCTTTCACCTATGATCTACGTCTCCTGTGGCGTTTAAAAGAGATTCTTGCGGTTGCGAGTCATCGTACTCAACTGGATCCGTAAATCCAGCTTTCTCGTACATGGGTGGCGACTCCGGAGTTTCGGACAGTATTTCGTTCTTCCCTCTAACACTGTTGACCCACGTGGTCTCGTTACCACTGCTCCACCTCTCCGAGTCTCCTTCGATCCATGTTTTCGTTTTCTCGTCACATTCACCTGGCCAAGTTGGATTCATACTATTTTTTCCTATACATAGCGAATAAGCTATGTTACCGATTCGCTATAATATAATCCATCCATTATACAAACAACATGTCACAAAATACATAATGCATACCCTTTTCTTCCCACTTGGCTGCTTCCTTCATGCTTTCAGTTGGAGGCGTCCATGTGGGAAACTTAGGTGGCAACTTGTTATAACAATTTTCGTCGTCGAGAAAAATTGGTGGTGGTAATGGCGGGGGTGGTAAAGGATTAACAGTATTATTATTAGTAGGACCATCGAATGGTACAGTAATGTTACTTTGACTGTTTTGACTGGAATAAGGAGACGGAGTGTGCGACTCGCCCGACAGGTTTCGAACAGGTAACGGAGTACTGTGTGCCAGTTGACAATTATTCACACCCATAGGTGTGCTCTGATTACCCATCATTCTTGAGATCACAGGTGTTACAGGATGTTGTCCTAGTACGGGTGAATGTCTATAGTTCGAACGCTGTGGAGATTCCACTTGCGAGTCTGGAATATCTAGACCAAGACCGGGGATTCCACCGGGGTCTTGAGTTCCATCAGAGGAAGGAAGAACAGTCTTTAGGAAACTAGAGATATTGAAATCTGCGCTGCCACTTTCTGCTTTGGAAGGCCTCATGTTGATTACTTCTATCGGCTTAGCCTGATAAAATATACATGACAATTTTACGGTAATATCTTTCTCCCGATGTAGCCTTAACGTACATCTTAATTAAATATACCTCTATTGAGTCATTATATTGCTGCGATAACCCAGTCGGAGTTGACGACCTTTCGTTAAATATATTTCTCTACGAAAGAAAACAAAATAAGCTACTATTCATTTAAGTTACAGCGAAACTCCGTTTATACTTATAAGAACGTCTAAGATTTAATAATAATTGCCCGATTTAGTTAAGGGCAAGTGTTTCGGTATAAACGAAATTCCAGTGTTCTATATTTTTTTAACCAACGATCTTACCATATTCCCAAAGTCCACATTTCCTCCCATAAAAGACGAGAAGTTATTGGTGAAATCACCAGAATCGTTACCTGCGCCCATTTCTGGAGCAGGTACAGGCACCGGGTCGTATTCATGCGAATATGAACCGTACATAGACGGCGGCGCTACGTCGAGCATTCCTAACTGATTCTGCGATTGTGTTTCCTCTCCTGGAAGTTCTATATCACTGTCAGGACTTGGAGATGGGGCATTTATGTCTGGCGATGGAATTGGTGAGATCAACGTTGGCAAAAGTTCATCCAATTTTTTCTTTAAATTCTTTACACGGCTGCCGAAGTTTCTGTATGCCTATTTGGGAAAAGTATTACGAATTTTAGAGAACATATAAATTTATATAATGAAAGATTTTTTTCTATTGATTCGCACACTTACATTCGTAACTATTTTCACTTCGCCCCTCTGAGTTTCATAAAATTGATCTGCCTGTTCCAGCAACTCCAGAATTTGTGTCCTTTCTCTGATTTCTGCTTCCAATGCACGAACATAATTTTCAACATTTCTAACTGCCAGATCCACTTCCTTTTCCGCATCCTCGACCCTTCTTCTATCTTTCAAGGATGCGCACAACTCTTCCGCATTTTCTATGTCTACGTTGCTTTCGCGTAAATCCCTTAGTCTTGCGTCCGTTGCCTGCTCTAACGTAGCGCACGATCTCATAGTAGAAATGAGGAGAGCAGCTTGAAATTCCTCTGGTGGTACAGTTTGCTGAGGATCTAATTTCTTCTTCGGAGCTGCCGAAATTAACCCAGACAAATCTGCGAGAAACTCTTCGTCGTACACTTGTCTCTGATCCCAAATTTTGAAAATCCTCAATATTCTATGTTTCACTTTCTCGTCCCTGACCATGGTGGTCGCCCTTTGCAACGTCGTGCCCCACGACTCCACAAATTCAAAATTTTTCCTCTTGGAATATTGTATAACATCATTTGCCAGA
Organism: Nomada fucata; assembly: GCA_948146005.1. Taxonomy (NCBI): domain Eukaryota; kingdom Metazoa; phylum Arthropoda; class Insecta; order Hymenoptera; family Apidae; genus Nomada; species Nomada fucata. The sequence continues at coordinate 30,113,569 of OX411278.1, read as the reverse complement.
TAAAAAAGCGTCAAACGATGTTCAACTTTCACTGTGAAAAAATGCATTATTATCTATCTATTTACAGAGCAATAAAATATGGCATGAGCTACAAGGAACAAAAGACATCCGCCACGTTACCATTAAAATAGAAATTACAATGAAATACTAGAGTGTCTTATTATTCAAATAAGGACTGCAAAATGAAATATTTTTATTAAATTATATTTCTTAGCTTGAACTGTTCAGAAAGTACTAGCCAAAGAATGTCTCTTAGTTCTTACTCGACAAATGCAAACAATCCAAACCTTTCAATTATAAACAAAGAAATATAAAACCTCAGAAACTAAGAACACACAAACAAACGAACGATAATTAAAAAAACACAAGCGTACCCTTCTTCAGAACTTGCAACCATGTAGCGACAATCTTTTTATGATGCTGTCGCCTCTCCAAACACCAAGCTGATAAAGCTTGTATCGACTCCTGCGAATCCTTCAGCGTGTGAAGTCTTCGCTCGAAGAGCTCCATATCAAAATCACTTGACGCCATTATGTATTAAAGCAATTCATTTAATATATTTCTTACAAGCTCGATCCAACGTCACGTTTCAACGTGAACCACCGAGAGGTACACGTGCAACGTTGTTCGGGTATCATAGGTATGCTCTACCTAGGCATACAACCTAACCAAATAGCGTTACTACTATGTCAATCGTCGGGTTGTTAAACCACGTAATCGTTTGTTCGGGTCAAACCATTGTGTCCTTCGTGTCACGATGCTGTTTTCTCGATCTCTTAAACAGTGTTCCGCACAGAAAACAACCGAGATTTCGGTATATCACATGAACCAAAGTTTCGTTTCAATTCGCACGCTGAGTAACACCGCTTTCACGTACCACTCGCGACGCTCAGGAAAACCTCCACGATACTGAGAGCAATTCTGTCGTAACAATAATATCATCCACTCAACGTTATTGCACGCACAACATGTCAACTTTCGCTGAGTCTCTCAAAACTATCGTATTTCTGTGCGACCGATCTTGAAAACAAGGGTCCGCCATCTTTTCGGAACCAAAACACGAGCGCGCAATGGCCGGCGCGATTTTCTGTAGTATATATATATAGCTCCGGATGAAAATTCGGTTACAACAATTCCGCGTGACACGTCGCGTACTTGTATTCAAACTATGTAACTCGATTGTTTCGTTCTATTAAATGACAGTATCCCCAAAATAACATAGTTCGTTCCTTCGCCTATCCCACGACTGAGATAGTAAACGCGAGCCATTCATGAAAACCTGTGCGTTTCATTGATTTTGTATGTTAACTGGCAGTTTTGTTAAGCACGCGGTTGTTGATTAAACAAAACGTAAACTCGCGGTATTCGACAATGGGACATGGGAACGAAGAATTCTAGAACTGTTTCCGATGGCAAGCGTTTCCTGACGGAATTGATACACAATGAATTACTTGATTGCAAGTAACGTGTAAATAAATGATGCATATTTGTGTATGTATAGCATTCGCCAGTTTTCGTCGTCTACAATAGTTGATTTAACGGATACTGCCTACTGATATTAGACTTATGTTTAAGCAATTATCCATATTTGCTCAGCTATTCGGTGCATAATATGTTTACAAAATAATCGTTCAACCCGTAACTACATATGTGTTGTTTGCCAAAGATATCGGAATTTGGATGGCTCTTCAAAAAGCGACATCTCGAGCAGAAAGTCCGTGAACAGAATACCGAGCTCTACGATATTTTTGCTTTCCAGTAGAGTATCCAATCTCCTTGTGCGCATTCATGCTCTACGATCGAGCACAGTCGATCCACCAGTGCAAAGTGGCTTTGTCATTCAATGATTTTATTGGCCTTTTTATACGATTAGATACTTATACAAGAGTTTAAAGTTCAGTTTCGCTCGTCGTCTTTATTAATAGGCTTTCGCATTCCATTTCAGACAGTCATTGTTGAGGTACAAGGAGAGTATTAATTGCGCGTACATATTTCTTAATTAGGGCGTCTCGACTCCCTGTGCTCCACTTTTAAGAAAACATCAAGATGTCACCGAAAATGAAGACTTACGTTATTGGCGTTGGCATGACGAAATTTGAGAAACCAGGCAGGCAGAACAATTTAGATTACCCAGACATGGCAAAGGAGGCCTTAACAAAAGCTCTGCAGGACGCAAAAGTTTCTTATAGCACTGTGAAAGCTGCCTGTGTTGGATACGTTTATGGAGATTCTACGTGTGGCCAACGAGCATTATACCAAGTTGGCCTCACCGGTTGTCCCATATATAATGTAAATAATAATTGTTCAACTGGTTCGACTGCCCTGCTAATGGCCAAACAGATTATTGAAGCTGGCAACGCAGACTGTGTTGTGGCTCTTGGTTTTGAGAAAATGGAGAAGGGTTCTTTGACGTCTAAATACTTGGATCGTACACATCCAATGGACAAACATATAGAACTAATGAGCGACATTGCTGGTAAATTGCTGGTATATTGTGAAATGGTTAAATTGCGTGTTTGTTTGAAAGCAAACACGATTGGGTTGTTACTTTTCGTTGTTTTTTTCTATTGCAGACATGAATGACAGTCCAGTGACTGCTCAAATGTTCGGAAACGCGGGACTAGAACATATGAAAAAGTATGGAACCAAAGCTGAACAGTTTGCGAAGATTGCTTACAAGAATCATCTGCATTCCGTGAATAATCCTTACTCGCAATTCCAAGAGAAGTATAGTTTGGAGCAGATCATGAGCTCGCCAACAGTGTTCGGTCCGTTAACTAAACTCCAATGTTGCCCAACATCCGACGGTTCAGCGGCAGTTATTCTAGCCAATGAAGACTTTGTTCATAAGAACAAACTTGAATCGCAAGCCGTAGAAATTATGGGAATGGAAATGAGCACGGATCTACCTACGACGTTCACAGAAAAGAGTTCTATTAAACTTATTGGGTAAGAAGATACTAATTCAATGTGCGTATGACCTACCATTACTGATTTCTTGCGTTACAGCTATGACATGACAAAGAATGCTGCCGAAAAATTGTTCACTCAAACACAGTACAAGCCAAGTGATGTAGACGTTGTAGAATTGCACGATTGCTTTTCGATTAATGAGCTTATTACGTACGAAGCATTGGGCCTCTGTCCACCGGGTCAGGGTGGAAGATTAGTCGATGCTGGGGATAATACATACGGTGGAAAGTATGTTGTAAATCCCAGTGGTGGTTTGATCTCGAAGGGGCATCCTTTGGGCGCTACTGGATTGGCACAGTGCACAGAACTGTGCTGGCAACTTCGAGGTATGGCTGGTAAACGTCAAGTACCAAAAGCAAAGTTGGCCCTTCAACACAATATAGGATTGGGCGGAGCAGTTGTGATCGCTCTGTATCGTTTGGGATTCCCTCAACTAAATTCAACCAAAGAAAGCGCGAATGGACATGCCGATCCGAATCTGTTCAAAGCAAACGTACTGTTCAAATTATTAGAAACCGCAATGCAAGAGGACGAGGACAATCTAGTCGAAAGAGTACGCGGCATATACGGATTCAAAGTAACAAACGGAGTAGGTGGTGCGGAAGGTTACTGGATTATAGACGCAAAGACAGGAAAAGGAAGAGTGGAATATTACGGAAAAATGAAGCCCGACGTTACAATCACAATTAACGATTCGGATATCACGGACTTTATATCTGGAAAATTGAACCCACAGAAAGCATTTTTCCAAGGAAAAATTAAGATCCAAGGAAACATGGGATTGGCAATGAAACTGATCGATTTGCAGAAACGGGCCGGCAAGAAAATCGAACTGCTACGTTCGAAGTTATAAATAAATAACATGTATCATTTGTAAATCAATAGTTCATAACACTGACATCGAAAATTACGTTAATGGGGTTTAAAAATCCAAGGAATTATGCTATTACGTAATCGTGCAAACAGAATATCATGATCTGGATCAAAATTTGATCCAAATTCAAATACGCAAAATTATATTTTTTGTTCTCCATTAGTAAAGCAATGGAAATTATTTAGAGGATAGAAACGTTATTACGTAATAGTGGAAAAGTAGAATGTTGAGAAATTTTATATAAGATATATTGTTACTTAATGTTTCACTTTAAAAATTCTATTTTTATAAGCGTTATTTCGCCTGAGAGAGTATATTCGATTTAAAAAAAGTAACTGTTATAATGCGATAGATAGGTCATGACAAATGATATTCTTAACTTGATACTAAGTATCTGCATTTCTTATGAGCCGTATCAAATCTTTAAACGAATTGATTACATTTTAAAATCGGAATTGGTTTTTAATCAATTGTTGAATGATCTCGAAAATTTCAGCCAAATTGGCTACTTTTGTTCAATTCGTGTCTACGAGCAAAACATGAATTATTACATTGTCCCTTGTAATTACTTTATTGCTACATTACATTTCCACAGAAAATAGTTTTACTAGAAATTATTATTTCAAATGTTCCATAGAAAGTTAACTGACAGCACCCTTGGTACATGGAATCTTTTCTTTTTTCTTAATTCTTCCAAACATCGTGAAGAATGCATTTCACAACGTAAGGTATTGCTCGAATGGATAAATGGTTTAAAGTATTATAAATAATTTTATACAACTTTTATAGGCCGGGTGTAGGTTTTTGTAACTCTTAGCAAATTGTTTTTATTACAAAATAAAAAAAGACAATAGTATGTGTTTTTATTTGCATTGATATTCATTCCCTAACTTTTTGGAAATATATTCGTGACCAAAAAGAATTCATGTCGATTCAAGGTACAAACGCTACAACTTTTATTCAGACCGGTTTCCTTTCATCGCGGAAACAATTACAGTTTACATTATACCCGATATACATCTATCTATACATGTGTACATCCTTTTAAATTAGATTTTGTTGCTCACAATATAACTATAGTTACGATTAAAAAAAACAATTGAAAAAAAATGAGCCCAATTTGGTAATACGATAATTAGTAGCAGGTACAAATCTACGATAACAGATGTTTACTTCTAAAGCTAAAAATGGAATGTCCCGATAAAATAAAAGAGGGAGTACCTATCAAGGTACTTGTACCGCATAATCTGGCAGTAAATAATGCATATCATTGCATTTAAAATCAAGGCTAAAAATAAGATATCGTCTATCTCTCATAAATTGTATATCTGACTTCATTTCCCAAACTTTGCAACCGAGAGGGCCAAGTATAATTTGCATAGTGCATACATCTAAATACGTGAATATATTACTGGCAATATGGAATTCTTCATATGTATATTTAATGACGATATACGAAAATATACCATATATATATTACAGATTACTCCTATTACTCATAAATTTTAAAAATCCCAGCCTATTTGCTCTACGCTTTTATCACTTACATTGAACATAATTAATAATTGTATCATAGAAGAATAAGTGACAAAATTTGTAGTTCTATAATAAATAAACATCGATTGCCGAGGTCTCACCACGAGGAGGTTGCTGTGAATGGGGACGCGTGCGGCCCTAACATTATTAATTTAAATTAGGCGCTACTTCCTTCTGATGTATACTTGCAGCACGCTTGATATGCAAACGTTGTGCAAAATAACAATGGAAGGAAGTATTAAAACAAATGATTTTAACGAAAGCTGAAAATAAAAACTCTGTTAAACCTAAATCAATTAAAAAATCAAGATTATATTATAAATTAGCTTATGCATTGTTTGAGTAAATAAAATGCATTAAAACAAATAATTGTAACGAAAGCTGAAAATATAAATACTGTTAAACCTGACTTAAACTAAAGAATAAAGATTATAATATACATTAGCATGCACGTAGTTCAACTAAATCACGCCAATACTTAAGGTAAATTAAATCTTATCTTAGAACATCCTACCTGACTAAACAGCTAATTATATTTGGAAATTACCTGCCTATTTCTAAAATGATATAATTTACAAATATCCCACCTAATTGAAAATCTAAAAAGATATAGGGGTGGGGGCAAGCGACATTTCATGATGAATCTTGATGTTCTTTCATGGAACTTATGATCATACCCCTGAAACACACGAAAACACGTACCTGACTAAAAATTTATCTTAACTTAAACATTGCCTACCTAATTGACAAGCTATTTTCATTTGGGAATTGCCATTTGGACTTACCTAATTATAAAGCTAATTTAATTGAGGAATTGCCTGCGTATCTGAAAATCTAAAGAGATATAAGGAAAGGGGAAAGTTATATTTTATAATGAATCTTCTTTCACTAAAATCGTGATCGTGCAACCTGAAACAGATCAAAGTTCATAAGAATTTAGTGATATTTCTTAGGTATTATATGATTTCCTTCGATTTATTTGATCCATGCAACATCACTTTTCAGCCTCTGAATACTTACATATTGCAATGTATGTTATGTAACGTACTTGAGGTAGTATACTATTCTATTGACATCTTCTTTAACTGAATCATTCTGTAACAAACTAATTTATGCGACTAGTAATTGTGAAAAATAGTACAGTATTTCAAAGGGAGCATGTTTTTTCAAAATGCAAATGCGCAGAATAATAATTATGAATTTCAAATACAAACATTTACTTGGATACTAAGATGAAACAACTCGTTTTGATGTTAATAAAAAGGGGAGAGAAGCCAGAGAGGCATTCTATTATTAATTATCGTCCACTTGTTATAAACCCGATTGAAAACCGTAAGTGGATTATCTCTTTTTCTCGCAACACTAATTTGCTGCACTACTTGCAAAGTCAATCGCGTATGGTGCTTCGTTATCTCTAATATAGTATTTCGTACATGTATATTTAAAAAAAAGTAATTCACTGCAGCCATCATTTTTAATTCGCAAAACTGATGATAGAGAAGTTATGGTAGTCGTGATCCAAGACTATAATCGAAGTAATCCCCTTATGCAGCTTTAGCAGCCACCTTTTGTGACTCAGGAACCACTGTGGACATTTCATTGTAGTCGCAACGCTACCTTAAAAATCGCGGTCATTTAGCATCGCAACACTATATGAAAATCTAAGAAAAATATCGCAGTACCGTAAATGCGAATTACAAACATAGAAAAGGAACGCGCAAATTGTGACCGCAACGCTAAAAGCAACTACATATCATAAGTATAATTTAATATAAAAGCAACTCTAATTCAAACCGTATTCAATGGTAGGCGACGCTAATAAAAATCGCGATTCGCCCAATACGATGATGAGTGCTGGAAACAATAAACTACAACTACAGCATACAAATGGGAGCATAGTGACAAAATAGTAAGAAAGAATGGCTCTCCATCCAAAGGATGCAGAGCCATTGGTAGTTGCCCTCTTGAGTGACAGTTTGTCGGGCCTCTTCGGCATTTAGCTTCTTCTTTTCTTCGAGCGCAATGCCCGCTGAAACTTAGTCTAGGCTCGAGACTCTAATCGCAAACAACAACAAAAATAAAATAAAGATCTAAATCGCGTAGCTAAATGGAACACACGTGGACGAATCACGACCAAATACAATCGTAAAAATTGCGATTATGGAAAATCGTAAAGATTACGAGTAACATTGTAATCGATCTTCGCCTACACGCGCAGCCTAGAGCATAACGTAACACGTTCGTTTCGGAGCAAAATCGCGATCGCGACCGCGAAGAATTCGAAAAATCGATAGGCAAAGCCAGAGGCGAACGCATTTTCGTTCGCGCCACAGCTTCACCGTCGACGTTTCAAATCAGATTTCCTGAAACAGGTTGAACACGCGAAATAGTGCCTACCCGATCAGAGACTGTGTCAACCTGCCCGGCCCTACCTACTTATATCTATCAGGCACACCAGAAGGTATACTACCTATCCTACCTAGACCTATATTTAAAAAATGGTAAAGCATTCACACAAACACACCTCATTCCACGATTCTCAATCAAACACTCGGGTGCAAGAGCCTGCACTAGAGAGACGTCCCGGGACGCCCCCGACACCCGAGCTTGGCATACAATCATTCACACTCTAAGGGTACGTACCAATTCCTGAAATCGACTGACAGCGGCTGGGATCTTTGCGTTCACGTGGAAAAAGCCACGCCGCGGTTGAGATATTTAATAGATATTTGATCAAATAATTAAATAGCACCGATACAGGAGGCACTGGATAGCAATTGATAAGTATATTCGATTCCCTCTGGCTATCGGCCTTTGTTATCTTAAATGATAAAAACTTTGTGCCTCGGTATAGCAGGGATTATTAATGCAATTAATAGTAAAAATGATGTCTGTTTTAAATTAATGGACACCTTATCTTGGTCATAGTAGCTACATTTTAGTACGGACCAACGCAAATCCACAGCCTAACCACACACACATTGCGGATATTACGTCGTGCACGATACACCAAACGCACTGTCAGTCGCCAACAATAAATCATTCAATAGCTTATCAACTAAAGAAATATCGTCGTGCTCTACCACCGTTTTCCCATCCAAGTAGCACAGGGGCACGTGAGTGGGATCTGGGCAGTGAACACGGAAAGGGTTAAACCTGGAAATCCTCCTCTAAAAAGATGATAAAGACATACTGATGTTCTAACGGACTAAATACATATTTGTATATGCACCAGATTAATATATGATTTTATTTGATTGAAGAAAAAAATCAACGACTCTACTTCATTAGAAAAATGAATCAATAACTCTACTTCTACTTTGAATTAAATTGAAACATCCTCGGGCGATTAGTATACGTAAAATTAGTATATTTTATTTTCAATCTCTATAAAACTGATTCGACTTTGCAATTTATGAAATGTCAATAAATACTCGACAATTACTGATAAATAATTTATTTATTAAAAGGAAATGACTGTCATTGAAACTGAATTTACTATAATAAGTATTGCCATTAAATATTTACTTGAAAAATTGACACACTATTAAACGAGCCTCAGGTGATTCCTTAATCGAAGTAAATTGTTCAAGTTAATTACTTCGATTTGAAAATCTGCCCGTATTCAAAGCGCCTTCTTGTACATAATGTGTACATAATGTGTAAATTTCAGACGAAAAGGACTCGACTATAGCATATAAAAATTAATATTAAATACTATCATTAGATATTACTATCGTTATATCTATTTATTTCAATACACGATTACTATAATCACTCAACACTTGCAGTAACGAAGTCGGAGGATATCCGACTTCTACACTGCTCCACCATGAAGACAAATTAATTTTTTTATATTAGAAAACGCGGGGTACAAGAAGGCAGATATAACCTCGTATAAGAAATAATACACAAGAAAATAATGGCGGTCACTATGCTCGCAAAACTACTAAAAAATACAACCAGTCACCCGTGCCGTTTCGGACCAATCGTCCTACGGCATGATTGGGGACCGGAGGAATCAAAACGCACGCGACTCACCAACTCGTTGATTGCAAAAATAGGGCAAGTACTGGGGGAAGACATCAAGAACGGCACCGAGGCATCCCAATTGAAATCAATCCTCAGCAAGTATACAAACTGTAACTAAATAGGAAAGCGAAGAACATTAAAATCTACCGTTAAATCTACAGATTGTAATTCTTCACAGAAAACCTAGAATTGTTTAAAAGATACTTACATTTCTCATTTCATCAGTGTCGCATAAAACATCCCCTTCAGTGGTGCACTGACTCTACTTCCGACAGCGAATATAAGAAAAAGAATAAAAATAAAAGACTATGTAGACGACCGCAAATTGTATCGGCGAACAAGTTGGGATGCTACTTTCGCGATTGAATCAAATTGAAAAGGAGCACCGGCGCTCTGATAATTGTATTAATATCTAGTACGTGAAAAACACTGACTCTACAATCGCGTGTAGCTAAAGTGTGAACGAAAATTTTTGCTCTGAAAAAGCTATAAAACTTCGAAGCAAATATTGACTCTACCGACCGCATTGCGCGGGGTTACAAAATTTTCTGAAAGAAAACATGTTCATCCTAGCGAATATTTGTTATCAGTGACAATTATGAATAATAAATAGGCACGAAAAATACGTGAATTATCATTAAAAATATGTAAATATACATTAAAAATATGCATATATGCATTAAATATATGTATATATGCATTAAGAATATGTATATATGCATTAAGAATATGTATATATGCATTAAGAATATGTATATATGCATTAAGAATATGTATATATGCATTAAACACAATAAAAACATGCACGAAAGTATACAAGTGTGCGTTAAAAATATGGAAATATGCAAGAAAAATATACAAGATTTACAATACAATACCAAATGCAACAAGCTACTGCATATGTTTTTTTTATATGTGAAACATAAAAACATATGCATTACGCAAAAAGGGCAAAATAAAAAATCTTATTCCAATTACAATTACTTAATTGTAATTGTTTTTATAAGTATTTTAAGATGTTTCATCTTAGTACGACTCACAGATCATATAAAACCAATATGAAAATGTAATTAAAATGCTCACGTACACAGGCCTTGGCTGGATTGAATTATTGGGCATCATTGGAACTATTGGCTTACTCTATACCATATAATTAACTCTCTCCATACTCCTGTACCTGTGTTAAAGAATAACAAAGAAATTAAACAAGTGCACGAAAGTAACGATAATTGTGATATACTAAAGCAATAATTGAAATCGGATTCTGTACAAAATGTGTATATTCGATTTGCAAATGTATAGATATATTTATTAAGAAAAGATTTATTATGGAAGCAATATTATGAGAAATGGTAATTACAATCCTGTTAACTAAACAGCAGCGGTAATAGAGTATTATGAATTATGAACGAACCTCACTGAGATGTCTTGTATATGATACGTCGGCGCGGCGTCAAGTAGTAGAGTGAGAACCTTTACCAGCGTCCGTTGTCGTTCGGCTATGTTCGATACCCGACTAAAGCGAAACAGCATTTTTGTTTACCATCGCTTGCGATTCCTAGAAATATTTCAACGCCTACGTTACTCGGTTACTTGATAACTGTCTTTTTTTGTTTCGCGATAAATTGACGAAAATTTCCAGGAAAAACAACCTTCCCGACCACAAGCAGAAACAACAAAGGGATACTCGGAAGTAATTGCTAGTCTTATGTTACTACTTGTTTACAACGCGACTCTACATCATACAAGTATTATATGTGGTTTGAATTATAATTTAATAGAGACGTATTGCTAGAATTCTACTTATTTCGATAAGAAATTTGAAGAACGCTTACCTGTCTGCGAGAAGTTGATTTAACAATATGGCGCCGCGTCACTCTGCTCCTGCGCATTCTCGTTCGAAAGTGTCCCGTTCGCGCCATCTCTGATTCAAAGAAAGCGAAAAAAACGCCATGGAACAGAATCCAACTGAAATTAGAGATAAATGAGTTAAGAGTCGCCAATATTATAGTAATATTGCTAGAAACTACAGAATATGCAGCAAAATAATGGAATTCTAAGCCGCGGGACACATACACATACGCATACGTAAAAGATAATACGCATATGCAGACTCGAGTCGATTTGAAAATGCACGCCACGCGGTGTGATTCCGTTCACTGCACAATATTTTCTCCATTTCTTGCAAAATATTCATTAATATTAACAAAGAAACTACAGAAAACTTGGAAGACAGGGAAATGAAAACAATGCGTGCATCATTTCCTGCTTTCGAGAATATATTAGACTATGTGACATACCTTAATTCGACGGACATTCTGAGCACGTCTATTCACTACGAGATCCCTTGGGCGAAAGAAGTAGATTTTTGAAATAGAGTGCACTAATTGGCCGGTCATCGGCGCGGGGTGGGGGGTGACGTCCTTTCCTTAAGGCGGGTGTTTTTTGAATATCATGTCGAACTGCATACTTTCTGTTACTAGTATTACACAATGGATATTAGTCGAATAGTGGGATACAATATATATTTATTAGTAATAATAAAGACATCTGAGTAATAAAATGTTTGTAATATTTGTGACGGTATAGAATAAGTAAACTATTTTCGTCAAACTAATATTTGTCTTGCCTTAACTGTATTTAAATTACAATTTCATATCGGTTTCTATTATAGAACCTTTTGACACAGCCACCGACGAGACATAAGAATTCATATATCTTGTCTGTGGAAATCGCTTCCTTGATTCCCCCCATAGTATACGCATATGGCATGCAACTACATGACTCCTGTCCCCAACCCTACTTTAGTAAATAATAGTGCTTCAACTGATCACTGTTCATGAGCAGAGGACGCTCAAATCAGTGTCGCATTTCTGAGTCGGTATGACAGTCACGTTGGTCCATAAGGTGATTTGTTTATTCATATATCTGGCTGTGTAAGGGCTACACACCCATAGTCATTTACTAAATGCGTGTGTGCCTATAGCGAGTTGGGACGATTTGCTATCCAATTGTGCACCATGCAAGTTTTATGTGCGGTATGAATAATAATTTAATGGTTTTAATTATAATAATAATTATAATAAATAATTTTAATTATTTCTGCAAGAAATATAAGAAATTCTAACCTATCAGCGAGATCGCTTGATACATATTATGGTACGACATCGCTATGCTACTGCGCATTCCCGCCAGTCAGCGTCGCCTCCCGCCAATCTAGGATCGACTGTTTCAATTCCCGAAACAAACAAAAGAGACGCCAGCAGAATAAAATTTAAATGAAAGGTAAATGCATGAAAATTCGCGAATATTGTGATAATTTTCCTAGAGAATGTAGAATATATTGCAAGAAAATGGAATTTAAGGCCGAAGTATATACATATATAAATACGTCAAAGTTGGAATCGATTAAAAAATACACGTGACTTTATTCATCTACTACGAAAATTTTCGCAATTTCTACTAAAATATGAATTGATATCAGCAAAGCAACTACATCTAACTTAAAGGATGGGAAAACGATTACAGCTGGTATCATTTCTTGTTTTCAGGAATATGTTACGTTTTGTCACACACCGTTTAGTACTTCCGTTAAACTAAATTGCAATCCCTACCATAGTATGGGTTACGATCGTCTTCTATAATGTGACGGTAAGATTGCGAGTGACATGGAAGTGGTAATGGGCAGCACCACAGCCCCACAAAAAGGGGACTAGAAAATACGTCGGTTGAAAGGTTTCCTCTATACCTCGTCTGTGGTAAAATATTCGTAAGGAGGCGCACTATATTTATAGCTAGAGATAAATATACATTCTGGCAATAGTCCAAATTACCACACGTACGGGTCTGAGTCGAGTAACGGCCTAACCCCCGTAATAGCAGCAGCGTGTCAGTGCTATTAGTGACGTCTATCGACGTTGCGATTGTCGCGGGCAACGAAAAGAAAAAAAAAGGAAGAAAATTGGAATAGACGAAAACGCAGTGCGTGTGGAAAAAAAAGAAACGTCGAAAGATGTAAAACGTTCGCGGATTCTGCGAGGTATCGATAGAGGAACACTTCGTTCAAGTGCACTCCCCCGCCCGCAGTTATCGTTCAGTGTTAGACTATTGTTCGTTTGTTATACTCGTTTATTGATATGAGATCGACGACGACTTCCAACATACACGTAGTGGAAGGTGTGTTTGCAAACGTTCAGTGCAAGCAATCGTAACGACGTTGGAGACCAAGATTTATTGGCATCCACCCGTATTTGGGTGAATATCGATCAAGTAAGTATGGATGTATGTACACGCCGATCGATATGGAATTGCGTAAGGTCGAGAGAAGACCCAGGTTGAGATCGCTACGATTAGGAATTCACCGTCTAAGAACGACTGGGCGATTTCGTATTGGAAAATCTAACAATAAACGTAGGTTGAATACCGCTTTGTACGCATAAAAGCACCAGTTGCGGAATTAGACAAAACTATTTAAGGAACGAAGAAATATGAACCGCGGAATTGTTGTATTTTTTTCTAAATATTTGAATAGAGCTTCGCGTGGGTGGAAAAATAATTTATCATAACATCGCACATTTTTCATTGATTCGATATCGATTGCACGAGATCATTAATACATGCAGTAAAAAGATTCCAATTTGTCATAATCTATGCGTATAGTATAGTTTAGGAATTAAATTTGTTTTTAATACAGGTATCGATGATCCGTTCTCTGTTCGATTTCAATCGACTGCGTACTAGATTGACTAACGTTCGATAGTACCTCCAAAAAAAAGGGATGTCAATTTGGATTCGACTCTTTCGGTATCGAGTTTTTTTATCGCACCAAATCGTTCGAAGTCGATAACGCATTTAAAATAACGGCAGCGTTTAAAATAAACTGGCATATTTATTGTGTATCTACTTCAATACTTCTTGACAGACAAACAAATCGTTTCTTTCTTAACTGTGCGGAAATACATCGTGAAGAATCATAAAAACGCGTGACATACGCCGTTGGACAAAAGAAAATTGGAATACCGAATCGAGACGCAGGCTGCATATTCCATCAAGGTTTCCCAAACGCACGTTATAACTGCCTGATCTATAATGCGGAGTTCCGAGCTGAAATTCATTTATGCCTTGCCAAGTATTTCGCGATTCGTCGAAACTCAAGCCCCGTCCTAAACTCTCGTTTCTCAGCTTGCGAAACTCACTTATATTCTCTGATTAATTGAAGGTTTCGTTTTTAGGTAGAGATCTATACCGATCGATATCGATTCCTCCCCGACCCTTAGCCAGTTGAAACGAGAAAGGCCCGTTTATCTGCGCCACATGTGACGCTCTTGCGAGATATGCTCTACCGGAAATCGTCGAGATTTTCGAATTTCAGCCTAGCATATATACCACGAAACCCGTTTATGGTGGTACGGAATTTATAAGAATCTCAAATGGTGCATCGTGCTGCCATCATTGTTCCTGCTCGTTATTTCACTCCAATTAACAGCGGCGAAACGAATGAAATGCAAATGATTCATTTACGCTTAATACCATGTATCTAATACATCATTCAAATACGCGCGTTGAAATTAATCGACTTGGTTGTAATTAATCCGTTGGTTCGACAAATATCACTGGACCGTGTATCCCAAGCGGATCCATCGATCATGCCCCCTGTGTAAATAACTAGCTACCGTTCATCCTCTCTCTAGACGAGCGCAATCATTTTTGTTTCGCCGTGCAACCATTTCTGCGAGCGCGCTGTCTCGCATCGTGTATGTAAACTGAAGCCGTTCCCAAGTGTCGATTTAACCCATGCGTTCCACGCACGCGACTTGGAGCGTGACTCGTGAGAACATTTGTATTTTATGTACTAGTCATGTATGTGTTCAACAGAATTTCATGTTTCCTGATATGTTGCATAGATCAGTTCAGATGTATCTATACAGGGTGTCCCGTAACGAACTGAACATCGGGAACAGGCGGTTGAGCGCGGGCTCTACATGCGCTCTGATTGGCCAGCCTTTTTCGTTAATAATTCAAAAATGAAGCTTCAACCAACATTCTGGTAGAGGAAAAATTTGTTCAAATTCACCCCCGCATCCCCCAATTTCCCAATGTTCAGCTAGTTACGGGACATCCTGTATATTTGTAATGGATTCTCTTTACTTTCCTCTTGTCTTTACATGATACAGGATGCACCACATGTATTCGTCGAAGAAAGGAGATCCCCTTTGTCCCCTCGGCTTCCATCCGCAAGTGCGATGGCCGACCCGTTGCAAAAGATGCTTCAGGTATAGTTTGTCGTTTCGTTGAATTTGGCGTCTGTTGGTTAATAACTCTTAGGAACTCAAGAATTACGATCAATTTATATTTAGGGACTACAAGGAACACGGGGGCAAGAAAGATAGCTTACGGGATATAACATCGTCGTCACCTAGTCTTTCGTTTGATCAGCCCTCAAGCCGGTAAGCAGTTAAACATTTTTCGTTGTTCGGAGTAGTGGTGTCGAGTCTAAGGTCCATTGGATTCGATACCACGACCCAAGGGATTATTGGACTCGTTTGGGTGGGAATCCAAGATCTGGAGAACATTGGTACCAAGGTCCGACGAGCATAGAAATGATCGAGATTCCGTAATTCAGCGACGGTTTCTGCTAGAGACCATAAATTAAAATTCTGGCCTCGAAAACGAAAGAGTTTTAACTAATACACTTTTTCTCCATAGATCGGCTGAAAATGGAAAACGTGTCTGGTCATCGGCGACAAATCTGGCAAAAGATGATTTTAAGGGAAGCACAGAGACATCTGCAGCTGCTGGTTGGACATCCCTCATGGATCTCTCGGCTATCGACAAAGAAGAAGAAAAAGAAGGTAATTAATCCGCGTTTGCATTAAATGATGTAATAAGTACATTCCTTTTTACTCGTCATTTATCATATTCCCACAGTTAGGAGGCCAGCTAAGTTACAGATCAAAGAAGTCATAGCAAATAGCAATGAAAGCACGTCGGAGAACGATGTCGAGTTTATAATTCAGGTAAATCCAAAATCGCGATATCGTTCGTATATTACCTCTCGCTTACTGCAATATGTATGTCTGTAACTTCGAATTATATGTATTAATATCGGAGGTCTGTTATCGTATGTCCGAGTTAGCATGGTTTGAATTAAGTATTCACAGTCAATCATCGATCAGGCAATTATCTGGTAATAAATAATTCGCAGACATTATCAATGATCGAAATGCTATAGTTCCAATTGAAGCACCGAGTTCGATCTGTCTCAGCAAAACGATTTTCAATCGACTCTAGCTGAAAACTAAATTGTTATTTCATGAAACAAGTTCATGTATGTACTCTTGAACTTCTGCCTGCAAACATTTTCCAATTGAACAGTGTACATGCAAAGATTGAAACACATGCCATCGTGACAGAGCTTTCTTTCTATCATCTTTAAACCCCATTGAATGTCTCTCTGTTATCTCTACCTGAATCTGTTTACTTTGTAGCATTGCCCGACCAAAAGTGTTCTCGATAAAGAAGCGTATATGTAGTCGCACATCGAGGAAAACACTTTTCTCTGTTGTACATTGATTTTTCTACACAGGTGAAGAAGTCGAAGACTGGTTTTACGAAAAGCAGCGAAAAGAACGGGGAACGACGAACGGAAAACGAAGATAGAAAAGAAAAAGTAACCGCACTACCATTTCTTCGTTTCATTCCTAACTCACTCTACTTTCGGCCACATCTGTTTTCCCTCGCATCTATCTCGCTAATCGTTTCAGATGTATTGTATAGTACGCTTGTAGCAATAACAATCGTAGTGCACAGGATAGTCACAGATCAAAATCGGTGATAAATGAAAATTATTCAAATAACAATGAAATTTTGTTACTATCAGAAAGAAGTGGATCAGCTAAGGGGACAAATAAATGAATTGCAAGCACGATGCGAGAGGGTGGAGAAAGAGAAAAGTGAGATCTTAATGAGGCGATTGGCAACCATGGAAACTATTTCCAGCAAAGCAGCGCCAAACGACGTGCAGAAATTACAAAAAAAGAATGAAGGTATTAATTAACATTGTCGATCAGTTCATGTATATACTCGTATTTACGTATGCGACAATTATCCAGAATTGACAGTTGTTATTATAGAATGTAGCTGAATGTTTCGCACAGTGTTTATTGTATTTAGATATTAACTATTTTCATGCATTTTTGCTATTTTAATTACAATTTTAGACCGTTTTTTTTCACAAAATAACTTATTTTTGTAATAATGTAACTGGGTAATATTAAATATGAAATAATTCAATAGTGATTGGAAGAGAAGTTCCTAATTTCTCTGTTATTATCTTAATAAATATATAATAACAGTTTGATGCAAAACAGTGAAGTTACGTAAAATTAATTACTTTTAGCGCTTACGCAAGAGAAGACCAGCTTGTTGAACAAGGTAAGAGAGCTAGAAAAAGAGGTGAATTCAAAAGCGTTCAGAGGCGAACGTGATCGAGAAAAGGATGATTTACGATCAAAGTTGAAAGCGGCCGAGAATTTATGCGAGACCTTGATGGACGAGAACGAAGATATGAAGAAAGAGATTCGGCAATTGGAGGAGGAGATATATGAATTGCAGGATACATTCAGGTAATTCTACGCTTCTCTCCATTCGTACAGATACATTTGAAAATCGATTTTCTTCTTACTCGTTGCATGATTCTTTTGGCTTCTTTTGGATTATATTATTAAACAAAATAAAAAGGTATAATTCAACTGGTTTTATTGTTTTTGCTGTTCCTGAACTAAAACACTGGAAGATTTAACTTAAAAAACAAAAAAAATTCGATTTAGTGTGCAGTACAATAGTTTGCTTCTTTTCAAAACAGACTCTGCCTTAAAATACAAATTGGTACTCTAAAAATAGTTCAACGCAATCCACTAACCGATTTCTTTGAATTTTAAACAAATTAACCAGCCAAGAAAGAACTTGACTTCCATAATGGCGAATCTAAAACTCGCTCTACCAATTTCCATTTCTCTGGTTTTCATGAATAACATATATGTTTGCTTGCATATTAATAAACGCGATCGATTCTCGATGGTCCATTACCATTGCAAGACAAGATCAATCAACGTACAAAATGCGTCTATTCCCATACAGAGGAAAGAAAGGAACGTTCAAATGTACATATACTTTGAAGGGGCTCGAAAACAGTGGATTTCCACTTACTGCATCGAAAGCAAAAGGGGCAAGAAAATGGAACCGACAAAAAGGATATGCTCAGACACGTAAATCGAATTTTTTTTTCACGAACCACACTCAGGAGAAACGCTTAAACAGATGAACAAAAAATTAAATAAATAAATAAGCTAAAATAGAATTAAAAGAAACATTAGCGAATGACTCTGCTACCGATAGTGTCCGCGAAGACTCGGACGTATAAGCCAGATATGTTTAGCAAAATGAGCTATCTGAATTGTTGCAGGACGACGATTTGGACAGAAGACACGCGTGCGATTCCAACGCAGGAACGGCGCTGCTTTTTGCCAATGCTGGATCGAACATGGGCGTTTCGTTGCTTGGTAAAACGCATTTCACTAGGTTTCACAACCGGGGAAGATCTCGTGTGAAACGAATGAACAAAAGCATACATGTGCCGAATTCTTAAGAGAGCAGAGAAACGATCGTGCGAAGTTTATGTAAAATTAGTGATAAAAAGAAAAGAAAGAGATCAGAGCAGTATGTGGAACGTTGTACTGTCGTCGAACCCTTTCGATGTTTGAACACTTGTCACGCGCTTCCTCTTGCTTCCATCTCCTTCCGAATGGAGTGTCAGCTTCCGTTTGATTGAATGTATACGTGACCAATTAACAGAGGTAATTATAACAAGACTGGATCAATGAAACTGAATTACTAAACGACACGGTATTTCGGCTGTGTGTATTTGGACAATTGATATTTATCTGTTATTGATATTTATATTCAATTTTGCTCTTACACGGTTCTTTCTTTGCATGATTTTGATTTAATACGGTTTATAAAATTGTTCTTTTTATACTAATTTCGTCGCCTCGGGAACAAATAAATCCAGCATCATCAGTTATCCAAGATCTACGTCGTACTGAGATTAATTGTTTCTTTTTAATATAACTATATTATAATTATATAGTATCTGTCAAATTATTCAAATCAACTATCTAAATTGAATTAACTCGTACGGAATATTTCTTGTGTATATTATACCGTTAATTTAATCTTTCTTCAGTTTCAAAATGTTATATTTAGTTAATATATTTAGATGTTTTAATTAAAACTACTAAGAATATTTCGTGTTATTAAGGGATGAACAAGCGGACGAGTATGTCCGTCTGCGAAAGAGTTTGGAACAGTCGAATAAGAACTGTCGAATTTTGTCGTTCAAGCTGAGGAAGATGGAGCGAAAAGTGGAGGAGTTGGAGACCGAGAAAACCAGCGTGGAGAAGAAATACGACGGGGTAATACTTCCTTCCTTTATTTCTTTCCCTTCTTTCTTAAACTTGAGGATCAAATGATTTGATTGTTTCAGGCGAAAAAGGTCGAGGAAACATTACAAAAATTTAAGGGCGTATTCCAG
Source organism: Nomada fucata (assembly GCA_948146005.1). Taxonomy (NCBI): domain Eukaryota; kingdom Metazoa; phylum Arthropoda; class Insecta; order Hymenoptera; family Apidae; genus Nomada; species Nomada fucata. The sequence continues at coordinate 30,093,563 of OX411278.1, read as the reverse complement.
AACAGGCCTGCTAAAAAGACCACTGATTTTACAACTAAAGTGCAGTTGAAAAAAATGGTGGATGAAATGGAAAAAGAGATCGGTCTGTTGTGATTAAACACAAATTTAGTATAAGTTATTAAAAAGTTACCTTTAGCTCTTAGTTAATCGCAAAAAGGCCACGATCCACGTGCATTTTAAAAAATTCTATTCTAACATTTATTTTATGTGACTATTATGCGATTATTTTTTTAGGCGATATGATGACCGTTTTTTCAAACATATCTGAGGGCAAGGACGTGGACATTCAGGATGCGAAATTCAAGGACGCCCACGCGAAATATGAAACACTTTTAAAAGAGTACGATTTGCTTAAAGAAAAATTAGATGCAGTCACGAAAGAATTATCGGACGAAAAAGAGAAAAAGAAAACGTCGACTGGTACAAAAACAGAGGACAGAGGCATAGAATTGCAAAACAGTAAATCAATTTTTTTTATAAGTTAACGTACTGAATGATATTCTTTTTTATTATATACCATTTCATCGTATGATATTTCAGTGAAAAAGAAATTGGACGAAGCTGTTTCCGCGAGAGAAAATGAAAGGAAAGCATGGGACCAAGACAAAACGGCATTGTTAGAAGAGAAAGAAAAACTGAAATCAAAACTTCTCTCTCTATCTTCTGAAAAACTTAAAGTCTACAACGAAGTCGTACAATTGAAGAAAGATTTAGGTGAGAAAATATAATTAATAAAATAAGGAATCTTTTTGCAAAAAACCACTATCAAATTTTATCGACCTATTTTCTTCATTTAGAAACAGCCAAGTCATCGGAGAAGGAGGGCGTAAAAATGGAGAAAACGATCAACGACATGAAGAAAGAATTATCGCAGGAGCGAGAAAGGTCGAAAAAATTCCAGGATGATTTGTCAGCGTACACTGAACGGGAGTCAAAAATGACTCAGTCGATGTCATCGGTTATTTTTTTTTTCTCTATGCAAATACTAAAATATCATAAAAGTAAACGTCACAATGGTAAATTCTATCTCGTTTAATATAGGTGGAACAAACGAAGGCCAAACTGGACGCTGAAGTGAAGCGTTTGCAAAAGGATTTAGAAAATACAAAGACTTCGAACGCAACGAAAATAAATAACCTGGCCGCAGAGGTCTCGGAGTTAAAGAAAGAAAGGGAGAAACTGCAATCTCAGATCGATCAGGAGAAACAATCGAAGGAAACAGAAGTATCTACGTTGAAGAAAAGAATTAATTCGCTGGAGAAGACAGGATTGAATACGAAAAGAATGAACGACATGAGGCAAACGTACAATGAAAAGATATTGAGTAAGTTTCTTCGCATTATTAACGAAAAACATATCAGAGAAGTCTACAAGTCTGTGAAAACAGTGTTTTATATTGCAGATTTGGAGGACGAGCTGAAGAAGGGTCAGCAAGAGTACGACAAACTAAACGAAAGGCATAAAGAAATGACGAATCTGAGAAAGCAATTCGAATCGGACAACGAAGCACTCAATAGGTAGAGTTTAACAATACCGAACAGATATATTTACTAAAAGCTAAACTCATTTGTATATGTATATTCTTTTAATACTATCGTACTTATTCGTAGTAAATTACGAGAACAAAACACTGAACTAATAAGCATTCGTAAAGAACTGGAATCCCTGAGGCAATCTACGAAATTAAAAGAAAGCGAATGGCGTTCAGAAAAAACGACTCTGGAGGTGAGCATCATTAAAAATATACATTATACAATATACATTAAATATCATTCGATACGAAATTTGGAACAATATACATATAAGCCCATTTTTTTTTCTAGGATCGGTTACGAGAGGGTGAGTTGCCAAACAAAGCTTTAATAGCAGACTTAAATAATGATATCAGCAACCTGAAGAAAGAGAACAATACCTTGGTATCGCGATTGGAGGACATAAGAAAAGCGGTAAAAAAAATCACGCAACAAATAGCTTCGTTTGCCGTATTATAAAATTAAGTTTAATCCATAATGTATGATCTGTAGAACGACAATCTGTCTGACAAGTTGAAGGATTACGAAGCAGTATCGAAGATCCATCAAGCTTTAACACCAGACACCACCGCCTTTGAGTCAGAAATAAGAAAATTGAAGATCGCCCTGGAAAACATGGAAAGGGCGAAGAAAGCTGACTTAGCGCAGTGCAAAATGCGCTACGAGCACAGGATCACAGCTATTAATGACGAGATCCATACGATACAGAATCAATTATCCAGATACAAGCGTGAACGCGATACGTACAAACATATGATGGAAGGTGCTCAGAAGACTATAGCGGAATTAAAGTCCGCGAGAGGAAGACAATCGAACGCGTCCTCTGGAAAATCTGACGAGGTTGATTTATTCCAATCGATTGTCGCTCGATTGAAAAATTAATGATGATTACATCAATGCAGTAAGATCTCGATTAATCGTCTGTTAATCGAGAAACAGACAAATCGTATAAATTAAAATCAAAGGAGAAACGATTAAAAAGATGTTTTATACACGCAATGAAAGGCTTGACTCAGAACTGTAGGATATTTGTGATCAATTTCAGAGTTACAAGATTACGATTTTTTAATGCATTAATATATTATTAGGATATTCTGGACTTAATCGAGACCCCACTGTATTATATCTCAAACATCTGTCAATTCTTTTAATTTAACAATGTATTTTCTTCGCGTAGGAGGAAGAAGTGTCCGCTACAAGTGTATTGGTTCTAGAAAGGCAGATTAATAGCCTCGAAGACGATCTTTCTGAAGCAAGATTGGAAACATCCAGATTGAAAGCAGAGTTGGTGTCCGAAAAGTCAGCGAGTCACGTTAAAGTATCTGAATTGCATTCGCGTATTAACGAGGTAATTAAATATCGATTCACTAATAAATGACGTGGATAATACCATAAGACAGTGATTAAACAAATGAATGATTTCAAATAAATTATATTCATATATTCTCTAATTTAATTGTTCGTTATATTTACAGCTCGAAGAAGAACGAGTGCTGACCAGTGGCAGAACAAAAATTCCAGGACTGAAAGTTCGCATGGAATTGGCGTGGCAAAAAGAAAGAGAAGAGCATCAAAGATTGTTACAAGAAACAGCCACACTTGCCAGAGATCTGAGACAAACCCTATTTGAGGTAAGTGTTATATTAAAGTAAATCCTTATTAATGTAAAGAGCTTGAACTCATATACGGAAATTTAAATCAGTCTAAACAAAAACTGAGGCGAGACTACTATTTCTTCATTTTAATTTTACAATTCAAACTATTGTAAATGTCGTGCAACAAACTTATCTTCTTCGTAGATTGAAAGGGAACGTTCTAAAGAGCGTCTGGAGAACAAGAGGCGGCAGGATCAATTGAAGAAAGTATACGATGAAGAAAAGGACGAAACTAAAAAGAAATTGCTGGAGGTAAGTACAGGATTCTATTCCGAATGCTTTCAATTTATTTTCGAGATGGTTTATGAATATCGATTTTCCCAGTTGCAATGCGATTTACTCGAATTGAGAGATGCCCACGCGAAACTGAGAACTAGCAACGAGAAAATGAGAAGGGAAAAGGAACGACACGAGAAGGAGAGGGAAGAACTTAAGGACGTGATCCTGAAGAAATGCAAGCAGGAGCAAACCGAATTGAGAAATATCAATGTACTAATGCAACAAGTGAACGATTTAACCAAGTTCTTCCCTGAATTGAATGGTGTGGCAGAGAATGGAACACCAAATACTTACACGCCGACTCCGCCCAGACGATTAAAGGTATATCAAGTTTATCAACAGAAGATCAATATAATTAAAATTATAGATTAGTAATATCGTATAATTAATTATTTGGATGTCTTGTAGGGACCAAAATCGAGAGAATCGTCGCCGATGTTGGATTCGAAAGGCGATATAAAAGGTATTCAATATTAGAGCAATACCCTTTGAGTACGGATAACAAAAATGAAGTCAATATTTGCAGTGATTTCTGAGAAAACACCTTGCAACACTTTATATACAATAGTCCACTTGTAAACGTTGAGTTTTCCCGCAGGTTCAAACTCACAACTCGGTGAAAGAACAGAAAGGCTAGAATATACAATTAAGAAATTAATCGACGTGGCAAAGGACCTAAAAGAATTGAAGAAATCAGCTGACGAAGTTAATGCAACGCGACTAAAGAAACTTGGCAAAAGGTACTATTTTTCTTTTTATTAGGACAAATTATTTGCTTCGTTTAACTTATTCCTTTTATTCCTCAGATCAACGTCCGTGGAGAGCGATCCTGGAAAAGGTATGACAGTATCCCGTTCGAAGCCACGTTTAAAGAGGAAGAGTTTGTCTTTGGAGCAAACATCGGCACGAAATGAAGACGTACGTGGACTTTTGATTCATAAACATTGAAAGAATGCTATTGTAAAAGGAAAACCTTTAATTATTTACTGAATTATTGATATAATCATTTTTTCATAGTCACGCATTTGGGGCACCGACAGCAACATGTCCAGTTTGCAGTCGTTAGAAAATTCGGATATGGAGGGAAGAACACTCAGTTTACAGAGAGATTCCAGCGTCGATAGGTAATTAAATAATAATTTATTCCTTCACGCATTTTTTAATAATCGAATGGTGTACGGTATCTCAAGGTTAAAATTTTGGTAAATAGAATTCTAATGATATTCTACAAATTTATATTATGATAAGTTTCGTTAAGAAACGAAACAACTTTAAATGTACCAAATTATTTAAAAAATGCAAAAGCTGATAATTTTTGTGGTGTTTAGTCGATTTTCCAGTGGCTCAACGAAAAGCGAAATGATGGTGGACCGAGAGAAGAAACACAGTAAGGGAATAATAAAAAAGATCACGACGAAATTGACTAAATCGGCCAGTGTAGATGATCCAAATGTTTCCATGGACCTTTCTCTTCAGGTAAATAAACACGAATAAAATTATTTATTAAAAGAGTTATTCTAGTAAGTTAAAAATTCAAATTATTTTGCTGTAGACATCGGGATCCGAAACGAGTATGAATGAGAAGACTGAAAAGAAAAATCTGAAGAAAAAATTGACAGATATGTTCAAACGAGGTTCAAGAAGCGGAAGGTACGTTTCTGTTTTAAAGGAAAAGTAAGAAATTATATATTTACAACAATGATAGTCATTGACTTAATTTAATGCACAAAGAACTTTGAGACCGACGATATTTTGTGTAAATATCAATACTCAGGGTTTTAGAACAGAAAATAAGTAAACAATAAATTATATTTGACTACTAAATATATAATAAATGTACGTGTAACCGTGTACGCAAATTACGAACTGTTAAAATTAACTCGGTAATTGTAGTCCATAAGAAAACAAAAGGTTTAACAGCTTAATTAATTTTATCTCAAGCTTCAATGTATAAACAAGAAAATAAGTTTCTTTGTGTATTTACAGTGTAGAAAAGAAGATGAACTCCAGCAATCATAGCAGGCCAGCATCGAGAAACTCCACAACGTCGGCAAAATGATCAGAACATAAGCTGTGTACTAGAGTTTACATACAATAATATCGTTTAAGTGTACACTGTTAACAATGAACACTATAATCGAAAAAAAGGAGTTGCTCAATTACGTGTATTGGAGCATGTGCAAAAAGCATACATATCCTTGCACAGTCAGCAGAACTGATTTGTGCCATACTACTGCAAACGTATTGAGGATTGGTATCCCTTCCTAAATACCTTTATAAGCACCCATCTTTCTATTATCTACGTAGAAAAGTATCTAAAAGGGGGTACGTTCTTCTTTATTCGTTCGTAGTACCACGGAACAAATCATTTGCAATTGACCGTACATACAAGACATCCCATTTGCCAGTGTTTCAATTACAAATTCGCACAGGCATTCCCGAGTATTTCATTAAATGTATACAACGTGTCGCACAATTCTTCAAACGAAAATGGAACGTAGAATAAATATCCAGCACGCGTTTCTTTCATCAGCAATATCCTCTTCGTTTAATTCCCCTGCTACAGCAATTCCAATTTTTCAAGTCACGAACCACGTTTCTCCTTCCTCGATTTTCTCTTGTGTTTCGAACCTTTGTGTTCCTTGTGCTTGTGCTTCTTCTTCTCCTTCTTCGACTTCTTCACCTTTTCCCGCTCTACCCACACGCCAGAAATCTTTGAATCCACTTTCGGTTTTGGTACGACCACGCTCTTGAACACAGGTTTGAACGTTTGCGAACTGGATGGTTCCGGTGGAGGATTTTCTGTTTTTAACAATCTGGAAGGAAGCGCAGGTCCATACATATTCGGCAACAGTTCGACATCAGGAGAATTTGAATTTTCGTCGTTCGATTTCGATTCCATTATTAATTCAGGACTTTCTATTTTTATTATATCTTCGTCTTTGGTAATCTGCTCGTTTGTCTGGCTATTACTTCTCGTGGTAGTAACTAAACTATCTAAATCGACCTTCGCGAAAATTCCTCTCGGCGGAGAAGTATTTCTGTTTACGTTGATCTCACTTGGAACTTTACCAATTAAAACAGATTTCACTGCCTCGCTGTCTACGCTTTCTTCTGGCTCTGACTCAGATTCTTCGCTGCTGCTTAGAAATATTGCTTTAAATAAATCCTTCTTTTCATCCGATTTACTTTTTGAGAATGTCTTTGTCGCGATATCCTCAACTTCTTCATTTTTATTTTCTTTATCTACAACATCTGGCATCTCATTCGAATCGGGTATACTGTGCACATTTAGCTTATCCTCGAGAATTTTTAAAGATGTTTGTTGAACTTCTTTGCCGAAAACTTTTTCATAGGAGACCTCAAATATCCTCATTTTTTCTGAAACAGATTCCGGTGTTCGATAACTGTCGAAAGAGATATTGTTAACCGTGTCCAAATTCGTGTTTATATTTCTTCCGATATTTTCTTTTTCTGACGGTGTCTGACTAGTTTCATCTTTTATTTCCCTAAATACAGTGTCCGTTGCCCTCGAGAACTTCATAGAATTATTACAATCCAGGGAATCGAAGATTGAAAACCTTCCAACCTTCCTCTGCATCTCTGGTTGAGCACAACCGACTTTTGGCTCTGGAATATTGAATCTCTTGCAAACTATACTAGATGGCTTCCATTCTCTACGTTCCCGAGTTAATTTGCCAAACATTTTCATCTTTACAGCCTGCTTCATATCCTCCTCTTGACTACACTTCGCAGAGATCTCCAGATTTACGGATTCAGAAGCATGCGTAAATTTACTAATATGTTCGTTCGTTGGCTGGTCAAACAATCTAGCCGCTTGATCAAACTCAACGCGTTCATGATCCCTGTTCCATTCTGTCATCGATAACGGTTGTATCGTTTCCAATTTGTTTTTATCGCCCATCTTTACGAATTCCAAGTATTGCTCGAATCGTCTCTGCTTATCAGGATCGGACAAAAATGGTTGCGCGGTAATTCCCTTCGTAAAATTATCTTTATTTAATTCATCATTATCTGTGCTCGTTTGACGTTCATCAGAAGTTGAAGGATCCTTGAATTCCTCTAATTTTTTCAAACTCCCGTCTTTACTGGGCCCAACCAAGCCTCCTTTAACGAAACTTTGCACCACCAATTTTTCCATCCACGACGTGGCTGCTTTTGTCCGTTGACTTTCTTGCCTTTGTCTCTCCTCCGTTTGTTGCTTTCCATGCAGATTCAACGTTTTGGAGATAATATTAGAGGCAACTGACGGCACCGAATTCGGGTACGTTTCTGAAGGTTTTCTCACAGTAGGCGTATCCTCTAATATCCTAGCTCTATCGGCAGCTGTGAGATCTTTACGTTTTCCATTCTCTATTGCTCGTGGAACATTCTCAATCGGTGGATAAAAACGACTTTTTCTAACCGCATGCACAGGCTCGTAGTTTTGAGGCAATTCTGGCAACGGGAAAACTTTCCTCCGAGGCAAATGATTTTTCGCCGCCACAAAACCTTCCAGCGAATTGCCACTAGAATGTTTCGAGCTATTCTGATCGGACCATCTTGTCTTTGCCTTGCGTTCTGGACCTAGAGAAAAGTCATACCGCGACATATCATCCCTTTCGTATATATCATCGTCGTCAGCTTCAAATGCCCCAACACCAAACGCTTGTCCATGTATCGATAACTTTTTGTTTTTATCCTGAACGCTGAATGCAGGAGCATCGAATAAATTTACGTGGCCGGATAATATGGTTCTTCTATCTAAGCCAGTGTATCCAATACCAAAGTAATTGTCTTTTGGGTTACACCTATAAAACACAATGTTAATTATTTGCGTTTCTGCTATTCAATATTTTCGTTAATTACGATTTTTCTTAATTTATTTTCGTTCAATTACCTGAATGGTTCATAGTCATCAGGAGCAAACATAACATTACCATAATCATCTTCCGAATCTTCAGAGCTGCTCTCCGAACCTGCTCTTCTAGACTTTTGTAACATTTCTCTCATTTGTTCATTCGTTCTTTTCATCTTAACTTTTTCTTTCTTTGTCAGCCTTGATCCCACACCCTGGCCCGGTCTCCATCCCATTCTTTTCAGTAACATAATACCAACCGTCTCCCTATTTTATCAAATGTTAGTCAACATTCAAAATGAACCATTTCAAACTCCACAAATTACAGAAGATTAACTTTCTAAATTACAAAAACACCTACTTTGCAGGTTTCAAAAGTTCCCTTAATACTGGAGTACCAGGTATAGGACCGCTGCTATCACGAGCGATTCTTTCTCGCTTTGTACCTCTTTGGCTGTGGTCAACGTAATCACCGGTAGCACGAATACCCTTTGGTGCAATTCCAAATTGACTCGTATCCTCGTCGTCCATAAAATCCTCCGGTCTTTGCATAACATTTTCCGCTTTGCTATTTCTGGACGACTTGAACTGCTGCGGCCTCCAGCCATCTCTAGTCCCAACGGTATTGAAATATCCAGCAGAGAAACCACCCGTGAAAGCGCCATGAAATCTGCGTCTTCCTTGAGCGTCATACGCGCATTGATCTTCAATCGTCACAGGCTTTTTCCTTGGTAAATTATCTACGATAGTTGTACATAATTAATACGAATTGTTAAAGTGCATACATTTATCTCTTTCTGGTCGTAATAATTGGACACACGGCCATTTCGCAGTGAATATCTTGGTGTTCGATCAGAAAGAGTTATATACTTTTCTTTTTGGCTGAAAATACACTTATTTACCTTCGTCTATGGGCTCAAGTGCTACTCCGAAAGTGACATAATTTTCGTCCTCGGAGTCGCCCATTTTTCTAACATTCAGAGCCTAGTATTCATGGAAAATATGAATAAGAGAAACCATGAAGAATTTGTTATTAATATTTAAAACCTGTCATGAACAGATATATTGGAGGCTATGCGGTATATGTAAAACGATGAAAAAAATGTCTACATCATATTTGATTCTCCATAAGATTTATGTCATCCCACTACAAACGAACGTACCTTTGCATGAAAAGAATTACATTCCAGCAAGATACATAGATTAAATGAAATATTTGATACAAAATATGTAAATGCATACAATAAACGAACCGATAATTGCTTCGTTACAAATAAATTCGATTCTAGGGAATTAACAGTATGTGTGTCCGTAGGTAAAAGTAGGAACCTTTTATGCAGCGATAGTGGTATCATGCTACGCGTAACAGGCACCACAGCCGACTCTAGTACTAGCCATGCTGAACAACGTGGCAACACCGCATGTTTACCGATCGGGAGTCCTATTTTCAGTAATGAGAGTCTTGTTCGTGGGAATACAATTAACGCTTTTTTTCATAGAAAATTGTGTTAAAGTAAACAATTCTTTATCTATTATGTCTGAGTAATATATAAATATTATAACTATGGTAAGTAGAAGTGATATTAAAGTATACTAATAGTTATAAATATGGTATACATTTTGTGGACTCTCGGAGTGGTTTGGTGAAGTGATACATAATATTGGATATATTTTACAGTGGTTTTAGGAAAATATAAGTATGAAGCACAATAGAATCATCTTTGAACTAAAACGCAACATGTGAAAATGGATGAAGTGATATATAAGTTCATAGAAACCTGAAATAGTCAAAATTATTGATACGAAGTCAAAGAGGTTAAGTGAACACGGAAAGAGTATAAATGAACACGGAAAGAGGTTCGATAATTAGTTACTGAAGGGAAGAGTTGTGCAAGTAATTATAAAATCGTATTAAAGGCTAACTTTATAATTGTTGTAAATTTCCTCACCACCCAAGGGGTATCACTATGGCGCGTTACCTTTTTTTAACATAATGGGTGGTTCGCCAATAGCCATATCACCCCATTTTATAAAATAAAATAATTTCTTATAAACTGTAAAAAAATAAAATAATCTTAGAATAGATAACAATAAATAAAATAATCTTCGATAATAATAAAAATAAAACAATAGGAACATAACATTGACCCGTTTGGGAGAAAAAAATGTAGTAGATATTATTTTTAGAAAACAAATAAATAAACCTTTCATATAAACAGAAAAATAAAGTATTAAAGTTTTCAACAATAATAAATAATCTTGAATAATATTAGTAACAAAACATACTCTGACATTCTCTTGAAATTCTGCTAATAAAACCTTAAATCTTGTGAAATAAAATTAATAATAAAAATTAATAAAAAGCATATATACATTTGAAAATAAATAAATATGGACGAAGACAAATAAAAAACTCTATTAATGCATTAAAACATACTGGAAAGAATAAGTTAAATATATCAAAATTAATGTTATAAAAAGAGTTAAATTGAAAAACAAGCAATTGAAAATATAGTTTCTATTGAAAGTTCTTATTTTACGATTTTTAAAAACTATATGTGCATGCATTTCTAATTGATTATTATTTATAGTTTTGGCGTAATCATTCAATAAAATATTAGAAAAAATTGATAATAATTTAAACAAAATACTGTGATAATCTTTACCACAAATGCATGTATTTGAAAATGCCAAGTGATGTATATTTGATTGAATACTAATATATGTTAATTTACATAAAATATGCTTATGATTTCCAGATTTCAGAAAATTTGATTCCAAATTAGCACAATTTATTATGGCTTCCATTATTGCACACATATGAGTAAATATGGTTATTACTTCTTCTGTAGGGATGGAAAGTCCACCTCTTTGTAAGTGATCAAAATATACATTATTTACAGTTGTACCTTTATCCTCCACAATTAATAATTTACATATATTACAATTTAATTTTTTAGCAAGAGAATACATAACCAGATATATAAACCTTAATAGAAGCATCAACAACACACGTGGATAAATATGCAGTATCCAAAATTTCTGAAAAACCATTTACATCAGCAGCAAGATCACGAATATCATTACTGTTATCATCTTTGGGGAATAAAAATATAGAAATATAATGTTTTTCTTTTAGATTACTAGCATAATTTCCCTTACAATTGGGAACACAACAACGCCGTGGCATTATTAACTGATAAATATAGTCTGAAACTTGAGAGAAAATTGTCCAAAAATTCTATACGTATATAATAAATATAGCTTTGTAAAAATTTATATATGATTCTATTAAAATGTTATTAATTCTAAATTAAAATATATTGAACGAACAGTAGATGTTATTGAATATATGTGCTACACACAAAGATAAAGACCTGTATAGTTAATAAATAAAACTTACCCGCATTATTGCACTTACTTTTAAATTTTCTTAAATAGCTTACTAATGATAAGCTCACATGGATTTGAAAACATTTGAAAACTAAGCGGGAAACTGAGAGTCCGATAGGGGGAGACTGGGAGGCCGGTAGGGTGGGTTGGGCTAGGTATATTGATATATATATCACACCCGGACTCCCGCTGTGTTGCCATTTTTACCTTCAGCACGGCTAGTACTAGAGTCGGCTGTGCAGGCACTAGTATCTAGTAACATCGAACCTACGATTGAAAATATAATTGTAACTATCGATAGCAGTAATCGCTTAAGAGCGGAATTCGAAGCTGCAAGACCATACGTGATAAATAAAGCTATATATTGTTTAAGCTCCGTAATAAATAACCTGTAGAATCTTTCAAGTAAAGTGTTCTAAGATCTGAATGCCCTGACTATCCTTTTGTTCGACAACCTGCGGCTGGTACTTGAACAATATACAGCTTTATTTGTCGCATACGCTTATCCGGTTTTGAATTTCGCTCCCAAGTTATTATCGCTATCGATAGTTACAATTATAGTGTCGACAGTTGATTCGATGTTACTAGATAACAAGGCCTACTAACGCGATAGCGTAACAGCGGAGAAACATATACATACGACATACACATTTTTTGTTTTTGAAACGCCAGGGAAATAATTTCGTGCAAATTTATACAAAGGTGCATACACAAAAACATTCGGTTACAGAGGGACGGCGTAAAGGATTATACGAGCGTAGGATCGGGGAACGGTGAGTTACGGTAATAAATTACCTACTTACGAATTAGTTAAAATTTGCGATCGTGGAAGAAAATTAAGTTAAAGGAATAGATGGCGTGTGAAATAATTTTTGATAAGATAGTGGAAGCGAAACCTTTCGTCAATTCCGATCCAGTTTGAAGGGTCGCACGACATTTGAATATGATAAGTGAAACGTCGGAGGAACTGATCACGACTGCACCAGCTAGTGCAGCGAGCCGTGGTTCGAAAGTACGTAAATTGAACAGTAGAACATTTGATTTCCTTTGGAAGCGTGACTCACGACGCGAGAACATACTGAAGAAGGAGGAGAATCAAAAGAATAAGAAAGAAGACTTGGTGGAAATAAAAATTGTCGACGGTAAAGCAAAGAATGTTTCACCCAACAAGTCCCTTGACTTTTTCAAGAATATCAAAAAGCATGTGCAAGTTAAAAAGCTGACGATACGTAGATCGAAGCGAAGGGTAAGTGGGTATTAAAGTGTTGATTAAGTTTTGTATATATATATAAAACAAATTTCTTACAGACGAAAGAAGTCGAAATAACCAGCCAGCGGAATGACTCGACGTGTAATGCATTGGCGGATGAAAAAAATGGTTCTGATGTCTCCATAGAAGAGAGTAGTCTGCCCGATTTCAATCGCATTGATAGCATTAAAGACTTGGATCTTGTAAGCAGCAACGGAGCTTTGAATATCGCAGAAGTATCAGAAAACCAATGCACTTTTGAAAGCTTAAAAGATATCGGGGAAAGTAGTTTGAATGCACAGGAAGAGTTAAAAGCAGTTAATGTGCAAAGTATTAATAATGTTGAAACAGACAACAATTGTGCGAGCAGTCCTCACATGGAACAATTGTACGCCAATAATGAAGTACATCAACTACAGCTTGAACCAATAGCGGATAGTATTGTAGTAGAACATCGGATTCAAAGCATTGATAGAAATGCGGAGGCTAATATAAATAATGATAATAAAGTGAAAGCGAGCCTAGCAAAAGAATTGCTTAAACTACGTAACTATGGATGGTATTGGGGTCCGATATCAGGAAATGAAGCAGACACCAAACTTGTATCTGAACCAGATGGTGCATTCTTAGTTAGAGACTCGTCGGATGATAGGTTTGCTCTTTGTTCAATTTACAGTCGAACCTGGGCACGGGAAGACCTTTGAAACAGTATAATATTGTTCGTTTCTTTCCATTCTATTGTGAAAACATGCGCAAGATCTGAAGTATAAATCTTCTATAACTCCAATTACTTGCCACGTTTAGATGCGTTATTTTTCTTCTAGATTTCGCAGTACCAAAGTACAAAGCTTTTGTAACTCGAATTTTCGTTCGTTCCCCTTGATTACTCGAAATCTTCGATACGTTAAAACCTCCATAATTCGAGGGTATTTGCCCTTCCCTCGCGAATCGTATTACCGAGGTTCGACTGGTATTATCAAGATAAACGTAATTGTAAGACGTAAATACTTATATATTTTTTGTTTATGAAACAGATACGTCCTGACGCTTAGCTTTAAATCATCTGGGAAATTACTCCATGCTCGCATGGAACACAGCGGTGGTTTATTTTCTTTATGCAACCAAAGTGAAAGTGAAGGTTTTAGTTCGGTAGCTGATTTAATTGACTATTCTGTAAATTTTAGTCAGTCGGCTGTTTTCTGCTATTCACGGCCAAAATACCCCGGCCACCCATCTTTTCCTGTTAGGCTAACGAAACCAGTAAGCAGGTTTACGCAAGTTCGAAGTTTGCAATATCTTTGTCGTTTCGTCATACGGCAAAACACTAGATTGGACAATATTCATAAGCTGCCTTTGCCAAAAACTATTAAGGGGTATATCGAAGAATCACATTATTAAAATCGCCTTTCGCGAAAAGGAAAAAAGAATTGTTGAAGTTGAAAGTATTAATACTTTTGTATTGTACAGAGATAACTTAACAAAAGATTAGATATGAATTTTTTTTTTAAACCATTGACATGTCATTAATAGATCGTTGAGTTTTTTACGTTTTAGCTATACCAGTTATATACATATATACATACATATATATATATATATATATATATATATATATTTATATCGGTTTCAGTGATATTGATAAGAAATATCTGAAGTAGTCTAGATAATTTCAAATTGCATGGATCGTATTAATGTAAAGTACGTTATATACTTTTGAACGTAATGTGAGGTTTTCAATATATGGAGTACTGGCTGTGTAAATATATTTTTGATAATTAATATAATTGTCTGCTCAATCGAATGATAAGGATGAAAACGTTGATCTCCTCTTGTTCAATGGAGACACAATAGATTAATTTTGTATAAAACCAGACTATTGTCTACCACATGACAATATTGCAGGGTAATTGTTACATACTATTAAATCTATATTTCTGACAGTTTATGATATCTTTATATCTTGCACAGAAGTAAGACATAGTTATTAAGCTTGATCTTAAATGTACAGAACTTGTTATAATATATTGTACTAAAATATATTAGTCACCATTGTTAATTCAACCGAACAGTATTTCCTTTTTCAATAGTACCATTGCATAAACTAAAGGCACATACGTAAATCTTTTATATATATGTTTATTTATAACAAATAAACTTGGACAATTACTTCTTGCTCCTCTATTAAATAGTCTATGTTTTATTCTTTTTGTTTCTTCTACCTATTCCAATTCAGACCAAGTATATTACGTGCCTATTAATAAACAAAAGAAAACGGGTAGATGTTACAAAAATATGTAATTCATATATTATAATGAGCAACGCTTGCAATTTTAAATACAAACCGTGACAAAAGCAGCAGTCGCTGCTTCGGTAGCGCGATTTAGAGCTTGATCTGGTAAAACTATATCAGAAGTTGTTGTCAAGATTGAGTGAATCTGAGTTGCATCCTTTATTCGCCTTTCCAAGAAATTCCACGTTCTTTCATGATCTTGGCTGCTATCTTGCAGCATGAACAACTCGGTAGTCTTACAAATACCTGCTAATACTACCCTTCTAGTATACCAGTTGATCTGTTTAAACAAAATTTCCATCCAAAATACAAAAGCATATGGGATTATATAAAAATAATACGAGCGTTCTTACATCAACTGATCTATCACCGGCATAATAACTAATGTCATCTACTAACGTAAGTAAATTAGCTAGCGACATTGGTACATTAGGTGGAAGTGCCATCAGGGCTAAAGCTTGTGGCCATGTTTTCTTAAATGGAATCACCATTCTGAGCCTCGTCTCAACAGCATCACGTACTTGCAACTCGAAAGCCTTTCTTTCTTTGCAACCCTCAATAGCAGAAGCTTGTTCCTTAAGAATTTTATTTAACTCCTTGTTGCACATTAAGTAGAAATACTGCACCAAATCGGCGCCCCGATTTGGGAACAACCCATGAATCACACCAGGATATCCGATAGATTCAGCACCTTTGGTACATAATTTTTCATTAGATTCTTTCTATTCATTATTTGCATTATGCATTAAGAGTAATGAAATAATAATTCTTACAAGATTGAAACTAAAAGTAATGTGTAAACATTAGGGATCACTCGCAGAAAGAATGTAATTCTGATTCATCTACTTAACTGAAAAACTTTTACAATTTACCAGCACTGATGGCTTGCTGGCTCCATCCCAGATCGTGAACATATGTCAATGAGGCAACAAGAATTTTCGATTTGATATTCTTCTCGTAATCTTCATCGCTTTCCCTGCTATGTTCCTCACTTGATTGTTGTGCATTAACATTTACAGTTTGATCTGAGAGTAATGCTCTATAGGTCCATAAACTTCTAAAACCTATTAAAAATGAAAGTAATTTTGAGCATCTTATTTTACTTGGAATATAGCAAATGAAATTGTGATATAGCAAATTATGGGGCATAATCAATACAAATGAAATATAAATCAAGAATAACTTTATTTTGTCAGAACTAATATACACTTCATAAATGTACAACTATTATTCCAAAAGTATACGATTACTACTGTGCAATTTGAAAGGATTATTAACGATACATTCGTTGACCCTAATTAAAATGCTTTCCGCTACGTCAAGACCATTTAATGCTTGATAGCAATAGGATATTTTGTCTGAAAGCGGAATTGCTGGAAATGTTTCACCTCCGATAGTCATAGTTACTTCGGCGCTCCCATTTTCTAATTCTACATTTTTGGATGTCCTGTGAGTTTTCCTTTGCGTCTCTAAACCTTTTACCTTTACCTTCCAGTATACTCTGCACAGATTTATTGCTTCTCTTAATGGTTCTAAGAAATAATTTTGAAGTTTCTCAACTAGATACCAAATTCCAGTTTGATTGTGCATATCTCTTAAAAATAGAAACCTTAATAGATTTAAGCTTGCAATTATTTCATCTGATAATTCCACTATATCTGATCTACTACCATGTGGCAAATTACAAGCCAATTTAATCAGAGATTCTAGATTTTTACCAAGAAAGTGTGGTATAGGAGGTGTTGCTTTTAGACATTCAATAACAAAACCTTTGAATATTCCAGTGATCAAACTAAGTACACCAGAATGTTCATTGGTTTGGTATAAATGCAAAATAATAAGATATCTAGCTTCCATGTCGAACATTTCAATGTATTCTTGAAATACAGATAAAGCTTTCCTCCTTTCTTCATCAATACTATTATAAATCATTATTGTCACAAGTTTTTCGAACAAATGTGTATAAATATTTAATTTCAATAATTGCAATGTTAAGGAATGGTTTGTCATTTTTCTCAAAAGTTGTTCCATAAGATCCAAGCCCTTTTCAGTGGTTTCCTGTTCTTGAAGTAGTGTAATTATATGATATGTACACGATTCAAAGATATATTTGGTATCGTATACCTGTGGCACTTTCTCCCATAAATGCAACTTTGTTACAATATAAAAGTAAAAGTTTGCATAGGCCAAATCCGGAACATTTTTGTCCAATTCGAAAAGCATCACTTTAAGATTTGTGCTTTCTTCTTCCATGTTTCTATCTTTATAACTTGCCTGCTTACTTCTCATGATTGCAACATTTAAAAACCATAGCAAATCACTGGTAACACGACTCACAAGCATTACTATTTTTTCGGGCAAGGCTGGTTCTGGATGTGATTCTAATTCCTTCTCTTGCAGATAACACAATGGTTCCCCCAATAAAAAAATTAGGATACTCGCAAGATAATCTCTTAACTCAACAGATTTTCCCGAGGTATCTAATGATGCTTCGTTAACTAGTGGTTCCAAAAATGATAGAACTACATCGTAGATATTTTTTATGCTACGTAGATCAATGATAACACTTGGATTACTGTCTTGGCGCAGGGACAGGTCATCGATGTAACATCTTATCGTACTAGTACACCACTCTATAGCTTTCATTTTGTCATTCATTTTAGAAAAACATCTAGTAAGCAGTTTGAATATGATGCAAAACTTCACGTCATCGTCAGATTCTTCCACTTGTTCCAACAATTCTAATACAGTTTTGGAAGGATCACATTTTTCTACCACAGCGTATAATATCATTGAACAGCATTCAAACTTATCTCTATTATATTTCACATTTTCTGTAGTAAGATGCGACGATACGTTTGGTACAATGTCCCACGAGTATTCTTTAACAATTTCATCGTTTTGATTGCCTTCAAATAGGCTTAGAGCCTCTTTAAACTTGTTCTCATTCAAGCAATCATTTAACTTGTTAATAAAATGGTTTGTCAAGTCAACCTCAGCTTCAGACATTTTTTCACACAATCTATTGTGTAAATTTCATGAGGTCAATAATATTCTTTGGAACAGTCTTAAGTCACAAATTGTCGAAAAAGTAGTGACAACATAACCTCCTCTCTTCGCGTATTCGATGTTGTCAGATATACCGATCCACGACAGACGAATGAGAGTGCAAAATCATAGGATTATTTTGGTAGAGGATAAGACAGACCACGTCGCTATAGAAATATTAACATCTTTATACTTCGCCTGGGATGTCGGTAAGAACAGTATAAATAAAATCTTTACATATTCCTTGCCCGCGTAAAATATATAACATAAATATTGCGCAAACAAATGCAATCATCCAACATATCTTAGAGTTTGGGTAATATTATCGTTGTAAATGGAATAATTCGTTCACAAATATCAATGACAAACGTCAAGATGAAACTGATGATGCTTATGAATTGTGCCTACACCAGATGGTGCATTCTTAGTTAGAGACTCGTCGGATGATAGGTTTGCTCTTTGTTCAATTTACAGTCGAACCTGGGCACGGGAAGACCTTTGAAACAGTATAATATTGTTCATTTCTTTCCATTCTATTGTGAAAACATGCGCAAGATCTGAAGTATAAATCTTCTATAACTCCAATTACTTGCCACGTTTAGATGCGTTATTTTTCTTCTAGATTTCGCAGTACCAAAGTACAAAGCTTTTGTAACTCGAATTTTCGTTCGTTCCCCTTGATTACCCGAAATCTTCGATACGTTAAAACCTCCATAATTCGAGGGTGTTTGCCCTTCCCTTGCGAATCGTGTTACCGAGGTTCGACTGGTATTATCAAGATAAACGTAATTGTAAGACGTAAATACTTATATATTTTTTGTTTATGAAACAGATACGTCCTGACGCTTAGCTTTAAATCATCTGGGAAATTACTCCATGCTCGCATGGAACACAGCGGTGGTTTATTTTCTTTATGCAACCAAAGTGAAAGTGAAGGTTTTAGTTCGGTAGCTGATTTAATTGACTATTCTGTAAATTTTAGTCAGTCGGCTGTTTTCTGCTATTCACGGCCAAAATACCCCGGCCACCCATCTTTTCCTGTTAGGCTAACGAAACCAGTAAGCAGGTTTACGCAAGTTCGAAGTTTGCAATATCTTTGTCGTTTCGTCATACGGCAAAACACTAGATTGGACAATATTAATAAGCTGCCTTTGCCAAAAACTATTAAGGGGTATATCGAAGAATCACATTATTAAAATCGCCTTTCGCGAAAAGGAAAAAAGAATTGTTGAAGTTGAAAGTATTAATACTTTTGTATTGTACAGAGATAACTTAACAAAAGATTAGATATGATTTTTTTTTTTTAAACCATTGACATGTCATTAATAGATCGTTGAGTTTTTTACGTTTTAGCTATACCAGTTATATATATATATATATATATATATATATATATATTTATATCGGTTTCAGTGATATTGATAAGAAATATCTGAAGTAGTCTAGATAATTTCAAATTGCATGGATCGTATTAATGTAAAGTACGTTATATACTTTTGAACGTAATGTGAGGTTTTCAATATATGGAGTACTGGCTGTGTAAATATATTTTTGATAATTAATATAATTGTCTGCTCAATCGAATGATAAGGATGAAAACGTTGATCTCCTCTTGTCCAATGGAGACACAATAGATTAATTTTGTATAAAACCAGACTATTGTCTACCACATGACAATATTGCAGGGTAATTGTTACATACTATTAAATCTATATTTCTGACAGTTTATGATATCTTTATATCTTGCACAGAAGTAAGACATAGTTATTAAGCTTGATCTTAAATGTACAGAACTTGTTATAATATATTGTACTAAAATATATTAGTCACCATTGTTAATTCAACCGAACAGTATTTCCTTTTTCAATATTACCATTGCATAAACTAAAGGCACATACGTAAATCTTTTAAATATATGTTTATTTATAACAAATAAACTTGGACAATTACTTCTTGCTCCTCTATTAAATAGTCTATGTTTTATTCTTTTTGTTTCTTCTACCTATTCCAATTCAGACCAAGTATATTACGTGCCTATTAATAAACAAAAGAAAACGGGTAGATGTTACAAAAATATGTAATTCATATATTATAATGAGCAACGCTTGCAATTTTAAATACAAACCGTGACAAAAGCAGCAGTCGCTGCTTCGGTAGCGCGATTTAGAGCTTGATCTGGTAAAACTATATCAGAAGTTGTTGTCAAGATTGAGTGAATCTGAGTTGCATCCTTTATTCGCCTTTCCAAGAAATTCCACGTTCTTTCATGATCTTGGCTGCTATCTTGCAGCATGAACAACTCGGTAGTCTTATAAATACCTGCTAATACTACCCTTCTAGTATACCAGTTGATCTGTTTAAACAAAATTTCCATCCAAAATACAAAAGCATATGGGATTATATAAAAATAATACGAGCGTTCTTACATCAACTGATCTATCACCGGCATAATAACTAATGTCATCTACTAACGTAAGTAAATTAGCTAGCGACATTGGTACATTAGGTGGAAGTGCCATCAGGGCTAAAGCTTGTGGCCATGTTTTCTTAAATGGAATCACCATTCTGAGCCTCGTCTCAACAGCATCACGTACTTGCAACTCGAAAGCCTTTCTTTCTTTGCAACCCTCAATAGCAGAAGCTTGTTCCTTAAGAATTTTATTTAACTCCTTGTTGCACATTAAGTAGAAATACTGCACCAAATCGGCGCCCCGATTTGGGAACAACCCATGAATCACACCAGGATATCCGATAGATTCAGCACCTTTGGTACATAATTTTTCATTAGATTCTTTCTATTCATTATTTGCATTATGCATTAAGAGTAATGAAATAATAATTCTTACAAGATTGAAACTAAAAGTAATGTGTAAACATTAGGGATCACTCGCAGAAAGAATGTAATTCTGATTCATCTACTTAACTGAAAAACTTTTACAATTTACCAGCACTGATGGCTTGCTGGCTCCATCCCAGATCGTGAACATATGTCAATGAGGCAACAAGAATTTTCGATTTGATATTCTTCTCGTAATCTTCATCGCTTTCCCTGCTATGTTCCTCACTTGATTGTTGTGCATTAACATTTACAGTTTGATCTGAGAGTAATGCTCTATAGGTCCATAAACTTCTAAAACCTATTAAAAATGAAAGTAATTTTGAGCATCTTATTTTACTTGGAATATAGCAAATGAAATTGTGATATAGCAAATTATGGGGCATAATCAATACAAATGAAATATAAATCAAGAATAACTTTATTTTGTCAGAACTAATATACACTTCATAAATGTACAACTATTATTCCAAAAGTATACGATTACTACTGTGCAATTTGAAAGGATTATTAACGATACATTCGTTGACCCTAATTAAAATGCTTTCCGCTACGTCAAGACCATTTAATGCTTGATAGCAATAGGATATTTTGTCTGAAAGCGGAATTGCTGGAAATGTTTCACCTCCGATAGTCATAGTTACTTCGGCGCTCCCATTTTCTAATTCTACATTTTTGGATGTCCTGTGAGTTTTCCTTTGCGTCTCTAAACCTTTTACCTTTACCTTCCAGTATACTCTGCACAGATTTATTGCTTCTCTTAATGGTTCTAAGAAATAATTTTGAAGTTTCTCAACTAGATACCAAATTCCAGTTTGATTGTGCATATCTCTTAAAAATAGAAACCTTAATAGATTTAAGCTTGCAATTATTTCATCTGATAATTCCACTATATCTGATCTACTACCATGTGGCAAATTACAAGCCAATTTAATCAGAGATTCTAGATTTTTACCAAGAAAGTGTGGTATAGGAGGTGTTGCTTTTAGACATTCAATAACAAAACCTTTGAATATTCCAGTGATCAAACTAAGTACACCAGAATGTTCATTGGTTTGGTATAAATGCAAAATAATAAGATATCTAGCTTCCATGTCGAACATTTCAATGTATTCTTGAAATACAGATAAAGCTTTCCTCCTTTCTTCATCAATACTATTATAAATCATTATTGTCACAAGTTTTTCGAACAAATGTGTATAAATATTTAATTTCAATAATTGCAATGTTAAGGAATGGTTTGTCATTTTTCTCAAAAGTTGTTCCATAAGATCCAAGCCCTTTTCAGTGGTTTCCTGTTCTTGAAGTAGTGTAATTATATGATATGTACACGATTCAAAGATATATTTGGTATCGTATACCTGTGGCACTTTCTCCCATAAATGCAACTTTGTTACAATATAAAAGTAAAAGTTTGCATAGGCCAAATCCGGAACATTTTTGTCCAATTCGAAAAGCATCACTTTAAGATTTGTGCTTTCTTCTTCCATGTTTCTATCTTTATAACTTGCCTGCTTACTTCTCATGATTGCAACATTTAAAAACCATAGCAAATCACTGGTAACACGACTCACAAGCATTACTATTTTTTCGGGCAAGGCTGGTTCTGGATGTGATTCTAATTCCTTCTCTTGCAGATAACACAATGGTTCCCCCAATAAAAAAATTAGGATACTCGCAAGATAATCTCTTAACTCAACAGATTTTCCCGAGGTATCTAATGATGCTTCGTTAACTAGTGGTTCCAAAAATGATAGAACTACATCGTAGATATTTTTTATGCTACGTAGATCAATGATAACACTTGGATTACTGTCTTGGCGCAGGGACAGGTCATCGATGTAACATCTTATCGTACTAGTACACCACTCTATAGCTTTCATTTTGTCATTCATTTTAGAAAAACATCTAGTAAGCAGTTTGAATATGATGCAAAACTTCACGTCATCGTCAGATTCTTCCACTTGTTCCAACAATTCTAATACAGTTTTGGAAGGATCACATTTTTCTACCACAGCGTATAATATCATTGAACAGCATTCAAACTTATCTCTATTATATTTCACATTTTCTGTAGTAAGATGCGACGATACGTTTGGTACAATGTCCCACGAGTATTCTTTAACAATTTCATCGTTTTGATTGCCTTCAAATAGGCTTAGAGCCTCTTTAAACTTGTTCTCATTCAAGCAATCATTTAACTTGTTAATAAAATGGTTTGTCAAGTCAACCTCAGCTTCAGACATTTTTTCACACAATCTATTGTGTAAATTTCATGAGGTCAATAATATTCTTTGGAACAGTCTTAAGTCACAAATTGTCGAAAAAGTAGTGACAACATAACCTCCTCTCTTCGCGTATTCGATGTTGTCAGATATACCGATCCACGACAGACGAATGAGAGTGCAAAATCATAGGATTATTTTGGTAGAGGATAAGACAGACCACGTCGCTATAGAAATATTAACATCTTTATACTTCGCCTGGGATGTCGGTAAGAACAGTATAAATAAAATCTTTACATATTCCTTGCCCGCGTAAAATATATAACATAAATATTGCGCAAACAAATGCAATCATCCAACATATCTTAGAGTTTGGGTAATATTATCGTTGTAAATGGAATAATTCGTTCACAAATATCAATGACAAACGTCAAGATGAAACTGATGATGCTTATGAATTGTGCCTACACCAGATGGTGCATTCTTAGTTAGAGACTCGTCGGATGATAGGTTTGCTCTTTGTTCAATTTACAGTCGAACCTGGGCACGGGAAGACCTTTGAAACAGTATAATATTGTTCATTTCTTTCCATTCTATTGTGAAAACATGCGCAAGATCTGAAGTATAAATCTTCTATAACTCCAATTACTTGCCACGTTTAGATGCGTTATTTTTCTTCTAGATTTCGCAGTACCAAAGTACAAAGCTTTTGTAACTCGAATTTTCGTTCGTTCCCCTTGATTACCCGAAATCTTCGATACGTTAAAACCTCCATAATTCGAGGGTGTTTGCCCTTCCCTTGCGAATCGTGTTACCGAGGTTCGACTGGTATTATCAAGATAAACGTAATTGTAAGACGTAAATACTTATATATTTTTTGTTTATGAAACAGATACGTCCTGACGCTTAGCTTTAAATCATCTGGGAAATTACTCCATGCTCGCATGGAACACAGCGGTGGTTTATTTTCTTTATGCAACCAAAGTGAAAGTGAAGGTTTTAGTTCGGTAGCTGATTTAATTGACTATTCTGTAAATTTTAGTCAGTCGGCTGTTTTCTGCTATTCACGGCCAAAATACCCCGGCCACCCATCTTTTCCTGTTAGGCTAACGAAACCAGTAAGCAGGTTTACGCAAGTTCGAAGTTTGCAATATCTTTGTCGTTTCGTCATACGGCAAAACACTAGATTGGACAATATTAATAAGCTGCCTTTGCCAAAAACTATTAAGGGGTATATCGAAGAATCACATTATTAAAATCGCCTTTCGCGAAAAGGAAAAAAGAATTGTTGAAGTTGAAAGTATTAATACTTTTGTATTGTACAGAGATAACTTAACAAAAGATTAGATATGATTTTTTTTTTTTAAACCATTGACATGTCATTAATAGATCGTTGAGTTTTTTACGTTTTAGCTATACCAGTTATATACATATATATATATATATATATATATATATATATATATATATATATCGGTTTCAGTGATATTGATAAGAAATATCTGAAGTAGTCTAGATAATTTCAAATTGCATGGATCGTATTAATGTAAAGTACGTTATATACTTTTGAACGTAATGTGAGGTTTTCAATATATGGAGTACTGGCTGTGTAAATATATTTTTGATAATTAATATAATTGTCTGCTCAATCGAATGATAAGGATGAAAACGTTGATCTCCTCTTGTCCAATGGAGACACAATAGATTAATTTTGTATAAAACCAGACTATTGTCTACCACATGACAATATTGCAGGGTAATTGTTACATACTATTAAATCTATATTTCTGACAGTTTATGATATCTTTATATCTTGCACAGAAGTAAGACATAGTTATTAAGCTTGATCTTAAATGTACAGAACTTGTTATAATATATTGTACTAAAATATATTAGTCACCATTGTTAATTCAACCGAACAGTATTTCCTTTTTCAATATTACCATTGCATAAACTAAAGGCACATACGTAAATCTTTTAAATATATGTTTATTTATAACAAATAAACTTGGACAATTACTTCTTGCTCCTCTATTAAATAGTCTATGTTTTATTCTTTTTGTTTCTTCTACCTATTCCAATTCAGACCAAGTATATTACGTGCCTATTAATAAACAAAAGAAAACGGGTAGATGTTACAAAAATATGTAATTCATATATTATAATGAGCAACGCTTGCAATTTTAAATACAAACCGTGACAAAAGCAGCAGTCGCTGCTTCGGTAGCGCGATTTAGAGCTTGATCTGGTAAAACTATATCAGAAGTTGTTGTCAAGATTGAGTGAATCTGAGTTGCATCCTTTATTCGCCTTTCCAAGAAATTCCACGTTCTTTCATGATCTTGGCTGCTATCTTGCAGCATGAACAACTCGGTAGTCTTATAAATACCTGCTAATACTACCCTTCTAGTATACCAGTTGATCTGTTTAAACAAAATTTCCATCCAAAATACAAAAGCATATGGGATTATATAAAAATAATACGAGCGTTCTTACATCAACTGATCTATCACCGGCATAATAACTAATGTCATCTACTAACGTAAGTAAATTAGCTAGCGACATTGGTACATTAGGTGGAAGTGCCATCAGGGCTAAAGCTTGTGGCCATGTTTTCTTAAATGGAATCACCATTCTGAGCCTCGTCTCAACAGCATCACGTACTTGCAACTCGAAAGCCTTTCTTTCTTTGCAACCCTCAATAGCAGAAGCTTGTTCCTTAAGAATTTTATTTAACTCCTTGTTGCACATTAAGTAGAAATACTGCACCAAATCGGCGCCCCGATTTGGGAACAACCCATGAATCACACCAGGATATCCGATAGATTCAGCACCTTTGGTACATAATTTTTCATTAGATTCTTTCTATTCATTATTTGCATTATGCATTAAGAGTAATGAAATAATAATTCTTACAAGATTGAAACTAAAAGTAATGTGTAAACATTAGGGATCACTCGCAGAAAGAATGTAATTCTGATTCATCTACTTAACTGAAAAACTTTTACAATTTACCAGCACTGATGGCTTGCTGGCTCCATCCCAGATCGTGAACATATGTCAATGAGGCAACAAGAATTTTCGATTTGATATTCTTCTCGTAATCTTCATCGCTTTCCCTGCTATGTTCCTCACTTGATTGTTGTGCATTAACATTTACAGTTTGATCTGAGAGTAATGCTCTATAGGTCCATAAACTTCTAAAACCTATTAAAAATGAAAGTAATTTTGAGCATCTTATTTTACTTGGAATATAGCAAATGAAATTGTGATATAGCAAATTATGGGGCATAATCAATACAAATGAAATATAAATCAAGAATAACTTTATTTTGTCAGAACTAATATACACTTCATAAATGTACAACTATTATTCCAAAAGTATACGATTACTACTGTGCAATTTGAAAGGATTATTAACGATACATTCGTTGACCCTAATTAAAATGCTTTCCGCTACGTCAAGACCATTTAATGCTTGATAGCAATAGGATATTTTGTCTGAAAGCGGAATTGCTGGAAATGTTTCACCTCCGATAGTCATAGTTACTTCGGCGCTCCCATTTTCTAATTCTACATTTTTGGATGTCCTGTGAGTTTTCCTTTGCGTCTCTAAACCTTTTACCTTTACCTTCCAGTATACTCTGCACAGATTTATTGCTTCTCTTAATGGTTCTAAGAAATAATTTTGAAGTTTCTCAACTAGATACCAAATTCCAGTTTGATTGTGCATATCTCTTAAAAATAGAAACCTTAATAGATTTAAGCTTGCAATTATTTCATCTGATAATTCCACTATATCTGATCTACTACCATGTGGCAAATTACAAGCCAATTTAATCAGAGATTCTAGATTTTTACCAAGAAAGTGTGGTATAGGAGGTGTTGCTTTTAGACATTCAATAACAAAACCTTTGAATATTCCAGTGATCAAACTAAGTACACCAGAATGTTCATTGGTTTGGTATAAATGCAAAATAATAAGATATCTAGCTTCCATGTCGAACATTTCAATGTATTCTTGAAATACAGATAAAGCTTTCCTCCTTTCTTCATCAATACTATTATAAATCATTATTGTCACAAGTTTTTCGAACAAATGTGTATAAATATTTAATTTCAATAATTGCAATGTTAAGGAATGGTTTGTCATTTTTCTCAAAAGTTGTTCCATAAGATCCAAGCCCTTTTCAGTGGTTTCCTGTTCTTGAAGTAGTGTAATTATATGATATGTACACGATTCAAAGATATATTTGGTATCGTATACCTGTGGCACTTTCTCCCATAAATGCAACTTTGTTACAATATAAAAGTAAAAGTTTGCATAGGCCAAATCCGGAACATTTTTGTCCAATTCGAAAAGCATCACTTTAAGATTTGTGCTTTCTTCTTCCATGTTTCTATCTTTATAACTTGCCTGCTTACTTCTCATGATTGCAACATTTAAAAACCATAGCAAATCACTGGTAACACGACTCACAAGCATTACTATTTTTTCGGGCAAGGCTGGTTCTGGATGTGATTCTAATTCCTTCTCTTGCAGATAACACAATGGTTCCCCCAATAAAAAAATTAGGATACTCGCAAGATAATCTCTTAACTCAACAGATTTTCCCGAGGTATCTAATGATGCTTCGTTAACTAGTGGTTCCAAAAATGATAGAACTACATCGTAGATATTTTTTATGCTACGTAGATCAATGATAACACTTGGATTACTGTCTTGGCGCAGGGACAGGTCATCGATGTAACATCTTATCGTACTAGTACACCACTCTATAGCTTTCATTTTGTCATTCATTTTAGAAAAACATCTAGTAAGCAGTTTGAATATGATGCAAAACTTCACGTCATCGTCAGATTCTTCCACTTGTTCCAACAATTCTAATACAGTTTTGGAAGGATCACATTTTTCTACCACAGCGTATAATATCATTGAACAGCATTCAAACTTATCTCTATTATATTTCACATTTTCTGTAGTAAGATGCGACGATACGTTTGGTACAATGTCCCACGAGTATTCTTTAACAATTTCATCGTTTTGATTGCCTTCAAATAGGCTTAGAGCCTCTTTAAACTTGTTCTCATTCAAGCAATCATTTAACTTGTTAATAAAATGGTTTGTCAAGTCAACCTCAGCTTCAGACATTTTTTCACACAATCTATTGTGTAAATTTCATGAGGTCAATAATATTCTTTGGAACAGTCTTAAGTCACAAATTGTCGAAAAAGTAGTGACAACATAACCTCCTCTCTTCGCGTATTCGATGTTGTCAGATATACCGATCCACGACAGACGAATGAGAGTGCAAAATCATAGGATTATTTTGGTAGAGGATAAGACAGACCACGTCGCTATAGAAATATTAACATCTTTATACTTCGCCTGGGATGTCGGTAAGAACAGTATAAATAAAATCTTTACATATTCCTTGCCCGCGTAAAATATATAACATAAATATTGCGCAAACAAATGCAATCATCCAACATATCTTAGAGTTTGGGTAATATTATCGTTGTAAATGGAATAATTCGTTCACAAATATCAATGACAAACGTCAAGATGAAACTGATGATGCTTATGAATTGTGCCTACACCAGATGGTGCATTCTTAGTTAGAGACTCGTCGGATGATAGGTTTGCTCTTTGTTCAATTTACAGTCGAACCTGGGCACGGGAAGACCTTTGAAACAGTATAATATTGTTCATTTCTTTCCATTCTATTGTGAAAACATGCGCAAGATCTGAAGTATAAATCTTCTATAACTCCAATTACTTGCCACGTTTAGATGCGTTATTTTTCTTCTAGATTTCGCAGTACCAAAGTACAAAGCTTTTGTAACTCGAATTTTCGTTCGTTCCCCTTGATTACCCGAAATCTTCGATACGTTAAAACCTCCATAATTCGAGGGTGTTTGCCCTTCCCTTGCGAATCGTGTTACCGAGGTTCGACTGGTATTATCAAGATAAACGTAATTGTAAGACGTAAATACTTATATATTTTTTGTTTATGAAACAGATACGTCCTGACGCTTAGCTTTAAATCATCTGGGAAATTACTCCATGCTCGCATGGAACACAGCGGTGGTTTATTTTCTTTATGCAACCAAAGTGAAAGTGAAGGTTTTAGTTCGGTAGCTGATTTAATTGACTATTCTGTAAATTTTAGTCAGTCGGCTGTTTTCTGCTATTCACGGCCAAAATACCCCGGCCACCCATCTTTTCCTGTTAGGCTAACGAAACCAGTAAGCAGGTTTACGCAAGTTCGAAGTTTGCAATATCTTTGTCGTTTCGTCATACGGCAAAACACTAGATTGGACAATATTAATAAGCTGCCTTTGCCAAAAACTATTAAGGGGTATATCGAAGAATCACATTATTAAAATCGCCTTTCGCGAAAAGGAAAAAAGAATTGTTGAAGTTGAAAGTATTAATACTTTTGTATTGTACAGAGATAACTTAACAAAAGATTAGATATGATTTTTTTTTTTTAAACCATTGACATGTCATTAATAGATCGTTGAGTTTTTTACGTTTTAGCTATACCAGTTATATACATATATATATATATATATATATATATATATATATATATATATATATATCGGTTTCAGTGATATTGATAAGAAATATCTGAAGTAGTCTAGATAATTTCAAATTGCATGGATCGTATTAATGTAAAGTACGTTATATACTTTTGAACGTAATGTGAGGTTTTCAATATATGGAGTACTGGCTGTGTAAATATATTTTTGATAATTAATATAATTGTCTGCTCAATCGAATGATAAGGATGAAAACGTTGATCTCCTCTTGTCCAATGGAGACACAATAGATTAATTTTGTATAAAACCAGACTATTGTCTACCACATGACAATATTGCAGGGTAATTGTTACATACTATTAAATCTATATTTCTGACAGTTTATGATATCTTTATATCTTGCACAGAAGTAAGACATAGTTATTAAGCTTGATCTTAAATGTACAGAACTTGTTATAATATATTGTACTAAAATATATTAGTCACCATTGTTAATTCAACCGAACAGTATTTCCTTTTTCAATATTACCATTGCATAAACTAAAGGCACATACGTAAATCTTTTAAATATATGTTTATTTATAACAAATAAACTTGGACAATTACTTCTTGCTCCTCTATTAAATAGTCTATGTTTTATTCTTTTTGTTTCTTCTACCTATTCCAATTCAGACCAAGTATATTACGTGCCTATTAATAAACAAAAGAAAACGGGTAGATGTTACAAAAATATGTAATTCATATATTATAATGAGCAACGCTTGCAATTTTAAATACAAACCGTGACAAAAGCAGCAGTCGCTGCTTCGGTAGCGCGATTTAGAGCTTGATCTGGTAAAACTATATCAGAAGTTGTTGTCAAGATTGAGTGAATCTGAGTTGCATCCTTTATTCGCCTTTCCAAGAAATTCCACGTTCTTTCATGATCTTGGCTGCTATCTTGCAGCATGAACAACTCGGTAGTCTTATAAATACCTGCTAATACTACCCTTCTAGTATACCAGTTGATCTGTTTAAACAAAATTTCCATCCAAAATACAAAAGCATATGGGATTATATAAAAATAATACGAGCGTTCTTACATCAACTGATCTATCACCGGCATAATAACTAATGTCATCTACTAACGTAAGTAAATTAGCTAGCGACATTGGTACATTAGGTGGAAGTGCCATCAGGGCTAAAGCTTGTGGCCATGTTTTCTTAAATGGAATCACCATTCTGAGCCTCGTCTCAACAGCATCACGTACTTGCAACTCGAAAGCCTTTCTTTCTTTGCAACCCTCAATAGCAGAAGCTTGTTCCTTAAGAATTTTATTTAACTCCTTGTTGCACATTAAGTAGAAATACTGCACCAAATCGGCGCCCCGATTTGGGAACAACCCATGAATCACACCAGGATATCCGATAGATTCAGCACCTTTGGTACATAATTTTTCATTAGATTCTTTCTATTCATTATTTGCATTATGCATTAAGAGTAATGAAATAATAATTCTTACAAGATTGAAACTAAAAGTAATGTGTAAACATTAGGGATCACTCGCAGAAAGAATGTAATTCTGATTCATCTACTTAACTGAAAAACTTTTACAATTTACCAGCACTGATGGCTTGCTGGCTCCATCCCAGATCGTGAACATATGTCAATGAGGCAACAAGAATTTTCGATTTGATATTCTTCTCGTAATCTTCATCGCTTTCCCTGCTATGTTCCTCACTTGATTGTTGTGCATTAACATTTACAGTTTGATCTGAGAGTAATGCTCTATAGGTCCATAAACTTCTAAAACCTATTAAAAATGAAAGTAATTTTGAGCATCTTATTTTACTTGGAATATAGCAAATGAAATTGTGATATAGCAAATTATGGGGCATAATCAATACAAATGAAATATAAATCAAGAATAACTTTATTTTGTCAGAACTAATATACACTTCATAAATGTACAACTATTATTCCAAAAGTATACGATTACTACTGTGCAATTTGAAAGGATTATTAACGATACATTCGTTGACCCTAATTAAAATGCTTTCCGCTACGTCAAGACCATTTAATGCTTGATAGCAATAGGATATTTTGTCTGAAAGCGGAATTGCTGGAAATGTTTCACCTCCGATAGTCATAGTTACTTCGGCGCTCCCATTTTCTAATTCTACATTTTTGGATGTCCTGTGAGTTTTCCTTTGCGTCTCTAAACCTTTTACCTTTACCTTCCAGTATACTCTGCACAGATTTATTGCTTCTCTTAATGGTTCTAAGAAATAATTTTGAAGTTTCTCAACTAGATACCAAATTCCAGTTTGATTGTGCATATCTCTTAAAAATAGAAACCTTAATAGATTTAAGCTTGCAATTATTTCATCTGATAATTCCACTATATCTGATCTACTACCATGTGGCAAATTACAAGCCAATTTAATCAGAGATTCTAGATTTTTACCAAGAAAGTGTGGTATAGGAGGTGTTGCTTTTAGACATTCAATAACAAAACCTTTGAATATTCCAGTGATCAAACTAAGTACACCAGAATGTTCATTGGTTTGGTATAAATGCAAAATAATAAGATATCTAGCTTCCATGTCGAACATTTCAATGTATTCTTGAAATACAGATAAAGCTTTCCTCCTTTCTTCATCAATACTATTATAAATCATTATTGTCACAAGTTTTTCGAACAAATGTGTATAAATATTTAATTTCAATAATTGCAATGTTAAGGAATGGTTTGTCATTTTTCTCAAAAGTTGTTCCATAAGATCCAAGCCCTTTTCAGTGGTTTCCTGTTCTTGAAGTAGTGTAATTATATGATATGTACACGATTCAAAGATATATTTGGTATCGTATACCTGTGGCACTTTCTCCCATAAATGCAACTTTGTTACAATATAAAAGTAAAAGTTTGCATAGGCCAAATCCGGAACATTTTTGTCCAATTCGAAAAGCATCACTTTAAGATTTGTGCTTTCTTCTTCCATGTTTCTATCTTTATAACTTGCCTGCTTACTTCTCATGATTGCAACATTTAAAAACCATAGCAAATCACTGGTAACACGACTCACAAGCATTACTATTTTTTCGGGCAAGGCTGGTTCTGGATGTGATTCTAATTCCTTCTCTTGCAGATAACACAATGGTTCCCCCAATAAAAAAATTAGGATACTCGCAAGATAATCTCTTAACTCAACAGATTTTCCCGAGGTATCTAATGATGCTTCGTTAACTAGTGGTTCCAAAAATGATAGAACTACATCGTAGATATTTTTTATGCTACGTAGATCAATGATAACACTTGGATTACTGTCTTGGCGCAGGGACAGGTCATCGATGTAACATCTTATCGTACTAGTACACCACTCTATAGCTTTCATTTTGTCATTCATTTTAGAAAAACATCTAGTAAGCAGTTTGAATATGATGCAAAACTTCACGTCATCGTCAGATTCTTCCACTTGTTCCAACAATTCTAATACAGTTTTGGAAGGATCACATTTTTCTACCACAGCGTATAATATCATTGAACAGCATTCAAACTTATCTCTATTATATTTCACATTTTCTGTAGTAAGATGCGACGATACGTTTGGTACAATGTCCCACGAGTATTCTTTAACAATTTCATCGTTTTGATTGCCTTCAAATAGGCTTAGAGCCTCTTTAAACTTGTTCTCATTCAAGCAATCATTTAACTTGTTAATAAAATGGTTTGTCAAGTCAACCTCAGCTTCAGACATTTTTTCACACAATCTATTGTGTAAATTTCATGAGGTCAATAATATTCTTTGGAACAGTCTTAAGTCACAAATTGTCGAAAAAGTAGTGACAACATAACCTCCTCTCTTCGCGTATTCGATGTTGTCAGATATACCGATCCACGACAGACGAATGAGAGTGCAAAATCATAGGATTATTTTGGTAGAGGATAAGACAGACCACGTCGCTATAGAAATATTAACATCTTTATACTTCGCCTGGGATGTCGGTAAGAACAGTATAAATAAAATCTTTACATATTCCTTGCCCGCGTAAAATATATAACATAAATATTGCGCAAACAAATGCAATCATCCAACATATCTTAGAGTTTGGGTAATATTAACGTTGTAAATGGAATAATTCGTTCACAAATATCAATGACAAACGTCAAGATGAAACTGATGATGCTTATGAATTGTGCCTACGAATTTTCGTATAGGTTACAAATACAGAAAAGGCGCTTACCGTTTATCGAGAGACCTTTTCGGATTAATAAAATACTAGACATGGCCATCTCAATAGTTTTAAATAAACTACTTGTTGCACATTTAAGCGGAATCGATGAAACCTCGATTATTATTATTTCTAGGCGAGAGATTCTTTTATAGAGGCACTTTGTGAATTGTCCTTTAATTTTTTAATCACTTACGAATCTGCCCATACGATCTTTTTATTCTGTTTATGCTTTTCTTTTACCCTTTTTTATATTTAACTTAACACAGTAATTAAAAATAAAACGCAACATGAAATGAAGAATAATTTATATATCCTGTCATAAAGAAACTAAATTTTCTTAATTAAAAGTTATTAAAACTACACCATTAATTTCTGTAGGTGGCACCAGTTGCAATCAAGGAAACTGTGTGCAACAAACTGCAGTGATCCCGTCTACATATGAGTTTGTTTATGCCAAAAATTGCAATAAAGTATCGTGAAAACAAAGCTACAAACAGGTTAAGGAAATTAAAGTGTTCGTGTTGTGCATTTAGTGTAAGCCAAACTGGAAATGGAAAATAGTGGTGAAAGTGGTGACGATGGTGGTCCATTAGGTCCGACTGCGTTTCTTGGTAGCGGTGGTGTTTCTGCATCATATATCAGTGTACAATCTGACGATATGGAAGGTAGGTTAAACGATGTTTTGAATATTCTTTGGGGCACAATTAAAAAATTGCATTTAATACTGGTCAATGTAAGATCGTCAAATTTGCAACGAAATTTGTTTTTGGTAGGAAAACTTTTTATGCATTTATCGTAAATGGGAATTTTCATCGATAATACTGTGTCAATTTTACTCACCTTTAACATAAAAAAAGTTTCAGATTATTCAATGGCATTGATATCGATATGCGTATACTTTTATTTATACATTTAGTGAATATTATTTCAGGAGTTAAAATCATGATAATCTGTAGAAGGTAAAAGAATAATCGCACAGAAAAGAAAAGTATAAACCAATCTACTATTATTTGAATATCAATTAAAGTGGAGATGAGAATAAAATTAAAGCTTTTGTTTCTGTACAGATGACCCTGAAAATACGGACGATTCTAACCATGGAGCGAGCGATCCTTTACAAGGTAGTGGTGGCAGCGGTGGCGTTGGACCTCTTCGCGAGCAAGACCGATTTCTTCCGATAGCAAACGTTGCAAAAATTATGAAAAGAGCAATACCAGAAGCAGGAAAGATAGCGAAGGATGCCCGTGAATGTGTTCAAGAATGTGTATCCGAATTTATATCTTTCATCACGTCCGAGGCAAGCGATCGGTGTCATATGGAGAAACGCAAGACTATTAATGGAGAAGACATTTTGTTTGCAATGACGACGCTTGGGTTCGATAACTATGTAGAACCATTAAAGGTATATCTACAAAAATATAGGGAGGCCACGAAAGGGGACAATCCCCCAGGTAGTGGTGCAGCTACGGGTAATGGTAAGACTGAACCACAAGGAGCTATATACGAAGATCAGCTGTTCGCTATTGCTGCGACTGCATCAAGTGCAACAACGTCCGACACACCTGTTATATACAGTTACACATCTACAGATCAAATGCAATTTCAACTTTCCTGATCACTGCGTGCTGAAGTGATGTTAATATAAATTATTTAATAAGAAATGCAGTTTATGGGACGATTATTTCGACTATGCGTGTATATTTTCGCGCAAAATTGCGTTTTTTAAAAGACTGTATAGTCAGTGTGAATGGTAAGCCGATCTTGTATCGTAAGGGTAGATGTGTGAATGTTCCTGAGATAAGCGAATGGAATTTAGGGAAATCCTTGTAAAGAAAGCATAAAATATGGAAGGAAATAAACCAGGAGACAGTTCAAAGGCTTATTGATAATTACACTGTTTTTTTTCTGTTTTTACTTTTTCAAACACGGTAGGGGTAGAAAAACATAGCCGATTGTTTATTTAACTATTATTTTTAAGCGCTAGTATTCGCATTTAAACTGTAATTTAGGCTGCGATCGTTTGTTTCTTTGTTCTTTTTTTCTTTCTTTTTGCGAAAACGGTTCAAAGTCGAATGGAGATAATATATTTTATGTTGGACAAGAACCGGCAGTAAATCGGCGTGTAGATTTCTCGTAGAAAACGTTCGTAATGGTGTTTTCACTCTGGTAATTGGGCAGGAGAGAGCAAGAGCTCGTGTGCTTTTGTTGTTGATGATGATGCAACGCCACTCGAGGACATAGCCGTGTGTTGTTGTTGTTGTGGCTGTTGTTGTTGCGCTGGGGATAAAAGTGAGGCGGTAGGCAATGTTCCAGCAGGACGAGCTTCCGTTTTCCTCACTTTTTCTTTCTTATCAGAAGCAACATGGCAAAACCGCCAGCGGCATTGGCCGCAATGACATAAACAGAGGCAGAGCAGCACCCGAAATAGGCAACACAGTAAACCGGCGCACAGTAGCGAAGGACCCACCAGCCTCAATTCCGGACTGAGGAATCCTTTCTCTCCAGTGCCGACAAACGAGATAACTAATCCGAGCGCTGTAGTTCCCAGCCCCGCATAAAGTACGGTATTCACTGCCGCACTAACTTCTCCTCTACGACGGATTGCGCTACTGCTTCCATCTTCTTCGTCATCTTCCCCGCTGCTTCCGTAACAATAGCTCGCGTCTCTTATCTGGAAAACGACATTGGTACTGTATCCGTTGTTCTACACTTTGTACAAAAAAGTAACACATTTAACGGTAATTATATACAAAGCCTTGAATACTTATTAACTATTTATTCACGTATGTTTACCCTGTTTCTTTTCATCCATCGTCGATGTGCTTCGCATTGTTTTGTCTTGTAACCATCTCCACGGCATCCGTGAGGTGACATAGGAGATAAAGGAAGGGGGGATGGTCTGCTGCATCCTTGCCATGCTGCTTTGCCAGGTCCTCCACCACACTGAAATTATTTTCTGTTCAGGTACTCCTGTTATGTATATTCATTTACTACTACGCTTAAGATCATTCAACATTTAAATGTCTATTATACTTTGGCTAATGAAATTTGCGATTAATCTAAGACATTAGATATTCTTTGACAGTTCTCTTAAAACTATTTTAAATATTATTTGTACTGTTGTACAAAATATAAATAAATGATAAATTTAAAAGCAATAATGTTATGATTATGTAATTTACATCTTTCTCTATCATTTAAAACATCTTCATTGAAGCAAACATCTATTATTCGTTGCAATGTTAACAGATAAATTTAATTAATGATTTTCTTCCTCGTTACTCAGCACATAAATAATAATATAAAAAACATGCATGCACGTACTAAATAGAATGTAGAAAAATTTGTATAAATGGAACCAATTGAGATTTGTATAAACGTTTATACGTACATGTATTGTAGAACTTGTCTACACAAGTACACTGTAATCATTGCATACTAATTAACAACAATAACAATTGATTAAGCGCAATTAGTAGCGGTTATCAACCTCTGGATGTGGAGTATAGTTTAGGGCGCATTGTAAAAGTTACAATTCTTTGCACCATAATATTAGCCAGAAGACTATTATTGTATACGTATACATGTCAATGCTTACAAAGCTCCCTCAAAGTATCCTTCTTTAAGATGAGAAATCACA
Organism: Nomada fucata; assembly: GCA_948146005.1. Lineage (NCBI taxonomy): Eukaryota > Metazoa > Arthropoda > Insecta > Hymenoptera > Apidae > Nomada > Nomada fucata. The sequence goes on along the minus strand of OX411278.1, from coordinate 30,055,793 downwards.
CAATCATTTATTACCTTCAGTTTTAAGTAATAATTCGTACCAGTAGTTATATATTTCATTGAATAGTCGATATGGAATGTCACACATATATAAGTTACCCTAAATATTCTTAACTAACGACCATATGTTTTGAGTATAAACAAAAGTTGATGCATAATAATATGGGAAACACGCATCTGTTCTATGATAAGAAAAAGTAGAAATAAAAAGGACACAAATCACGTATACACTACAATATAAATTTCTTGTTTCAAAAGGAGGTGTACAAAATTGATGCACAGATAATCAGCTATGAAAGCAGCAGTTACCCTTTGATGCCAATAGCTTACTGTCGAAGATACAGCGTATTGGATTGACTTGATACTTACCCCATAAACATACGATCGTGGGGGATATCGTGGAAGCGGTGGAATAAGTCTGGTGGCCAAGTTGGAGGGTAAATCTCTAAAGTTCACCGCCTTACCCCCCCGTAACCGTTGCTTCTCCCTTCTAATCAATAGAGCAGCCTGCATTCCGCTCATTCATTTGCCTGTTTTATTGATCGTTAAGATCTCACCCGCTCCTTCTGCTCCTCCTCCTCCTCCTCCTTATTTCTCTTTTCCACTTTTTTTTTTGTTTCTATACACCGTACAACTTAAACTTTTCTTTTATCCCTCCTTGAGCCCCAACAAAAATCCCCAAAACCACACGAGTTTCTCCTCAATAGCCTCCCAATTGCTATTGGTGCCAGGCACTACAACTTACTCCTAACATTGCACTGTCTGCCTCCAGCATAAGTCGATGCTTTGAATCCGCTGGTAGGAACCAGTAGGGACATGTTAATTACTAAAAAAATTACAATTTATGGATAACCAACTGACGAACCTGGGTGCCGCTCGAGGATGTGTTATCGCGGGTTTACATACGCCACCAGACAGCCGATCGATGGTGTGTTTTCCTAATATAAGTAAATAGGTGTGCCAGCAAGAAGATAGGTGCATAGTGCAACGAGGATTATCAGATACTTGAACAAAAGGAGACTTGCGAATAAGTATATGAATAGGGTACCTAGCAAGAGCGACTAGTGTGATAGAGAAAGAAGAAAAACCAGAGCTAATAGATATAGAGATACAGTGAGAAACGACCCTAGAGCGATTAGAATTACGGCTAGAACGATCTACCCACCTGTAGCTCCGAAGAAGATGGCGAAACTCGGAGATCGAGGATCGATGGCGGTGGGAATGGGAAGTTACTGGATTTAGTGGCGCAAGTAACCGAACTAGGCGACTCGAGGGACAACGGCGGTGGTGATATTGGGAAATGGATCGGTGAAACAGGTGCAACCTGCTGACACTTCTCGACATGACGACGTCGTTCGATGCCCGAGTGGAATGCAGATGACGGTGGTTGTGCCTGTGGTGTGGAAGATGGTGGAACAACGTGCGGACGAGCAAACTTGCTGGGGTGAAGGTGTTGATGGTGATGGTAGTGGTGCTGAGTAGCTGGGACCGTCTTCAGTCGTGACGGTATCGTACCCTCGGCGACACGTTTGTTTAGTTGCAGCCGTTTCTGCTTCCTCCTGTTCGCAATACTTGCGCCACCCGCAGCTGCGTACATTGCTCCGGACCCTGATTACACACTCTTCCCGGTTTAACGCCTTCGGGCTGGGCGTTCTTTCTGTTACGAGCTTAGATTCCTTTGCATCGTCTTCCTGTCTTTTTCCTCTGGAAAGGCAAGAAACATGACGGAAATCCGCCCGCTATCGGCGGCCGTCATTCTAATTCTACCACTATGTATTCTAGCGTGGAAGCATGTGACAAAGCTTTTTATTTACAGCGTGTATTTACATACATATGCGCACTAAATTACAAGTAGCAGCATATTATATGAGCTCTCTCTCTCTCCCTCTCTCTCTTCTTCTAAATGATCATTTTTAATGCTATTTGTTATTTAACGAATCTATTGACGGTTTCATTTTACTTTAGTTTAGCAATCGATGAGGTGATAAACTATCGATGCTAACTGTCTGCATTAGATTACACCTACAGCTAACTAATTTTTTAAGAAATAAAATACGTTTCAAGGGTGGAAGGATCGTTTTAGTAGAACGTAACATTACATATATAAAGTATGTAACTAATAAGTTCTATCGTTATATCAATCTGCAATTACTGGAAAAAGCATGCGATGTATAGACATCGATTATTGTATACATAAGTAGAATGTGAGGAATGTGATTGTTTATGAAGGTAGCATAACTTAAAAGAAATTTATCGCGATTTATTTTTTTCACGTAAGCTTCTTAAAAAAAAAACACGGAGATATGGTGTTGAGTTGGAAATACTAACTAAATATGTATAAATGAGAACATATACGCAGAAAATGGAAGTCTTTAAATAAAAATATCTACGCTTTATTTTACAGAACAAATTTGAAATGAAGTACAGAAACGCGTCTAGAAAATAAGTAGTTTTTTTTATGAAAAAAATATAGCAAACACAACTTATTACATTTTATACATAATATACAATATACTAAAATTTTGTTTGATTAAAACACGACTTTTGGTACTGATTTACCGAAATGACCTTTCCGTTTTACCTTTAACGTGTTCTAAATTTTTGAAATGAACACTACGATGAGAGTACCGCATTGACATCTTTCCGCCCTGCTCCTTGACCCATCAATGGGTCAAGAGGATCCGACACAAATCTAACAAATCGAAAAACCCTCTTCGTCCTCATTGTTTTTTGTCGTGACACGTTCTAGTTATCCCTTCCTATCTAACCCCTGACATTTTCCTTTTTTTTTACTCTTTCCTCCCCTTTCCCACCCACGGATCATCACATTCGTTTTGCGTAACCTTCCGCTATTCATCTCTATCTCCTACGGACTTTCCTTCCACCTTGTTCGATTTTCTATCTTCCTTCATGACTCGTATCAACCTTATTTTTCATTTTATAAATGGTTCGTCGTTTATGTGAAACCATAGAACGGAACACCTAAACAAATTAGTTGTGAGCAGTACAATAGCAATTGCAACGGATAATGTTGCACACTAAAATATTGAAGTTAATATTGAAGACAATATCAGTCGAATAATATGGGACAATGTAGTATTTGCAATAAAGCAAGCATCAAAGGTAATTACCGTGTACACATGACCGTGTATAAAATATCGGGGACAACAGACGAATGTATACACACATGCAATGATACGTGCGTGCGCGAAGCGAGTAAAAAAAAGGGTACATAAAGCAAATAAGTAAACGTGAAGTTTCGGAGAGAAAAAAAAAAGAATAAAATATATTGAAGGACCAAGAGGACCCACGGTGAGCACGAACTCGACGACAGATCGTCCTACTTGAGTAATTCCTAAAAAGAAAGAACATATACGAAGCGCGTAAAAAAAAATATAAAAGGCTGGCTGGTGGCCCACGGGCACGTTACATTTATTATTTCCCTCTTGCTTTTTTCTTTTCAAATGCAAGGAAAAACGCGCATTGGGACACAGAGCGGTTTGTACAATTAAAAAACGACGTCCAAACGGCGAGGGCGACGACGACGGAACACAATGAAGGCTACATTTATTTCTTTCTCTCTCATGCTCTCCCTCTCTTTCTCACTCTCAATCTCTCTCGCTCCCTCACCCTCTCGCAACACATACATTTATATTTTTCTCATTTTTTTTTTTAATTCTCGTTCATTATCGCATCGCTAGCAACTGCTGCAGCAACGTCGGCGGCGTATCGACGGCGACGGCAGCGACAGCAATAGCAAAGCAGGCATCAAAAAGTCAGCCAGCAACACACCAAAAGGCTGCGCGTACCAACGACTCTCAGGGGTAACCACTGCACCGTGTTCGACCTGCCTGCTTCTTTCTCTCTCTCTTTCTCTCTCTTTCTCTCTCTTTCTCCGTTCGCCTTGCTTCGACTATGTGGACGACATATTCTGTTCTTCGTTGTGCCTTTCTCTGCCCCCTACAGCGTATATCGAACTGAATCTTTTTTTTATATTTTATCTTGTAATTATACTTTTTCTTTTTCGTCCAGAGACACTGTGAACGATCACCGAGTAGTATTAAAGGGACACGCACGAACACAGATGCACCGACGACACAGGCACCAGAGAGGGTTTGGAAGGGGAGGTGGAGGCGGAGACGCGAGCCAAAGGGGATAACACGGGCCACGTAATCCAGGACACGATCCCCGCGTATGCACACGGTGCGTATCACTCGATCGTCGTAATTAACGCAGCCTCCATCGTTATCCCGCACTTCGTGGACGCACCCGTTATGTCCCGAGCAACCACCGACTGAGCACCGCGACCGACGGCGCGGTTACTTCTTTGCCCTCCTGCACGGCAAAACCCCCCTCCTGTTTCCATCGTCGCACGCGCGCTACGTCGCTCGATTATGCACGCCTTTCGTTCAATCGCCTTTGCGAATATCTGGACTTACTCAAGGCTGACTGAGACACATTCGGCGGCTAGATATGCATAATACGGCCCATTAGGCAGCCTACGAGCCGATGATTTATTATAGTATTTCGGTGTGAAATACTTTTTGCAGGGTGACCGTATATTCGCGATGACGGTTCGTCGATGTTTACCGTGCTGGCGCAAGCAAACGCGATGGCGCCTGATTTTTATTTTTCTACATGTGTGTCGCTTTTGATAGAATTAGTCACGCACGATGGACAGTTAACTGCTCAGGCTCGTTTCTGATTATTGAGTAAATTAATTCATCGAACTGGAGTAATGGTACTTTCAATAATGCACCGAATGCATTATACATACGTATATGTTACTTATGTAATGTATTATAGTTCAATTTCGAGTATGGATACAGGTTACGGGCGAAGTAATCGGTGTCGAAGTATTCGTTTGAATTGTATGAATTATTCTCGATTGAGTTCTAAAAGAAATTTGAATTATCGAGGGAATCCAATCGTTCACTCCTACAATAAATACTGACGCCGCAGTTTGTAGCTACGAATTATTTTTCTGGTCTGTGTCTGACATAACAGTACAGTGATCAACTAGGACACGTAAGTTGTATAATGCACTTCCGATCTGAAATGTTATATGTAATACTGTGCCCGCTTTGTGTTCTTATTTCGCTCGCGCTTGTACATATTTCGTATTCGATAATGTGCAAGGTTTCTGATTGTTTAAATACATTGAATTTACTATGAACGAACCATGCTAATAGTAATAATACAAATTTTCAAATCAGATCTTGATGCAAATGAAATTTTGTTATTGTTCGTTTACATAGACGCGTAAGGTATTCTATTGCATTTGTATTTCGTTTAAATGACATTGAACGTATATACATATATGCTACATATAAAATCACATGCGGGGTGGAACTCCTTACAGATTCTAGGGCAACCCGGTTTCGCACTTAGCCTCCCTTGTACCCGCTGCCAGGTTACCTCGCCCTCCCTACTTGCTCGAGTCGATATCCCGTGCTGCTTTTGACCTTTCACCTTTCCCGCGGTACCCTGATTCTGTGGCCGAGGGACAACCTGCCTTATCGACACGCGACGCTAACCCCGCATTTTATCTACCCTTATCTAACTGAATATTATTAATTGTGCTTATGCATATACATACATACGATAGTTAGAGGGCAAGTCATGAACTAAATTTGAGCTGTTTAATTTTGGTTTGAACATCTTATTTTTACAGTATTCGTTACGATCGTGTACCAGAAGTGGTATGGGAAAAATATATTTCTTTGGGCTTGACGCAGTTCTTATTTAAGGGATTCAAAAAGTGGTAATATAGTTTTTCGTGAATTATTGACTGACCCATTTATTAAAATCCTTTTGTTGCACTGCTGATGGAGGGGGATTGATAAATTCATACAAATATTGTTAATATATATGACATATTGTTTATTGCAACATTATGTTCCTTTCACATTAGCATATTTCAAAGCTAAATTTGCTCATATCAATTGAACTTAATTCGTCAAAGCACAAATGATATGATTATATGAACAGATATTTAGTTCTTCATCGTCGTTTTCTGCCTCCAGCTTTAAGTCTCATATCTCGTTGTCCTTTTCCTGCCTTAGGCTTCCTTGCACCTCTACTTTTTAATCCTTTTTTGCCTTTCTTCTTCTCTGCCTTAGCTGGTCTTGTTCTATAAAATAGAAATTTTCGAGTACACCGTTTTTCCTTGTTTGGTAATGTTTATAAAAATAAGGAAAACCCTTACTTCGGCATAGAGAAATCTTCACGAAGTATTTTGGTATTTCTTTTTAAAATATTATCAGCCAAATTTGTATTCCGTTTCTTTTCATCATGTAAATTAGCTAGAACAGCTTCAGGCTTTCTCTTCATACCTGGCACTTGTTTTGCAATACCTTTAGCATCTTTTTCCTTTGGTAACCTGTGAATACCATATGACAATTCCATACAAACGAAATTAATATTGAACGTAATGATAATTTTTAAGTGGCAGGCCACGTAATTTACCTGTCTTGGAATTTGCCAACAGATGCTGTTGATGTACGCGCAATAGTCATAGCTTGCGAAAGTTGTTGCGAATCAGGAAAGTGTTCTTTAGTAGGGAGTCCTACTCTTGGAATCTTAACGTTCTTAGATTTTGCAATATTGTGTAATCTTTGCAGTTCATTCTTAGATCTTTTTTCTTGCTTTGCTGCCTTGGCAACTGCGAATGAATCCTCCATAGCTTTACCTTCATTATTAACTTCCACCAACCATTCCTTTTGTTCCTCAGCTTGGCTGCGTTTATAACCAAACGTAGGTATCCATTTCTATAAAAATATTAAAGCACTATAATGCCATGTTCTAACACAGTTCAGTTCATTGCAATTAGAGAACTTACCTGCAATTCGTCGTCCCACTTAAGCTTAGATCTATTTTTCTTCCTAGATACAATGCCCTTCTCTTTGGCAAACTTTTGCCATTTTGTCAAGGGTTTTGGCTTCGGAACGTGGCGAGAACGTGGTAACAGAAATTCTGCTTTTGGTAGTCTTGCCACTATCGCTTCATCTACCCGTTCCGTTGGAAGGCCCCAAATTTTATTAATCAGTAATTGCACGTTATCTCTTGTTAAACTTTGTAGATATTGTTCGGGCTGCGAGCTGCAATACATGGTGAAGTAATTAATATAAACGATATGAAATTCACGTACGATGTATTTGTATTGGGTAAAATATTTGTAGGTTACCCCAGAGTTTTTAAATCCAAAGCATTATAATCTAATGCTAAAAGTGTTCCCAAGTCTGTTTCAACTTCACCCTCCTTATTTACCACTGTCGATTTATATAAATCTTTCTTCTGCTTATCATTCTCCAAAATTGAATTAACAATATCCATTCTGTCAACGAACTGTTTACCTAAAAATAATTTTTCGAAATGAATGTCTGTGGCTTGGTTTATTTATAGTATAAATCTTTTAATTTTTTTTTTATCGTACTGCATACTTTGCACTCAGGTTTCGTGTAATAAGCACGAATATAGTATAACGACAGGGCAGTTGCAATGTTGTGAACCTCTGTTCTGCAACAGTTGTAACACGTGTATTAGAGGTTATGCTGACAAAATGTGATTTCCTCCGATGGCATGGGGCATGGAGGTGTGTTATTCACTTCGAGGCGTTTATAATTTCCGACAGAAACTATGCCTTCTTTTGATCCAAAGAAAAACAGATAAATATCGCGTTAGTAGTGTATTAAAGCCATAAGTTCTTTATATTTTACTTGAATATATAAATATTGTACGATATAGTATCGTGCTAATGTTTGTCCTCGCAGAACTGAAAGATACAGTTCGAATTCCTCCGTGGGAATTCAAGCGAAAACTAAACGATGCTATTACCGATGAACTTAATAGAAAGTTAGCCAACAAGGTAAGATATTGTGAATGATTGAAATTTATTACACACGATTTCATAGACAACATTAATTGAGACCAGTGTTAATTTCTTCAAGGTCTATTTGAATGTCGGCCTCTGTATTGCACTTCACGATATCACGAATATCGAGGAATCGTATATCTTCCCTGGTGATGGTGCATCTCATACCAAAGTAATATTTCGATTCATTGTGTTCCGTCCATTTATGGAAGAAGTTTTAATAGGGAAAATACGTAGCTGTAGCGTCGACGGTGTACATGGTAAAGTTTCATAGCATATACTATTTAATACTTAATTTAATTCATAACTTGCATACATCGTTATTTGTCTCCTCAGTCACGTTAGGATTTTTTGAGGATATTGTAATTCCGCCTCACAAATTGCAACATCCATCCAGGTTCGATCAAATGGAACAAGCATGGGTGTGGGAGTATGATACAGGAGATGGCGAGAAGCATGATTTGTTTATGGATGCAGGTAGGTTTAAGGAATATCAATTGCATCGATAATAGCAAAGTTAGAAGAAAAAAAAATGTCGTTCACAAGATAGTAATAATTGAAATGTTGCAGGAGAAATTATAAGGTTTAGAGTAGTCAGTGAAATGTTCACAGAAGCATTACCTACAGGACCGAATGTGTCCGGTGAGACTGAGAAATCGGAGGCCAAAAATATATCTCCGTATACCTTGGGAGTACGTATTATCGGATAATTAAGAAAATATTTAACCCGCTACATCAACTTTTGTGGCAAACAATTAATTATTTTAATTCTCTGTATCCTAGGGTGCCATTGATGAGCCAGGACTTGGGTTACTTACCTGGTGGGAGACTAGTTAAGAGTACAAAAATAAATTCAGATCAATAAATTTTTATTTCACAGCACATTCCATCATGTTATCATATATCACTCTTATGTGTTATAATAATATCAGTGAATCGAGTCGCATGCGACTCGTTCTCAGATAGAGCTTTCGACTGTGCGGGTATTATTTATATATTTAGTTTTGATTGGTAACAGAATTATTAATCATATATTTGTACAATATATACAAAGATGCTATGTGCTAAACATGTGATAACACGCAAAAAAATAATTTCAGTTCGGTAGAAGTCGAGGTGTTGCTGAAACGTTACACAGACGTTGTTCGATGGTACAAGTTTCAACATAAAAAAAACGTTTTGCACATGTCCAGCTGCAACGGCGGCGTAAAACTCCGTTTCAATATCTTACGTGCGGACTTGGGGCGTGGTGTGTGTGAGTGACACTGATCCGTTTTAAGTAACCGTCGAAATATTAAACAGTATTAAACACATAAAATTCGCCTTCTTCTATATTGCGATATATCGTTACATTTAATGAAAAAACATTCGAGAACTTAGCTAGATATAAGCGTTAAATGTAGGAAACATTAATTACATGACAGCAGAATATACGTAGAGAAAATATAAGTTAAAAACTTTTTTTTCCTTCTTATAGACAATACATAGATGTGCAATGATTTTAAACGTCCTTTTTCTCTTTTCTTGCGTACGCTTATTCAAAAACGCATATCGTCGAGTAAATAAAAAACAAACAAATCGCGAGCCGCAGTGGGTTCGTAAAAAAAGTATCTTCACACAACCGGAATGTTTTCTGCACATTTTTGCTTCTTTTTTTTCTTTATCTCATTCACCTGACTAGAAGATAGTAGCTGGTTTTCCTTTTCAAAGCAACGCGGTCTAATCGCGCGCGTTCGTAAAACGGTAAAGCGGGTTAAACAACGCCCTAAACATAGTCGAAGTACAACAATATACGTGTAATAAAAATTTATCACAGTTCTAACTGTTGTTGAGTCTGTCGTGTCGTGTCGTGTCGTCTCTACTTTTACCGTCTCGTACTCCTTTTTTTTATTTTTTTATGTTTTTTCTTTTTAGCGAGAAACTACTGTAGTTAAATAGTCTTTTCGTTTGCTTCTTTTTTGTTTCCTCTATCATCAAGCGGCGACGCGTGAAACTTTTCACGGTTTACAGAGCTTTCAACAGGCGCATACTTCATTGCTTTTTTTCGGACACTTTGTAATTTTTTCTTTTCTTGAAGGCTGTTGACAAAAATTAAAATAGAGAAACAACATAACGAATCGGACCGCCCCGGTCCGATCGAAAGTCTAACAACGGCGAATAAAGGAGTGCGATTCGTTTTAGGAGCTCCAGTGTATTAAAAATGCCTACGTGCTACCTTAGTGTTAACGTTTGCACGTTTTTAGGGGCTAGTGTTATTTTTTTTTCTTTTTATATCCTTTTTCCTTCCCTGTTATGTATTACAAGAGGAGAACATAGCGCGTGGTAATTTCAGCGTCTGGACGTCAATTGCATTCTTCCTATTCGTACGGTTCCTGTCGTTTTCTCTTATATAGTCGTACTCTTGCTTATTTTAATAAGGAAACCCTACAACTCACCCCTCCACGTTGGAATTTAAATGAGACTTGGGGGGGCCGGTCCAGAGATCCAATGACAATATTCTGCGGAACATTTCCTTTCGTTGCGCGTGTATACTTTACGAACAATTAAAATTGAACGTTAGCTAGCTTGTTAAATTGAAACCGTTTTAATCGGTGCACAAAGTATTCAGTTGATGAAGCATATTTTTCACAAAGGGAAAGTTATTCGTTCGAGTGCTACTGGGGCCAAGAATTTATGTCCATTTTCATTTTAAATGAGATATACTCCATATCATTTTATCTCGCAGTTGTCGCAATTCGTTTACCGATTTCTTTTCTCTTATTCGTGAACACAGTATTATGCATTTATCTACAACAAATATATATTACAGATATAGAACAAATATTCGTAACAAATATATTGTCTACGTACAGTATGCAATATTTCCTCTATGTATGGTGTGACATGTTACTTAAAATGAAAATGAACCAAACATTGCTAGCTTCTGATTTATTTAAAGTCTGCTTAGGAATCTCTTAATTCTCCGGCCTTTATTAATTAATCGCTTAAAAGAAATCGCGCATCGAAAAGACATGTTCAACAAAATCTCGTTACCCGTCTTCAGGATTCGCCCCCTCAAATTCCATTAAAATCTACGGTGGACCTTTGGTATAGGGCGTCCAACTAAGTATTGCTTTACGTGAAACATTTTTTTTTTTATGTTACTGTCCCGTTTCATAGGAATAGAAACGTCTTCTGAGTGAAACGCAACTGGAATCCACGGAGCTGGTTACCGTGTTCGTATACGGAATTATTTCGAATTTCGTGTATACTAATTACTCTATAATTAGGCAACGCGGCAGGTGTTCACGCAAGTAGTCAAAAAGCTCCTGAGACGTTCCTGGACAGTTTGTTAACTCTAGCTCTTGTAAATGTCGAAGCTGAATTAAGCTAGATAGTCCGCTACTGGTGAGCAATGGGCAGCCTGAAAGAAATGTTCACTTTTCAAATGTTTCGTACCTTAAAGAACAATACTATGTAAATAGAAATATATGTGTATACAGTGGGTGGTAAAATGATTACAATTGCACAAAAGCTATGTTTCAACTTTCTGCGCATTCTATTGAACAACTGCTAATTAAAAATTACGGAATGCAGAAACCGTGATACTATTATTTTTTTTTCATCATAAACACAGAAAACATACATTTTCGTTCTGTGGCTATAATAATTTGATCACCCACTGTATACATATACTTTTTATATTTATATATTTTTTTAACAGGATATACATTTTCCTCCATCGAGAATTACGAAATGATGAAATGACGACGACTGACTTTATTAGTCGGCGTCAAACTTTGAAACTTCGACTTGCAATGTAGGGCATCCTATAGTGCTGGCATTTGGTTAATCTTACCTGCCACGGAGAGTACTTGTAAGGATTTCATGCCGCACAAGCGCTTAAGTCCGAAGTCTCTAAGTAGTATACACCACCTCAAGAACAATGCGCTCAACGACGCCATTGTGGAGATGTAGCCCACACCTGTATCTGTGATGTGCATACACCTGAGCGGCAGAAAAAAGGGAAAAGAAATTACTTAAACAAATTCTATCCATAGGAGATATTATTATTATCGTATTCTAAATCGGTCCACTATGAACCCATGTTACATGTTTACATGTGCATTTACTTTTCTCTTTTCTTTTTCAAGGTCAACAATTTCCGTCCGCCTTCACTTTTAATTTTGAAACTTTTCATTCGTACGATTGCCAATACTGCACAGTGCCAAACGTCACGTACGTAGCTAATCACATGCATACGTCTCACATTTAATTAACGCTGTTCTTCTAGAGATCATCGCCACCGCGTTAACGTCTCAATGCAAGACAAATTATCGCCGAAAAGCGAATCTGGCTGCGGCGCCAAATCGCCTTCGAGGCCGTTCTAACTTCCAGGATACAGCATACACGAGGTGTTTCAAAAGATTAGAGTGAAATTCGCAAGCGTATGTGCGAGAAACAAAGATCTATCCAGCATCCAAGGAAAGAATTAGTTAAAAGTATCACTAGGAAAAAAGATTTCCACTCTGGCAACAAGAAGAAAGAAATCATTTCGTGGCGTAAAGCTGATAAACATTTAATTTATCCGACCTCTTAAATACGCTTTAAATATGTATTAATTTGGCACGAATCTATCGGATCGTCCTATACATTTCATACAGACGGTCTTCGGCTACGTAAGCCGATAGGAAGTCAATTTCCTTAGACGTCTGACTGTGTATTATGTCTCATACGCATGTGCATATATCGTTCAGGACTATCCCTGATTTATCCGCGCATTACGTAATAACCGAGCGTAAATAGAAGGTATTTAGAACATGAATGGACCGTACGGATTCACCGAGGCTAAGCTAACCGCGATGCCCATGTCGAGGCTAACGCGATTTCAAACAGGGCCCACGGTTTACAAATACCGCGTCTCTGGTTAAGCCGCTCTCACCTGTCCAACGTAAGCTCCTCCAAGTGATCTAAATCGCAGGCGATGTACTCTAGGGCCGCGTCGGTGATCCTCGAGCACCAACTCAGATCCAACGATCGAAGCATCGTCAGGTTCTCCGCAATCAATTCGACGCCGTCGTCCGTCACCTTGCTGCATCCGGACAGCGACAGGACAGTCAGATTGGGCAAGGAATGTACTGGAAAATAAAATAACGAGATACAATTGTTAGAATAATTTGTTTGCTCGGTAGAGCTTCTCATGGTTCTTCTTTTGTTTTTGTTTTTTTCTGTAACGGAGTATAGTTGGTATATAAAGTAGGTGGTTCAATTCAGACTTCACGTCAGCTACAACAACTGCGAACATTTGGGATCGAATGGTATTACATTAGTCATAATCAAATAGCAAGTCGAAAAGCAGTTTGACGAAATCATTCGCGAACCCCCGACTTTCTGAGTATTAACTCTGGGCCCCCAGGGGTCCGCGGACCACAGATTAAGAATACACGAGTACCGTCTTAAAGAAACACACCCTGTACACTCGTCAACTTGTTGCACCGAGTCGCGAAGCTGTATAAATAACGGCAAACGGTCGTTGTCGCCTTACCGACAGTATAACTCACCTAGGAGCTTGAGTGTGTGAGGCGTCGCTGACAGCTTGAAAGCTAAATAAAGCGGTGTTCCTTAATTCTAAATTTATAATGACCGGATGCGTGGGCCATCTGACTTAATTTCACGCTATCGTCGCCGCGAATTATTTCCACCTGAATCCTGACGGGGAACGGTGTCGCAACTGTCCCGATTTTCGCGGGTCTACCTTGTATCATTTTAGTGCAGCTTGTACACGCTGGCTGTTACGTGGTCCGATTACATGTGTCGCGTGTTTGTCGTCGTAGTCCGGTCGACTCGAAAGCTTCGGAAACAACCGGTGCCTATTTTTATTTGGACAACGTGCTTTCGTCTTTTTTTTTTTCTCTTGAATTTTGGAACAATCGAAACGATATCTTACCAATATTGACTATACCATGATTGGTGATTTCCCAACAGGACTGCAGCCTGAGGATACTAAGCGAGCTACTTTGCGCGGCGTGGAAGTATCCAAGGGCGGCGTCTGTTACGTGGTAAGCTTGCAACGAGAACTCGTAGAGACTCGGCAGCAATTGAGCGACGGCACGGACAGCCTCGTCGGCGACATTGATGCAGTCCGACAATGAGAGGGATACTATTTTAGATGTTAAGCAAGTCCTCAGGCCGGGTTCCGTTATCTCGTTGCACCCGGCTAATTCAAGCTCGAACAGTGCCTAAAAATATAGAGGCATAAATGGCCCGTGTTTCATTATGGAAACGATTCCTATTCCGATAACGAGAGCAGCGTAACAATCGCATCTACGAAGTAATAATTGCCAGGATTGGTATACACGGTGCGGTATCAACTATCACTGCTAGGTAGATGCACGTATGAGAGATGTATGTGCGAAAGTAAATTCGATTAGTTTTGAAACGATTGAAAGGGAGTCGACAACGATTTTGAAAGAGATTTCTTTTTCCAAACTGTACCGTACCGTGTCATTTTAAATCCTGGCCTGTAATTAAATGAAACTCAGTTCTCCGTTGTGAATGGACTATTTCAGTTTTCTACTTACTTGCAGGTGGTCCAAGAGAACCTCCAGACCCCTATCGCTAACCGCGCAGCATCTGAGCGACAACGAGCGTATCTTTCTCTGCGCCAACGGGAATCCGTGGGTCAGTTCCGGGATATCCTCGTCGGTAGCCCCCAGAAGAACCAGAGAATGAAATCCTCTCTTGAGCAACGAGGCGTACAAACGGGTTCGCGAGCTTGGAGGCATGGCACGCAGTTCACGACACCTTAACACGGGTACCAAACCTGCCCAGAGTCGAGGTCGCGCGTATAGTATGTCCCTCCATCTTGAGCACACCTGTAATAATTGAACGATTATATTTCCTGCTAATGACTGCTGATAATAATAATCATCGTTGTAATTTTTAGATCAAGGACAATGCAGACGTCGAAGAATAGGCGCAAATGAAGATGCGGATTAGTTATGGAGGAATTCGTAAGAACACATATCTATGCAACGTCGAAATTCTACTCTACCCCATCATTATCTAGTCATGATGATTCATATGGAACCGCGCGCGTAATTACTGTTGCAAATAATTTTCTCGCCCCGCGTTACCGTGGTAGAGTAAATTTCAAATGCTACATACAATCTAGTTACATTGCCAAAGAATTTCCAATAAGACCTCCATAGTACTTTCTTTCGCTGTCGTTACTTGAGAGGATTCGAATTTCCGCGTAAGCCACGTAACGAATTTACAAATCGACGTCAATCTTGCTGTACAGGGTTTACAATTCTAAGCCATGCACTGGGGTGGCCAAATGTACCGGGCGGCGGAACGACAAGAATAGGATGATGCTTCCTCGAAGTGCGCATCGGAAAACAGCTCCAACCACGGTTTTAATAGATCTCGGTACACAGGCGTTTAAGAGACTCGTGCACAATGCACGCGAGGTCGTATATCAATCTAATCTCTGCCGAACAGTACGACAATCCTCTTAATACCGGTAGCTTTAGTTGAACAGTATTTCCGGCTGCAAATCGGTAACAATTTTCTACATTGTAGACACGTATCCACGGCAGAGTCGCCGAGCCAACAGGCCTGGCGTCCGTCTCCCGAAGAAATATGCATGTCAGTTAAAACGAAGCATCCCGTGACAAGACTCCTCGATCATACCGTGATTTATTTTACGACCGTGAAGAAACGCCCGACACGTCAAAGCAGATGATTGTTGGCCAACATTCGTCATCGACCCTGGCTATCCTCAATGCTACAGAGAATTAAACCGTTCGGCCGACACTCTGTTTTGACGCTCGGCAGATTGCTACGCGATTAAGAAATTGAATTGTGTTGTTAAAATATTCACAGCTGTACCAGGCGAGGGTGAAATTATGGTACACGGCGGAACGATAGAGATAAGGGGGAAACTTTGAATACAATCTTTTTGGCCGATGCTTAATTGTTGGGGAAATTGGTTGCAACACGCGTGGGGTTTATTTGACGATATTGCAATGGTTATTGCACTTGTATAGAACGTTTCAGTCAGCTTTGCATGAGGATTCACGTGCTAAACAACGCCCCGCAAACCTTACAGCGCGAACAAAATAGACTTAATTCGCAATCTGAATCGAAAGCGGTCGTCAATTGTACTATCAAAGTAACAAACAACGAAACAAATGAACGAACGGATAAGAGTGAAATTCGGGTATGTTACTTGGAGAAGACGAATTTAATTCTACGTCAGAGTAGAACGAGGTGCAGTACCTACTTGATTCGTTCCAAAGAATATTCATACCAGAGATATGCAAACATAATTCCATTACCTATTCGATAAAAATCATGAAAACGTGAAAGCTATTTCACTCGAATCAAGCGTGCGCTACACGATGTTAGTACGATACCCAAAAATTCGGGATGGGTTCGAAACTAATTTTTAAATTCTTGGAACTCGAATCCGAAACTTTGTAAGGTTTCAAAACTCTCGAAACACTCGAACCTGGAAGTGCTGATTTCATTTTGCAAGAGGTATATTTTGTTTTAAGAATTGAATCAACATTTTTGAAGTCAACAACGAATCTTTCACGATCGATCGTCAATGTATTTATATTCTAAAAAACAAATACCGATCGCCGAGAATTCGCGATCTTGATATCTCGCATCTTATGCTTGGGATATAGACGCTTCGTTCGTTAATTCTATTCCTTTCATTTGAGTCTCGAAAGTTTCGACTCACGAAAAAAGTGCAAGGTTTGGAATTCGAGAGGTTTCGAGGTTTCGGGGTTTCGACGTTTCGAGAAACACATCCCGAACGAAAATGATGAAAAGTGTTACAAAAAAAAAATTGGGCAATCATAGTTCAACATTTATACATAGACCTCGATGACCGCTATCGTTTCGATGAGTATCTCGTTGCATCGGCCGAATGCTCTAACGTCAAAGAAAAAAAAAGCAAGAGAAACATTTAACGTATCCACTCTTAAGTTTAATTAATAACGATCATTTAATTCCTGGCACCTGAGCCAACATCCTCCTCTCGATGGCGGTGAAGTAGAGGAAGAATTTGCTTAGGAACTGATCGTCTTGCATCAGCTCGTCCCACGTGGTAGGCGCGTAGTATCTCCCCATTCCACCGCAGGCAAGTGCCACGTTTTTCGGCCGGTTTTTCGATATCCTTGCTCTGCTAGGTGTACCAACATTGCTCAGACTCTTGTTATTCGCCGATGGTATGTTGCTGATCGACGTTGGTACGCTTCTGCTCGGCTTTTCCGGGGTTGCGTTCGCATTGTTCGCGCTCTGCAGATTCGTGTACGGTACCCCGCTGCCCCCGCAGAACACATTTGTAACGCGTTCCATGACGCTCGCCTTTCCCCCACCTGAAATAATTCGTGGTTTATTTAAGACTTGTCCCGTTTCATATGCCGATGACATTTATCTACTACTTGATACGATTAATTGCAAGTCCAACAATAATAATAATGATAATATTAATACTATTAGATAACTAGTGTGGACGGACTATGCCAGGTTCACATTAGTGTCGCTTCTATAGAATTTTCTTACCATCGCTGTAGTGTTCAATTTATTATTAGTAGTAGTAGTAGTAGTATATAAGTAGTATTGGCGTTTACATTATGGATGAAGAGATTGCGGATTGAGAATAGGAATTAGGCTGTTTGAGACAGTTAGGTATGCTTTCGCTCCATTTAAAGACTGAGTCGTTTGTAAATGTATTATACCGATTTAAAAGAATTCCCAACTGCCTATAAAATAATGCTCCCCATCGCAGAGTAAACTCTAATATCTAGGTACATAGTAGTTAACATTTGCAGAAGGCCGTGAACGATATCTTCAATGTTGGCGAATATCGGTAGCTATATTATTTTCCTGCAATTTTAGGGATGGATCGTTGATTATTATTAAATTATCAAGGGTGCCTTTGTTAGGAAACAGGTGGTATAAATAACAACGTCGAGAGAGAGAAAGAGCTATTTCAAAAAACGGAATTGCAAAGGAATATCGACAACTTGTGTAATACAGTCGCACGTGTCGATCAGTTAAAATAAAACACCGTTCTGCATTCAACGCGAAACGCAAATGAATCGATTTTTAAGCGAGCCTCGTGCACATACTTCGTATCGGCGTGCGTTTCTTTAGGATTTTTAAGGCGGTTCTGCAAAGGTAAATACGACGCAGGTGCGACAGTTATTTGAGTTTTATTTTAGTGCTGTACGTCCTATTTGGCTCAGGGTACGTCTCTATTTCCTGTCCCCATCGCTTTATCCCGTGGCCGGCATTTTTTCCCTCAAATCGTGCCCACCTACGATTCAGTTTAAATTCAGTTTAAACAAAATTCTTTCCTCTTCTCTTCCGCCGCAATTGTGCACCGTCCAACAATGATCCGTTCTACTGCGATTCTGTCACCAGGAAGTTTCTATCTTAAACAGCTACCTTGGTCTACTTGATATTCATAATTACAGAAATCGCGACACTTTAAATTTAACACCGTTTTATCGATCATCCTCCGGGGGTGAAAATATTCCCACCTCCGGCAGTTTAATTTTAATTGAAAACGCTTCACCAATTTAACGCGACTAATATAATTTCCTTGGAAGCTCAATATTATGATTATTATAATTATCGCCTGCACCATCGAAATTGCAATAAATTATGTACAAATCGTTATTCTTCCAACATATAATCAAAAAGACAATGAATAAAGAACTAAATTTCTCCATACCAGTGTCGAAATGCCAATGGAACAAGAATAGATCTGAAAATTCGTTAAATTCACATTTTTAATATACAATCGAATCGTTGTTCCTTTTTTCCCTTTCGCGCTGCAAATAAATTCCGACAGTCCAAAGGCGAGCGAACCGTGAGATCCGCAGAACAGTGAACGATTGCGACATCGGGTAAAACGCATCGTCGCGCCACGATTTATCGTTCGTGCCGTGATGGTTTCATAGTGGCATGGCCAAAAGCGTGTTTTTTCAGGCCTATGTTTCGAGTTGCGGCGACGATCGGTCCGCGACGACCCCAAAAGAATGATTAATCGTTTACGAGGAGAACACTCGACCATCCTTCGCGATTTTATCAGTGGCGTGCGGGGGCTGGCGTCAATGCAGTCGCCGTGATAGCCTATTTTACGCGTCGAAATAAATCCCCCCCCCCCCCCCAGGGTTCTGCACGCGGTTTCCAAGCGTCGCGAAAACCGGCGTACGCGAGACCGCCTTTTGTTTCCTGACTTTGCCGTACGAACTGGCAGTCCTGACTCTGGCGTTCACCAGACGGGACGTATCGTCGATTCACCGATATTTCCGGCCGGTGAAACGTCGACCTACTCCCGTCAACTGACGCGACACTATCCCGGTAGCAATTAAACATAATTAACAACGGTTCAAATAAATTCAAGCGTCTCGTGTACAAAGCGTACAATAGCTTCTGCGCCGGACGTTGCTCTGGCGTTGCTTTGGAAGTTTCCGCGCGGCGGAATGGATGTGAATGGCGATGTAAATTGTTCGGGGAAGGCGCGTTTTGTATGCGCGTCGGTCGGAATTTTTGGGACGAGCTGCGAATTGTTCTCGCGGTGATATTTCGTTTTGGGAAAACGAGGGCCGACTGTGGCCGCGAGTTATTCGCGTGGTAATTAATGGTAAAATTTAGAGTGGATACAGACGTCGTCCCTGTCAACATTTTTACAAACACCAGGTGGTACCTAAAATATTGATCGCCCGCGTGAAATATTTCTAAACAGCTCTATATTCCCCTGAATGATCGAAACAGTAAGAAATTAAATCGAATATGGATAAAAAAAGTACAGCTATTAATATTCTAAAAAAAATCAGTTGACACCCGAAGGGTTCATTACTTGTATCAAATGTTTTCAAAGAGCTGCGCATATAAATAATGTACAAATGTTCACTTCGCCTCGTGTCAATTGTAAAGCGTATTTAAACGGAAGCACGAGATTCGCGGCGATCTACAAACAGAAATATATGTAGAACGACGGGAAAGAAAGTAAAGAGTCTCAAAGGGGGTCGTTTCCGATTTCGACATTTCCACGTGCATGAGAACGAATGCTATCGATTTCATTGCAGTTCAGATTGCGACTAAAGGCACCTGGTGGCCGTTTTAACGAGCGTTCACGAGGAGGATCGTTGGTACCGTCTCGTGGAAGCGATTAACCGATATCCGAGTGATCGTTGCATAATGCAGAATTAAGAAACTTCGCGGAAGCAGCTGCCCGGGGTTGCGGTTCAACAGAAATCAATTTATCATCGGGGTTACGTAATGACCGCTGGCCAAATTGGTAGATCGTTCCATTTCGAGAAATGCACGAAAATTCGTCAGGCTAAATCAGCAAAAAGGTCCAGACGAAAAGACAAACAAATTAGTTAATATTAAAGAATTTAATTTTCCACCCGTTCGAGGGGCTCTGAAATTGTACACCAGACAAATTAAAGTACGATAGTTTTCAAAATTATGAAATAAAGAAAAATGTTCTACAAACTAGATCAGAACACGTAGGTCCCAAATTGTTCCCGTTTAAGACTTGACCGGTTCCAAATTGTTCTCAAGCAAAATGGGCCATTTACTACTCGAAGGATAAAACGAGCTGCGAGATACTCGAATTAATTAGAGGATCGCCTACTCGAATCAGTTTATTGCTCCGTAAGCTGTCCGCGGGTGTTCTTTACCAACCGATAATATTCTTATTTCTTCCACAAATATTCTCACCGTATTAAAAAAGAAATTAATTAAGATTATACCAGATATAGACAGTTCATAAAATTATAAAAATATTTGACGAAGAATAAGTATGTAAACAGCCGATTAATCGATACTTCTATACTTTATCCTGCATTGAATTCATTTAATCAAACTCCACTCAGCCAGTAGTAAAGCATGAAGGAGGATACTAATAATGGGATGAAATTTCGAATCAGATTTTCAATCGCAAACAGCCAAACGATAACAAATAATTCACCAACCATGATGCTTGGACGCCCTCAACCCCAGACCGTTGATCCTCTTCGTCAACTCGGCACTGGCTCTTTCGACTACCCCTTGCGCTGATATCGAAGACATCTCTCCAAAAGCGGAAGGGCACTCCCTATGCTCAGGCACGACTCGTAGTCAAGACGGTAAGGGACGCGAGTCACCGTGATTCAAGCGTTTCATATTCGATGGTCACCCAGAAGAAAGCTCAATCTTCCAGAATCTTTACACTATCCTTCACCCTTCGTTCACCCTCTCTTATCTTTCGTTTATTCCTGCCGTGTTTACAACATCCAGCCACGTTCACAACGAAGATCACGATATCCTCGTGTACGTCTTGTCGATTGCCGATTCCATGAAAAAGTGTTTCAATTTGCGTACGATTCGATCATACCATCGCCGGTAGCTTTCCAGAATTATCGACAATATCGGCGCGCGTGGCCGAGAAGAACGAACGGCAACCCTTCGAGGGTGCTTGCTCGTCGCACGCGGCAAATCGATGATGAAACGTTTCGCTGGAAGAATCTATTTTAATCGACAAGCCCGTGACTGTCGGCTGAACCATTCGACAAAAGGTGCACCAGAAGCAATAGGGGACGTGTTTTCAATAGGAAGGACGAAAACGAAAAGGGAGAATAGAACGGGATGGATAAAATGTTGAATTGTAGTACGCGGAATACAGTGGACAATAGTCACATGGTACACGTATGGTATATCATTTGGTAGTACGAAATAAATCGTTACGAAATCGTTTCTGTTCCACGCGAGTCGAATTTATGTAATCAAAACTTGACCACCTCACTGTAAAACGTTCCATCGGCAGTATGCTTTCTCTCTATTCACGATGATCGTTAATTCGTTTTCTCGCGTTTAACTTTCTCGTCTTGACGATCGTAGAAAGAATAATAACGTGTCACTTTGATATTTGTCTACTCCATGAAAGCACGATCCGCATCGTGCATGGTCTTTTTTATCGCGGTACGATATTCTTTATTTCTATTTCTGTTTATGTGTCAGTCATGACACTGAACGGAAAATAAAGCTAGAAGGTGGAGCTGCAGCAACGAGCACGGTACATGGGGGTGGTTTGCGCGAGACTGAATCGATATTCGCTCTGAACTTGTCCGGCTGCCCCCCACTCAAGCCGCACTCGACCGTGTGGTTTCCAGGCGCGAAGCAACGTCTTACGCCTGACAAACGGTGAACCGTTCTACACGCCGCGATGCTAGAAACTATGCAACCCGCTGGACAAACTAAACAGGCGTCGCGTTCTATCGTAACGATGTTTCGTCACAGACGAGATGTAGGAATAGCCCTATCGTAAAATGCATTCTTACATCCCGAATTCACGGGTTATTAAATGCACCCTTACCATTTTTTTTCATTCGCAACTTAAGTACTTGTCTCTGTGTGGCGTCTATCGTAAGGCCATCTATAAAGAAGCGCTGGAAACTACTTATGCTCTGCCTTATTTACACTCGAAAAAGTTGTCTGCAGTATCGCCATCTGTAAGGAAGTGCGGGAAACTAATCGGACCACTGCTCTACCTACAGAGAAAAATATTTACCGAGTAAATCCGGCAGCGGCACGAGTGGTTTCAGGAACTTCATTATAGATGGCGAAACAAATAACCATTGGTAAATGTAGATAAGTCACGGATACGAATAACTTTTGGCACTTGTTTATAAATCATGGTATTGTAGAGCTAACTTATGGTTATACATTTACCTTTTTATTCATCAAATGAAGTTAATAATGCTTGAAAATAGTTTCGTGTACTCATTTTCATGTCAATAAAATGTTAGCAAACTCATTATTGAACTCTACATTGAATGAATACGTATTATAAAATTGAAAGTTCCATTTCATTTGGCTGCACAACAATCAAGCGTCTTAACAAAGGTATTTACATCTCTGAATATATTTTTCTTTCAATACTTTTTCCTCTATGAATGAGTACATACTAAGAATAGTATTCTTCTTTATATATAACCTAACACTAAATTACTATCTTAGCCTACATATTCTTCTCTTCCACTCTCCCTTTCATACCTTCTTTACCGTACATATTGCCTTACATACTCTAATTAGCCGTCTGTTTATTGCACATCTATTATCTATCTTTCTGTTTCAAATTCCTAAGCTTTCATATCTTGTTCCAAGCACCAGATCCTTTATTGTAACACCTCTAGATGTTTTTCTACATTCCTTTACTAGATGTCCTAACATTATATACTGGTGTCCACACAGGTTACATCTATTTCCTTCTTTGGCCTAATATCTATTCCACCTTTGAATACTTCTAGATCTTACCTCCGCTATTACCCATTTACTTTGGTACTGTGATAATATTGCTGTTCTAATATTTTTAAACCTTTCGTTACATACTGCTTCTTTCATTTACTTTCGAAGATTTCCGTCAATTCCTTTAATTCAGCTCTCGTCAAATGCAATCTTATGAGACTCGTTTCATTTCTTTTTAAATAATTTTCTCTTTCCCTTATCCTTTTAGTATGCCCCTCCAATATTTATTTTTCCTTTAAACACCCCTCAACAATTTTTTCTCCAATGCCATATAAGAACTACTATATTTTTTGTTGTGCAAAGGTTTCGCAGACAAAGAATAAGAAGTATTTTGTGGCACTGCTCATCCTGCATAAAAACAGAAAAGAAGAAAGAATAGCTCTTGCTACATACTTCAGTTATAGTAAATTGGTTTTGCAGGAGGGGAAGGTTTGCTGTGCCAATTTTAATCAAAGATGTCTCAAAAGAAAGGGAAACGAAGATGCTACACATTGAAACATACCCCGCTACCATACCTAAATGCTGTTGGCCGTAATAACAATTTTAATTGTTTAACTGCTTATAACAATTGAACTGCACATGGAATCATGTTTCCACCTGTTGGAGATGGTAGCCCATGCCTCTGGCTTTAATTTGTCTCCTCTGGTCGTTGATGTACCTACCCACGAAGTGGCAGAAATTGCATTTGTTTATACTTTCTATAAACAAATTCAATTATCTCGCGTTCTACTGGGCCGATTTTAATCAACGACGTCACAAAAGAAAGAGGAATGAATATGCTACAGGATGAAAAAACAACCCGTTGTTGTAACCGTATGCAATTGGCCATAATATCATGTTTAATTGTTTATAACTTCTATACCACAAATGCGATATTGTTGCAGCTGTTGGACCACATAGCTGTGATCCGTATTTTTAATTTAAGATAAGTCCGGTTAAGAAATACGCACTAATTGTTTAAATTAACAATGTAATCCAGGGATTCGGTTTTGGCGGTGCGTAAAATGCAGAAAAAGCTGACAACGCGAGATGGCGCCACATGTCTGATTATCGACTGTCTATGCTGCACTAGAGAGCCGATTCCATGTCACTGTCATCGTTATCGACAGATTGTAAAACGCGATGTTATTGATAAATTTGTTATCTCGGCTCCTGGTTGTTATTTTTTAATCTATGAGATGTCAAATGAATAGGAAATTGACTGACACTCCTCATTGTGCGTAAATACAAGAGAGAAGAAAGAATAGTTCTTGCCATATACTTCAGTTATAGTAAATTGGTTTTGTGGGATTGGAAGGTTTATATAATCAAGGCAGATGTAAGTGTAATATAAAATATTTATATTTGATATAACTAAAGGTAGTACGCAGAACTACGTTTAAATATATCGTAATTTATTCTGCAGAAGCCAACGCCATTCCACACTGCTCCACGCTCTTCTAGGCATCGCTGTTTGCTCTCACAACCATGCTACTTCACTCTCACACCCATGCTACCCTGCTGCTCAGTCTACCCTCTTCTGCACCTCCAACTACACGTTTAATTTCCCTCGTTTATGCATCTTTTCTTTTCCTCCCTGTTTTATTTCAAGTTCCTAAGTCATTCTGATATCCTATTATCTCTAGCTCTATGCATTCTGTTAATAGGTTTTCCAACATTCTAAATTTTTGTCTGTGTAGGTCACATATTTCATTTTTTTCCTTCTCCCAATTCTTCTTCATTCTTTAATGGTTTCGCATCTTACCTGCATTATTGATCGCTGATTTTTCGTTCTTACTTAGTTACTTTCGTAGTGTTGCTGCTCTAATATATTTAAACCTTTCATTATATGTTGCTTCTTCACTTTTATTGTCTCATTCCTGCTGTCGCATTTCATTTGGCCTTCCCTTCATTCTTTTCCCTCCAAATATCCCTTAACAATCTTTCTCTCTCTGGTTACATACCTTTACTAATACATTTTTTGTGTGTGCAGGTTCCGCAGGCAAAGAGTAAGGAGCATTGACCGACAATTCTCATCATACGCAAATGCAAGAAAGAAGAAAGAATCATTCTTGCCACATACTTTAGTTGTAGTCAATTAGTTTATAAGAATAGTTTGTAATTATTAGCGCGTAAGATTAATTTAGAACAGTTGTGTAACTAACTGTTATGTATATCTATTATATATTTTATTTTGTATTCAGTTTATTCAGTAGATCTTGTGTAAACTTTAGTAGCACATTTACTACAAGTTCTACTGAATATGCTAAATATAAAATGAAAGATATAATAAATAATTTACATATGCACAAGTTACACAATCGTTGTAATTTATAATAAGCTTTGTCACATAAGATACGTAAACTTTAGTATAAGTTTTATCTGTAAGATATATTGTCAATTAACTTCATACAATAGTTTATAAGTGTTAGATTATTTATGTTTATACTATTCTGGTATTACACGAATGTTAGTTTAGAATTAATACAAGATTTAGTTCTTAGATATATTGTAAATAGATATAAAGGAATAGTTCATAAGTATTAGCTTGTTAACTTGAATTATAAAATTTTTGTAGCTTGTATCTCCATTGATTAGTTTAAATAAATGGTCAATGAAAAGAATTGCACAGCCCTTTTTATTTTCATACCTTACCAATCCTTGAAAGAACCTAAGTCCAATTCCTTAAACAAGTACTACCGTGAAGGAACTTCAAATGCAAAGTTCATGAGCGGAGAACTTGTAAAAATAAACCTTAACATTACTAAATATATTGCAACCTGGTATACATAAAGCGCCCAACCAGAATTCAAAGCAGGTTGCAAAGACATGCCTAGCGAAAATGAAATACGGTTGCAAATGACACCTCGCGAAAACGCAACAAAGTTGAAACCAGCGCCTCGGGAAAATATAAGATAGTTGCAAATAACGCCTAAAAAAATGCAACAGGTTGCAAACAACTCTTCATAAAAATGCAACAAGGTTGCAAACAACTCTTCATAAACATGCAACAAGGTTGCAAACAACTCTTCATAAAAATGCAATTCAGTTTGCAACAAACGCCTCGCTAAAACGCAACAAAGTTGCAAACAACTCATCATAAAAATGCAATTCAGTTGCCACAAACGCCTCGCTAAAACGCAACAAAGTTGCAAACAACGCCTCGCGAAAACGCAACAACGCTGTAAAAATTCTCGAAAAATTTTGTAACAATTGTATGCCAATAATTTGCAACAATGTTGCAAAAATGCTCGAGAAAAATTTGCAACAATGTTACGCCAAAAATTTGCAACAAAGTTGCAAAAATTCTTGAGAAAAATTTGCAACAATGTTACGCCAAAAATTTGCAACAAAGTTGCAAAAATTCTTGAGAAAAATTTGCAACAATGTTCGGCCAAAATTTTTGCAACAAAGTTGCAAAATTTCTGCAAAAAGTGCGTGTTCGCAAGGAATTGTTTTGCAACTTTGTTGCATTTTCTTAGAGCTCAATTAGCAACTTTGTTGAATTTTTGCCAGGCGTTGATTTCAACTTTGTTGAATTTTCTTAAAGCTCGATTTGCAAGATATGAAGACTTTGATAGTGATGAAAAAGATTGAGAATTTTCTGCTGCCAAGTTTAATAACGTATAGGGCAATTTTGATAAGTTTCTCGCATCAGGACTTTGCATTTAAAGTTCATCCACGGTACTTCTTATATAAG
This sequence comes from Nomada fucata, assembly GCA_948146005.1. Classification (NCBI taxonomy): domain Eukaryota; kingdom Metazoa; phylum Arthropoda; class Insecta; order Hymenoptera; family Apidae; genus Nomada; species Nomada fucata. The sequence continues at coordinate 30,028,942 of OX411278.1, read as the reverse complement.
GAATTGGGCTTAGGTTCTTTCAAGGATTGGTAAGGTATGAAAATAAAAAGGGCAGTGCAATTCTTTTCATTAAACCTTTATTTAAACTAATTAATGAAGATACAAGTTACAAGAATGTTGTAATTCAATTTACAAGCTAATACTTATTAACTATTCTTTCATAACTATTTACAATACATCGTACAACTAAATGTTGCATCAATTCTAAACTAACGTTTATATAATTTAAAAATACTATAAACAGAAATAATCTAATACTAATTACAGCAATTGTGTAATTTAAATTATTCATTATATGTTTCATTTTATATTTAGCCGATTCAGTAGAACTTGTAGTAAAAGTACTATTAGACTTTATACAAGAGCTACCGAATAAACTGAATATAAAATAGAATATATAATAGATATACGTCAGACAGTTAATTACACAATTGCTGCAAATAAATATAAATATAACTAAAGTATCTTCTTCTTCAGTAGAAGAAGTTTCTTCTTTCTTGCTTTTATGCGAGAAGAGACGTGCTGGTTAATGATCCTCATCCTTTCGCAAGAAACCTGCACACAAAATATTATATTAGTAAATACGTAAGGGGAGAGAAAAAATTGCTAAGGGATGTTTAAAGGAAAGAGAAATAGGGCAGAGCCATACAAGAAGCATAAGAGAAAGACAGAATTAAAAAGGAATGGAATGAGTTTCGTAAGAATGAATTTGGTGACATTTGAAGTGAAGGCATTGACGGAGGGCCTTAAAGGAGGAGACTATGAAACACGACAGCAGGATTGAGAAACTAAAAGTGAAGAAGCAAGATATAATGGAAGGTTTAAATGTATTAGAACAGCAACACTACTAAGTAAGAACGAAAGAGGGTGTAATCAGCAATCAATAGTGAGGTAAGATGCAAAACCATTAAACAATGAAGAAATATTGGGAGAAGGAAAAGAATGAAAGATGGGACCTACACAGACAAAAATTTAGAACATTGGAAGACCTGTTAACAGAATGTATAGAGCTACAGATAATAGAATATCCGAATGACTTAGGAATTCGAAATGAAGCAGGGAGGAAAGGAAAGGATGCATAAACGAGGGGAATTACACAATGTAGTTGGAGGTGCAGAAGAGGGTAGATTGAGCAGCAGGGTAACGTGGGTGTGGGAGTGAAGCAGCATCGATCTGAGAACAAACAGCGAAGCATGCAACAGTGTGAAGCAATGTGGAATGGCGTAGGCTTCTGCAGAATAAACTAAGATATATTTACATTTAGTTATGCGCACTGCCTTTTGTTATATCAAATATAAATATTTTATATTACACTTACATCTGCCTTAACTGCATAAATCTTCCGAACCCACAAAACCAATTTACTATAACTGAAGTATGTGGCAAGAGCTATTCTTTCTTCTTTCTTTTTTTAATGCATAATGAGAAGTGCTGGTCAATGTTCCTTACTCTGTGCCTGCGAAACCTGCACACACAACAAATATATTAGTAAGTATGTAACATGCGAGAGGAAGATTGTTAAAGGATATTTAAAGGAAAAAGAAACATGGGACGGCCAAACTAAAAGGATAACAGAAGGATATGATTTGAAAAAAAAAAACAAATTTGGCAATGTGAATTTGATGAGAGTAAAGGAGTTGACGAAGGGCCTTAAAGGAAGATACTATGAAATAATACTATGAACTTTGAACAGATCCTGTGAACAGAAAAATAAAAGGGTCAAGATATAACAATTACGCTACAACATAATGTTACGCTAGATGATCTGGTATATAGAATAAGATGTGAAAGCTTAGGAATTCGAAACAGAAAGATATACATATAATAGATGTGCAATCAAGAGATGGCTAGTAAGAACATATGGGGTAATATGTAAGGTAGAGAAGGTATGAAAGAAAGAGAGGAAGAGAAGTTAGATTATATGTGCACTAACAGTAAGTACAAACTTCATGGCTACGAAGTCGAAAAAAAGAAAAATACTATCGTTAGTATGTACTTATTACACAGACGAAAATTTATTGAAAGAACAAAATATTTAAAGATGTAAAGACCTTAGCTAAGTAGTTTGGCAGAAATACTTGGCGGATCCTGGGTTTGTCATAAACAACTAAATTAATTATTACGGGGAAGTGGATAAAGTTACAGCAAGGAGACTATTACAACTGGATAGTTTATTTCTTTCCCTTTCATTTGACACCTCATGGATTAAAAATTAACCACCAGGAACCGAGATAACAAACTTATAAATAACATCGCGTTTTACAATCTGTTGATAATAATGTCAGTGACATAGATATGGAACTGGCGCACTAGTGCCGCATAGACAGTCGATAATCAGACATGTAGCGCCATCTCGCGTTTGCGGCCATTTTCGCAGTTTTCCGCACCGCCAAAACAGAATCCCTGGATTACATCGTTAATTTAAACAATTGCTTATTTTTCTCGGCTTCTAGTGCGTATTTCTTTACCGGACTTGTCTTAAATTAAAGCTACGGGCCACAGCTATCTGCTCCAACAGGTGTTACAATGTGGTACTTGTGGTTTAAAAGTTATTAACTATTGAAGAATCGGCAAAATTGCACTCCGGGTCACTGTAATTACCTCGGCTTCTGGAGGCTCTAGATCAATGATCGAGTGCTCAAAATGCAGGTGAAGGATGCCGCTACACGGCAATAAACGATTTACAAATGCTACCTGCGCTGTTAATTTTTTACAAACAATTTAACAATTCATTTGAGAACTGCACCGGAGCTATGAGGGTGAATCAGATCGTTTCTTGAACCCAGAGCTTCAATGTGAGACGTCGTTGATTAAAATCGGCCCAGCAGAAGCCGAGATAATTGAATGAGTTTAAAGAATTGATAAACAAATGCGATTACTGCCACTTCCTGGCTAGGTACATCAATGACCAGAGGACAAAAACTAAAGCTAGGAGTACCAGCTACCGTCACCTGCATGTGTGAACCTCTTTATAGATGGCGATCCTACAGATATCACGGTTTATTGTATATCTCGTCGGTGGTTTCGTGGCGTAATGAAATTGAATAGCAATTCTTAACCTTTTAACTATTAAAGACACACGATCGCTGAGGGATTATGTACCAACAATTGCCAAGCGCACATGTGCGTCTATAAGCCACATCGATGGCATTTCGCTAGACGCACATGTTCGTCCATAGTCCACACCGAAATTCTTCACCAGATGCATTGTATGCGTCCATGACAATCAAAGAGTTAAAGTATGATCTGTGAACCACTAGAAGTTCAAGGGCTAATAATAGTTACGGATTTCCAAATGATATTTGGAACTAAAATTTGTTTGATTTGTTATTTACGCCCATTATGAGAAATATAATAAAAATACCATGTTATTTAATCATAATTAATCTTTAGTTACAGACTGTTAACTTACAGTCAATTGCTAATTCTTCACAGTTTTTGTACAAGCTTAATAAATTTAATTAAATCTCTGAGTGGTATGAGCAAAAGTATAAAATTAACAATTGTAATTCGAATGGGGAGAATCTGGTTTGCTCGAATTGTTTTATAGGTGTGTTAATGTTTGTATGTTCTGTAAAATAGAATTCAACTACATAAGGATGGATCGATATCACTGGAGGATTAATGAGAAATCGTATATTATTTTCTTTTGTTTTCAGATTTAACATTTATACATCTTCGCGTTTGATGTAATATCTTCCGCACTCCTTTGATATAAAAAAAAGTTTTTTTTTATTTATGCTATCTTGAGACCGGCGATGGAGTTCTCCAGTAGCTGAATGAAAGATAATTATAATGATTGTATTAGTAGTCTATTGATTGTAGATACAAATGAGAATAACTAAAGAAGAAATGAATATTACCTTAAGATCCCAAACTACCAACTGACCGTCTAAACCGCTCGTACTGAATTCAGTGTCTGATACTTTGCGCACGCAGTTAATCGTGTTTTGATGTATACTATCTAATGCATTGTCATTCGTGTCGGTTCTTGCTTGGCGATCTAACGATTGGAATTTACGCATAGCTGACAAACCGGCGGCCTCCTTTTTTTGCGTGTTATCTAGTTTTGATACAAAATATAGTTGACCATTGTCGTCTATGGAATACAGCATAGGCATACAACTGTGACCCTAAGAAGACAGAGATTAAATGGTATTAAATGTTGCTCATAAACTGTTATAAACGAAGCACATTGTGTATATTTAAAAATGCGAATAGGTACCACAGCAACAATGGAATTGGACCCCATCCAAACGCAGTTTAAAAATGGCAAATGTTCTGTATATAATCGTACAACTGCATTTCCTTTGGTGGCATCAGCAATGCAAATAGATGAATTATGGGCTACCCAACAAATTTTATTACCACAGGGACTAAATGCAACAGAATGTATCCAACCCCCTAAACACAAAAAAGTAGTTAGCAAAACGAGAGAAAACAATTATGTTGGTGATGGTAGGAAGAAAGTTTCCTCTACCTCCATTGGGAGTATTATGGAATTCAGCGAGTAATGTTCCTAAGGTATTACTGTGACCCCAAGGTCCAATGCCAGGCGCATCCTCCATATCGCTAATGAACGCACTAAATACACGAACTCTATAATCAGTGGATCCAGCTACCAAAACTTTGTTGTCTGGATGCCAGTCGACTGTAGTTACAGTGGACCTTAACGGGCGCTTGATGTGTTTGCATTGCCACCAATTGTTCTCGGACACAAAGTAACAAACAGCTATGACTCTACCTCCAGATCCAACGGCAAATTTATTTTCTATAAAAGACAGCACAGTGTTCCATTTACTATTGTCTATGCATAATACCATCATTATTTCTGCTTACTTATAACGACGTACCTAATGGAGACCATTTTACACACGTTGCTGTTCTATTTATTCTTAAGAGCACCCATGCAGGATTCCATTTTCCGTTTTCCTCTTGCGTCCAGACGTACGCATTCTTGTCCGCGGAACATGTTACTATTCGATTAGTATTCGGTGCCCAATCAATGCCCATAACATGCATATCATGTTTTTGCAAGTTTTGCAACAACTTCCAACCACTCGAAGTACGTCTATGAACTTGAATTTCATTATTGTTCGGGCAGATGACCACTTCTATAAAAATACATGAGAAAAATGTTCGTCAATTGGTAAACAGAACCGAGTTATATTAAACAAGAATCAAACCTTTTCTGTCTTTATTCCAAGCATGACAGCTGATGGCATCGACACCCAAGTTATGAGCTTCTGTCATTTTGGATCTAATTTTCACGGAGTAATCAATAAGTTTACATGCGATATCGTGGAAAGAAACGTGTGACAATGTGAATTATCTCTATGAATCACCGCACGTAACCACTCAGAAACGGGTGCGGTCGCGTATTAATATAATTTATTAAGCTAAACCTTGCGGCAAACTTATTCGTAAACAAAATTTATCGGAAATTCGTGGACTCTGGTCAGTCAACACGAATTTCCTGTATCTATAGCCAGTAATATAACACACAACACCCTTCTTAAATACACCAGAATTGACAGCCCATCCGTAGACAACGGATTATCAAGGTACCCCTTAAGGTTATGTTGTTTCAGATTGGAATATAGGGTGAAACGTTACTACTTTTTTAAGAGAAGTGTCCTCTATAAAAATTTATCAAAGTAATGATTTCTTTTGGAAATAATAGTGAGATTATGAACAAAAACTATGAAATATTTTAATTAAATTTATAAGTACATTATTATGTACAATTTATTTGATACATGTACAAAACAAAATAAGTTGTTCAGGTAATATTTCAGAAACATTATAAACTTAAATCGAACAAATGGTTATTTAATTATGAATTGATATTCATAGATTCGTAATTATTTTACTATGTTACGCTATCGCGTTAGTAGGCCTTAATATCTAGTGACATCGAATCAACGATCGACGTTATAATTGTAACTATCGATAGTGATAATAACTTAGGAGCGCAATTCGAAACCGGATAGGGGCACGCGATAAATAAAGCCGTACATTATTCTAAGTGCAGATCCTAGAACACTTCACTTGGAAGTGTCTAAAGCTTATTTATTACAGACCGTAAAAATACAGCTTAGTCTAACAAGTCACGTACAACCCTTGAAAAGTCGACCCCACGATATCCGGGGCTGGTCACCACATGGCCTACCCCGAAACAAAGGAACCCTTGAGAACCCCACCAGCTCTTCGACGCGCTCTTCCCGACCTTCCCGCGTTTTTCTCTAGTTTTCCCGCACTTTTCCCTTAACTCGCGCGCACCCTAGCTGGTCACACGGAAACGGAAGCGTTGCCACCTCCACATGCCCAGCCACATCAAGAACCCACCCCATTGGACAGGAAACAGCAAAAAGGGAGGAGCAAGGAACCCGGGAAGAGGAACCAGAGGCGAAAAGGAAAGAAGAAACACCCTCACAGATCAGAACTTCGTTAATTCTTGAACCACCAGTATCTCTTACGCTGAAAACCAGAATAAATAGTCGTTCTTTCTAAACTTTATAAATTGTGTATTTGATTCTTCCGCGCTTCTCCACAAGCAGAGCGGTCCAGCGCTCCACGGGCACCCGAATCCACGGAAATTCCCTACATCCCACCAATAGATACGCAACAACTATATTCGTGGACAGAGCACAAGGTTGCTGGAAAAAACTAGAATTTTATATTGGTATGCATGGGGCCAATAATTTCAATTTGAAAAGAAGGCAATAAAATGTACGATTAATAAATTTTGTGACAATATGTATTCTCTCTCGTCATTACAATAAGTTAGGATTGCTTCCTATGAAAATATGTGCAACACTAATAATGTGCGTTTTTAGTCATTCTTTAAAGAATGTGTGGTAAGACATCTTTTTGTTTTGGGGGGAATCCCACTATCGTTTTTTTTTTCTTTCGTTATAGTTGGATTATTCATGATGCAATTTCTTACAGGATGCTATATGTTAACAATTATTGCATTTAATTCGTGTTAAATTATTCGAAGGTATGTATATTATTCTTAAACAAAGTTTATTATTAATTAAGATCCAATACGATACTTATAAGAAACCTGTCTATTATTCTTTTTTTATTTCATCCAAAATATACTTATATTGGTGTTTATCTAATGAAAAAATTGTTCTCCCTTAGATATAAAGACGTACACATAAGAAAAGAATTCATACTATTAAGAACCTTTGGGTCGAAGAAAAAAAGGAGGGTCCAATACGGGGAGTCAAAATTTTCAATCATTCTCATCGCAACAATAATCGTTTAATATATACATATATTTCACGCAATATGAATTGCAAAATGGCTGCAATGAATGCAGGTGAAGAATAAATTTGGATAGACGTGTCAATGCAGATTCTGAAACAATAGAAACAGCAAAAGTTTTAACACAGCTGCTTTTATCTTAGATGCTGATAGACATTTGGATTTGGATAAATTTGAAGCTAATGATTGGGATATGAGATATGTTGTAAGCGACACGGATATATCTGAAGAAGATAGCAGGATAAACGATTTAATTACATTGAACGATGATAATTATTCGAACAGTGGTTCTCATAGGTACACAGATAGTCTGACTTCTAAAATAAGAGAGGAAAGTCTTCAAATATGCTCCCTTTTACCCCAGTTTAGCAATCATGTTATTTATAAAATGTTGCATACAAACAAATGGGCAGAAAATCGTATAGAGCTGGTCCTCTGGGACATATTACCATACAAAAGACCAAAAGTAATGTGGATACATAAAGACAAATATACTGGTAACAATTTTAAAAAGAAATCAATAGCGCCTATTAAAATAGTAGAGAAAGAATGGAACTTTAATTAAGAAAAATGTTACAGCAGTGGACCAGAGTTCATCGAGTTATTTAATCAACAGACCAGAAAAAACAAATTCTACACTTGTTAGCTATAGAAGGAAGGGTAAGTGACATACAAAGTATGAATATAATATATTGTTAAATGTCTGAATGAAAACGAATAATTGGATTGCGAATGACAGTTTCAAGCAAAAATGCATTCATGCCAAACTCATCCAATAATGCCACTATTCAGAAAGGAAATTTGTTACACCATTACCTGCGGTATTTGAAATATATGAAACAGAACAAATACATGAAATTATTTGGTAAAGGACAACATTATAATATTCATAAACGAAATAATATTAGATATGGGTTTTTAAAGACAGGCTCAGCAAAGCCTAATAGAAACATTTCCCAGCCTGTTAATAAAAATCAGGTTCAAGGAGTGGTAGATATGGATAAAGATTGTTATATCGACGCAGGGAACGATTTTGATGACACAAAAGATACGGTAAGTTCAATTACAACTCATTGTCTAATAACTCGTATGGTACAACCAACATAGACTGGTAAGAGCTGTCTAACAATCCATCATCTAATGCATTTCAGCGCAAACATGTTAAATTATCGGATACAGCGGAACCACAAGATGTACAACAAATTGCATTAAGCAGTGAAACAGATGTTCTTGATTTTGTATCATCCGATATCAACGATCCATTGGCCAAACTAAAATTAGAAGATATGCTTGAAAGTAGTTCAGAGCGTGATGGTAACACTCATGGGGTTGCCAATCCAAGTGTTCAGTCATCAGAAGAAAATCACTACACGGTGCAGGATCAGGAATTGCAGAAATTGGAAAAGGAATTGCAAACAGATATTGGTCAAGGAAGCCAGAAAGAAGTCAACGAAGATATCGATAATCGCTATACTTATTTGTCAGGTGTCTTTCCTGAGGCAGATCCCAAATATCTAAAGAAAGTTGTACAACGGATGCCTAGTGATCCTGATGCAGTAAATCAATTTATAGAAATACAATGGGAAAATCCTACTTACCTAACGCAAAAAGAGAAAGAAGATAGATTACATATAACTATACAGCAAACACAGTACAATGTAGCATTCGATGTGGAACAGTTTTTGAAAATATTTCCAGATCCGTTTAAACTATACGAAGATCCTGGTAGGAAGTGTACGGAGAATCCTGATGCAATTCTGTTTCTTAAATCTCATTTCACTTTGTTCGGGGTATGTGTGTTGACTTCGATGTTTTCTCGTATCGTGTAAAAACATTCGTTTAAATTTACAGTCCAACACCATAACGCGGTTGTACCAGAAACATAATTATAATTTATGTTTGACTGCGCAAGAGCTTGAGCACCTGTTTCCAAACAGGAAAAAAGCTCGTACCAACTGTTCATGGGGAAAGCATTCATCTAACGATGTTCCGTTATTGCAAGAATGTGCATTTATAAAACATAAAAACAAAATTAGAGCACATTTAGATAAATTGAAGGAGGAGGAAGCAAAGGAGTTTGAGAAATTGAAGGTAGTATGTTGTATTTAAAATAGATACAGAATATTTGATAAGTAATGAAAATTTGATTTGATTGTTCATTTAATAGGGAAGAAACGAACTTCTAGAGTGCCAGTGTTGTTATAACAACGAATGCATGCCATCTAAATGCTCATCGTGCAGAGATGGTCATGTATTTTGTAACTCGTGTATTATAAAGGGGACTGAATTGATGTTAGCTCAAGGAGTCACGAGTATAACATGTTTTGCAAATTGTGATTACGATTTTAGTCTTTCCACTCTTCAAAATATATTAACACCGACGCAATTTAGTGCTCTCATTCGGAAGAAACAGGAAGTAGAAGTAATGGCAGCTGGTTTGGATGGCTTAGTTTCCTGTCCATTTTGTCACTTTGCGTCCATACCTCCTCCGGACGATAAGGTCTTTAAGTGCTTTAATCCAGAATGCATGAAAGAATCTTGCCGGTAAGATCGCCGAAGAAACTATATTAGTGATACTAATTACATTTTTTTAAGACAGAACAATATCAATGACATTGTTACATGATTCGTTACTTTAAATTAGATTCTGCAAAGAATTGAATCACGTACCGCTTAAATGCAATGAAAAATCCGAAAACGCACGTTTATTTTTGGAAGAAAAGATGACTGAGGCATATGTGCGTAAGTGCTACAACTGTCAGCGTCCGTATATTAAAAAGGATGGATGCAACAAAATTAATTGCGTCTGCACAGCTTCGATGTGTTACCTATGCGACAAACCAAACGTTGATTACAACCATTTCAGAATGTGAGTGGCACATATAATTAGTTTGCGTTACTAGATTAATTTACAAATTTTATTTTACGCGTTCGAGCTTAACATGGATGTTTCAGGGGTAATTGTCCATTGTACACCAACGATACGGCAATAGATGAAAGAACAGTTCAAGCAGTTGCTAAGAAAACCGTGGAACTTATACAAGCGAAAAATCCTAACATTAAGATGGATACAAGGATGATCAAGGATTTACAGAACGATCCTCCAGCCTTTGTAGATGATCGTACAGTTTTGGTAATATTATAATCCAATGATATGATTACATGAAGTGTAATTGTTATTCATTTGTTTGCTAAATACTTTTCATTTACTTTATAGGAGCGTGTAAAAAAAGTAGCAGACTTAAGTACCTATAAGTATGCGTGAGTTCTGTTCAACGATAATAAACTGACAAAAACTGTTCATTGTACGTATTTTTTAAGTTTCTTTAACTACATATAAGTGAAAACGGTTAAAGTAACAGTAATTTCAATATACTGTCATGTTTTATTTGACAAAAGATTATTATTAAATGATATAGTTTTTGTATACTAACTCTAATTTTCTGGCACGTTCGTTCTGTTCATTTATTGTTACGCATTCAAGAACTTCACCGTATAATGAATATTAAAATATTTCAAAGTGTTCGAAATTTTGTTAAATAAATCGTACAAAGGATTGCCGAAGTCATACATAAAATAAGGTGCATTACTTCCCTATCTCATATGATTGGTATGTACATGTCAATTTTTTTTATTTTTAATTAAACGTCGTCCCTTTTCATTAATTATTTAAACATCGCCTATCCTAACATCTATAAGTCCTTCTCCTCCCGACTGATGTACAGGCTCATCTGTCCTAGGTTCGGTAGTAGGTACGTATATCGGTAGTGTAGATGTTTGAAGGTTACTCTTACTATGATTTTCATTACTATTAGGAAATGGAGTATTATGATTTACATTGTCTACATTTTCTGGATTACAATTTGAGTGTCCAAGATTTTCAGTATACTGTGCTCCATTTTGATTTGGCCGCTTGTTTTGTTGGAACTGTAGATTAAGTGTTACCTCGCGTCCATCCATGTAAGTAATGGTCTGCAAATAAATTGTGAAACGACTGAATCGTTCAGCATCGGTACGAAAAACAGCCGATATATGCGTCCAATATCATTAATACGACAATGTATGTAATAGCAGCGTACCATATCACCAGTTTCCGGTTTATGACAAACCCACGCAGCAGTGCAACTTTTATCCATATCGTTATTCAGCTGATTCACTTTGTATGAAAATAGTTGTTCCAATAATGTGCACAGCGGGAGATTCTGTTGACCAGGAGGTGTAAACGAGTGTCCTGGCGGGTTGAACGAGTGCCCTGGTGGCCCGGACCAGGGTCCAGATGGTTCATGGTAATTACCCCAGGCTCCATGAAGAAATCGCCCAAGGAAAGGGCCAGCATCGACCACCGTTAACAACAAAAACACAGCGAGGATTTCCTTCATTCTCTGGACAACAGAAGTCGAGAACAACACGTTATAAGCATTTCGCATTTACTTGAAGAAAAGTCTCATAGTAGAAACTGAACGTATCAAGATCGCTAATCCAGAGTCTTTCCGAAGTTACTGCTCACTTGAAAATAACGAAGCACGTGATTCTCAAGGAAAGAGTATCGTAATTACAGGAAGGAGGAAGATCCCGGCAGAGGTATACGTTACGTTTCACGCGAAACTCGGGTAATCACCGACAGAGAAGACAATTGTTCGTTAAATTCTCACTCAGATAACTTCAATGCACGAACGGTGGTGTTCGTCAGTTCCTTTTACGCGTTTTGAGATGCCGCAACCGGTTTTAAACCGATTTTCACGTTTCACGTGCTGGGTGACTTTTTGCGAAGAAGCTATATTCCTTTTTGTATCGTAGAATACCACGGTTGGCATAAGTATTGTAAACGCCTATCAAGTTTTCTCTATGTTTCTAAGCTTTGAAGAAACTATTGTACTTCAAAGTAGCTGTCTCAATAATCTTCTTGACAATATCTCCTCTTCTAAACATTTCATAATGATTGTAAATTGTTTTTGCTGTATGTATCGTGGAAAAGTTATAATCATTTTTATTCATCCAATTTAGGTGAACAGCGGACCATCTCAACATGCTCGTCGGTCCTTTGGGACGTATCTCGTGGATGAACGATCGATAATCAAGGACAGTATGACGTAACAGGCTTACCAGAGAGAAAGTACGAAGAGAAAGACGTTCGTGAAAAGTTGCCACCGCTACAGAGGCAACAGAAGATCCGGAAGTATTGCCGAAACGACGTCGATGCTTTTTATGACCGCAAACTTTTGTGGACACACGCGTCCACCTTCGAATTAATTTGTCAAATTGGCAAACACTATTAGCCGAGCGTTATTCTCTTGATTATTTCGTCTCTGAATTCGAGTTTCCTCGACGACGTTGGACGCAGTGATCGGGAATGATGATGGCATGTTTGCGGATAGACGCATTATAAACTCGACCCTCTGTGATTTATTGTAATTTATGTCCAAGCGAAATACGATTCAATGGATATTTATCGTGGGACAGGTCGGCAAAGGTCCGCGACCTTTCTCGGAACGCTTCGATGTTTCTTTGAACAATATAAGTTCATTGGATAAAATAATTCCTTTAGCTTGTCATTATTCAGATTTTTTATTGATAACGTTTTCTTGACAATGTATTGGGTCGTTTCGAAAGCCTTTCCGTATTTGGTGAAAATATTCTGCAACGTTTGCCCGTAAATGTTGATCTTTACGTCATTCCAAAGTGTGGTGTATTTTTGATGGACGATGAATAATTTCTTATCAGTCTTATTATCCTACTCTTATTGCGCAAAAAATCTTAACAGTACTATGTATAAATTAATAACAATCTACAGTCTACAGCGATTAAACTCTGCTACACTGGTAAAAATTTTCGCACAGACGACTGTGTGGCGCTTGTTTGCGGTTCTTCAAACACAGGATCCATATCCATCGAGGTAAAGTTTTCTGTATCAATCACGTCGACCGCAGGTGTGTCCGACTTGTCTTGCAACAAATTGCCGCCGATATTCAACGGATCAGAAAATAAACCTTTTTTACCCCCAAATTCGTTGCCGTGGCCATTGTTCCCGGACAACATTGGTAACGCCATTTCCATTATAAAATCGACGAAGGGTAAATCCAACGCGGAGGTTACGTCGTTCTTCTCGATTTCATCTATTAGAAAGTGGACGTTAGTGCTGACAATTTTTAAGAATGCAATCTTCAGTGCTTTAATGTTGTCGAAGTTAGCGAAGTAGACGTCGATCAAGGTAGTCGTTAGATCGCTGTCGGTGCTCCTCGAATTCCTCGAGGTTTCATATTTTTTATCGATCGTTAAGCCAACGCTGTCCAACGTGGATTCTTTTTGCTGTATCGTCGAATCCATTCGGTCTTGGCCCATTACTTGTACCTGGTCGGAACTTTGTTCGTCAGTAGAATGTCCATCGTGTACATTTAGAACGTACCCTTGGGACGACGCTGCTAAGATAGCCTGAAGAAATATGAAACAGATTTGTACCTTCATTTAAATGCAAGAGGATTTTAGCTATAAATTCGATATTTCGAGAGAAAGTATTTCATTTATGGACGCAACTATTATTTGTAAACACACATTTTGTATCAAGAACTGTATGTACAATATACGCTTTGTGTATCGAAATTGGCTTGCTCATTCGTTCCCCAGTTTCTAATAAATTAGGTCTCAAATTAAAGCTTAGGCTTCTAGCGACGATGTACTAGTAGAGCGACTTGTGGCTGAATCCACTAGCTTTAACTTCTGGCCTTATTTGAACAAAACTCTTCCCCAGAAGCCGAGGAACTTGCATTCATTTAAAACGCCTGTGTGCCGCGATTTGTGAGGTACACACAATTCGGGTTGCGCAACCATTCACGCCGCGGTGCTGTGAAATTGAGAAACATGCGTGTTTTAACCCTTCGGTAGGCAACCGGATACTCATGTCTGTATTTCCTTGAATAATTTTTCTATGTTCTTGACAAGATATCGCAAAACCACTCCGGATCTCGATTCTTTGGACACTCTTACGTCAATTCACATTTTGTGTAAAAAATCCATGCAAAATATTTTGTGTAAAAGAGTTTCAAAGTTATTGACCGTTTTGGTTGCTCACACGAGGGTTAAATAAATGCAAATTTCTCACCGTAACAGTCATGATTTTTCGGGATAACAATAATAATAATAAGCGGAACTTACGAAAACAAAAATTGCGCACCGCATCCACATCGCTCTGAAGAATAGAACTGAACTAACAGGTGAAATAAGTACACGTCCTTATATACGTTCCACAAATCGCGACAATGGGCCTATTTAGGGATATGCACTTTCCCGAAATTATGTGTCGTTCGTACATTTTCGGGATAATCCAGTACTACCTGGAATCCCTTGCAAACTTTCCCTTTCAACATAACATTTCTTATCTATTGATCTCGTCGTTAAGCGGACAGATTAACCCATCTATCGTAACCGTAAATAATTATGCTCGACTACATACATCGATTACGAAAAACGAAAAACGTACAAGCGGTAAGAAAATTCCCGATTCACGGACAATATCTGTATTTTCCTCTAGGAGTACAAAAAAAACCTTGGTTACAAAAGGGGTACAGTAAAAAAAAAAAACACAAAACCGCAGGCATAACTTAGAAAGCATGCAGTGTAAATAAACAGGGAGAAATAGAAAAAAGTCAGTTGTAGCAAAGAAAAATCGTTATTAATGTTCCGGAGTTTTCAGCTTGTCCTGTTCCTTTAAAACTCTTTGCGTCCCGTTGTTGCACGGCGCGGATTCTTTTC
This sequence comes from Nomada fucata, assembly GCA_948146005.1. Taxonomy (NCBI): domain Eukaryota; kingdom Metazoa; phylum Arthropoda; class Insecta; order Hymenoptera; family Apidae; genus Nomada; species Nomada fucata. Next base: position 30,013,921 of record OX411278.1, on the reverse strand, counting down.
CCAAGTTGGCCAATTGCTTGAATTTGTCCAGTTCGTTCTTTCCGAAGTAAATGTCCTCCAGAACGAACGTGATGGTCATAAGGATAGACACACCAGCGAAGATTATCCACATAATCAATTCTAACGAGACCTGAACGAATCATCGATATATTTTTTCATTACTAATTTGATTTCACTTTGAATTCGTACGAGATAATAGAGCTCACTGATACTACAGCCTTCAAGATTATTTTCAAACGATTGTTAGCGGAGATCCATTGCCAAATAATAAATGGCAGGAGTACTATGAGGAGCATCGAATCCAGCACGTGTAACGTTATTAAACATATCGAATGAAAGATGGCCGATTTTGTGCGAGACTGTTGTCTAAAAGTGTACACACACTAATGATAATATTATTATTATTCCATTACTTTTGCATTTTAAAAATATACCGAGCTACCTATTTTCCATTTTTTCTCCTTTTTCCTCCACTTCATTTTCTTTCGCCATTGCAGTATTGCTATTATTATTCTTGCTATTATTACTGTTAGTATTGTTTGTTACACTTTTAGTGGTTAACAGAACAACCGTTCTCCTCGTGTTGCTCATGTCGAACGATGCTTGAAACGAAACCAACCAACGAATAATTTCTAAGGGAACAGCTGTTCTGCTTTAGCACGAGTATTATTCGATGGAGAATAATGCGCAAGTAATGTATCTCATTTTAAATTATGCAGTTACAAAATTGGACGACACGTTACAGATATAATTCGACGAACAGGAGTATCGACGTTTTTCATCTGTTCTTCATTCTGCCTTCGTCTGCGTACGTCGTGAACAAAATAATTTAGATGTAACAATATGATTAGAAAAGTGGCGATAAAAGAAATGTGTAATGAAACACTGAAATAATTAATTCGAATAACATTTTAAGCAAATTTGTTTTCATTAATGAAACTTCAGAAATAATAAGACATTCCGAAGGCACGATAGAGCGTTTAAACAGAAGTAAAATAAAACAAACTAATCGTAATACTATTTGGCATTTCAATAACGTTCCACTCTTAGTACCGCTGTACATACACCGCCGAAAAGTGCCGAATCACCTCCTCAATTCTATCAAGTAAATGTCAAGTAACTCGTTAACGATTCATTGAAACGCAATCAATATTACATTAACATCGCTGAAAGTAATACGAACTTTGCTTCGAAACGTCTGTTTGGAATCTATTCCTAATACGTCATCTTATATTCGCTAAAGCTAATTTCACAGGCACTGTCCGTGCGCTTATTTTCATTGACACCCCTTAGTAAAAATGCGCGGCATCTTTAACAATTTGATTCATTTAATTCAGAAACAAGATATAATTGATCTAACTATGCGGCATTGCCAGATCTTTATTAACATTTCGTTTGCGAGAATTCAGATCCGTCAAATTGCTTCCCTAAATCGCTCGTGGATCAATCATGCGATCATGAAGTTTCCGTATAACTTGGAACACCTCCCAAACTTTTCACCGGCACTGTGACCGCATTATGCCATACATCGATCGTTTATCACTCTCTCGGATCACTATATAATAGGTATAATAATTCATACCAATCGACACACATATTACCAGAACCGCTTTCTTCGTCTATGGCACAAATCGACGCTGACTCAGTCGGCTAATTATTATGATAATTAGTCGCCCTCAAGGATTCATCGATGCGCAAACATACTTCAACCGTTCGATGTCACTTTGCATATCTCTCGTTAAACAGCCGGTCGTTTGCTTTATTGCATCCCAGCGGTGTTTCAGGTAATTAAAAGAAGCGGATACGCGTATAAAGAGAGAGAGAGAGAGAGAGAGGGGTGAGAGTGATGGAGGAGAAAGAGAGGAGGATCCCTCAGTAAACGGGTCGTCGCCGATCGTGACAAGGTTTCTGGCTACCTTGAAGACCGTGGACATTATTCCTTGCACGATGCTGCCTTTTAGCAACTTGCTGCCTGTAGACGAACAATGGTCTGAAGACTTTGGCGTCTTGAGCTTCCAAATCATCCAGGCCGTCATCTCCTTTCGATTCTGTATCGATGGATCTGATTGATCTGGCTTGCGGGGACCCTGAGGTTTGATACCTGGACGAAGGCAAGGAAGGTCGAACCCTTTCAATGTGGCCGTTCGTAGCTAGGTGTTCCTTGTTCTTTCCGTAGGCTTCGATCTGGGGTTACATATCGATGAATTATTATATCGATGATGATTGTACACTGACGAAGGCGAAAATGGTTAATCGAAGCGACGATCGTTTGCAAGGACAGATTTATAATTCAAGCTGTTTCGTTGTGCCGTTGTTGGTTATTGAGGTACGGTGTTGAGAATAATTTGGAGATGCATTTTTTTAGAGGAATTTTGCTTCGAACGGCGTACTCGAATTGATCGCCGATTTTATATTTTTTCTCTTCTTACGGTACATGTTCGAACTGTATCTCTTTTTCAGCTTGGATCAATTTGTGAAACGAGGGGTATTTATTAAGTACTTTTTACGTACCGAACGTGCAATTCTGGACGCATCGTTATCTTCTTTCAGTGCTTCTGCTTTTATCTTCCTCTCGATGTGACCGTTGTTTAACCGATGCTTCCTCTGCAATCCGTACGCCCTGATTCCAGGAAGATCCTCCTCGGAATTGATTTGAATCTTCTCCACTTTTCCATCGAAACCATGCTGATTCTCTATGTGCAATCTCGTAGTACGACTGTTCCCGCTGAGTTTCCTCGGATGTCTGATCGGCGTGTCCTCTAATCTTCGCAACTCCATCACACTAGGACTCGATTTTTCTAAGGAAGACAATTCTTCCCGGGTCGATCTTGCAGCATTGACATCGAACGACGCCAGTAGGCAAAAAATCTGAAAGAAATTATTTCAGAATATATTGGCAAAATTTAATTAGTTTCTAAACGCAAACACGTATGATAAGGACGAGTTCACTGCGGTTTTAAGATAATCGTTATCGAACGTGAAAGATCCGTCACTACCACTTGCACGTTTAATTACACAAACTACTCTGTTATTAAAACTCAGCGAAACTATTATGCCACCATTTTCCATAATATCCCCCAAGAAAATGAATAGCTTAAACAAAATCACTTCAACGATCCATCGATTTCGCCAAATGTACAATCTGACGAACTTCTATCCCTTCAAATTACACCCCCATAAAATGCTCGTTACCGCGAGCCTTATAATCTCACCGTTCCGACGATCCCCATAGGTTTCTTCCCCAAATAAAATCGTCCCGCAGGTAAAATTTACAAGAAACACCCCGAACCGGACGAATTTTAATTCACGTTCAAGTACCAAAGAACAAGGGCGGACCATTAGAGGATTATACGTGTCATTTGCAAACGATTTCCATTGTTGGCAATCGTTAACGTGGCCAGACGTCTTACCGCGAGTACAGTCCACATGACGGGAAGATCAACGTTCCTTCTTGCGAAATATATGTGTGTGTATCGACGCCACAAGAGCGGTTTCCGTTCCTCTTGGCACTTAGATCGCGATTGAGGGAACAGATTCACCGAGCATCGGTTATATACACGATTAAGCTGCTGTCGTACACGCGGTGCACAGAGAGAGAGAAGGCGTAGGTAGAAGCTTCCAGTTTAGAAGTGAGTCACTTTTGCGAATGATCGTTGAGAAAAAAAAAGAAAAAAAAAAGGAAAAAAAGAAAGGAAAGAAAAGAGGGTTTCGTTTGCTTCCTCTTCTGTCCTTTGCAACAGACCGTCGAAGCGAAAGCACGAACACCTTGAATTGTTCCTATACGGTTGTTGTAGAAGCGGAAACGTTTCTTGCTCTCGACCTCCGATTATGCGTGATCCGATAGCGGTATCGTTTGTAAGTTTGCTGAATTCTGCGCTTATGTGCGTGAGCGAGTGCGCGAATGTTTCTATTTGATTTCATTTTTTGTTTCGTACGCGTGGAATTTTTACGATTGCAAATCTGTACGCTATATTTGACACCATTGATGATCTCGCGGTTTGTGTATTTTCAATATCGCTCTCGAACAAATAAATGCGCGTGACATAAGTGCGACAAATACGAATAAAATTATATATTTAAATTTATCATCTATAATTCTTATCCCTGCGGTAGTGCAATAGACCTCTCTTCCCTGTTCCATTGTTTCAAACGCATAATCTTATTTTAAACCCCGAAATACCGATCCGCGGGCATTCCATTTGTTTTGCGCGTTAACGCGAACACGTTTGCCATTTTCTCGGGCATTTCTCTGCAATTAGTCAGAACGTGTTCCGCAGGTGTTAAACGTCCACTCACAGCGATCGTGAAACGCTTGCGCGCACCCCTTCCACGTGTTATAATGCACATCTGCTCGACATATTCGATGAATGGACGAACGATGTAATGAATGACTAAAGTTATTCCGCCTGCAGGCATTAACGACGTCGCGTTAATTGGTATCTAAGGTGTGCCTATCGTGATCCATTCGTAGAAAACTGGTTTACGAAGGTTCGTCGAACAGCATCGGCTGTCGCGCGCATCAATAATCACTCGGTGAATTTAAATTCCATCGGACGGAAGAAGTTCACGCGTATGCCTGGTCTGCACGTGAGACGTTGGCAAGAGATGATCTGGGTTCGGTTATGAATAATGGGAATCGATAGCAGCGTTGTTGTGTTACGCTTGCACGTAGCTGTAATGTTTGAGAATTATGTTAATTGAACGTCTCTCACCTATGGCGAGCACCGATAAGATCACAAAATTTTGGATTCCTTTCCGAAGGATTGCAAATGTTATATATTTATTCTCGCTGTATACGTTGTGTTTAAGGCCATAAAGCTTGTAAACTTGCCTCGCAATTGCGTTCCTGGCAATAAAATGTTAATGGAGTAATTTGCGTCGACGAGTCGATAAAGATCTGAAACTATTCGAACCGATAGGAATGTCCAAGCGATTTCAATTAACGAAGACGTCCAGCCACCGGGAAATAAATTACATCTGATGACAGGAGAAACGACGATTAAATTGTATCTCGAATTTCTTCCTCGTATTGTGCATTGACATTCGACAAGTAATTGGAACCATTTTTCACAAACGTAATTAACTCTGCAAATGAATAATTTCAGTAATTCTTTTCTTACTATTCCAGACATTTAACGAACGAATACACAGATATACAGATATACATACTTGTCACATCTGTGGACTCGATCGTGATCGATGATCGTGTCAAGTCGTGTCTATTGGTCAGAGGCCAATACAAACTGATATGAAAGTTTACGCTGACAACGATCACCAATTTCGTCGAACGTAACGTCGAGGACTTGTCAAAGAATTGAATGACATTTTATGTAGCATCTGTAGACAGTAGTGATTAATGTTCCTGAATTGACTTGTAGCATCGATTAGGTGTACATACATAGATAGACAGCTACAAAATACACAGATATTGCTAGAACATCTTGGATCACTGTGGATTCATTCTCAAGGAAATAAACATTGGCAGGTCGTCCGGAAATAGCGACGACGCCATTGAGATCTTCGATCTCTGATAACCTTGTCATCAATTATAATGCTGTAATCATCCCGATAGCCTTAAGGTAGCTGTCCGTGATTAATCACGACGGCTACGAACGGTTCGAATAAACCGTCCATTTCTATCTGTTCAGAAAACAGTTGCGACACATTTCTCCAATTCTTTCGTACATAAAAGAAAACAGATTTTTCTATCGAACGACACAAATATTTGTTAAGGTATTGGAGCAATGCTCTGAAAGTAATTCGTTTCTTTTCTAAAAATTGCGATTCCCTTAAAAAAGCGATGGAATCGTAATACATAAATTGTCGCTTCCATCAAAATTGGCAACAGTCAACAATTTCGCAATAGAAGAAATGATTCGAAAACGTTCTCGCGTATACGATATGTATTTTCAGAGAAGAAACAATTACTTCCACCAATATAATTTGCCGCGCACATCATCTTCGTGACAGAAAAGTGGTCTCGGCCATTAAAATTGTATGCGTCACAGTGGTCGCGACAAATTTTACAGTTAATGAAAGTCGTCGTAAATCCAGCCAAACAGTTTATTACCAACACAACCGTGTAACCGATAAATTGACAAATATGATACAGCGTAATATCTTCCATTTTCGTCTATCCAAGCACAAATCAAGTTTCCCTGTTCCCCTCTGCTCGCGTCTAATCCTCCACGTTTTTAATAATCGTCGTATCGAGGTCTGTAAAAATAAGCGCGTCTCGGATAATAGTTCGCATAACCGTATCGTCGATTGCTTTCGTCATAGTACTTAGACCGCTGCTGCGACTCCTGCCGATACTTAAACAGAGGCCTAAATATAATATCTTCAGCAACGTCCATGTCACCTGTTTCTTTCGTGTAATCCGCTTGATCGTCCTGCAAGGACGGGGCGAACATGTCCCATCCGGATATCATTACTGGCGTCAGTAACATTTCCTCTGCGGCCAACGTTGGTGCTTCCTGTTTCGCGAACAAAGACACTGGGTAGCTTGCTTGCGTCGGCGATGAAGCAACAGTGATCTGAATGTGGACAAGAAAAGTTCTTTAATACCTGTGGTGCGCGAAGTTAAATCGTTTTTTTGCTTCTTTTCCTTTTTTATCGACGTTGAAAATAGAATTGAAATTGTTTGAATTCTACAGGGTGCCTCTTAGCTATGGAAACTCGCGGGAATGGGGGGGGGGGGGGCTGCTGTGGTGATTTCGAACAACTTTTTTAATTAACAAAATGTTGGTGGAATGGAAAGGAAGAAGTCGGAATCACTCCAGCAGCCCCCCGATTCCCGATGTTCAGTTAGTTACGGGCACTCTGTATATACTCTGTATACGAACATGCATATATTTATTTCATTTCATTGTTTACTTATTCGTTCCACGCACGAATCCCTTAACTTTACCTCGAACGGCGTTGAAGATTTCCAGTAAACGGGATTCACGGTCATCGAGCTTTTGTCAATGAAATCCTGAGCTTTTCTCTGAATGTCGCCGCTGTTGTTTTTCAGGAATTGAACCTGACTGTTCAAGGCTCCGTTGTTCACTTGACTCGGTAAAATGGCCACGATCGGACTGTTCACTTTACCCCTTTCACCTTTCGACGTATCGATGACCGCGACTATCGGAACGGCTACTTTCTTCGGGGAAGAATCTTCTGGTATCGTGACTCCGTGACTAACAGCGTCTTCCAAGAATTCAGTTTCGCTCCTACGTTTCTCGTTCGATGACACCGGTAATTCCGAATTGTCCTGCTCACCTGACTCGCCGTCACTCTCCTCCGAGCCGCTCTCGCTTCCCTAGAAATTCGTGGACCGTAGAAATGTTCGTTTCATTGATACTCGATAAAGAAAGGAAAGAACATAAAATAATCGAATGATCATTTCTATTTCTCGGTAGCAACTTAATACGCCTACACGTCGTCGAGCCTAAAAATCTTTGTATCGAATAGAAATTCTACGACAATGTATAAATTCTATACAATTAATGACGGTATGAATTCTAAATTCGCGAGAATTTTCAGTGCGACGCGATCAAGCTATTGTCGACTTCTCGAAAATGTCGGTGCAACAATAACAAGTTTATTTAAGTTTATATGCTAAATTGTTATACTGCACCTCTGCGGAGTATCCGTCTGTGTTGTCCTCGAAGAGTTCCTCGTTGTCCAGAGTAGTGGTCTCCTGCGCATCTGCTTCCTTGGCCGCAGAGATATTCTTTCGGACGTCTTCCAAATTTTCTGTAGGGACGACCAGAAGGTGCTCGCGTTTCGACAGGATCTGGGATGGAAAATGAAACGCTGTAATGACAACTGTCGGGCAATATGGAGCAATGGGTAAGTTAAATAGTATCAAAAACAGCAACGATAATAATCGATCGGGTGCCCCATTTTTAATACACACTTGTCGGTGATTTCAAATAAATTAGAAGAATAATTGTTCTAATAGCAGCGCAACCACAGTTTTTACATTACATGAAAAATGCGCGGAAAGGCAACTATCGAAGAATGACAGGAAACTAAAAAACGAGATTGAGCCAATCGGTTTAATTTTGCACGAACCAGTTTCGGATTGGTGGCAGGCATTATAAAGACATCCTTCTTAACAACCAGCGCATTCAAAGATCCATTGCTGGCTGCTTTATGGACCGCATCTTGTACAACTGGATCCTGAACTACTGCGGCTATCGTCTCGTTCTTATCGCGTGGGTATGGTGGTAACAAGCCCTCCACGTCTTCTGGTGTCAACGGTTTCCCCGTTGATGTCTTCCCATAAAGAATTAATAGCAAGCAGAGCGCAATTTGAAGCGTGCTGATCTATAAAAATCCGGTGACTTAATCGTAGTTAAACGGTAATTAGCTCAACGATAAAACGGAAAAAGGGAATTAAAATGATGAATAGTTTAATTGATTGAAAAATATGTCTCGAAAATTTCAATCTGTTTGCATAAACAGAAAAGGAGGACAATTGAATCCACCAAAGCAGTACAAAGTAAACTACATTGAAATTCGTGAATCGTGCAAAATCTTCTCCTACAGCATTATCAAAATTTATTCAAACTCGTCGCATCGTGATATTAAATTGTTGGGAAACAGGCAATGACACGAGTTCGTTTCTGTGTAAAATATCTGGCCAATTATGCGTCGAGATATAAAATTGCGCAGCACTGCAACATCGAAATGCGGGTCCTCGACAGGACTGTTCGTAATCGGTATTAACTGTTTAATTTTAACTATTCAGTTAGTTAAACAAGTTAGTTAGAGAAAACAAACTTCAGATTTTCCAAAATTGTACACGAATATCGTTCTAGCAGAGATGCTATTAGAAATGCATCGCGTATTTTATATTGTATATTTATTATAATATAGTGCTCGACAACTGTAACCCTTTGTGGCTGCCAAATATCATTGATACCATTTTGTGGATCAGCTTTCCAACAACAACGAGCTTCTGGATCTTCTATTTTACGAGTTTCTTGTGTTTTCTACTTAACGACTAAAACTTCAGCAACGTCTTCTCGACACTGACTAGCAATAACGGTCTCGTCGCGTTTTATACCAGGTACCAAAACAATTATCGCTGTACTGCTAACAGACGTGAGTATCAACCTTGCGGTACATCACTTTGGTCACCTGTACCTTGAACCTGTCTTGTCGAATTAAATATTTTGCTCGTTGTCAGTCGTTCTTGATTCGCGATCTGAACCCTAGTTGACGAAACAATTAATTCAGAGCTGATTTTCGTCCATCAGTGGCAGGGGAAAAAAAGTAATTGGAACTTAAACCTTGGAATTTCGCCGTATACAAAACATTGTATACCTAATAATATATATGTCTTAGTCTCGAAGCAGGAGAGGAATAAATTACAGAATGGTTCCCGTTTTATCGAACTGCGACACTGACAACGAGTTATTGCATAATAAAAAATCGACGACGAAGAAATTTGCACGTAACAAGATTGCAACACGCCAAGCTAGAGCCTACTATAACACTATCGATATCTGTAGCCAGTGTTAAAGTGTTGTACCGGACTACTCTCCAACAAATCGGCTTACACGTTACTCAAGGTTTTAACGGTGCTCGCGATTAGAAGAAATTATTTAACCCTGAAGAATCGCTTCAGCGGTTCTTGAACATTTCCTTTTCAATCAATAACTAATCCAAAAACCTAACCGTGCAGACATTTTTCTAGATCGTCGGAATCCTTCCGCCACTAATTTCGCAGTTAGTACATCGTTAACAATATTCGAGTGTTTAGCGTCCGATTTAGCATCTATTTGTATATTAGCCGGCTATAAAAGAGCGATCGCCGCATTCTGGTTTCTTAGTGCATCACGGTCATTTGACCGGCTCGTATCGTTATCGTTGAACCTGGAGAAACACGAAGAATCGATTCAAATCCGTAATAAATTGTACATTCTCGAACTTTTACACGGTGGGTGATCCAGAATGAAGCGTGCCATTTGTTTGTTCAGCTTGATCCTTCTGTTCGGCGCTCCTCGACCATCGAGATGCGGCGACTCGGAAACGAAAACACCCTCCGCCGCCGACACGTCGAATTTAAATACAGAACCCCCATATTTCTATTCGAAGCCAGGCAACAACGAAACAGTGCACAATTCCTCGAAAGCCAAGTCGACTGTGCCAACATTTACCAAAGGTTCAACAGTCTCGACAAAGCGAGCCGCGTCGACTTCCGGAAGTCTCGCGACTGTGACTTCCGGCACGAGTATTTTCAGCTCCGCGGGCAACGAAATGGACGAGGCACTGGTGTACATCGAAAATAGGAAACGCGAAGGGGATCGACAGATATCTGTAATAACGCTCGAAGAATCGATTCAGAATATCGCGCCAGAGTTACGAAGCCGTGTTAGACGGAACGACGAGGACGAGGACGAGGACGAGGACGAGGACGGACCAGAATCGTCCAACGCGAACGAGTCCTCGCAGGATAACGATTCTGAACCCGATCAGGACTCAAATACGGACGATTTGTCGCGAGGTAACGATAGCGAGAGTCCAGAGGAGGAAACGGACGAATCGTCGAGTAAAAATTGCGACGACGACGGGTCTAGTCAAGCGATGGACGGTGCGGATAGAGAAGAGAGGAGCGCAAAAGTTTCGCGAGAAACTATTGGAAATTCCGAGGACAGGCAAACGTTGCCACCTTATTGGTACCGTGGCCCGTCCATTGAGGAAAGGTACTGGTCCAGTCACGAGAGGGAATCTCGTCGTCGCTTCATCAAAATCCCGATATTCCCCGGGAAATAGCGCCTCCTTTGACACTACTTGGATAATTAAATGCGAATGTTAATTGCAAGAATAAGCTGTGAGAAAATGATTGAATAATAAATGTACTTACAGAGGAGCAGTGCGGAGGTTTCGTTCGAGTTTCAATTGTCGCATGAGATTTATTCGGCGAGGACGATCAAACTTTCGTTGCTGATAATTGATAAAAACAGCCAGCGAAGAGTAATCGGATAATCGTAATTGTATTTTGAAGGGGAAAAGGGTTATTCGTTCGAGTTTCAATTACCGTGCGCGATTTATTCGGTAAATACGATAATACGTGGACATAAAAAAAAGATATATCACAAAATGGTTTGTTCACATTACATATAATATTTTTAGACGTTTCCTTTGGTGTGCAGCTTTCTCTTAAAAACTAGAATCAAGTCGATGACTATAATCATTAATTTACCCCTGTAAAGCTAAAGTTTCGTCTCGTCGCAGGACAAGAAGAAAAAAGAGGGGATGCTTTTTGGTAACCTTATCAATGAACGTTCTGGATATTCGAATTTGCTGAACTAAAATTCGGCAGCAATGTATGAAATATGAAATATCTCGCTTTACTACAGGTACGACGTTCTCGTTTGTCACGCGGCTTGTTTCCTTTCCGCGTTAGCAGCTGTATTATTTATACATCTTCTTCGACCAACCCGCTAAGTGCCACCGCACTCCCGTTTCAAATCATTTTTATCGCACTCCTTGGGTCACAGAGAATTCTAATCCGATTTCGTTAAACGCTCGATGCTCGTCGAAGTTCATCTTCGAGAATTGCACGATGACTGAAGTTTCCCTCAGAAATCACCAATACTTCAAGAATATCTTCTAAAATCCACCGCTCCGCTAGTATGATTCGTTCCATCCTCCAAATGGAAGATATATCCTTCGTTTCCTACCGTTCGAGGTCCATCGATCTCGGGGAGAGGGCAAAATCTCTTAGAAATCTTCTCGTGTTTTAACACTCGTCTCGGATTGCCTCAAACTTGGGTAATTAGATCGTCGTTCGGTTCATGATTCCATTCCATTCCATTCCATTCCGTTCCATTGCTTCTGAAATCGCCGTCAGGTTGTCAACGATATAACCGGACCCGTCAGCGTTCCTCAGAATCGATTTCGTCGACGATACGCGTCTCTCGATCGTTGCCTGTACGCTAATTGTTGCCGATAAACGAACAATGGTCGCAGCGCGTACGTGCCAGCAGCGGTTTCAAGATCGTTCTGCGCCTCGTCCGTGGCGCTACGCTTTTCGATTACAGCGTCGTCGGAATTTTCATCCGCGCGGTCCAGTTTTCCGAGGAGAAGGGCGTACGCGAAAGGAGGCGACGATTCGTCTTGCGGTTGGCCATCGAGCGCGGTCGGTTTTTGGATGAGAATCGGGATGCCGACAATTGGATTGGCTTGGTCCTCCTGTTTGACCGGAAGCGAGACGCAGCAGCCGAAGAGCGTCAGGAGCGAAACGATCACGATGGCTTCCTGAAAGGTAAAAGTATGAAGCTTGAACGCAGTTCGTCGTTTGTTAGATCATTTTGGATTGCTCATTTTTCCGGGGGCGACTGTTTCAACAAATTTTCACTCGGATGATTTTTGGATATCTAGTTTGCACGAGTCGATCCTGGTTTTAGATATTATGCTGTTTGATATTCCTGCTTTTCTTTTCATTTTCATGTTATTCCATTAATCTTTTCAATTTATGACTTTTAGTAAAACAGAACGACAATTATATGTTTCCATTTAAGGTTCACAATCTGTCTAACGTATGATATCGAAATAGTGCCAAAATCTGTCGGTAGTTCTAGCGTTAATACATCTCTATCTCAGCACCACAGTTTTATTTCTTACTATTAAGGAATTTTATCAGTCCCCGATTCACCAACAAATAATCTTACCATTTTCAAATCTCGAACAGGTGTCTTCGCCCAAAAGCTCGAACAATAAATCTTCAGGCGTTCAAGTTTCAGCCACCTTTACACAGGCGGTGGTTCCTCCGAGATTAACGCGAAGGATATCGCTCGAAGCGGGCCGAAACGAATGATAAAAAAAACTCTGGGAACGAACTTATCGAATCGCGATCAATCCAGAAAGATCACCGGGTCCGTTCGAAACAGTTCGCTGCGTGTTTGTGACCGGACAATGCATCCTTGCTGCATTTTATACGAAACAATGACGTCAAACGGGGGCACGCTAATCGGACAATGACGTTCCATTGCAAGTGATAACTGACCTGGTAAACCAGAAACGTCGATGCATCCTCGAAGCGCTTATTTTGTTCGCCAGGTACGAACCGGACAGGGGTGAGAGATGACGTGGGACCGAGAATCATACCTGCTCGCGTCAATTCTGTTCAAACAAGCGTGAATCTTCGCCGTTCGCTTCTCGTTATTGCACGGGCGAAAACGTTTGACGTTCGATTAACGATAGCTGTTTATGCCGATCCCATGATTCACGATTGCACTTACGAGGAAGTCTTATAGGTGCGCGACGTCGTCGAAATTACACAACGACGTACAGCGTGCTGTTAGTTGAACGATATCTCGTTTCGTGTTAGGATGTTGGTTCGTTCACACGTTTGGAGATCGTCGATCACGGGACGGGATTTTACGTGTCTTCGAATGGTAAATATTGTGTCGTTCCGTGTGTAGTGCGGCGTATTTTACGTACGCGCGTTAGGCGACAATGAAGAATCACCTGTCGGTGATTGGCGAAGGGTCGAATTTAACTTTTGTGTTTTACGCAACGGTTGATCCGTGAAACGTTTTCGTCTAATTCTTTTTCAGTATTCCAGGCAGGAGGCTCATCTCTTAGGCTGTAGTTTATCAATCGAAGCTTCTTAATCCATTCTTGGCACTGACACTTCAGCCAGCTCTTGATCATGCTTTTCGTCGGGGTGTATTATCGTTGGTCCGAATATGTTTCTTCCTCGTGTTTGTTCGTAACGTTCGCAATAATTGCAGTACTCGGTCTACGCGTGCGAACTTTCGATGCTACGTTGCCAGAAGATTCCGATCCGCACTGCCGTGCAAAGAATTTGTAAAGCAACGAATGATTGCAAAGAAATTGATCTCAGGACAGTGAAGGGTTTCGCGCAAGACTGCAGTACTTTCTTTGCAAACGATTCTCGAGGGGGAAATATGGATTGATGTTATTGAGAATATTAACGATGATGATTAATCGAGATGCTGCTACATTTTCGTTTCCTTCGGGACAATGGTGCGCAATTTAAATACCGTGCCGTTGAATTCTGAACTTTGGGAGTGTGAAACCGAGGCAAATAACTGATAATCAATACAAGAATTACTTTACTGCTGTTTTTATCATTTAATTCTGTGATTGAACTCTGTCTCTGTGAATTCTACACGTGTAAAAATGTTTACAAAAAAAAAAAGATAAGGAAATATCAAGAATTCTAGAAGCGAGGTGAATCTATACAGGACATCCCGGTTTATTCGAAACATTCCACCCCCTTCATTTTCCATCGTACGCGGGAAACAAAGCGGCAAAATCGTATTTCATTGGTCTGGGAGAGGATGTGCCTTAAAAACACCTTCGTGCTTCGTCGGATTAGAAAACGTCGGAACGATATCGTTGCTTCTGTTGCATGAAATAAGTCCATTTATTTTCCTCAGTTAAGCATTTCATCGTAACGAATAAATAGACTTTCGCTTCTCTATGGTGTTTCGTGTACGTGTTCCCGTGTCTGTGTGCTCGATAAAGATGAAAAGAGGGAAGAAGAGAGAAACGAAATTCGATTCGCGGTACGAGGAATCGCATTATCCCTTTCTTCTTCCTCTTTTCTTTTTTTAGGTGGTGTCGCTGTTAACGCGATCTCCTCGCCTGACTCGCTCAAATGTTTAATACGCTTTTTGTATGGTTTTTTTTCTCTCTTTTTTTATTTTACTTTATTTTATTTTATATCGTTAAGTCGCAGGCTCGGCCCCCTCGTGCACGGTTTCGCTGCTATCGGTAGTAGTATCGCTTTTAGATCTGAAAGAAATCACCAGATGAGGGTATTTCGTGGCTGCTGGGAAGACAAGTACGAGAAAAATTAAACAAGCGCAAGGCAAAACGGATTAGTACAGACACGTATTGTTAGAAACCCGAGGGTCGAATAAGATTTATTAGTACGTCGGGGTCGTTCGATTTCGTTACGCTCATACCAATCTTCCCGATAGGAGGATGTTGGGTGAAACTCCCGGACTTCGGGGGTAGGGGTGGAGAAAGAGATAAGTACCGATCGACGTGTTTCAGAACTGAATTCGTTAATTGAAACGAAAAATCCGTCCTCCAAATTTAACATTCTACTGCCAAAAATCTGTTACTATAATCTTTTTTATTTTATTCGATGGACGAATTTCAAGATCCGACACCTGTCTATCGGGCACGTTAGTAAGTTAGTAAGATAGATAGATAGATAGGTAGATAGATAGATAGATAGAGAGAGAGAGAGAGAGAGAGACGGGGGTAGTGGAATGAAAAAAAATTTGGAAAGTACGAAAAAATGCTTTCCTGTATTGATCGCTCTAAATACGCAAATCGGGGAACCTCGTCTACCAGTTGTTCTTGCTTATTTTTTTTTGTTTCTTTTCTACAATCGGGAGTGAAGAAGAAAAAAGAAAGAAAAAAGAGATAAAAAATATTATATGCGTCGTGAGGGCGTCGATGTTGCCGCAAGTCACTCTTATGATATTTCCCTTCTATTTCACGTCGCGTAAATAACAGTCGTATTGCATGCAATCAGTTTCCTCATTGCTATCCACTGTATTCATTGCTTTTCTTTCGTGGTTCTAATATTCCTTTCTAACTGGCGGACGTGTAAAGAAGCGAAGTGACGTCACGTTGATCTCGTATCATATAGAGATTCTTGGAAAAAAACAATGAAATAAAAAGAAATATCTTTTGTTCGTACGGGATCAGTGGGAACGTTTTCTCATTTCACTTCTTTCGATTACCCCTCCGGTTTCTATTCCTTCCCTGCAACTCTACAGAATACGTGGATAACGTTTCCATTTGTCCCTCGCTGTGTGTTCATCCTATAGTTTTTACATTTAAAATAACCACATCTCGATATACACGTCTTTCTACCACGGTACATATGTAAATATGCATATGTATATACATATAACGTATAGTAGTAGTTCACTGTGTAAAGTCGAGTCGCGAGGGGGAAGTGACTTCCCTACCATTTGCCCATAAATTCAATTTCTTCTAAATAGGACAACTAGAGAAATTGTTGTTTAAAAAAAAACCCTGATCTTCGTTATCTAGCTCGATTCGTTCGCTTTCTATTTTGTTTCTCGCAAGCGCAACTCGATTCTTATTATTATCGTTACTTTTGACCGGCGTACAGATTCATCGGACCAAGGGGGAACTCTTTTCACTTGTTTCGCGACGGTCTTGCCGGAAGAAATTTAGCGATCCACGGCGTTCTATACCAATGTTCCTGAAAATACATACAAACTTTCAATGGTACTTCCTTTGTCGTGCGTTGCAATCGATTAATTGAATGGCGTCTAAAAAAATATAGGAGAATGCTTTGAACCACCGTGTACTATCATTCTCGCTACGTTTCTTCCGATCAAGTGTGCATCGCATAAATTGTTTCTTAAATACTGTTCCGTGGTCGTTCGTATCTATTATTCGGTAAAGTAAATCTCAAACCGTGTTGAGTTTCATCGTTCGACAATCACGCGATAGTAGATTTACTGGAACGATTATCTATTTCTAAATATATATATATATATATATATGTGTGTGTGTGTATAAGTATATATTGTCGGATAGTAAAGGATTCACTTGCTCGATGACTACTCTCTTCCAAAAAGGCGAGGGGCTGCGGTACAGTGTCGTAATTATTTTTAAATGCTACTACCAGTCGTATTCTCACTATGCTTCCCTTTCTTTTTTTTCCTTTCGTACGAGTAGGCACTTGGCTATCTTTTTTTTGCGGTTCCTTGTAGTATCGTAATAATTTATATGTTCTATTGTACAAGACGGAGAGCGATTATTATCGGGTGCAGAGAAACAGATATTGCATACAAAAGCCACCCCTCTTCGTTTTTTCTCATTTTTTTTCCGTCCACTTCCGAGCTCGATCGTCCGATTTCTATTAATAAAAAATGTTTATTACTATCGAAGAGGTATTCTTCTTTCTACGCTTCTCGTACTATTACCTTTCTTCTTCTTTTTTTTCATTTTTTCTGTCTCGTTCTTATCCATTATTATTATTATTATTATTATTATTATTATTATTATTATTTCAGAGATGAACTGTATCATATAATAGGAAATCGGTCGTACGAAACCTTACGATCGTTGCTCTTAATTATTCCGTTTCTATCACTCTCATACATCTTCAGTGGTTCACTCTCGCTCTCTCTCCCTCTCTCTCACACAACACACACACGAAAGCGTGTCAATAATGTCTGTGTTCTTCGTTTCTTCGCGGTTATCTTTCCTTTGGAACTTTTAATTAGCACCGTGTCTTTCGTGGATTCTAGTACTCGAGAATACACGTATCTCCTCTCGTTCCACCCATTCGAACGCTCTGTCATTCGTTCCCTTTCCCACTTGGCAAAAAATTCAGGGGACCTTCGTGCAAGAACCGGCGAGAACTGAAGAATCCCTAACCGATTACGCGCTAACAATTACCGATCAGTCCCGACGAAAGACACCGAACTATTCGCAAAACGAATTTCGCTCAAAAACTGCGACAAGCTTCCAAATATAAAAAGGTCTGGCCAGTCGACCAGTGTCGTTAAAACAATTTAGCAAGTGCCGCGCACCGCGAATTTCGAAATGAACGCCGCGTTCAACGCCAGAGAAATTCCAAACAACTTTAACATCCTCGTAACGAAATTGTGTGACAATTCGAACATTACACGGAGGTCGGAAACATTTCGGGCAATTGTATTGCCGGAAATGAGTTTCCAAAAGCACCCGACCGATACCCGGAAGCTTGAAACAGTTCCAACCGGAAACAAACAGAAAATCCAAGCATCCTCGCAACAACTCGAGCATCTCATTCGTCTTGTCTCTAAAAAAAAAAAACAAAATATAAAAAATATGAAATTTGTCGATTCCTCTAGGAACTCTAGGAATTCCTCATCGTCCCTTTCGTCCAACGTGAACGTTCTAAAAATGAAGGCCTGGCGTTCGTATCGTTCCCCTAAATCGGACAGAACAATTTGTCTCGCTATATCGCAACCCTCTGAACGCCGTCTATCATCATTATTATTATTCGAACGCGTTGCAAAAATGCTAAAAAGACGCGTGTCCCTCTTATTGATAATGAACGCACGTGTATACTCTAGACGAAAATCAGGTAACAAGATGCAATGGTGCACGCACGCACACACACACACACACGCACACACACCTACGCACATAGGTGAACTGTACCGACGACAGAATACTGTACGTTCAACTTTGTGAACGCGTTTTTCTTTCTGTTTTCTTGAACGTTGCACCGAATGAAACGTGACATCTGTTATATTTTTTGGGGGGGGTTTTTCTTTTCTGCTTTATGTTGTCCGCTTGTTCAGATTATGAAAGAACGTACGGCGAATGCAACGAGTACTGGAAAAATGTTTCTCCCTTCTCGATCGTATGGATCGTGTTTCATTTTCCTAATGCCTAGCGACGCAGTACAAAAGTACAAAATACATTTGCTCACGCCACGCGTGCTATCTTCTTGAGAACGAAGGAAGAAAAAAAGAAAAATCGAAACACCAAGCGCTCGCCACTGCACTTCATTTGTTTCGAGTTTCTTTTCTTTTCCCCTTTTTAATCTCGGTTCTCGAAAAGCGATCCAACCTCCCCTCGAGTCGACGAATAATATGAGGGCTCAGCTCGAAAGTTACGGATTCTTAATTCGTTATGCGTATTCTTTACTTTTCTCGACGTCTTTTTTTTCTTTCCTTTTCGATCTCGTCTTCGCCGAAGAAGCAATTAGACGTACTCAGTCTTTCCGCGATGCTCAATGTGCCCCGAACGATTCGACCATTGAGCAAATCAGTTAGAATTCATTTGTTTTCTCAAGTGTCTCCTAAAATCCCCCTTGTGTTTTTTTTTCTTTTTTTTCCTACGACAGACAAGAAATGTTACAAGTGTTTAGAGAAAAATAAAATTTCACCGTGCACCCAGTCGATCGATTTTTGGTATCAGAATCGCACGCTCCGGTAAAAAGAAGGACGTACAGAAAGTATCGGTGTTTCTGGTTGTTAAATACCAAGTACCGTCTTGATAACCGGCAGAATCACTCTGAATAATTGAGTTTCAATTATTAATTGCAATAATTCTACTCCACCTTCAAGCGTGCGAGGAAGTTCCTACAAATCGTCGACTAATTTCGTAGTATCAGTCAATCGAGTACTCGATGAATTTCAACGTAACCAGATCTTACACGCCGATACTCAAGGTACTGGTACAGGCTGTTCCGAAAATCGTGACGGAGCCAAGAAGAAAGTAATTCCTGGTGTAAAAATAACGCCAAAAAATTTTGGAATAAAGTTTGTTCATCAAATCTTACGAACTGCACCGTACCATACGAACAAATTTTATTCTACACTTTCCACTTCATTTTTACCTCGGGAACAGTTTCTCTTATTTCTAACGCGATTTCCAGAACGCCCTGTATATCGGTACGCGGCGAAATTAATACCAGAAACGGTTTTTAAAGGATAACAGAGATTTACACTCTTGTGTATCAAAACTCTTGTTGGCTTCCTTTAGTTTGGCACCCACATTGACGATTGTTCTCATCACGCGTAAACAAGAAGCTTAATATATAGAACGGCGTGATGAGCACCGTAGCAAGTATTTTTAAATCGAAATACATTCTTACTTCGCCGTTAATTATTACCTTGGTATCTTTTGCAAATCGTTAAAATTATCGAAATTTCGTATACCAAGCGTGTGTTCTCGTATATGTATAAAAGAGAAAAGAAATAATTCTTCCAACTGTAATACGACTCATACTGCAAAGGTTTGCGAGCTTTTTACGAAAATCGTGCAAAATATCTTAGGTGCATAGCACACACAACGTTGAAGGCACGAGTTGCCATTTGAAACGGAATTATTTCGGTGACTTGTGACTTCTTGAAGAGAGATAAATCGAGAGAATAGGATTCGGTTTTTCTTTCACCGATAGCCTTAGGAACAACCTTTAGAACGAAACCGATGATTCGAAATAAATAGCGTATAAGCTGTAAGAATTGGCCCATGATACGTCACATGTATTATAGTTCCTAATTTGATCTAACTTAGCCATGATTTTTCTATAAAAGAATGGACTCTACTTCGATGGGCAAGTCATATATATATGTAAAAAAAACATTTATATAGTATACTATAATTATGAAGATCGTTAACATTTCACTACGCCTATCACGAATATATTCTATAGATTCTAGTAAGATAATTGATCGGGTGCTTATAGATTCTAATCGAATGATTTTGGTACCCTGAACAATTGCTAACAGTAAGTTTAATTTATTCGAAGGTTAATTCCTGACACCGGGACCGAAGCTAATTGTCAGAATTTAAATATCGACTGCGAAAGAAACGAATTAAAGTAATAATAGAAACTAAAATTTATTTCAGTGATCGAGAAATAATAATAAAAAAAAAATATTAATACTTGTAATTGCCTTTGTATTTGATTATTACTTTTGAAGTAAATAATCGATTTCACTTATTGAAAGGTTTCGCACCCATTTCGTGTGTAATGTATATTGTATGTGAGTGTCTATGATCGTTACAATATACCAATAAGAAGACATTGCCGATTCGTTCGTATTAGATTTTTACGTGTGCCTTTTTTCCCCCTACCAATTCGCGGGATGCATTTATTATTATTGCTGTTGTTGTTACCAGACAAATTAAACGAGGAATAGATACTCGACATTCCTAATCAAGGACAGAAAAGTGTCACGAAGTAAAAATCTAACTCAATGCACCTCTTATTCCGCTATTAATTGAAAGACACCGATACGAAAGAATATATTCAATTCGTAAAGTGCAGCTTTCAAGGAAACCTAACGGAAGGATCTCTCAAAAGAATGTATACCTTTCTAGTACTCTACATACTCATTGAGTGAATCACAATATAAAAATACAAATCGAAGATCTCCCCTCTTCTCCTTCGTTCTCATCTATCATTGACTTTCCGATCTTTTTTTTTTCTTTTCTTTTTTTTCTCTCTCACTCCTTTGTCATGCAACAATGTCCTTTACAAATGCACTTCATTAGAATAAGTTACTTCTCTTTAACGTTTCTTTCATAAACGGCATGCCTCTCCTTCTGCCGACTCAATTGCTAGGTCTCTTAATTAAACAACACCCCGCGACGACCGTGTGTTCGACTTTGAATATATGCAACAGGAATTGCTGTGTCTCCCTGATTAATTACTGTCTCGAAATGGCAATCGACGGCCATGTGCAGTAGAGCTGTTTAATATCTTGTGGTGAAAGTAACTATTCTTGAATGTGCGAATCACCTAGTATCACTGACAACTCGATGGTCCATGTACACGTGTGACATAGAGACAATTCGGTCCTAACCACCACGCATGTACAAATAGCCACAGATTGCTATAATACCCCCACCAATAATTGCGGCGCCTATGCCTATTGAAAGGGGCTTAAATAATGACCTCTTGAGCTTCTGCCATTCTTCAGTCTCCTTTTGCCGCCGCTTCATCTCTCGTACTTGTGCCGCCAAACGTTCCTTCTTCTCTTTGTTACGATGACGTACTTCGTTTTTCCTAATTTAATTCAACACAGAAATTGGACAGAATAACAATATAACAAAAAAAGATGTATATATAAACCATGATTTCATATTTAGAGTAACTTACACATCTGGACTGGACGGAGGACTATTTGTCTGTATAGAATTTTCACCGTCACTGGTATTATCATCGGACACTACAACACCGTGAGAGTTCGTTTCGTGTACACTGTTTGTAATTACTGTTGAGTTTGCACCAGTTTGCGGAGTGGTAGTGGATGTTTCTGTGTGAACTGGCGGCTCCCTGGGTAACGGTTTATCAGGTGGCCCACTTAATTCGTCTGATACAAGAAAAGAAACGAATGGTATTTTGCAAAGTACTAAGCTTCGTGCGGTCATTGATTATTTACACTTTCTTACCATTTTTTGTTATTGGATTTGGAGTTAACTCTGCCATCATGCTACGTGTTAATGATTCACCTCTCGGAGGTGGTAAAGGGGGCGGTTCGTCTTCATCCTCGATCGAAGAATTACTAGTACTACTTACCACGTCGTAATGATTTGTTACTACCTCGTTATTAATGTTCTGTAAATTGCACGAAAGTTAGTGACAGTCAAGGATTACAGCGTACCACAGTAGCACAATATTATTAGTGTTAGCGTGCATAACGAAAAAAAAGAATCAAAGCTTTATAGTAACAAATATGTGCACGACATATATTCTAATGAAACGTTATTTATTGTGATTGTTAACTTAGAAGACAGAAACTAATAACATTGTACCACTGTGAATTGGTATTAGTTACCACGTTGTTGGATGGCAATTGTTTCGCTCCTTCGATGATAGCAGCGTACGAAAATCTTAACTGGTCCGGCGTCTGAATTAAGCCCATTCTGTGTCTTCTCATTTCTATTAATACGTCCCTAACATTTACAGAGTTTAGTCCATTTTCTTCGATCTGTAATAGAATAAAACAGAGTCAGTATATCTGCACACATTCATATTTGCATTCCAGTTAATATAGCAACCTACCAAAACAAGGCATGTATCTACTAAACAGAATGTCCCCGATCTTCCTATTCCCGCGGAACAATGCACCACCGGAGGGCCAACATTTTGATCTAATGCTCCTGACTGCCTAACGTCGGTCAAAAAACGTAGAAATGCCGTGGGACTTTGTGGAACACCAAAGTCTGGCCAAGTGGTATAATGAAAGTGTAATATTTCCCTGCTTTCCTTCGTTTCTAAATCGGTTAATCTACGGGACATACAAATGGCCGATTAGAAATATTCCTTTGAATATTTTATTCATACATCAAACGAAATATATGCAATTTGATTCTTAATCAATTTCGTACTTTAATATTCTAGTCGTGTAATCCGACGATTCTGTTTTGCTGACATAATTTACTTTTAAACCAACGTCTGGAAACATCATGGTATTGATCATCGAATCGCCAAGTGGCCAATATTGATGGCACTTAACATGATTCTTTTCAATTATTTTGTTTAACATTAACACAGCTTTACAATTCTGCTCCCACACCATAAGCCAAAAGTGGCCAGCGGTATTTTCTAACGGTCCTTGAGTAAGGATGTATTGTCTATGGGCTCGATCCACCTGCGACGCAAAAACAAGACCATGAATTATATGTCTCTTGTCTTATGGACGAAAATAAATTTATAGAATATTTACCAGTATAAGGTTGGCATTGATGTAATCGCAGGGACCTCGTTTCAGAATAATCCTACTGTGATCATACGGCAAAACATCTCTGTAACGATTCAAATGTTTGTTCTGCGGCTTCTTCGATTCGTTGTACGCATACGTAAAGTGGCTGCACTCATTGCGTATGTGCTGTAAACGTAAAGTTTTCTCAATTAATAATCCGTCTCGCTTAACATCTGTGTGGTCTCTTATAGTAATGTAGATCATATATACAAACGCTATCGATCGTTATTGTCAACAGCAAAAATCGTGTGCGGTTCAGAGTAAACAACTCCCACACTCTTACCTATGCTAGAAACTGCATCACTAAATATATACCTGCCGCGTATATTTTAAACTAAGACATTCGGCCTTGACAGTAAAATCACAATGCACCTACTATGCAACGTTCAACGATTTATCCGTGAAAATCGTACGGGAATTAAGAAACATCCGGCGTAAATGTCTATCGCAGAAAACCGTGCGCGTTACGAGGCGACGAAATAATGCTTTTTGTGCTCCGTTATCGTGTATACAATCGCAATCAAGTTGCACGGCAAATCAGATCTATTTGTAGACCATAAATTAATCGAGCACGTTGCCGCGGGGAAATGGAGAAAAAGTAAGAGACCACGAAGGAAGTCGAACGCGACTGTGAACGACACGCACGATAAATAAATGACAAATATGTTGTCGCACAGGTTTCCCATTCAACAGCAGGACCGTGGAAAAATTCGCGAGCGTACACAGACGATAACGCGTGCCACTGTCCACGTTACGATTTTCAATCGGCAGCGAACGTATCGTCGTGGGAGAAAAGAGGCAAGGGTGATTTCATAGTAGGTGCATCATATTATTGGTACACTGTGCAGTCGTGTCAGCGCGGAACAATTTCACAATGCAATTCTGTTCCCACCGAGCGGTGTAGAGAGGGCTGACACATTCGCGGGCAGGAACCATTCGTTTCTCAGGGAAACCGGAAGGAAAGACGCAAAAACGGAAGAAGAGTGGAAGGGGCAACCTTTTACCTGATAGAGGATCGCCCAGGCTCCTTTCGAGTTGATCTCAAGATACTCGGTTTCAACATTGCTGATCCCTTGCTCGCGCGTCTCCTGACTGGTCATTCTGTCGGCTCGAACGCGACTCTGTCTCTCCGGCGCTCGAAAACGGCAAAACGAGACGAAGCACGCGAAGAGGCTGGGTCCCGGCCGCGCGCGATCTTGCTCTTTCTGTATCCAAGAAAAAAGGCGTCTCAGGCACGGAACGGTGCCATGCGTGACGCGGATTCTTGCGAAGGCCAGCCCCCGCCGCACAGAACACTAAAACGCGTAGACCACGGCTCACGGGACGTACGATTATCCTCAGCTCTCTACCGTACACACCACACCGCTTACGAACCCAAACACTACCGATCGCCTGCGCCGCTACTGCTACCAGCGCGAAATGCAAGCCAACGTGCTGACATCTTCGAGAAACTGAACTTTCTGTCCCATTTCTTCATTATCTTCCTCTTTGTTCACGACCAATAGGAGCGCGGCAATGGCCGCAGCCATATTGCCGCGGGATGCGCGTGCGCGCCGTTGAGCGGCAAAATGAATTTGGCACGGAAGAATGGCTTTTTAAACTTCGCGAGTGACCATTATTTTGAGGTATTTAAAGGTGTTGCGCGTGATTAGATTATTAATAAATTGATAACATTGCTATTTTTTTGTACACAGAAATGTACAACTGGGGTATCGATTTTTCATCGCAATCTGGCAATTATTTATAACATTTTAGAAATTCAATAAATATTTGCGGCCGATTATAATGTGATTAATTCGTAGGCAAAGTGGAATCTACACTTTGCTACATAGGCGTCGGAATTCTATTTTAAATACTGATGCTTACAAGGAAATTGATTTTATATGAATTAATTCATTGTTATAAATAAGTGGATGCCACATTTACTGTTACAATTTAAGAGAAAGACTTATTTTATAGTAATGTGGACGAAAAAACATACTATTATGTTTAGAATGAAGATCTCATTCTCATGTAAATAATAAGAATGTAAAAAATATTTATAATTTAATCAAATAAATATATGTACGTAACAATTCGTAAAGAAACTCTAAACTATTTACATGTAAGCTTTATATTCTGTTACGACGATAAAACGTTGCCTGAGATTATACCTGCTGCTTTAAACAAAAAATATTATTTCCGTTTTGCAATTTTTGACGGCGTTTCGTCGTTCGCTTCACTTTCCGTGCTTTTTCTCTTAGCTGATTCCGCAGACCCCTTCTTCAACCAAGAAGCCATAAAGCTAGTGGGGTTGCCTTTTTTCTCTACTCTGTAGGTAATGGAATTAGTAAATCAATAGTCTGGGTATGCCACTTCATGGGATTAAAAGTTCATAATTCTAACAGCGAATTGTTAATTACAATATGCATATACGTACGCGCTCTTTGTCTCCTTTCTGCAATCTTCGCCTTTACATAATACATTGTTTACAACAGTTGAGACTGTATGCCAACTTAAATCACCGTTTGATAACGTTAACTTGTTTAATATGTCAACAGCCTCAGACACTGAGAGTTCTTCATTTAGCCAAACCTATTGTGAAATGTATAAATATATTGAGAAATTAAATTGCTTTTATAGAAAACGTTAATACATTCTTATACGAAATATATGCTCAACGTATGTATACTTATTCTTTTATACCTGAGAATCTTCCTCTGTGTTTAAAAATACTGGCACACGATTATGCAACCAAGATAAAACACTGTTCGATTCAGTTGTAATCATTGTACAGCTGTATATTGTTTTACCCTAAAACACAATTTGATATTATAGCGCTCTACTCATATCCTATTTACATAGAAGATCATTAATCCTCACGTCTTCAGTTTTGAATGTATTGAAAATTCCTGCCATTTTTAAAACTCTAAATCCCTTCCATCCAGTCTCTTCAAACCATTCATCTTTCCAGGTCGTGCAATCGTCCGCCCTTACCCCCTTCTCTTGACCAGCATATATATAATATGGTTGCGCCTTTTCTTTCTTGTTCTTACTGGCTTTCCATTCGTAGTATCCTTCGCAGACAACAATGCATCTTTGCCCTCTACGAAGCGGTCCGTTGTACAATTTGGAAGTCTTAATATTTTCCAGGCGTGCATTGTGCGTTGACAATCTACTTTTCTTGTAATCTCCCTATGAAATTGTAAATAATTCTTTCATTTGTACACGAACGAAACAGGATTAACCTAAAAAAACAAGAATTTTATAAAATAAGAGTCAAGACTCATTGCAATCTCGTAACGAGATACGATAAGAGTCCATCGTGTTTACGATTCGAACGGCCGCGCATTTTTGTATCGTTCATTCGATGACAATGAAATGGCAACCACGTGAGTGCATCCCCGCTCGTGAAACGTCATTCGACGTAACCTTGTTTGTAAACACTGACCTCGTGCCATGGTGGAATCATGCTCCACATCATAGCGCAAAGGACTCTTTCGTCCTGCTTATCAAAATGCGAGCCAGCAACGATGCACGGCAGTGCATCCTTAGGCCCGATATTCGTTGAGGGCACGTATTTAACGTCGCTCTCGGTCCATGATAGTGTGCGTCGTTGATCTTTTGCATCCTTGTAACCGCAGGCACGGCACAAAGTATCCGGATTCAGGGAACTGCAAAATCATTCGAAAGTTTCTATTGTCGTTGGCAGATCGTGATTCTTGCGTGTCATGAATTAATTACTGTAATTACGTGACAGGTTTACTTACCAGGCCGAACGACCACACATGTTTCTCGCGCCACTTTACTTGGAAGTGAACTGCTGCCATCTGCAGCGCGAAACATTCGTGGAATTTGTACATACAATCGGTTTATTTGCATTTGCATTTATGAAATGTAGTTGACACAGCTTGTAAATTATGTCCCCACAATTTTGTTATTCTTCTTAGTATGATAAATTATCTATGAATCAAGTTGCTCTTCTGCATTCACTTTTACACCCTTGTATCCCTTGGTGCTCCGCGGCAACCCCTTTTGTACGCGACTAGCACCAACTGCACGTATTTATTATTTAATTTCTTTTCTTTCTTATTTTTTTCGTTTTCGTTTGACACGTTATAGATTAAAAGTTAAGCATCAGGAGGCGAGATATAAAATTTATACTTAGCATCGCTTTTTACAATCTGCCGGTAACGTGGTTAGTGATGATATACACATAAAGTGGTACGTGGCGCCATCTCGCGTTTGCGGCTTTTTAAGCAGCTTTCTGCACCTCCAAAATCGAATTCCTGGACTAGATCGTCGAATTAATCAACTGCGTTTTTCTCGTCTTCTAGTGCGTATTTTTTAACCGGACTGGGCTTAAGTTACAGCTATGAACCATGGCTATCCCCTGCAACAGATTTCAAAAAGGTGGCATTTGTGGTTCAAAAGTTATGAACAATTAAAAAATCGGCGAAAATGCACTCCGGGTCATTATAATTATTTCGGCTTTCCGAGGCACCACATTAACGATCGACAGTTTAAAATGATTGTACAAATTCTAGACTAGAAAGAGATTGTTCCTTGAATCGGGAGCTTTAATTTAAGACGTCGTTGATGAAAATAGGCCGAATAAAACGCGAGATAATTGAATTTGTTTAATGATATTATAATGAAAGAAATGTTAACATTCATTTTAAGGTCAATAAATGTGAAAAATGTTCATTGGTCAAATATACAAAATGAAGGGAAACAAATACTCCGCAAGAATAAAATTATTCATCTTTTATCTAAAAAAACAAAGAGGAAAAATGCCTCTATACTCCTAGTCGTCTTCTCGAGTTAGCACAATGTTTTTAATTATAGTCTGTACTTTAATATAACTATAATGCCTGTACTCAATTTCAACGATTTAAGTCTAATGTTCTCGCATGACACCATTATTAGCCTTAATATGTTAATTTTATTTAGTTTCCAGTATAATGTACGAAATGTGATTCTGGTGTATTAGAACTTGACCCAATAGCACATTCCGTTGGCTTCTCGTAGTTGCGCGTATTGTAAATGAAATCTTCCGATTGTATTTGTCTTGAAATTATATTTACGTATCCCCAACGCCGTTCGCCGGAGAAATTGCAAAGACAAGAAAAAATGCCCGATCTCTTTTCAACCCGAAGTTCATTAGCACTGCGCAAATTGAAGCCTGTACATACGTCAACGAGCGGCTGCGTGTTAATAATTTCTAAAGGTAAAACGAATCGAGTTCGTTCGCACGACCACTCGTGGTGCATCTGTACGCCTACAAATGGAATGTGTCCCTTCCCCAATCTGTTGTCCATTGTTAAACGACTGGGCGAGGTTCGATTCCTCTGTATTCGAAACGAATTCAGAACCGTTTCACAATTTAATAATAATTTCATTGTCTCCGACGACCTAAAAATCATTTCCTTCGACAACTTTTATGTTTAGATTTGATCCAGTTTCTCTATTTAGCAACCGATCCTCCGTAAGTTCTTTTCTATCGCACTAATGAATTTACTGTCAGCCATAAATAATACTTACCTCCATTGGCATGCAATTAAATTCCGATCGATCTGGTTCTACGATTTAAATGATAAATTACTTTTGGTTTTTGTAATCATTGCCTCTTTGCATTTTTCTGTTGGTGCGCCTCGAGCTCTGTCCCAGTTATCGTTTTGCTTTTTTCCCTTCTCTTGGTTTTCTCTAAATCACTTGTATACATTGTATGGACCATTAACATTCCAGGATACTACCAGGTGAAGCACGAAAGTCTCAAGGAGCACTTTCGTTCCTATTTCGTCGCCCCTTAAAGTCCTTCCTTATCTCTCCCGAATTCCTGAATGCCAACTCATCGTGGCCGATTGTTCTGTTGATTTGATGCCACGTTAGGAACGAGGCACGTCTACCAATTGATTGGCGCGAATCAGAAATTGAAACCAGAACTGTGTGCACAAATAACATACGTATCTATCTACCGTTGTAATTGATTACCTCGTTAATAGAAAATACCTTGTTAATACAAAAAACAATCAGATGAAAATTTACTGTACCCAATGATTTATCCGAATTAAATTCAACTAATACATATTTACATATCCTTTAACCTTTTCCTTGAATGAATTTTATAATTTCTTAAATTTGTCAATCATCCATCGATCAACGTTTCTGCAATTAATGTTAACTTCAAATGAAATTCTCTTCTAATATTCGAAAAGGATGCTACCGTCTGATCACGAAAGCGTCAAGATAGAGAAATGCTTTAAAATTCCTAAAGAATGAAGGAAATATTTTTGTGAAAAATGTTTGAAAATGAAAAGAAACGTATTGAGCAATACACCGGTGAGCCAGTTCTAATTCGATGCTCATTGCCAGATATGGTGTTAATTAAGAACCGTTATTTCCCGTTGGCTTTAAACTAGAATGCTAATCAAAACTCATTGCGAACATGCACCGGTTTACACCAGTCATTCATTGTGCATACAGCGTTTATCCTGGGATTCGATGCAAAATCGCAAAGCGCGTGTCGAAACGGCAAAGGAAGCAAAAAATAATGCTCTACATAAAACCAGGAGCAGAATATCATTCGCATGACAATTGTAAATAATATAATTAGTGATATAACTATCGGTACTGCCGCCCACCGCCTTTTTTTTATTTCACCATTTTATTGTAATTTACCATTAACGAAGGTAATCGTTAAGTCACCAGAGAGGCTGGAATTTTTCTGCCGTATCGTAAAAATCAACACGCGGGATGAAACAGTAGTATCATCGATGAAAATGGAATCTTATTTGCGTGCAGCATCATCGAGGACTTCTCAGATATAACTTGATTTACGCTTAGTTCAAACATCGCGTCACGCCTTACAGTTTCTAGGAAAGACAATGATTTTATTTGCATTCTTTCCTACTCACTTCACTTTTTGCACCCCGAGGAATTATAAACGATCTCACATTTATGGGTGCAAGAAATCGTTCGTGTTAATTAAACTTGCCTGTACTGCTATAAGCGCCATCGGGCACTCGATATTTATTTGACCATAATTCACTGTCTGAACGACCACGCTGTAAAAACATAAGGAAACGACAATGTTATTGATACACGCAATTGAAAATATAGGAAAAGAAGTTTTACATGTGAAAAATGTTTCGAAATATCAATTATACGAGTACGTATACATTCTAAGCAAATTTAGCAAAGGGGAAAGAACGGTTTTGCGGGTCAAAAATAATTAAACCACGGAATGATCCATGGATTCGTCGCAAACGTCGAATGGAACGCGTTATCCCGGTTGGAAATGGAATTTCACTCGTGGCTGGCGTGGTTCTTTTGCGCCTCTAGACTTAGACGATTTCGAGAGACCGGTTTCGTACGCAGGTATTCACGAACCTGCCGGCACATCCCCCCCTTTGGGGGTACGCTAACGATGCAGATGAGAATGGTGCAGGGAGACAAGAGTAACTGGTGCGTTCCACACGAACGGGAAAGAATCGTAATTTATATAAAACCGGTCGTAGGTGGTGCTTCTCATTAAGGCGGAGGAAATGATCGTGGATGAATGAACAGCGTCGCGTGGGTGGATGGGATTGCGGAGGAACAACCAGAACGAAAGTGAAACGCTCTCCTTCCGTTCGATAATAATCCGTCCTTTTCTTTGAAATCTGCTGAATGAGAGATATTAAAACACGCGCAAATTGATATCGTTGAGAGGACAAATGGAAATAAACTTTCATTTAAATTATTTCTTCATCGAGAAATTATTTCTCGTTTCTTTTTCTTTCTTCGTATGGTTCGCTTTGAAAAGTATCGGAAGAATAACTTTACCATTGCTTCGCGCACCTATGTAAACTCGAAGCTGAATTATTTCATCGCCCCTCTTCTACAAATCGTCCTCCGCGAGAGATTCCTCGATTCGACGTCCGACATCGCACCAGGCATCGTTCTTTCCGGTAATCGAAGACACGTAATCCGGCCAGGTGATGCTGTAATCAAGGTAAAGATCAAGCGATTCTCGACGGTCTCGTGTGATACACGATACAACAAGCGTTGCATTACTCGATTCTGAACTTGGTAGCGGTTTATGTATATGCGTGTCGTTTTTCTATCGACCTAGATGCCCTCAGTACGAATGAACTCGAACGGATCTGTACCATAGTTCAAGACTTGGTGAAGCAACCGGAGATGATTTATTCGCCGGTGCATTACAATGTCAACTTTTTTTTTGTTGCAATTTTGTTGGTTGCAAAAAGTATACAAATTACAGAGAGAGAGAGAGAGAGAAGAACATTAGTCCATTGAGCTAGACTCAGCGGGCACGTAATCACTCCACTAACCTTGGATTTCATCGGAATGGCAATTTCGATTTTTACCGTGCCCCGAAAGCTCTTGTACCTGTTCCTTTGACGTATAATACAATACGCTGAGGTAATTTGTTCAAGCGAAGCGGTACCACGAGCGTCGTTCAGCAGGAAACAAAAAATCGGCGAAAAAAAGCGTAATAAGCCTGCAAGAAATCGCTCAAGGTAAACGTCGCTTCAACTGGTATGCTTGACCGATTCCCCTTCTTCTTTCACCCTTTTTCTCGCTATGACAACTTCCTTCATCGAGCCTCCTTCTGAAACACCGTGGACGACGTGAAAGTGAGGGGACAGTGGTGCTCAGGTGAAAAAGAAGAACGCCCTTTCAGCTGCGAAATTGTACAATTAAATCGACAATATCTTCAGAAGAGCATTTTGATTTATACTTTCAGAGGAAATGAAATAAAAATAAAAGTTTACGTTCGGTCGATCAATTCGCTTCTTTTCTTTTTTAATACTCGTTCGTATCAATTTTTAATACTAAAATAGCTCAGCAAAGTTCTGTCGATCGTCAAAAAAAATATAATAAAAATAAAACTGAGAACTATCAAATTTATCGTTGGAAATGAAACATTGAAGTAAAATTAAAAAGCTCACCTTTGTTCATTGAATATCTTCGGTTTTCTTTTCTCAATATTTCTAATCATCCATTCTTGCTTGTATTATAAGTTCGTAACTTATCCCGGATGCAAATCTCGCAAGGGGCGATCCCATCGATTCAATCCTCCGACACGTGGTATCGTTCCTCTTGGGTTGACAGTCGTCATCTGCGTCGTGATTAATTCGGCTTGATACCCGCCGACACCTGGTTGTGCCACGACTTTGGTGAACACTTTGGTGGGGCCTTGGGAGTCTCGTGGAGGCGCGCGAAACCGGAGACTTCAGTTGTCACTGCGGCACCAGCCGAGTAACAGTTGCGTTGTTTAAATACTTCCACGAAGAATTTCAAGTATTGCCCGTTGGTCCGGTGCGTCGATAATTTCAAAAGGGAACGATCTTATTAGTGTCGCGAAAGTATATCGATCGAACTCACCTGGTTCGCGAGTCAACAAGTGTTCGCCGCCACGTGTCTCGTGTGATTTTTACGGAAAAAAATTATTACTCCGTGAAGAATGAGCCTTTCCACTTGACCAGCATCGCGAAAGCATTGTCCGTTCTAACAGAACTTCGACTGGCCCGAGGACCGAAGTGTGACGCGAATAATTGGACTATTTTCTTGTCGTTTCGTTCCATACATTTCTGGACGACGAAGAAGAGGAGCCATGAGGATTTGATCGGTGCATTTAGAAATTATGTAAGCGGGCGTTCAGTGTGCACCTATTGTTATATTTTTGCCCGACTCAATTGTTCGGGTACCGGCAAACTAATAAGTCGCAGAGGGATCCATACACCGGTGGTGTGCGGAGCAAATCGGTGGTGAACTGTTTTTCGTGACACTGTACAGACGAACGCACAGATCCAAGGTATTTATACTGGCAATTTCTCCCAAGTTTCACTCCCGCACGACGATCATGGTTAATACTGTAAAACTGTTAGGAATTTATTGGAGCGAAGTAACGTGAACGTTCGTTCGTATATACTTACGCATTAAGTCGGCAGCTGCACGGCGTCGTAAACGAAAAGAAACATTTGTCTTTCGCGATAATGACGGGCGCAATAAACGGGCCAAAAACGAAGGTATTCCATTGGAGGCGCGGTACGAAATTTTCGTTGCGACTAATTTCCTCTTTTTCGAATGGACTGCACCTGGTACCTCGTCTTCTTCTTCTTCTTCGCAGCGAGAGCTTATTCGCATTTTGTCCGCTCTGAAAAATGTGCAGTCGTTATTGTCGTTGTATAATAAAATATACCTTTTTGTTTCTTTCAATTGGAATGACGCACTACCTTTTTATAGTCCGAGTTGATAGAAATACAGACAATGCCATCATTATTGTCATTGCATTGTGCAATCATTCTTACCTGCTCAGTTGCAAATTATACGATTCGAAGCACGGTAATTTCATTTAATTTCGTTTTCCCAGCCGAATCATAATTCTCCCGCAAACTATGCGCACGAACAGGGTATTTAAATTAATGTTACGAAAGAGCAGACAGCGACAAGTATTCGCAGCGATTCAAATGCCGGCCAAGAATCGCACGGAAGATCGGCTCAGGGCGAAGAGGCGAAATATGCTTTTCATTCTGCATTGTGCGCGTTCAAAGGGGCGAAGACGGGGATCCTTCCGGCGATATTGCCTCTTTTAAAGCTCATTCCGAATGAAAGACAGCGCACAATAGACCGTAAGCGGCGCGATATCGTACTTTCAGACCTCGATAACAGTCGCACGTTCATGAACCCTGGGAACGCTTTGTAACTGGAGAATTTAATTAGGACAACGACAGGTCCGCACGTGCTGAAGGCTTCTCGCGCTGCAACACGGAATTACCCGAAGTGTCCGGAATTCGCTGGATTATTATTGGTCAACGTTCGAATTCTTTTCCTGCTTATGTCGTCCACCTTTGAATATATATGTATATATTGCGTGCGAAAGAAGAGGGTGTACGATGATTTTTCTCTAGTTACTCTGTTTCGAATCAGTACAGCAGAATCGACTCGCGGGGAGGATAAAACGAATTTCAATATCGCTCGACATGATTGCAACTGCAGCGGTAATCTATTCTAATCGGGGGTAAGCACGGCCGCGTAATCGATGGAATTTTAATTGAGCACAATTATTAAATCTGATTGATGAACCGGGCGCGATACATTGTTCGTCGACGCGATGCCAATCGCAACGAGGATTCGTCAGATTAATTGTTGCACATTTATCTTGGTTTCGTTTTTTTGCACGCTAGGATTTCGCTGCACTCAATTGCAGATAGAAAAGTTGAACGCGCCCGAGAGAAGGCACGACGATAATGGCTAACATATTTTGCTGCCAAGGTTTCGCCAATTTTTAGTATCGTTGGCATACTTTTTTCAAGTGTTCGTTGATTTGACGTAACGTTTACCGCAACTCATCCTTGCGCTGTAATAAAACGACGTTGAAGAAAATAAACGAGCTACATATTTTTTCGCAATCCAACAAATTTCGTCAGTCACATTTTCTACTAAGGACGGGGATACACGGGTAAACATGTTTGTTTAACAATTGACGTAGAACGGTGGTGCAATAAGCGGAGCTTTTCCTCGATGTTCTTCAATTAAATAACAGCAACGTCAATGTCCCGAAGCGTGCTAAACGTATCCTATTTTGTCGTCAACGAGTCGAAACACCTGCGCGTGCAATATCTGAAATAATTAACGCCGAATTAATAACACAGAAATTTACGCAGAATATCTTTGCGAGACGAGAGATTCTGAATAGAAAGTAGCAGCATTCCATTTCGGCACAGCGTTATATAATTCCATAACTTTCCTATCCTCCTTACACGCGGTCGGCGGTTCTAGATTTTTGGCAGACGCGCGTCTATGCTCGCCGCGTGACACGAAAATAGAACGCCACAGGTCCAATCTCGTTTACGAGATGATCTACTTTACGATTGTGAATGGTAAAAACAGACGAGCCACCAGATAGGACAGGAGAGACGCGCAGATAAAACGAGGAGATTACCTGGAACAGAAAAAAAAAAGAGAAACAATGCACAATAATGTCTCTACACGAGCCTTCTATCCTCATTAGGCTTCTTTTGTCTTAGCGAGTCCCCGGGAGTCTCCCCAGCGCGTGTTTCCGCAATTACTTCCCCCCTACGTACCCGGAGGATAAAACAGAAAATTACACGTCGTTAAACATTTTTTCTTCGTCCGATAAGCTGCAACAATCTTTCAGAATTGCAACGTGAAAGGAGTCGAACGGAAATTAATTCCGAGTTGCGCTACAACTCGACGTCACGTAACGCAAGGCGTCATTGCGCGAGTATCCGCGAGCCCCGGCGAGCAGCAGCTACGTACCGGCGAGTATGTTTAATTGATTCGAGAGCAGGTGATAAGTGCACGGGTATAGCGGAGTTTTCTAGGCGTTCACGAATCTCCCGGAGTTCAGTAAACCCCCGGTCACGGTGACGTGAACTGTGCGCGGCGCATAAAGGGGCTTTAATGGAGAAATGACTTATTTCCAGCCGTGAACCGAACACCGGCCCGGGCATAGGTGGGACACATCATTGTACCGAGCCGCAACGCGTCACAGTTTCATTGCGTTGCGTGACATATTGCGCAATGGTCGTCGGTATTAACTTCGGATCTTGCAACGTGAAAGTAAAGCCGCGTTCACAGTCGTCGGATGGGAGACGGGAGAGAAGAATCGTGCTCCGGTTGCGCTTCGGCGATTGATAAAAAGGAAAGGGTCCGTTGACGTAACTGGTGGCTACGAAACATCGAAGGGTCGTCGGGAAATTATTCGCGCTGCTGGTCGAAGCACGACGCGTATCGTTATCCGAATGCGTAATGAAATGTTTGGCAAAGAAATTTCTCGAAATTCCGTCCTGTCGCGTTCAAGAGTTGCGTTCGAATATCGTCACTTGCAGATATTGCCCCGTGGACGAAAAGAAAAGTTACGACGATGAAATTAACGCGGCGAAATAGAACCGCGAGGTTTCTATGTTCGTGCTTTTAGTTATTCGAGTTTCAGCGAAGGCAGTACGTTCTACGCGAAGGCATATTAGAACTGTACTTCGAGACTCTGTACGACTTCTCGTACGCGCGATACGTTCGTTCGGTACTCGGCTGTGAATTAATTCGAAACGAAGCTGTGCAGCAGCGGATTGCGGCTGGATATTTAATACGCGCAGTTCGCGAAACGAAATTTAATTGACCACGCTTCTTATCGCACGAGGTCAGGTCAATGGGACGAACGACGCCGACCGATGCTCTTACCGCAGTTCCCACGGGAAAAATTCCCTTTTTGTTTTTCTTAAGGTCGTCTAGGGGGTTCGCAGAGGGGCCATTCGCAATCTCACGCGGAAACATTTTTCGCGCAACGAGGTGTGACGCTATATTATCTCGTAACTTCGAGTGATTCATAAAAAGGTCAGGCGGTTGGCTGACCTTACGTGTATGCAACTTCGGCTGATTGTATAATTGCGTATTATATTTCTCTCTTTTTCGATTAAGTAGCATTCGACGGTACATTCCTCACAGTTCAAGTGAACTGTAAATATCGAGGGATTTTCAAAATTTACCTGCAGCGTATATCGAATTTGAGAGAATGATGTGTAGACGGGCGGCTGAAAATTATTACGCATAATTAAACGTTGAAATTCGTTGAAACTTTTGTTTTACTGTTAATATCTCGCCGGTTCGCCCTTACTTGCCTGTCACTTTCGCACACCTGCGAGACACGTAATCGATTAAACGTCTACAACGTTTATAGGAAACTCTAATTCATTCATTGATCCTATTCATTTCGGACGCCTTCGTATAATTCATTTGACTTGGTCGATGCTTTCATTTGCCTGCTCTCTTCGCATCGTTCCGTAATCACTTTTATGCTTCCCGTACGAATATAAATAGTGTCCGCTTTTTCCCTATTCGTATTGCCGCAACCGTGCATTGCACGAAGCTAACGCGGATGATATTTATGATAATAATCTGGAAAGACGAGAATTGTAATTGCAACGATGAAATATAAAAATGCCACTGAAACTTAGTACGCACAAACTAACGATCGGCTGGTCGCGTTGCTGCGAAATCGTTTGTCAATCCCAGAACACTTTACGTGCATTTACTTACGTAGAACCCCATTAGCCGCGATCCAGCGTCGCATTTCGAAACGCCCCGCGTCCAATGTACCACGCGTACGTGCATCGAGCGACGTTCGAAACGAGCGAACCATTAACAATTCATACACTCCGTACTACAGAGACGTCCTGAAACAGCGATTGATACAAATCGATGGGATTGGAAAGCGGGACGGATATTCCCCGGTTGACGATTTCCCTCCATCTTCCACAAGTTTACGGGGTGACGGATCGCAGGCGCACGTGACCGTACACGTGGATGGGGCATCAGAGAAATCGTGAAACTCCGGTCGTTTTCCTTCGTTCGAAGCGTGACTCGACGCGCGTCCGAGAGGATTAAGAGAAATTTCCTTTTGATCCGTTGCCCTGCGAATCGAATCACGCGTCGTCCGTTCCCCCGCGACTCGTAACAGCGTTTCGCGTGAATCGCAGGTGTGCTTCCGGGACGTCGAAGGTTTGCGGTGCGAGGATCAAAGGGGCTGAGTTACGCGACT
This sequence comes from Nomada fucata, assembly GCA_948146005.1. NCBI lineage: Eukaryota > Metazoa > Arthropoda > Insecta > Hymenoptera > Apidae > Nomada > Nomada fucata. Next base: position 29,976,130 of record OX411278.1, on the reverse strand, counting down.
CCGGTGTAACCGCGATACGAGCTGACACGGGAGTTCAGGTGCGAACGCGCGCAACTATTTCGTTGGAATTGAAATTGCATCATTCCTTCGGGGAAAGTGATACTCTCCTGGCGGTACATATTTGCGGCTACGGTAAAAGCTGGATTACGTGGAAGAAAAGATCGGCTGCATATATGCAGGGTGATCCGAACCGGAATGTCGCTGCGGCTAATGCTGATGCAACGATGAAACCGTTTTATCTTTCGCTTTTTCTTAACGAAACTTTTACTGACGCATTTGTGAGATTTTTTTGATGAAAATGAGACCAAAGACGATATACAGTTTCAGTTGATGCTGATTGAATGCGTGCCGCAACGTACAATAACAGAATACTCTTATTAAAACAGTAGTGAAAGGATAATGTAAAATAACAAAGTACATTACATTAAATCTAATAATACAGTAAAAGCTGGATAAATGCAAGACAGATTGGGACACCAACAGCTTTTACTGCACGGCAGAGTCTCGACGGGTGTTTACAAATTCGATTACAAAAGTATTATTTAAATAAATAAAATATTTCATTTCATTGACATTTCGTTAGCTGCTTTCGCAGCACTTTTCTGCCATTCCTGTTAAAGTTGTTTTTGTTTAAACCGGGCTGCGATAGCCGAGACTCCTCTGTATAATTAATTAACCAGGGATTCATTATCCTGCTTTTCTTTCGTTTCGAATCAAATAAAATCGAGGCGACGCTTTCCCGTAACTTTGCAGCAATCGGAAGCGGGAAAAGAAGGAAGTGCAGGATGCAAGGTGATGTGCGCGCGCAGCCCTTAGACCCGACGACTTACGGTGCTAACGCGATGCAACCAGATGAAGAGATTCAGTACGCGCCAAGGAGCCGTCCTGTCAGCTTTTACGACAATTTTAAGGTGAGCCCCTTCGTCGTGCCACGTGTCATTGTTTACGTTTCCATTCTGACGTAAAGACAGCGCTAAACGACTAGCACGACTGCGGAGGACGCATTAGGTACGAACGATCAAAAAAACATACTTAAGTTAACGTTAGTTAAACGTATTTATCGAACGACTGTATTTCACTTTAATCGTTGTGCACGTATGCTTAATACGTATTCAAATAATCGTTGGTCGAGCCGCTCGATTAAAGATGGCACGTAATTGATGATCATTTAGCAATCCGCTGCATTCAATTGATTCATCGGACTCGCAACGGGACGCTTATCGGCAGTCCGACCACGAATTTGGTCGAATAAAAATCGAGAGTGAGGCACGGCGCGCGAGAATCGATTTGTGCGCGCACAAGTAAAAGCTGTAGTCTGCATAAATTATAATGGTCTGTTCATTCAAGAATGCGCTTAACGGATAATGTCATAATTGCGTTGGAATTTCACGTGAAACGAGGCAGAAATGTGAAACGTGCCGTTGTTTCGCGGCACGGCCACTATGTATCAGCATAATTTGATCGCGGAGACTTTCATTCTTAATTATTCGGCAATTGACTTACATTATTGTTATTATTATTATTGTATACACACGCCCGATGAACAGATCATTATTATTCACCGAATTCATTTTTATATCGTTGCACCGTGAACGTGTTTACGTGATTATGAATTGGACTCGTTTAAAGTATATAACATTTGCATTTCTCTATTCCACTCGTCAGGACGTGCCAATGGTGACACCTTGCGTGACTTCCGCTCTGAGTGCAGACAACTTGAATCAAGTTCGTGACAACAGTATCAGTTCGCCGATGGCCACGGCCAATAACAATAATAATATTAATAATAATAATAATAACAGGGTGAGCAGTGCAGTCAGTGCTGGCAACGTGTCGAAAATCCACAGCATCAAGGTTACCGGTAGGTTCAACGACCGTCAATACTTTTCTTTTAACGTAATTAATTCTCGAACGAGAATAACCATTAACGACCGATACAGCGCACCGGTATCAGTTTGTGTGGCAAAGCGTTTAGAGAAATTTGTATCGAAACCCCGTTGATGGGCTCGATGGTATCGAGCAGTTCGTTCTAAAGCGCTATATTCTCGCCCGTCGAAAGTATTAAGACGATCAATTAATTGTCCAGGTAAGATAAAATTGGATGCTCCACCGTGCTATCCTGGGAAAGTTATTCGGCTGAAAATAGAACGGTCGCGAGTGAAATTCGGTCGTCGCTTTGCCAGCGCCAGGTATAATACGAAACGGACTTTCTCGAATTTCATTTTGCTCGTTGCGCCGATCGGCATTCTGGCAGGACAAAGCCATCGGTGAAATATTTCGCTCGCTTTCTAATCGCGCCACCTTGAGAAAAAATGAAAAGTAAAAAAAAAAAAATACGACGCACAGACAACGAGGCTTAGCGTAGTGTATTCGATTTGCGACTGCAACAGAGGCCGAACGAAATGAGCCGTCGAGTTTACTTACAATTGCTCTGCTCGTCGGAAAGGTTTATTATTGCAACAGCAATTGACCATTGCAGGGGCAGTGTCGACGGGGAACATCGGAAGAATTTATCGACCCGAGAAAGAGAAGGAGTTGGGTCGTGCCCCATCGATGGCCAATTGTTTGTCAACCACGGTTCCCGTTAATCTGGCGGCCTCTCAAATTGCGGGTCGCCATACACCTACGAGAAATTCCCTCAGGCACAGCAGGATGATCGTGCTTCACCGTAGCGGCCATCGTGAGTATACAATCACCTTTCTTACCTGGCCTGTTAATCTCGCCTCGTTAAATATCCACGGTGCGCCGAACGTTTCCGTAAAATGCTGGCCGGTTCGCCCCGCAGCCACGGGGACAGCAATTCAAGAAGAACACAAACTGGAGCAGGGATGAAAATTGTCTTTTCCTTTCTTTCGTCATTTGCTAATCTTCTGTTCTGTGAAATCTTTTCTTTGCTATGCTTTTTACGGTCGAGTGCTTCGAATCGAACATCGAGCAATCGAATTAGCAAGGTGTCGCAGTCCGTTCTTAATATTCCGTTCGACGACTAAACTTCCGCTCGCTCAGATAATTCGGTGCCCGTTCGAATTTTGTAGAGGGAAGACATCGAGAGCGTCCCTTCTGTGTAAGGAAAAGCAGCTTTCCTCGAATCTGACGAATTCTCTAAAACCCATGCGATCCATACTTCTTGGCTTGCAATATTCAATCGCCGTATTCTTTTTCCGCCGACTATCTCAGCAAAAATTCGAGACATGGATCCCCTTGATAGAAACGCCTGTCATAGTCAGCGAATGTTAGTTTCCTCGAAACTGTTCGACGAACGTTCCATTTAGCGGAACAGGTTCTCGCAATTTGTGCGCGGTCTCCACAATCATAATAAGGAAATACGTCGATCCTGTCGCAGACAGATCAATTCGCTGACATGGAAAATAGGGTACAGATATTGAAAAAAAAACATATTCCCATAACTTGTAACGGCTGCTCGAGCCGTTTGCTTTGACGCAACAGTGTCTCGATGAAACAACGACTCGCGTGATCAGATGTATCCGTAAAAAAAAAATCCCTCGGCAATGTTTCCTTCTTCCGTGTGCAACAATGCAAATAGGAGTAACTGTTGATTAGCGAAAGCAACGATCGGAACGATACGTGCGGATAATAGTTGCTCGCGGAAGATGCTCGAATGTCACCGTGCGGTTCTTCGCGTTGCAATAAATATTCTTCGAGACACGAGGAAAGCGCGATGGTGTCGAAAGCGATCAATAATTTATATCGCGCTCCACGGTGTCCCCTGGAGATTTTTCCTCTTGTGAAATTCGATATTGGCGGATTTCAAATTTAAATTCGCTGGGCCTTTCGAAACCGAAATTCCGCGAAGTTCGATCACGCTTATACCCGTCGCGTCTTATTGCATCTAATTTTCGTCGCCGGTTTCTTGCTGCCAGCGCCGTGCAATATTCTCCCTATCTATCCATCTCCTTCTCTGTCCGTCTCCGGAGACTTAATCTATTAGAGGAATCGTTGATCTCTCCAGAAGAACGGATCGGAGGTGCAATCATGGCAGGTGTCCAAACAGGTATTTTCGCTGGAATGTAACCGGCTCGGTGCTGGCTAATTTTTCTGGAACATTTTGTTTTCTTTCTCGATAACCCCGACGCCGTTTACGCGGCTGTCGCAATTTCGCCAGTGGTATCGAGGTTGCTGCCAAGGCAGTCACGAGGATGACGATTAAATGCTTCGGGATGCTGGGAAGCGTGTGCCCCGAACGTTCTTCGTACTTGTGGTATAATTACCGTTGCAACGATAATTTAAATACTTCGACGACGAACGCGAACGACTGTTGGCGATAATTGCAATTCGCAGGAATAATTTAATTTACTTTCCATTCGAGCGCACGGTGGCATTGTCGATGCCGACTGCCGATGTTCCATGAATATTTTAATACACAGCATTTCTCGCAAAAATTCCATAAAATAATTACTCGCAACGATAACGTAAACAGCCGTCGACAATAGCCAGTTACAAAACTGGACGACGGTACTACCAATAACGACGACCGACGCTGTACAATTATTTATACGTTTTCTAAAAATTTTCACCAAAACAGATGGAATCACTCCGCTGAAATAGTTTCACTGGAAGCAGACAGAGCCAAGAGGTGAAGACTTCTTGGTCCGTTGGCCACCGTGGCCGGTTTTAAGTGGTTGCACGCGGTTCCCTGTGAGTAGCGGAAGTAGCAGACCGGAAATATATCATGCGATCCCTTTTTCGAGTGCACCCGCCGCCGGGTTCGCGTAACGCCAACTTTTGCGTGCAACATTAATCGTTTTTTCCGCCGCTCGTTTCGTAGCTGCTGCGCGATACCGTCGAATTGTTGCGCAGCTGATTCACGCTGTGCAATTTCGCAAAAATACCAGGACAATTTTTCCCGATACCTGGCCAACGCCAATTAGCCAATTCCAGTTGCCGATTATGTAACTCGGTTCACGCGATACCGGTTCACAAACGGAACAACGTCGGAGTGTTATGTCAGTTTCCCGAACAATTTCACGTTTCGCGTGGAAAGGAATTCGTACGCCATGGGAACGCTCTGTGTACATATTTCGTGTACCTGTTCGACTGGTACATTAACATACAGGTTGCTTTGAAATGTGCAGACGGTCCGACGTGCAAGCGCGCTCCATTTCTGAAAGCAATAAAACGTCTTGATTAATATATATATATATATAAAAAAGAAGGAAATTAATATTCGAGGTAGACAGGACGTTCCTTCCCTTTTATTTTCGAGGTATTGATTTACTTGGGTATATTCGTACACGTGTACTACATACGTATATCGATGTATCTTCGGAGGAAGCGATTCTTTCTCTCTCTCTCAAAGCGCCATACGAGTGGCACGTGTGGAAATATGAGCATTACCCGCGTCCGTTTACCTCCCATGTGGTGAATCTTACGTACCATTCGTCCGCGCCAGTTGAATTCTATTTCCAATGGAAATCGAGAGAGACGCGGGGAAAAATATGAGGTGAACGCGTGAAAATGTGGAGGGCGAAGATGAAGCGAAACGCGCGAAGCAAAAAGAGCTGACGGAGGCTGTGGGATAAAAAAAAGAAATTCCTCGCAATATTGTTCGGTTATATGCGCGCGACGTAATGGAGTGTTTTGTCTTCGTAGTTGCGGTTGATAGACGTATCATTTTATCGTGTTTCCCAGAAAGTTTGGAACGATAAGGCGGTAAACGTGTCACGTGTTTCGACGGAGAGGCAGTTATCAAACATCCGCATTCGAATACGCACCGATTACAATATACCGTAACAGATTTTAATTATTCATTGCCATTTCATTATATATTAATGATTTAACGCATGGATTTGGCAAATCCAGAACGGGGGAAAATTGTGAGAGAAAGAATGATAAAATTGAATCCAAAGTAGCCCATGAAGAGATCGTCGAGAGGTCGGAAGTTTCGTGGGCGATAACAGCTCTCCGCGAATGCAGTTACACAATTACCGTGCTTCTTCTTACGCAAGTTACGAAATCACTGTCATTATTCGCGTATCGAGGCCATCGATCAATGAAACCATACCACCCGGTACGTTTTCGCGTTCGTCTTTTCTCTACTTCGGCCGGTTTCGAACAAACGCTGTCTACGAAAGTTAGCAACAAAACTGGCAACGGAAACAAAATTTTAATAATAACTCCTGCACTCGGCCTGCGACTAATATCGTTAATTATCGCGAGCCGAATTGAAACTTGTTCGCAGCTAAGCGATCTAAGCCCCCGTCTCGTTATCGTCGCTGACGCCTCTACTTCTAAATACGCAGCACGAACTATTTCAATTCAACCGTACGAACCTACCTGAATCCTCACTGATTCGGATCTCAAAGACACGAACGCGTAGCTCACCGACGCTGATTGTCCGAAACGCGACAAAGATCTTTCGTCGCGAGACAAAACGCGATTCTCTGTCCGACCCCCGGCAGACGGGGGTCCCTGGCTGCAATGGCATACCCATCTCTCGTAACGAACACGATCCGCGCAAACCCACGCGTACACACAGGTGCACACATTGCCTGGCGTACAATGGGAACAACCGAGCATTCCGGCCCCGTGCGTTCTTCTGTGCGCGTCGCATCGCGCGAATCGTTCCCCGAATGAAAAAAGCGCACGTCGCGTTTTAAGAAAATATCCGAACCCTCCGGCGTTCCCATTCGCTCATTTCAATTCAAATATATTCAAGCACAGCCTGCCTTTTAATTATTTTCCTTCTTCGACGTAAATGACTAGGCCACCTCGGAGCCAATACGACCATGAAAGGCATCGAATGTTCCACGAGTGTTAACGACGCTAATTTCTCGCCGCGATTTTCGTTCTTTTCCCGAAAAGTCACGGCGATAGCGCTTTCACGCGGATAGGCGAGACGGGAGATTTTTTTCGCGGACGCGCACTCGAATCTCGCCGATGACCGAGAACCAGAGGCGATCGATTCATCTTCCTCCGCGTTCTCGTTCGCGCACACGTCCGGTACAGTTAGAACTCGTTTCGCATTCAAGCCCCGTGCAAAAGAGACCCGGGTATCGATTGTTGCGCGACGAATGAGAATGCCGTGACGTATTTAGCCCCGACGCGTAAACTTCGCGCACTTCTTTGCTCGTTTTCTTTGGTTCTCTGCTCTCGTCGAGCGCGTTATTCGTCGGTCGACGATCCTCGCGGCATTTAAATATTCCCCGCGCGTCGACTAATGTCCCGCTGGAGAATGAAGGAATTTCCCTTCGCGGGAGCTGTTCGAATGCGACGCGAATCGCGAACCGAGGGTCTCTCGATGCGACGCGAATCGCGAACCGAGGGTCTCTCGATTCGACGCGGAGCAATTAACCCTTTTTTTCAAGCGTTCGCGCGACAATAATTGTAATCAACTGCGTCCCCAAATTGAGCGCGGGATACTTTTGCAACTGAATGCTGGCGTAATGAAGAGTTTTTCTCAGAAACGTCGAAACGATCAAGCAAGCAGTGAATAAGAATTTAAGGGAGCCCCGTTTTACGTGCTTCGAACGGAGACGGCTTTCGAGCTAATTTCTCTTTCGTGGGTGCAGGGATCGAGGTTGACGGACAGTCTTAAGCCATAGGGAATTACTCACGAGGATTATTTCTCCCCTTTTCCTCCAAGGACCTATCTCAGAGAGCTTCTAAGAAATCATTCCGCCGAGCTGGAGCCCCTTGTGCATTCAAACCGGACGCATATGTAGGGACAACGAGAATAAAAGGGTGCACTCCTAGCAGCGCGTTTAGAAAACATTGAAAAAGTGCTGGACTGTCAATTTTTAATAAAACAAGCTGCTCGAGAGTTAGAAAAAGTCACGAAAATATTTGGAATTATCTCGCATGAACCGATACAGTAGAATATTTAACCGATAATTTAAATATTTCGACGACGAACGCGAACGACTGTTGGCGATAATTGCAATTCGCAGGAATAATTTAATTTACTTTCGATTCGAGCGCACGGTGGCATCGTCGACATTCGACGCGATTCAACGATGCGCTACAAACTACAAACGAATTAAACGAGAACGTCGGATCGGCTTTAATATCGTCGAGGTTCGACTACCGTGGGCGAGCGTCGCACGCCGCGTTTTCTTTTCTTTTCGTATTCCCGTTGCAAATCTTGCTCGAACGATCCTAGTGGGCGAGTTTCCTGACGGGGATCGACACCGGCAAGGACGGCACGCTCGATCGTCCAGGTAAGATACCTTGTATGGAGGGACAGCGAGGTCGTTTCGTTCAGAAACTCACCTTTCTTTCGGCCCTACGCTCGTTTCTCGGAACGCCGCGTTGTATCGGGCATCGATCACCGGATAAAGCCATGGGAAAATGTGTGTCGCGAACCGCGGGCAGAGGAGGAAAAACGGACGCGCGTAGACAGCATCTCGTGCGACGCGAAAAGAAGTAAAGCGGCTCAGGAGAAAATCATTCTGCCATTTGGGTCACCGTTCCTCGCTTGTAGATCGATTTCCTTATCGACGAAAGTCGCCGTAATTCCCATTGTGTCGCGTGATATATTGCTCGCGCTGTCGAACGATTGCGAGTAATTTCGGGTCGATCTTCGGGGGACTCGAAGGGATTTAAGGTAGACGCGTGCACGTGTGCTGTTGTATTCGAGAAACGATCGAGGGACACGAAGTTATAGTTGAGATTTAGCGTCGAGGAGTACCGTCGAGTATGTTAATCTACGTACAGGATCGTGTACGAACTTGATACTCATTATGCAACAGGTAGAACGAATACAATTCGATCTTCGTGCATGATCTGAATAGATCGGTTGTTGCGTAATCATCGCAGATCGATGATTTAATACCAGCGGTTCGGTGCTTTTTTGCAACATTCTAAGAGACTTGTACGACGCTCGAAAAAAAAAAGTGGGACTTAAATGGGTAATTCGTGTTAAGCTTCGAACGGAAATTGCAATTATTAAATCATTGAATAATTTTTTTTATAAAGCCGACCTAATATCGCGTTGAAAAAAAAGATTGGAACTTTGAATAAAAAAACAGAGCTTACGCGATAATTTCGATTTCGCGTGCCGAAACTTTTGTCAAATATTAATGTATTCTCGTTTATCCTTCGCATATAATGCCTCGTATGGTACACGTTTTATTGCTTGAAAAATCGATCGTTCGCATGTTTTCGTCGTTAAGAAAATATTACACTGTGCATTAATTGAACGAAAAATTGTTGCTTTTATTCAGGACCACAGAAATTCCTGCCGCCGTTGGTTTATCACTGGCGACTGGGACGATGTTTAGCAGCCCTACAAACGATCCTCGGTGTCGCGGTCATTTCGTTGTCATTCTGGTTACTGCTTTGGGCACCCCACCTTCCAATGGCGGATAATCCCTACTGGAGCGGAATGCCGGTGACTATAACGACGGATTGAAACAGTCCTTCAAGAAGGCCAACCGTCGTTCGTCCCTTATTTTTCCTCTTTATTTGCAGCTGTTACTTTCCGGCAGCTTCGGTATTTGCCTGCTCTGCTGCTTCAAGAAGGAGTACCCTGGCATGAGCCCCGGTTTCTGCTTGACGTTCACAAAGGTACGCAATTATCTGCCCCTTGAAAATTCGAAACTGCTCGACAATAAAACGTCCGAATTTGTAAAGTGCGCGCTGCTCTAGACTTTTCAATGTCTTCGATATTTCGGAATATATGTGTTGAAATTCAGATAAATATTCAATATTCGACGAACACGAAAAGAGGAAATGAAAATGTAGATTTATCAGCGTTGCTCTCAGCCGTTACGGTTAAACGATATACGGTGCGAGCAACGTTAATATCATTATCGTTCCTGTGACACCGCTGCGTCAGTACTAACGCGATGTTTCGCTCTCTTCTCTTGCAATCGAACAGGTAATTAGCGTGTCCCTAACGATCCTGGCAACGGTGACCTGCTCCGTCGCGTGCGTATTCTCGGCGATGCATCTGGTACGCCTGATGGGTCTGGAATGCAATCCAGCTCGTGTTTTGAACGCCACCTGCGTCTGCAGGCCTCGCACCGACCTGACCAACTCCACGGAAACGGCGGTCAGATACATGGATTTGAATTGTCCAGAGGTCGAGAGCATCCTGACCATTCTCCTCATATTCTCCTCCACCTGCAACGCGTTCGGGGCCACGGTGGCAGGTTGGTACGCGTACCTGCACTGGAGCACCCGACACAAAAGGCCGAAGTACATGCAAGTTAGGACCAGTCCGTCGAGTGGCCCGAACTTTATCGCCAACCGACCGATATACAATCCGAATGTGAACGAACGATGACAGGAAACGTCGTATCTGCGTTACTCCTCCTTAACGATAGACGACGGAATGTTTTAGACGAGCCTTGAAGCGACACTCGATTGTTAATCTGAGACGCGACAGGTTTCGTTCGAGCAACGACAACGATGAATTCCTTTTTTTTTTTTTTTTTGTTCTCGGTATAATTTAATCGGCGACGCGTCGCAGGGAATTCTGTATTGCACGTATACATTGGTACTTGGTAGGAAAAGGCTGAGACATTGGGGGTGGAATATTTCGCGAGGTATTGAAAAAGTCAGGAAAATTGGCTGGATAGCGCAAGGGACGTGCAACAGAATTTCAACCGAATTCTGCTAAACGGTTCTCACAATGTGTTCTCGATATTTATTACGCCGTAGGCGTTAATTTGTTAAGAATATCCTCGGAGATGAAGGGTGGGGCGTAATTGCATTTAACCGGACGCCGAGCAACGCAATTCCATTATTGGGGCTCGCTGTACTCGTCGATAACGTGATAGAACTTTGTACATAATTGTTTCGCGATTAAAGCTGCACCGTGTGATCGATGGACACGAATGGAAACGCGGGTACATATCATTAATTTATATAGTCAACCGAGCAGCGGGGAACGATTAGCATCTTTTCCAGATGAAAAATGTATTCTGCACCGAAGGAATTGCACGGAACGTAGACTTACCCCAGAGACACTAGAAACGTTTTGGACGAATTATCGGGATCGGTAAACGGGTCATTCCGCGTGTCGATCAACCGACACGAGGGTCGTCAGTATTTTAGGTGTAACTAGTAGAAGAATGTGTATCGTGTGCGTGTATTTTGTACAACGTATGAGAGTTTATAGAACGGCGAATCGTATGGATCGTCGGTATGTGTGGCAAGCTTCTAATTTCTAATATTCGAGCGTCTTCGATTTTATACCTCATCGCTAGCACCGTGTAAGTGTAACAAGTTAATTAATATTAAGATCGTTTTTCATCGGTAAATTATTATTATTATTATTATTATTATTATTGTATATCGCGTACGCATAGGGCGAAGACCATTTTGTCAAACTTTAGTTACAAACTGACTAATAAATCAGCTCAGTATTAAAACATCCTGCTGGCGTTGAGTGTTCCTTTTTTCATGATTTATTCATTGCCGTGGATTTATTATGCACTGCGATCCATCGCGGACGACAGCCGAGAATGAACGTCTGCCTTTCCTTCGGCCTCGTTTATGCGAATCTTTGGTATCACGTTGCAGTCACTCGACTGAGATTCCCAGGAGTCTTGGGAAATCTTTGTCAAACTGCTTGAAATATTCGAGTGGTGAACGATAAAGTCGGTTGGATGGATCGAAAGAATTTGATACAATGTCGATGATTCTGTTTTTGTACGGTGGATAGGTGACTAAAAAAATCCATGCAGGAAAGAAACATTCGATGATAGAAATATAGCGTAGATGGACAGACCGGTAAAAATAATAAATCGTCTAAATATTCGAACTCAATCCTTGGTCGAGTTTGATTCCCATGATTTCTCCCACGAAACGTTTCAAACACCGAATAAAAACGTACAGACTAACGAATCTATCGAAGGTAAAGAAGAGAATTATTTTATTCCGGATGAGAGCCAATTGAGTTCCAAGAAAATTGTGAAATAAAAGAAATTTCGCTACCAAATGTGACAATATGAAGGGAAATGTTATTTTCTTAACAAATGACATTAAGGTAACAATTACCTGGGTTTAATTGGTCCTGTTTCGTTGCGATCACTTTCAGACATTGTAGACTGTGCTTGGTCGTGCGATTGCAAATTTTTCTCCACGTCCGCCAATTCCGTCACTTCCGATGCCGAATGCTTCTCTTCCATCGCGTGCATTTCGATCGGATCCTCTATTCCTACCGTGACGTCCGGTTCACCTGCCAATCCCATTAGCATTCGAATAAACATCGTTCGGGACGCCTCGAACTGATTTACTAACTTTGATAAGTTTTCGTACAGGTGGGTAACATTTTCCTCCACTTTGAAAACGACAAGTCAGCCCCGTCTTCTCCCTTTTTGACTATCTTGAATAATTTCCGTCGTTCCTCGGTTCTCTCGTGACGCAACTGTATCTAAAAAGAACGAACAATATCGACGTGTCGTAAAATTTTCCGCGGCAATCAATCGTAACGAAAAATTCATTAATATTCAATTATTCTAATTAGACGGGCACGTTCTATTAAAATTATAATCGCAGTCATTTTAAATTGTAATTAATCGAATCCGCAATTAAGTCATTATCCGCTTCTTTTCCCGTTGAACTCATCGAACTCGTAGATTCATGATTACCGCGACTTATGACATAATGATTTAATTACACGTTGGATACCTTCAGATCGTTATTAGCTTCCCTCAATGAACCGGTCAGCGATACCATATAATAAATAATGAGCGTCATCAGAACGATTAATGGGATCACTATACCAGGCGACGCGATGTAATCGAGACACCTGAAATGTAACGGGAAATATTAATTGGTTGGACATAAAATCGAGTGAAATCGCGTAACCTTTTCATCGCCTCCGGAAGGGAATCCGTCAGCTGTTTCGTAGCCAAATGATAGATTTTTCTGTAACCAGAGAACGGGCCGCAGTGCCACGACGGTTCTACCCAAACAATCGCGTAGCCAACAGGTAGAACGCATAAAAATAGCATTGTTAACAGCAGAGCGAAGTAGAAGTTGTTGGACCTGCAAAGTACAATGTCTGACACTCACGCTCGAATAAGTCGGAGTAACGTGAAACGATAGAAATATCTTTTTGCCGATCGAAGTCAAGCATAGAAAGCAATTATCAATTCACCTGGAAGCTCGAAAAATGACTTCGTGTGGCACGTTACACGTGAGAACTGCCCACGATCTTAAATACATTAGAATGCCAAGCTTCAAGAGGTTCAACGCTGTCAGTCCGGGACTGAAAAACATCCCCATCCAAATCATCCCCTGATTGTTAACCAGGTGGAGAATATTTTCGGCTATCTTGAAGTCGCCGTACTGAGGGAATTGCTTTTCCAGATCCCAGCACCAGCAGCCGTTCATAAAACGAACGAAAACTGCACGGAAGAAGTCTATACTAAGCGTGGACACTATAATGAGTATCTAAAATTACAATGATAAGTGAAAAAACATATTTGAATAAACTATAATTTTACTTATTTATATTTCAATAATGGTTTATCTTAAAAAAAAACTGTCAACGGAGTACCCAGTGAAAATTTGGTTAAATTCGTTTCGGTTCTTTGGGGGACAGTACGGAACACGAAATCCGACCAACGAAAAAAGCGAAGAAAAAAAGAGTATTGGACAGTACGGTTTCTAAAAACAAATTTACCAAGTCCATAACGGTGAGTTTAGCGAGTTCTTGGCCAAACATCGTCTCCCAACACAGACGACGTAGCTTCTTACGAGTTTTCAAGTCCAACACCTTGGATGAAGAAACTGTACGAAAAGGTGTGCGATAAGACGACCAAAGTATCAAATTAATATCTTCTGCGAATATTCATTTAGACTATTAACTCCCTGTGCATGTATTTCTTCCTCTTCTTTTTTTTAAAGCAATGCATACGTATTGGCTATTTAGATTCCGAACGAGGCGCGCAGAATTTTCAATAATAATTATTCCATTTTACGTGATCGCTTAACAAATTATTCTGTAAACGATTATTCATGCACAAAGAGCTAACGCTTATATCGATTTCCATGTTCTCACTTGTGTCTTGCCTCGTTGTCGTGCAAACCTGTTCGAAACATTTCACGACATGGTTCTCCTCGCAGAGTGGAATCACGTTCTCCCGCAACGACGTCGACGAAGTATCGACGGGAGCCGTTTCTTCGGCAATTTCCGTTCTATACTCTTCAGCGACTTCAGAAACGATCACCGTTGGCTCCGTACTCGTGTTCAACGTTGTAAACATTGAATACTCGCCGAACGTATTCGATTCTATCGTCGACGACGATAGTGTCGTATCCGCGATGTTCGAAGTTTCGTTTAAATCATCGGGAATAGCGGTCGCACTCGTATCGTAATTTATTACCGTCGTGTTTTCGTCATGAATTGTAGATTCGTCCAGGGAAACGTCAGTTGAAGAGGTGACATTCATTTTTTCACTTAAATCGGTAAAAACAGTCTCATTTAAATCGTCGTCAGTGGCAAAGACGAGAGTCATGTCGAGAGTTGCGTTCACTTGGTCCGTGTTCGTCGTAAAATTGTTTTCCTCGATCACATTTCCAGTTCCAGGGGATGCCGTGTCGTTCGATCTCTTTGGTTTAACGTCGTCCCCGTCGTAATTATCGTACGTGTAATCCAATGGCGGATAATCGCCGACGTTGTATATCTCCTCCAGGGACTTCTCGTCGAGGATCGGATTTAGATAGAAATTCGTTGGCATCAGCGAAAACGACGGTAACGCTGGGCAATGATAATTTTTCATTCGTCAGGCGTATGGAATTGATCGACTGGGTCGATTTTAAGGGTCGATAAAATTAGAGGGGGGGTTAAAAGATGGGCAGACAGTTGGCCAGACGAGGTTTACGGATATTTTAAAGTCTATATCGGTATGCACAATCGTGAAATGTTATTTTTGCGAAACTCTCGCGAGACGAAATGATCGGACACATTAAACACTTTGAAATGCGAAAAATCGTTGAATAGGAAATAGTGGGACGGAAAAATACGATGGAAGAGAGAACAGGAAAGATTACTCGGAAGTAAAGTGAGGCATATAAAAAAAAGTAGTTGATGAACAATGAAAAGGAACGTACTTGCTTCGAAATTGTTAGCGTTATGTTGCATTCCAGTGACGTTGCTCGCCAGAATTAAACTTAAGGACGCCAGCGTTGCTACCTGTTGCGACTTCTTTATACTTTCGTCGCATTTGATAGGCCTGTAGGTGCAATTTTTGATCGTCGGTTGAAGGTCTCTCAGATCTTCCTTCTGCAAAATCGATAAGTCAGCCGCGAACAAGATTGAAGAATCACGCGCTGCGAAGAATTTCGCTTACCATCGAATTAATTTTCTCGAACACCGCGAATATTAACGAGTAAAGGTTCAATAAATTCAGGACCATTATCCTGCAACGAATCAACGATTAGCAACCACCTCGAACATTTTAATATCGCTACTTTGCACAGCAAGGATAGCAAGGAGGAGACTCGCGAATAATCACCGTGCGAGTTGTATGCGTAGCTGTTTCCTAGGGTGATAGCTCTCCAGCAGGCCTAATATCTCGAAGAATATTGGGAACACGTAGGTGATCAGAGACATGACGACCGTAATTTCGTTCTGACGCCACCAGCCGTTCTGTTCGAGCTCCCCTGAACTTCGTGCGACCACTTTTACAACAGCGTACGCCGATAAACCCAGTAACAATATCACCGATATGTTCACGAAGATCCTCATGGATATGATCTTCCAACTGAAACGTTATTATCTATGAAAATCGTTTGAACAATCGATATGATATCTGGAATATCAAATGTACGAGGAAACGTTGCTATCCTCATTCTTGCGACCAACTTTACAAAATATAATGAAATCGATTAGCGAAATAATAAAATTAATGAAATTAGCTCCCTCGAAAGATAATCTTACTTCCTCTCGTCTTTCTCCTTCTCGGCTTCTTCCAATAGAGCTTCCTTGAAACCGAGAACGATGCTCGCCGTTCGATTGTGCGCCGTTTCAGGATTGCCTACCATAAAGTCCCATCCCGTGAACAATTTCCAGGAGAACACGCATTCGTCCTCCTTCTCCGTTAATTTGCTCAGTCGAGAATTTTGCGCCATTCTAATCGTGGGATCGAACAAGAAAAGGAGCTGCGTGAAACGCCTTGCGGTCGCGGAACTCCGTGAATAATTTCGTTTCAATTAACGATCATTTACTTGCGCAATATAGCGACGAAGCTGTAGATATAGACGACCAAATTGGTGACAAAGTAGGCCAAAGGTAGCCTGTATCCGCTCTGCGAGTCTTGATTGGTATACCAGCCGTAGAAGAAAGGCGAGTATTTTAGAATTCCCTCGAATTCCCATAGTGTCAGCAAATGCTTCGACTTAATCTTCTCCTCTCGAAGCATGACTTTCCGTTCACCAGCCGCGGCTGGATCCGCCGTGAGCATCTGTTTCGAAGAATATCTGACGAAGTTTGAGCAACTACCGTTGCTTATAAATGCCGAGCAACGGCTCGGTGAGTTAATTCTGTGCTCTTTTTCTTGCAACTCGAACGAACCGTTGAACGTTTCAATTCGATGCAACGTCTACGACACGCGTTCGATCGAAGATTTCTCACGTGCGATATACTTTTGGAAATTTCGTACGAGGGCGAAGGGAAATGAAACGTTCAAAGGCAAACCCATATCGAATAAACATTTGAGCGAGTCGTCTTTTGTTTGATAATGTTCAACTATACCTCAGGTATCGCCACGAAAGCGGTAAGAATAGCCGCCATGACGAGATTAATCCAGAACAGCCAGCGAAGAAAGGTGAAGTAAGAGGCCACGGCGGAACCAAAGTGGGACTCGATCTCCTTTATACGAAGTTCCCATGGAATTAACCACGTTTGAAGATTCACCAATTCCCTCCGACAGTATTGCCATTTCTGTGATAAAACACCGGAAAGCTGATACCCTTGTTGCAAATACATCATAATTAAGCGTACCGTAAAGTATTCGCTACTATTTCTTTAATAGCCACCACCCCTTAAACTGTTTACTCGTTATTTGAATCGCCGCCAGTAATTTTTTAAGCGACCGCGAGATTCTTCTCGGTACACCTAATGACCTAACGACCTAATGTATCGCTAAGCAATTTCGTTCGATTTCTACCTTCGTGATAAACAGGGAAACCCGAGCGATGACGTCTTTGGTGCTTCGAGTGTGAGCCAATCTCTCTTGAAGAACCCCCTCGTGCCTTCTGACGTAAGATTTCGCCTGTCTGACGAGCTTAATTTTTCGTCGAAGCGGCCATGGCTGTTGCTTCACACCGCTCAACACCTCCTTGTGAATCTTCAGCTTCTCGAATATCTGCTCCTGACTTCCGCCATCCTCTATCGAGATCGCCGTGCTGCGCACGATTTTTGTTCCGGGGAAAATTTTAATATTTTTTTTTCAACCACGGCAACGTTTCGATGCTTCACCATTTAACTTTCTTTTTTTTTTTTTTTATTTAGTCAAGGGAAAGAAGATGTACTGACTCTCCGGAACTGATGGTGTAAGCGGAGGATCTACGACGAAGAGTGGCCTCGCCGTCCACGTTGAATGGCGAAGACGTGCGTCGTTTCCGTCTGCTTTGCCGTCGACTGGAACTACGTCGTTGCATGATTGCACACGCGGACGCCGAGTACTCGTCCTCGTCAGCCTCTTCTGAAAATTGCGGAACGTTAGTTTAATTCGTGGCGTTAATTTAATTGTTCAGCAAAATGTGTAATTAAGTGTGCGACGAGAGGGTGGCGTTTAAAAATTCCATGGTGCATTGCTTGATAAGTACGGCGAAGTAGTAAGGACTTTGAAATTGAAAGTTTCGACGCGCACTCGCGAGTTTAACTATTTGCGAATTCGATCAGCAAAATGGACTCTTGTCGATTGGCGAAAATTGCGATATTCTTGTTTCATTTGCATCGAAACGAATCGAATTAATTTCAGGGGTGGTAAATAATTCTGTTTTATGGGAGAGAACACTTTGGGCTTTACAGAAATGTGTACTGCGGTTGCGGTGTGCTGTTAATAAATTTAATTTTAAATTAACGAACGATTATTAACGTGTTCGATATTTGCGAAATCTACAGAGCACTTAAAAATAGCAATACACTTATATAATTAACGGAAAATATAACGTTTCCTTCTCAGCGATAGAGAAGCAACCAGTTCATGTCTCACTGATGTTACCATTATTAATTTATTTCATTTCAGAATACAAACCAGCTATGGATAATCTTTGCATATCGTTGCCAGCCCTAGTTCTAGCAAGTATTCCCCCTTCTTCCGTCACTTTGTTTAAACAACTTTCCCTCTGGCCACCCTCGACGTTCTCTTCACCGACGGCGAAGGTAACTGACAGTCGATCGAACGACGGTGAACACGTTTCCACCTATAACAGAAGGTAATACCGAGCAATTAGTTGCATGAATTTCAGTCGTAAATCATCCGTTCCTCACGCCACGTACAGTGCCCATGTATGTACACCGAAACGATTGGTTATCGAATGATACCCGTCAACTCGATTTTAAAGTTGCTGCTCTCGTTACACTCTCTATCCCCGTTGTAAAATCTACTTCGATCAAGCTTCTCGTTAACTGAAATAATTTTAACCACTCCTACTCACGAACGAACCGAACAACTGATCCTTGTAACGTAGATAGGGTTAACGATATTTAATAATTGTGGACGAATGTACAGAAACGAATGAACGTGGATTCCGCGTGTATTTTAGTACAAATTGAACTTCCTTTTGCTTTAATAGAATGTTTTTGTTCTTAATAGAAATGAAGAAACGAACGAAGAGACAGATCGGAAGTAGACGAAACGGAGTCGATGGATTCGAAAAGACTGACATCGTGTCGATAGGAGACAACCTGGTTATCCCCTAGTGGAACCGCGCCTGTATCGAAGTCAATGAGTTGAATTAGTGCTTGTCCTACTCGATATCGGGAACATCGTGTTTTCGTTTACGATACAAATTCTCGAAAACACGAGAGGCCGTATATTAGGGGCAAGTAGATGATTCGTTTAACGATCGGAAGTTTCGTCGCGTTCCTATCGTGCTCTAACACGACAAACTAGTTTACAGGGGACACGTTCATTCCGCTCTCGAGATTGTAATTAAATAATACTTTGCACTATTTGCACCGTTATTTGCAAGATGATCGTGAGAATAGTCTATATTAATTTTTATATGAACTTATGGCCAACTTTTCTTCTTCTGTTTCCGATTTTTCTCCCCAATGATTATTACTTGCAATAGTTTTCGATATTCGGCATCGTAGGCATCGTGGAAGTTGAAAAATTGAAAAAAAACATATCAAAACCTTCTCGCCAAGTCTTTCTTGCGGTACAATTTGTCGCGCTGCACGGTTGACAAAGCATTGAAACGAAAATACGTATATTTACAGGTTTGTTATTATGGTGGATAAACTATCAGTCCGTGGATCTATAAATGAACTATAGGCGAACTAAATGAATCAACTAACCAAGAGTTTATTCAGAAATTCCTCTACCCTTCTCGTTCTTGCAAAAAATAATATCCGAAACCCCAATTAATTCCTCTATTTCAATTCGAATCTCGTTACGCTTCTCTCCCAAAAGTGATAGGCATCGAATCCTGAATGGTCCGCGCGGAATACTAATTTTTTCGTGGATATTATCGTAAGAATTTGAATGATTCGTGGCAGGAGCTGGAGGCATTATTAATATAGATGTTCGAGGTGCTCGAGGTCAGAGGGTAAGCGCCGCACCCTAAACACCCATAATGCCCACGTGCAATTCGCATTCTTCACGTGACTCCACCCTTCGTTCGCTACCCACTCATCGTTCTCTCAGACTCTTGGGTCGTGTTACACGCGAGATCTACAAATCCCCGAAATTCATCCACTCTTTGTGCACTGTTCGCCCTTTGAATAGCTGAAATGAGATTTCCGAGCAGTCACGTAACGCGGCGATTATCGTTATGGTTCATTTTCTCTTTTCCTATGGCACACCTTCGTTCATTAAAGTGAATCAGCTTTTCGCAGAACGGACAGTGCCTCGGTCGAACCTTTAAAGCATGGCATCGTTTGTCACATCTGTCCTCTACGAATTAAATATTGAACTCCGTCCTGTGCGTCGTAAATATTAATATATTTCTTTGTTGATCGATAGGGTTCGATAAGAAGTGTCGCAGAATTAACGCGAACGTACGCCTTCGAATGATGCGACTAACAGTTTTTATAATCGGTAATAGAATGTTACCGTCGCGTCGACATCAAAGTGGGGCGATTCCTTGGAAATGGATGCGGCTCGTGAAAATAATTTGCTAATTACTGTTTGATACGTATCCAGCTGCGCGTTAATAAATTATCTGGGAATATGTCGAAGCCGATAACGATTTTTGCTTCTCACGCGATGCCTGCATTTTGTCGACGACACATTTGCTGATTAAACGAACGGGAATAATATAAGAATTCGCTAACGGGCGACGACAATTAGCGTTTCGCATGTTGAGCCCATCAATTTTCTGCGGAATACGCGTTGCTCGTTGTTTTTTTTAAATTTAAAATATCGATATTGAAAAGAAACAAACGAATTAATTGATCAGTACCTGCAGCGGGGATTGCAGCAACGGCGATGTCGCACGAGGACGAGATCGGGTGGCGCTGTTCGATCTTAAAATACCAGGAATTTTTTCCGTGGATTTTTGTCTCATATCGTCCTCCATGTTGGCTATCACTTTTGAAATAAGAAGTTAATCAAAACTATTACTTCACCGTTCGTCAAACATTCCGTTTCAATTATTTATTGGAGGAAAGACGAAATTTTTTCTATCACCGTTCTTCCTTACCGGAAGTGAATCACGGTATTCGGAAATAAGTGGAAGATTGCACTACTTTTTCGCAACTTTTTAATCTTTCCACCGTTAACGTCACTATTTATTTGAATAAGAAAGCGAAAACGTACAATAGCGATACTTGGTTGCGAATTATTTCTCGCAATTTTTTTCTATCAATAAACTGCCAAGGACTTTGCAATAATTTATGTACGAAAAATTTATACGGCAGCAAAAAGTGTTTCGACGCGTTACAGAGACACGTATGGAATTTCTAAAGGGATAAATTGTCCTGGCCTTCTCACGATCCGCGGGTGTACTGACAGCCAGGAAGGCAGAAAACTACAAACACTTTCAGAATAATGAACCGCCTAGCGCGATTACTTCATGGATGTTAAAAGGCGCTAACACGCTTGCACGCCATTAATAATGGGGGAGGGATATAAAGCGAACGAAAAGGATACGTTTATTTATGGGAATTGTAAATAGATCTTAATTGCTGGACACAATGAAGCATATCGATTTTTACAGAGCACTTTATTTACTGGCCGTTGCCCTTGTTAAAACGCACTTTCACAGTTCAAATTTACACCCTCCTGATAACTTTAACGCTCTCGCCGCTTCGCAGACCGATCTATTTTCTCGCCCCATTTATATATAGACTTGCTTGTTTTCTTTTTTTACTTTTTAACGTTCATTAATTCT
This sequence comes from Nomada fucata, assembly GCA_948146005.1. Classification (NCBI taxonomy): domain Eukaryota; kingdom Metazoa; phylum Arthropoda; class Insecta; order Hymenoptera; family Apidae; genus Nomada; species Nomada fucata. The sequence goes on along the minus strand of OX411278.1, from coordinate 29,954,650 downwards.
CCTGCTAAAAAATTATAAGCAGGCTACATTGTAAATTACGTACGATACAAAAAGAACGATCTTTCATTGTCCTTTCCCACCCTAAGGGACGAGTCGGACAAAGTTTACGAGAGTCTAACACCAGTTTAGATCTGCATCATTCTATTTTACATAATTTGGTTGAATCGTGTAAAACGAAGTTCAGTAGTATGTACAAGAATGACACACTTTATGTACACACATTTCGCACACGCGGATCACAAATACCTTTCGCTCGATTATTGAAAATAAACTCTCTGAGAAGCTCTACGTATTTGGCACGAATCGGCCAATCTAGGGGAACTAAACTTATACCTTCCGCTATGATCAATTTCCATTTATCGATCCTCCACTTATGTCCGTTTTATTCGATCGTTGGGCGCATTTCATATGTACAAGGGAAGATTGCAAACGATCGTGTTCGAACCACCGCATCCTGTTAATACATTAAGGGCAATCAATTTCGCCTTCGACGAACACCGAATCCGATTCACCGCGAGGAGAACGCAGTTAACACGCATCACACTCGTTACACGATCATTGCGTTCAATAATAAATCCACTCGGGCAGAATCTTTGCAACACAAAGTTCACAAATTTACCGGCCGCGCGTTTATGATAACGAGCGATGCGAATCAATTTTTACAGAAATTATCCCGACGGACGACGAGATTATTAGAGCCGCACGAAAATCAAAATATTGAAACGCCCAGTTAACAATTGTCCGTTAGAAATGCATAGAAAAATTAAGCTCAGCTTGTATAATTATAAAAAAGAATTGATCATCGAATAATTCGATCGTCCACTGTACATAGCAATACGGTATAAATGAAGATAAGCACCCTGATCTATTAAAAGAATTTACTCCCCGTCAACAGTCATTCTACCTAAGACACGATAATTTAACGACGTTCACTCAATTATCGGAAACTACTGTGGGAAAGATATCTATGATTTATTTGGTCGTGTGCCTCGCCCATGTAGTTCTCTGCACTTCGGACATCAGTTCATTCCTCGGTGGCAAACGCGCGCTGGTTGTGCGAGAAGGCGGTGGTCCAGGTGTTCTCAAAATGGTGGCCAAATTCTTCTGGGTCTGTGGGCTCTTCTTGTTCGATCCTTGACCATTCGGGTTCTCTTTGGCTGGAATCTGTTTAGCCATGATCTCTGAACGTTTGCCCTGGGGCGGGGGATCCAGCACGATTGGCGGTATTTCATCGTGTAGACTGATTCGATCCTGCTTACCCTTTGCCTCTTGGACCACGTGGGCAGAGTTCCTTTCAGCTGAGCAGGGCAGAGGTCTTATGAACGTTGTCTGCGGCTCGGTGTTTTCTGGATTCACGTTGTAATTGTCCAGCTTGTGCGTCATTACGGGCGACGAGGAGAAGCTGTTTGGCTGGGAGACCCTTAGCGACATGGAGCTTGGGGACAGCTGGGCTGAGTTCTGTAAATGAAAACGAATTAAAGAATAGTGCAAATCGTGCGCATTGGGATCCGTTTCGTTACTATTATTTCACTGTTCCTGCTGGTGATACATACGGACGGTCTACTGCTAGGAGGTAGAAGAAGACTAGGCCCCATGGCGTAAGGAGACGGAGTGTTGTACGGCGATCTTTGGGGCTGATATGGACTTATGTTGTGCAGCCTTTCCAGCAGCTGGGTTTGAAACTGCAACTGATCTGCCGAATTGCTGTTTCCTTGGATCCCTAGGGTGCTGAGACCACCGGGGTACATGGTGTCCGGTGGATAGGAGCAGTATGGCGATGGCGGATCCAGCTCCCATGGCGAACTTTGTCCTCCTGTTCGTTGACACTGCACGCGTCGTGACGGTATTAAAATGATATTCTGTGCAACAGTAGTTTAATATCGATGTCGTTCTGTTTTTGGTTCCGAAATTTTCATTCAAGTTCGAAGTATAATTCTTTCTTTTTTTTTTATCTTGGCTTCCGGTAATTCTCGCCGAAGAGAAATGTTCAACCTCGAATACGATGAGATACTTGGGTGAACATTTATTATTCTACTACCTGAAGAGACATATTTCTTTTTTCTCCCCCACTCTCAGATACATGCTGTGTAAAGATTCAAAATTGGCAACGTTACCTAGCACTTGTTGGTAGCACAAAGTCCAAAGTCCCGTGCGAAGACCTGTTACATAACACCATCACACTGGCGCTTAGCACGATTATTGGATTAGCGATTTAGCTTTAACGTCAGCATTAAATTGCTATTTTCCTGTCGAGCGATTTAGGTCGAAACACGTCGCTCGTAAGCGATACTGTTTTCGTGCATATCAAACTTTCATGCAGTTTCCTTGAAACGATTGAGCAGGTTCTTTGTGAACTTTCTTCCCTGCATAGATAATTAAAACTAGGTTCAAACGCTCGGCTGCGATTAAAAAACTTTGTCAGTTAGTATTCATAAATGCAATGCGAATGGAATTTTCGGTGGATCGGTGGATTCGAATAATTATCAAGTCAGACTTCGTGGTGCTGGAAGGCGAGTATCCGTTTGGAAATTGCGCCCACCCGTATCGTAAATTCCATTTCCAAACGGATACTAGCTGTTTACATGCAAGTATCTCGGCTAATCCAGAAGTGTGAAACATTTCCATGAAAAAAAAAGGAGCAATGTTTATAGTGACATAACGATTATCCGCATGCAAGACGTTGGAAAATCTCGTTCGAACTGGAAAATACTTCTCGATATTCGTTTACTCGGGCCTTACCTGAAAACGGGGGGCAACGGAACGCGATCAATTGGTGCAAGCGAACGTAAAAATTGTATCTGTCGGAACGAACATAAAATATAAAAAGGAACGCACACACATACATTCTCGAGACATTATTAAAACAGATGAAAGTATTGTTCCTTCGATACACACGCAGTCCCATTACGTCTGGCACGTTCGACGACAAATTGAAAACATAAACGTGTATGTAAATTGTTTTATTAATAAGTTTATAAAAAAAAAAAAAAAATAAAATAAAATAAAACGTGTCGGTACAAAAAGTGTTATGGTATAAAAGAAAAGACAAAAACGGGGAAAGTACGAAATACACTGTTAAACGTTAATCGAAATGCAACGTTCGCAGGCATACAGTTTGCTGGCTGGTGAACACTCGTGTCATGGTATTCGGTAGAGCGTTACCTGGCCGAGGTTCGACAAATCGGGAACAGTGGTTTGCTGCATCGTCGCCGAGCCAGACATCTGCGACTGCGAGTTCGCATGGCCACTGGAGAGCCGTTCCTGTTCTCGAAGATGGCCGACAAGCGCCCCAATGTGCTCCAGTAGCTCCTTATTTTGCATTAACAATTGGTGCGTTCTGGTCTGCAATGGAAACGGAGGACAACGTGCAGTAAGCATCTCGTATCGCTGCATTCTGTTTCGTTTTGCTTGCCGATACTTGCGAGCTTTTAGTAGTATCGGCTAGTACTTGTAAACGTCACTCGGTATACTTTAGCGCATATGCCAGTAGTATTCGGTGTGCAAGTGTGCAAGTAACGACTGGTAGTATCCGATGTTACCCAATATTTGCTTCAATTGAGCGTTACTAGCTATACTACGTCGCACTACGTTTTAGTAGCTCGCCGATACTACCCACCATTTGCAAGTATCTACGTGTTTAGTCGACGCATCATTCATATACCGTAGAAACACGTTGCACGTTATCGTCTAACAGGATCGACAGGCATCGTGCAACTAGTATCGCGTGTCACTTACTTGAGCTTCGACTCGAGCTGCCGTTTCAGCCGCAAGCTGATCCTGAAGTAGTCGCGCATGGGCAACGGCGGCTCTGGTCTGTTGGCTCTGTTGCTCTAATCGTTCCCGCAACAGTTGAATCTCGTGCTTCAGAGCGGTCAATTCGCCTCCAACCAGTAAACCTCCGCTTTCAGAGGTCACCGTGCCCTGCGAAAAATATTCACAAATATCACCGTGGCGAACGGGCCGACGAGAGAACGAGAGGGTGGAATTTCACGCGATTACTCACCGATGGCGATTGTCTAATTGGCGAGGTAGAAGTTGTGGTCGCTGGGACCTCGTGAGATCTAACGAGACATGGAACAGTCGTTTGTTCCGGTACAGAGTCTTCTGGGTCGCCTAGAAGCGACATGTCTGAAACCCGTGCAACTATGTCAATGCAATGCAGGGACGCGTAATTTAAATGAAATCGATGCGGAACTCCGGGGGGAAGATTTGATATCGCGGCTCGTCCGCAGAACGAGAAATAAAAAAAAGGGGGGGGGGGGGAATGGTATCGTAAATGTTCGAGGCAGTTAATTGCGCCATTAAATGGGAAGTAACATTTGTCGCGCGGCTCGAGAGGGATTTTGGACGGACTCGAAGAATCGTAATGGCGCAAGAAATGACGGGGTTTTACGGTCGAACAGAAGTCACGTTATTAAACCTTTATGCACAGAAGACGGCGACGGCTGCGACTGCTCGTTCGGTATTTCGTCCTGGTCCTCGTAAACGTCGCGATGATTCTCATCGTGCTCCCTCTCTCTCTCCTTGTCACCCCGGTCCCGATCTTCCGTGGCGTTGTTTATACTTAATTTATGGCACACCTCGAAAGCTTGTCCTACCGTTCTGACCACCCTCATCGCTTGACTCTAACGAAATCCAACTTTTTCAATTGAACGTACCAGTAAGTATAATATATATAGGTGATAGGGGTCGGGCTTGCAAGGGGTACATCGTGCAACAATCATTAGAGAATTACTGAATGGGATGCATCAAACTTCGAGTACTGAAAGATGTGCAAGCTTCACGGAATTGTGGTTCAATTATTCAGCGTTCCGGATGCATTCGAAAATTTGGTTCAGCTCGAAACTCATTAAAATTACGGGGCTCAAATCTAACCCCCTTGAACGCTCCGATCTTCTGGCATTAAAATTAAAATGAGCTTCGGCCCGAAATCTCGATGGTGTCACTTTCGCATAGGCAAACATTTCCCACGAATAATAAATAATAAGCGACCAAATAAATCATCGCATGTACCATCCGTAGCAAAGTTCTCCCCCCAAACAAAAAGCGCCGGAAACAAAAAAGCAAGCTCCCTGGGAAGAAGGAAGGGAAAAGGAGATTGGGGGCTGAAAAAGGGGTTCGCGAGTAGCGGTCAGACATCGCCCTATAATTTATTCCACGGCGACGTTCTCTCTCGTCCACGACATCCCATGGTTCTCTTTGTTTTTAACGCGTCAACCACGGGAGCCTTACCCCGTAAACGGCATTATTCGCAAGTGTACGCCTTTACCTCGAGTTCCTCGAGGTCATCGTTCTCCTCCTCGAAGGGGTTCTCATCGAAGCTGAAATTGACGCCCGGCGTCGATCGTGTCTGCTGCAGGGGCGGCGGCTTCGACTTTCCAAACGGCTTCCTCAGCTTCATGTAGTTGAATATTTCGGGCTCCTTGAACGACAATTTCTTCCGGGGCTTCGGGGTGGTCTCGACACCGGAAGGACTGGCTGGACCGGAACCGGGCGACACCGTCGACTCGGGGTTCGCCTGCTTCGTCGAATTCTTCAGCATGGTGCGCGTTGCGATTTTAAAAGTCTCCTTCTAAGTACTTCTATTTTCCTATTTCTTTTCGTTTCGTTTTGTTCCTTTTTACACGCGATGCACTACGCGACGGTTACTCGAATGTTCGCTCATGTTGAGAATTCGTTGTTTGCTTGGGGTTCAGTGATAATCGAAACGCTTCAATCGCCTGGATTATCTGCTGGGATATTGTTTAATGTTTATTTTATTATTGCATATACGTGTGTGTATCGATGGCGATGGCGACGAGCAATTGTTTCGCTATTAAACGGTTGCACGATTTGTAAACGCGTGGAAAATGGCGATAAGATTTTCATCGTTCGGGTGTATCTATCGTATGGGTGCTCGACGGACACCTGTGGGGGCATTGAATGGTAACGTTAAACAAGTATCATTTCCGTCTGCCCGACGGAATATATAAAATAATACACTCTTGGTCGAGCAGCAACGAAATCGAAACATTCCCTCTCCATTCGATGCTACCTGCAACTTTCATATATTAAAGGAACGCCGAAAGAACGCGTTCGATAAAAATTAAACGACGCGCCCTGCGCACACGTCGCGCAATGCCAGAGGCACGTTCTCAATTATATCTGAACGGTTCCCCGTCCCGTCCAACAAACAGGCTGCAAAAAAAATTCTATTTCCCCCGAATTAATTGAACGTCTATATAACAACCATCCGTAACCGCGATCCTAAATGCACCAAAGTCCGGTTTCCAATTTCCCCCGGCCAGTTCGATCATCGTGCCATTTACCATTACCGCGCCGGGGTTGGCGCTATCCGATTCTCGAAAACGAAATGGGAACAGTGTCGCTCGAGTAACCGCGAATCGCGTTTCGAAACGATTCTCCACAGGCGGACAGAGGGGATATTTATTTCGAATACCGGCGGTAACGGCCGAAGAATCGATATTTCCGTGTTGTAGTGTTCCCGGTCGATTCCAATTATAAACAGCCGGCTGGCCGGCGTGGACCCGAACCACTGGCGAACGCGCCGATAAATCTTGCTGCTGCTTTAGAAACTATTACGGATCCGCGTCGTTAACGGAGCTACAGGAGAGTTTATTTGCTCCGCGGCGTGCACGATCGGCGACTCGTGCCGTCCGCGCACCCGAGGGATTAATCTTCGATATGCGAAACTTTCGTCGATCGAGCTCGATCCGCCGCTTCTCCCGTGTATTTTCCCTGGGGAATTATTGCGGACGGAGTACCGCTTCCACGTTTATCTCGCCTGCGATTTATTTCGTTCTTTTGTCCGTTTTGACGAGGCGCTTCGCGTGGCAACTTTGGCAACTCGAAAGAAACATTTCGCTCCGGCAATTCGAAAATGTCGATTTCTCTTTCAAGCTCTGGGAATGCAGCGGCGAAATATCGGAAGGGGCAACTACGCGATAGGAAAAGGAAAGGAATTTTGTAGCGTCTACAAAGACCCACGACGTCATTCCGACGACACGGTGGCAGCGACGTCACTCGCACGCTGACGAATCTCCGTGGTCATTCGTAAATCTCGAACTTGACCCCAGACGACGATCATTAGTGATAACGACGAGCCACCGCGTCGCTCTGATTAGGGGAGCGTGGGTAACGCGAGCGAACGTGCTCGACAGTGATTACGCGACGACCTGATAACACGCGCTCCTCTTCCTTTGCGCACGCGATCACTTTTGACGTCGTCCCGCTCGCGTCTATACGTATAATTAGAACCATTTAACAACGATACGAATTACGTACAACGCTCTCATCTTTTCGTGTTTCCCCATTTGGCTAATTACAAGGCAGTTTAAAAAAAATGCAGTGCTGTTAGCAAACCTGCAGGTGCCTCGTAATGAATTAAGATAACCTTTGAATTCTTACTCAATGCAAGTCGAGGGTAAATACAATATTAATTAGGGAAATTAATTAATACGCTCTAAAAGTGGGGCGAAGAAAATTAATTAACATCCCCTGAATTTTGTCTAACGCCAAGGGAAGACGAATGTAGTGTTGTTTAAAGAATGTAAGCGGAGCAAGGTAGCTGGTAGGAAAAGAAAAAGATAAATGAGAGGAATGCTCGTTTTATTCCACCACAAGTCTCCTACTGTTCGACGAAAAATATCAAGTGCCCTAAAGTATTTGAAGAATAGCTCTCAAGGTATTGATCACCTTATTTCAACTCTCCAATTATCTTGATCAGTGTATTGTTTCAGCGAGCGGAAACAGAATCGTGAGAAATCAAAGGTCTCCCTTGAGAGTTTCATTTCCTGAGAGCTCTCCATAAATATTTGCCAGCTTCGAGGAACTATCGGGATTTACCGTCGTAAGAGTTTTCACAACCCCGTTACAATTGCCATCACCCGCGAATGTCTAACGTCAGCTCGTTTTTCGAAGAAGAACGCCAGGGAAGGTATGACGTACGAGGCGAATACTTGACGATCCCCGAGATAAGAGGGATAAAAATGGAATAAAACACTGGAGTTCAAGGGTCAGAGATCGCGAGACAGATGCGCCCTCGATTGTTACAACTTGTCTTCTAAGTCGTTCCAGATATCGAGAAAAATAAAATATCACCTACTTGTTCATTTGATCGTTGCTTGTTAGCAGCATGAAAAAGAACCCTTTCGATGGTCAATAAAATAAACTAATATTTTTCATATAAAAATGTCTACTCTTTTGATGATTTAAATTCGCTCGTATTTATTGCAAACACGTTGTATTATATTTTTAATAAGTACTTCTTGTTTGTTCGATTAATTTTGAAACGAGAAATGCACAAGCTAATATCAGAATTTGAGCAGGAGTATCCTGCGTGCGAGAGATTGTCGCACACGGAAAAATGCAAATATCTCCTTTGTTGCCGATACGCGTATGACTTGAATCATTTTTATAACCACCGCGTCGAATATTGTCGAATCCCAAAATCGTGTCCCGTAGATCATTCAGGATCAGTCCCCTCGTCAATTTGTTATTTTTATGGCTACTTACAGTCCCAGCGTTTACACGCTGCTTCAGAAACGAACAAATAGCCTATCAATAATTCATTTTTCACCCGCGATAAAAGTGGACCTATGCGCACCGACAGAAATAAATCGTACGGATCTATCTTCGTTTATGGACGAACTTTTTTTCTTTTTGCCCACCGGCTACTAGTCACCGAAGCAACACCTTACACGTCGTTGAAACTGTCGGTATCTATTCCCTTCGAGTATCGCAACTTTTACTTTGCAGTTTGAACTCGTAAATTTATTTCGACGTTAAATATCTTTCCCTCGATCGAACTCAATCGCGAGGCGATATTAAATTTCGCGTATATAACGTTTACGTTTGAAACGTTCACCAAGTACAATTTCACTCTGCAACAGAAACAACACTTGTATGCGTGGATTTATATTTCTCGCGGGTCTTTGCTAATTTTATTCTCCATTTCTTAATCAAACTTCTCCAATTTCCCTCTCCGTGGGAAAAAAAATTCTTCCGAACATCGCCCCACAGCCTCTTCCACTCGTGCACCAAAACACTCCTTTGCAATCCGTTTCCTGAAGCTTGCTCAACTTCCGCTCGAGAAATCCCTCGAATACACTGTTCTCCCGACGAATTCAAATCTCCCGGCTGAAAACTTTTCTTCTTTCATCGCGAACCTCTCAAATTCTCGCCAATTCCCCCAACAAGATCCTTCAACGTTTGCACTGTATCTGAATTTTCAATCTAAAACTTATCCCAGCTATCCTACGTGTATACAGTATGTGTGTGGACGTATACACGAGTACGTGTATTATGTATTGAAGACAACTTTTCTTCTCTCAGATCAGCAATTCCAACTTTCCTCTAGCCTCGCCACCAGGCCACTAATTTTCCACGCTCCTTCCTTTCCTTCGCCAAATCGCAAACCCGATTCTCCATTCCCTTCTTCCTCTCTATTTCCCCGTTCGAATCACCATTTTCAATCTCCTCCACCATTATTCCGCCCAGTTTGTATTTACATTTACAATCCCTTCTCTCCATCCAGCCATTCTTCCATCACGTAGCCGCACATAAATTATACATTTCTCCGTACCCCCATGCGCCCCCTTGCGAATCACCATCCTCTTACTTTCACTTTCACTGTCACCCCCTTTTTTTTTTTATTTCAGCCTTCTAACTACGTACCATTTTATTTTCCCCCTCGATACCCGGCTCAAACCACTACCTTCCTTTTTCTTCTCTATCTCTTCTTCGCGTTCCCCCTTTTATCCCTTTGTTCACCCTTTCATTCAAACCACTCTTTTCTCTCCCTTTCTTTATATATATATACATATATATATATTTATATACATATATATATATATCTTTGTTTAATTTTGCTCTTCCTTCTTCTTTCTTGGCCACGAATTCTTCCCTCGTAACAACGATGTCGCTCCGTGCATTCTTACCGTCCGATTGCCTCGTTCGCAGGGGTGAACACGTAAGCCGCGCGTGGCGAAAGGATAGCCGCGAGACCAAAGCAGAGTCGAAAACGGCCGCGTGTTCTCGAAATACACGGGAACGACGAGTATCTCGTCGCGGTGGCCAGGTGGAGCGGAACTAAGCGTGGTGTAGCCACTGGCGGATCGGCGTTCGAGCGTAAGCGGAGCAAGCGGCGGCGAGGCAGAGGCGTCGCGACGCCACATCCAGACGCCGAGCTGGATTTTTCCTTCGGTTTATTTATAAGCGCATTAATATTCTCGGTTTCGTGCAGCTCAATGGCATTTTCGTGGCTGTGGACCGTGTGCGCCGTGTGAACGCGTGTGACGAAACCATCGATCCGACGCTTCGACTCATCGACTCGACGCTGGTCGACGTCACGACGGGGCTCTTCTCTGTGGAACTAGAATCTTTTCTCTTGGGAGGAGCTTCGTTTCGTTCGGTCGTATGTTGTTTGATGCATTAGATTTCGTGCACTTTGGTTTAAGCTGCTTTTTTTCGCTCTTTCCTTCCTTTTGGAGGCGGTACATCGATTTCTGGAGCGGCGTTTCAGAGCTTTCGGGTTTATACAGGAGTATATTTTGGTATAAGATTTCAGGCTCGCGCTTTTGTATCTATATCGATGTTCGCGTATTGATTTCCACGTTTCGCAATCTCTGTGGAGAATTCATTGGGAAAGATTATCGGAAAGCGGGGGAGAGCCTTGTAATATATTTAACACCTTGTTACATATTTCATTATTACCCTGCCTTCTCCTTCGAAACTTTCGCAAGTTTCAATTTTGCTTGATAAAGCTCCTTTAACTTTTTCATCCCGCGTTACCCTTTTATCCTCCTTAATTAACTCCTGCTGTTAGGGGAACTCAATCAATATCTTGTTACGTCAAGCTTGCTTCCACTAAATTCCATTATCGGTTGGGCACTATTCCCAACGATACATTCTCTAAATATCTTGTTTAAAATAAATTACTGGCATACTGTAGCGTCATCAACTTCACTTGTCAGTCATATCGCTCAGTTTCCGCTGCGATGACACCATTCCAGCTCGCAATGAGTATTAGAACACCGATGGGTGTTATTTTCTAATAGTTTGTAACATCTTTATCCTAATTCAATATAGTGTTGCATCATTTGAGAAAAGTCAATACGACAATGTTACGAAGTTACTGTATAAAGATTGAAAATATTTGTGCTCGTCTTTGGGGCAACGATTTTTTAGTTTCGCCACTGTTGCGGTAAATGAACAATATATTCTAAATTGATAAAAAAAAAAAAAGGAAATACGATTTCATTCTGCATCTTCGATTTACTATTCAAAAGAGAACTTCGTGTCACGATTTCTGATGCGCCCTGTATTTATATCGCCGTGGTCGTAAACAAATTGCGGTTTATCAAACTGCGATCATATTTAATTAAGTCCCCCTCGAGGATGAACCCCATCTTCCCATCAAAAATACAATTACTCCAATTAACGGAGCACGCAACCCTATGAAGGTTTCAATTAAACGATTCGCAACATCTTCGCAGAACACTAATACTCGCTCCACGATTTTACTTGCTTCGCGTTCCACTCTTGCTTTTTCTTCTTACTTCTTGTTAAAATTGCTTTTCACTTCCTACTATTATTTTGCGCGCTGCTATCGCATATTTAATACTGTTAGCCTTTCGCACCGATACTCGTGATAATTATTTCCACTGTTCCCCAGTTTACATCGATAGCTATTTTCAATCAGCTCGAAACGTTGCACCGAAATATTTACTAATTTACAGCGAACCATTTAAAAGGCGTAACTGTTCGCACTACAACACATTAACGAAACCCGCCGCGATACAACGAGGCGCGGTCTTAAATTCCCACCACTAATTTCTAAATCCAAATGGCAAAACCACCGGAGTTACCGTCGGATAATTGTTTCACAAAATACAACGAAGGCAACGGTGGTCCCGAACTCTCGACCGGCAACGCAACTCCATGGAACTCCGCGAACATTTCACCACGACAGCCCACACCGTCGTTGCCCACGAAAAGAGGCTCTCTCAAGACTCGAACGTTATCGATTAGAAGAAGGAAAAAAAAATAACAGAAAAAACGTCACACCATCCCCCGCATTATCCTCGATTATCACAACCCTTTTTCCTCTTCGACGATCTTCAACACAAACTTCCTCCACACCGTCACCGAGACCCACGGCTCAGGCCCCGTCAATTAAATCCAACACAGATTATCCTCTTCCCTACATTTTCTTACATTTTCTTACATTTTCCACCCTCTCCGCCGTCTTTCGTCACATCTAGCCAAAGTCTGTGCGTTTACTTCGCGAACCAAGCGGCCGGCTCCGCTACATCCTCTACCTTTCCTCCACCTCTTTCTTCTCCGTCGACTCATCAACCGTTTCGAGCAGTCGAAACGTCGAGAGTCGAAACGACACAAGCAACGAGAGAGAGAGACAGCTCGGAGTGCACACCATAGCGGAGACGTGCTTTCAGAACGCGGAAAGCAACGCTGTTACCATTTCGAGCATCCTTCAGACGAGGAGGTAATTCGGTCGGCCGATTCTACACGTTGCTGCTCGTCGCGCAGCACTTCGTTTTCCGCGCGCTGATAACGAGATAACGTTGCACGTTTCTCGCGAACCTCCTGGGGGGATTTTTTTTCGCGTCGGTCGTACGTCGAAGAGGATTTATGGAACTGTTCGAACTTTTAGACGCGTCGCGAAGCGCGCACTGATTGATGGATTAGGTTCAGTTTGGACACGGTTCACCCTCTGCGATATGGGGCTGACAATGAAACTGTTTCATCAGATTTACTTTCTTTTTTTATATATATATATATAAATGGTTAGTCTAGTGTGATTCGTAGTTCGGCGTCGTCTTTAACGTTATTACTTGAAATTGGGTCCATCTCGAGTCACCTGTATCTGAGGTGAACCGTGAATGATTAGACGCAGCAATACTTTTGGAACAGAAAATATAAGTTATCTCGCACTTTCAGTTTAATACCATGAAATTCATGCTCAACAGTTCCAAGCTAATTTATCTCGATTTTGTCCCAAAAATTCCCCGATATTTCAGTATCGGAATTAACGAAAATTTCGAGTAGTATTCCGTTCTACGTACTCTGGTTATTTAAATATTCCTATTTCTATTCCGACACTCGAGGTATTGCTATTAAACTTTACCCGCGTAACAACAGATCGCGTAGCTTTTCCGGCCCCGTACGACACGAAAATAAGGAAAACCGCCTGGCTGACAATCGAACGAGCGTAAAGCAGAAAAGTTAGCCCAACAAACTAAGACAAACTGCACGGAGCTTAATTCATTCGCGGAACTGTTTATTTTTAGCTGCAAAAACCCGTCCCGAATCAGAGTGTACCGACGGAACCGAATCACTTTTCAACCGGCAAGCGGAACGGAAACGTCGATGTTTATTTCCTGGACGACAAATCGCATTGCGTGCAAGTTTATAACGAGCCTTGAACTTTCGGAAACGATCAAACAAAACTTCCCAGGTGCAACCGCAACACGCAAGTTTTGCGTAATAAGTTTAGTCTACGTGTAACTGTCACTCGTGACGTTCATACTTGAGCGTTACTTCGAAACTCAAACAAACAAATGGAAACGAAATAAGGATATCGTAAGAAGAACCTTTTAATTTATCGAATTTTTTTAGAAGTGAGAACGGTGAGAAATAAATTCGCAAAATTGTGCAATTGCGGGAGCAATGGGACATCCCTGTAAATTATAATTCCTACGGAAAACAAAATGATAGTTTACTCGAGTGAAAAGAATAAACTAATGAAGTTCGTTAATATATACTTAGAATTTCCACCAACGAAAAGAAATACTAATTGTTCTCGTGGGAAAGGGAAAGGAAATCCGAAGAATTTCCACGGAGGACAGATTCGAAAATCGTGTTCGTCGTAGAAACTTGGGAGACGCGAAAGTTTTCAGCGCCGTTCCCAAAGTGTCTACTGAAAAACTTCTTCAACGAGTTCTCGGCAATTTTAATGGCTAAGGAAGTTTAAACATTGGCCCACGGTACGTAGGTATTTCTGCTTGGCCCTAGCTGTACGTACAACTGTTCTATTTCTAGACAGACGTTTCTTAAACTTACGGGACACTCGAAATTTTTATTTCCGCCTGAGGTGAAGTCATTTGGAAGAAGATATGAAATAAGAAAGAAGAACACTGAGACACAATTAGGAGAAAATTAATGTTACCAGCTTATGGTAAATTGTTCAGCGCCTGCCCTTACGGTAAAAACCATTCAATAGTTAGTCAAGTGCCTAATAATTCAATTAGCAATATTAGGGAATTAATTGAATAGTAAAGTTTCAAACTACGTGACCCATTTCCCCCCCCCCCCCCCCCAAATTATCGAGGCAATTTGAGTGAAAATTTCGCTTAACGCTGTGCTAATAATGATAAATAAACTGTGTAAACGCGATCTTCTTTTTTTAAATAAACTGCGAAGAAATTTGTTACTCCGCCCAACGGTAACACCTTTATATTTCTTTTCTTTATATTATTTCACGAAAGTTTGCCCTTCTTTCCTCGTTCGAGTTTAAGCCTGGTATAATTTTCTATCTTCTTCTTCTATCTCGAGCACCGATTTCTCCGTCGGCAGACAAATTTATGCGACAAGATCGACGAAGCTGTACGGATTCGATAGAAACTGAGACAAAAGAAAATAGGGGACCACCTGACGTTCTCCAGGAATAATAATTTTCTGTCGGATCGATTTAAAATACGCGCCACCGGTATTCAAAATATTTTCAGACGATAATATACGAGTGAACGGTGGGGTTACGGATCGAACGAGAGATTCGTTGCCGCGAGAGAAATATTTTTAAAACGGCTTATTACCGGTACGCTCCTGTAAACCAACGCTCTATAAGTTAAAATTAACACCTTGACAACGTGCATGACGCAGAACGTGGCCTGTTGTACGGACGATACGATACCATTTGTCGAACATTAAACATTTCACCCGTTCGAGGTTCGTTCGAGAAAATTGGAAAATTCATTTTTCAAGCATTTCAGCATTCTTTTACCACTCCGTGCGCTTTAATAGAGTTCTCTCTTCTTTTTTTTTAAACACCCGATTCTGTAGTTCGATTTCCAAACGTGTAATTATTTGGAAAGCCCCGTACGCATTACCGAAAGCCTCGCGCTCTTAACAGAAATTCCATAGTTTTATTTTTAAGCGTACAATTATTTTCGGACACCCTGCACGGTTCGTTCTAAAATTACGAGGGAAATTAAATTTTACGCATTCCTCTCTTTTTTTGGAATAAATGTAAACTTTAAGTAACAGGAAATATAGAATGACTTGCAGCTAAAAGTTATTCCAGAATATATGAAAGAAAGCGCTCTTCTCTTTTTTTATGACTTAGTAGCGTGAAAAACGAAATAATTCTTTTTCTATTCAGGTGTTTCTTTTCGCTGGACGCGTGAGAAGCCGGCGGTGCATTTTGCGAAGATAATTGTCGCGGCCCATAGAATTTCCTCGCGCATATTACATAATTTCCCGCGATATGTACCAACGAAACGTTCCAACCGCTTTTCATAAAGAAGGCGGGTAGAAATTTCACGTTACGGTTCGTCGACCAGCGTCTAATTTCAGATCCTCTTGCCTAAAAATCAACGAGACGATCTCGTTTCCCCGTGAATGCTCGCCCGAGTGAGCCAACCTTGATCTTCCAGTAAGTTTCGAGCGTTCGTTCATGACAGCTTATCGAATTTATCGCGGAAAAATCTGGTCAGATAGTACCGGAATTTCCTCTCTTGTGCGTCTTCAGAGCAAACACCGTGGAAAGGTGTACGAGGAACCAAGTGACAGAATAGATTATTCTGTTGACTTTAGACCTGGAACTCCATTCTTAAATAATACCGTACTGTTCGTCGCGAGTTTATCCTGTTCAAGGATACGTCTCCCACTCGTAAGATATTAAAATTCTGCAGCCACAATGCCACATCTGCTCAACGATGCCGAACAGCAAGCTTAGAACTTGCCCGATCTCGTCGAAATTTGTATACGCAATCACGGTTTCGCGTATAACTCTCAACCCTGTATCCATGGGATGTTTTCCTTGAAAATACACGAGCCTTCGCGAAATTGTTCCTTCCAGCGAAAACATTGAAACTGCGCGACGCACCGACGCCGAAATTCCACGGAAAACGCGTTGCTCTTTTCCGTTTTTGGCGAAGACAGTTTCGACCGGCGGAAGGAAACGAATTTTATTGGCCTGTAAAAATTGAATGTTTCTCCCGTTCGCGCGGAACACACGGTACGGTTAAGTTTGTTTGAAAATTAGCGAGAACTCCGAGTTTGTTTGAGGTGTACGTTGCGCACGAGTTCAGTCGGCTAGGCGTATTGTTATAGTGGTCGGATTTATTTTAATTGAAAGGAGATATTTCGAACTCTTTTAGAGTTGGCAATATTATACGACGCTGATGTGCCTGCTGTAACGTACAAGTTCCATTAAACTGTGCGAAAGTTTTCGAAATTACTGGCACACCGAATTCTGCGCTCCATTCGGAGCAGAATTACGAACGGCGGAGTTGAAATTATGCGATGAACCTTAAAATGAAAGCAGGGATTGAAATTCAACCGGACGAGGGTCTGGAGATACTAGAAATAGTCTGTAATTCACAATGTTCTACTGCAACTCTAGTCCCATTGAAACAGGCGTAACTTATTCTATCCTGACAAATTCCAACGTCTTCCGCGAAGCAATAAAACTTTCGTGAAATTTACTGCTTCAGCTACCCCATGCACGCGACGATTCAAAGCAAAATTCAATAACTTATATTTACGCGTAGTCCTTTTGATCTATGTTTATTAGCCTCCGTGGAATTTCCTACGCTTATTATCAGATATTATTTTGCGTCACGGAATGTTTACGACGTCCACGATGTTAACAGACACCTGTCCTAACCGTTTATAGGTGAATCGTATTTCTGCAGTATCGCATTTAAAATTGTATGCAGTCGAAAAACAAATTCTATAAAACTTCGATAATGAGGGTGCGTTCCACGCCCAAGGGAAGCACTCCCTCGAAAAATAACAATCGACGAAGATACGGAATGTTTATTGCGCGCGATACTGCAAATTTTAACATTTAATAATTCGTATTAAATTTTCAAACGTTCGTATCGACACAATTTTTCAATAATTCCACCCTTCCCTCTCAGAAATTTTATTCTCCAAAAGTTTAACTTCAAAACCGTTAAAGCATCCAGGAAAAGAATTCGAAATATTCTCCTTCCATGAAAATATTCATGAAAGAAGAGCTTCGTTACCAGCCTGCAACATTCTCGCGACAAGGATCAAATTTGCGCCGAACATTCTAGGCAAAGATAAAACTCTACGAGCCAGAAAGAAGTTCGGTACTATCGCCCACCGATAATGCCTGTCCCCGCGTGAATAACGAGCCAGTGTGGATAGAGCATTACACCGGCAACTTTATCGTCACACGATCTCTCGAAGCCGGCGCCCATGATCTCGACCGAGAGAAGTGGAAGGTGCATTCTGTTTCTTGGCAGAGATGCAACTTCCTCTCCTCTGCTCCTCCGCGACCGTTGCATTCTGTTCTGAGCGACAGCGATAGCTTCAACAAGATCTGAATCGTGTCCAACCGTGTGTCGTTCGACGCTCGAGAATTTTAGTAGCGACGCGCGCAACGAGAAAATCGCCGAGGAAATTTCGAAAGTAAACTGTGCTTCGTTTTGGCCCGTAAACGACTTGCCCAGCTTGTAACGAAATTAAGCGACAATTTCTACGAGCGAAGAAACTGATTTCGCTAATTGAATTAAAGAATAATAATATGTTTTCGTGTGAATTATTCGTTGCGTAATATATTGTAATAATTGTATTTCGATGCAATTCGAAATTTGCGAAATTGTTAGCTTTGTAATAGGAATTGTAATTATAGTGGTTACTAATTGACAGTTGGCTACTTCCGCGGGAATTTTTCAAGCAGAAAATATTCGAGTCTGTCCAGTGTAAAAAATTGCGAATTGCTAAATGTTTCGTGACGTAGATTTCCACGAGAAAAGTGCGGAGCGATTAGTCTGTTATAAATGTCCCCAACGGCCGCACGATTTTTGCTGGAAGATCTAAAACACAGCGCAAGCTCAAGAGATAACCGAGATACCTAACAACCGTCGTAATTAGTCAAATTATGATACCACGGACAGGCTATTTTACAACTTTCCAGACGCGTGTGCGCTCGCAGGAATCCTCCACCCACGTTCAAACATTATTTTAACTCCGCCTCTCATTAAAAATTTCAATATAACACCCCGATGAAATACCCTCATCCCCTCGCAATTTCCGACGTTCCCGATGTTCTCGAATACACCTGCCATGAAAACGAAACGAACAAGAAATGCAAACGCATCGAGTCGTCGTCAAGACAAACCTAACATCCTTTGTCCATCTAAATTGCCCTGAAGATTCAGTGGGGAAGGGAAAAAAAAAGGTTAAATGGCCAACGTGATTGCTGAAAGAAGAGCTCGTTGGTGATTCTCGTTCCAGAACCTTGGAAAAAGGAAGTCGATTGCGGTGAAAAGGGGAACAGGAAGTCCTCCATCGGGCTTGAGCGGAGGGAAAAGGAGCGAAAGAAATGGAGGAGGGGAAGTAGAAAGAAGGAAGAAAGGGTTGAGTGCAAAATGTATATACGTGTGGATGAAAGGACGCGAGGGGGACGGTTATTTATAGAGGGTTACAATAACGTGACTCGATGAAACGCCAGGGAACTCAGTCTTCTCTGTCGTGAATAATTGTCGGTGCACGCACGTGCAACGTGTGATATCACAGTTTGCGATTGCGCACGTGCAGCGTGTAGAAAAAATGTCGCTGCAACGCGACCGCTCGTTCCTAGTTTTTCTTTAAACCCTAAGGGTCGTAATTTTTAAAAATTGGATCACGCGAGTGCGGCGCTGGTACACAATACGAACTTGGTACGACAAGTTATACCAAGTCTTACAAGTTCCTCCGAATTGGTACATTTGTCTCGATCGATATTAGGCGCTGAGAATTCATTTTGCTTAATATTTGCCACAAGGAATTTGTCTGCTATTCCCTTTTTATTTTATTTTTTACGAACGAGATTGAATTGAATGGGTCGCGATGTCAATTGCAATTAATGCATTACGAAACTGCAGTTCTAACTTCGAGTTCGATATAGAATATTTATGGATGTTTCGTTGATGCAGATTTTTTAATCTGTTTTTGCGTGTACTTTTTTTTCATGGACCGTTTACCTAATTTAATATTATTCAGCTGGCGGAATGAAGGGGATTACGGAGCATCAAGTGAACGTTTTGCACTAAATTTGTTCTCTGGTCAACTTGCAGCGATTTGCAACTGCATACCTGTGCCTATTAATCACTCGTGGAATGAACAGTGTACACTGTGTATCAGTACTTGAGGTTTGATAGCATCATAAACAGTTTAGCGAACTACAGGATAATATGTAATATAAATAGATCGTGGCCGCGAGCACTTCACTTACCTTTTTACTAGATTTGAATACGTTACACTTAAACGTGTTACTGCTGCCATCGCGGGCGATGTAGCTAAATATTTTCAAATCGTGGCTATCGTGCGAGACGTAGAATATCCTGCAACAATAAAAACGAATAAATGGATTCAACCATTCGGAAGCTTCTTCGAATCGTTCGAATTCATATTTACACACTACATAAGAAATATACCGCGCAATGAAATGTCAAGTTTGAGCGAATCTATAAATCGCAACTATTTCGGCACACGTAATAATCAGGAAACCATAAACGATTACGATATTAGATACTGCTACACTTGGCTGCACTATTCGAAAGGGGGAGAAAAAAAAGCTTTACTTTACTTAAAGTGAATCTATTATAACCACGAGTATTTATTAATATTATTACGAATAAATTTATTGTAGCAATGTATACGCGAATAACTTACTCGTACGCCTTTGTACCCCCAAAAACGTTTCACCTGCAAGCACGTACGAAAATTCTCGCGATGCAATAAACCTCTTTCAACCCCGCAGTACAATTTCCGAGCGTCAAGACAAAAAAAAACCGAACAAGAACAAGAAAGAATGCAACAAAAATGAAGCCCAATTCATTGCCCCTGCAGCGGACCGTCGAATTGCAAGTGTGTCTTTCAGCCGTCCAACTATTCATCGGAAAAAAGAAATACGTAAAGGCTCGTTCGTTTCGTCGACGTACGGCAATTAAGGTCGCACACAAAGGACGTCAGCGATATTGCTAACCCTTTAGCATCGTAATTTATCGGTCGCACCGATAGCACGGTGCATTCGTCGGGTTCGGAAAGACGCGTAATCCGTTTTGTCGATTCCTTTCGAATCACCGAGATTAACAATCCTGTGTGTGCACGCTCGTCGCGGGCATTCCGTATTCGCGGAAGAAAAAGCGTATTTCCGGTGGCGGACACTTTGACGTTCGCGTAATAAACGTTGCTGGACGGACTTGGCTTTATAACCGTGACTGGTTAAACGGGCAGGCAGCAGCCTGTTCAGGTGGGGGGGGAAACTCATTAAATTATTTCTCCTTTGCCGACACGATTTTGTAGAAACTTCGTTCGCCTCTCTGTCAGCTATACGAATGCACGCGAAACACACTCGATTAGTTCGATAGGAAATGTATAGTACGGGCAATTTAATTGCGGTTAATCGCATGGTGGAAAATTCTGGCGAAAAACCTGTGTTTATAAAATTAAAAATTTGTTGCAATTTAATTCTTGTTCAACGCCGTCACTGTTGGGAATCGCATAATCGGCGGAACCGCTAACTAAAAGTTATTCTGTGCCACAGAAGTCGCAGGATCGTTCCCACGAGACGAAGAGAATCGATTCACCTTACCTGTATATGGGATGGTGCATCAGGTATATTTTATTCTCGTCCATCCACTGTTGCTGCTTCTTCTGCGAAAACAGGAGACAAGTAACCACTCATTAATCCGGCGATACGTGGGCAGCTCGAGGTAATAATAGCTTAGAACAGCGTGTCCCGAGTGTAATGTGACGCTTCATCGAGAAAGAAATGTTAGGAAGAGTACACTGCTGGCCAAAAGTTACACTTAATTCACGTGGTTGGTCGGGCAAACTTTGAATGGCTCGTTAACGCGTTCGTCGCGACGGCAGCGTCACCGGTACACCGTCAATGAATTTTCTCGTTTCCCGATACACGAAGCAGCGCAGTTTCGATACGAAATGATAGGCATTCCAATGACATTCCTCGCGTTCACGCCGCGACGGCCACCCGCTATATCTTTAATTTCTGTGCGTCTCAATACCACAATTCGATTCGATACTCCATTTTATCGCATCGTACCGTATCACAGAAACTGACAATAATGAAAATCATTTCGATATATTCTAACGCGTACGCGTTGTCGAATCTCGAATTTAAAACGATCAATCAATCGATAGAATCTCTTTCTACCTCGACACGCCCGACGATACCAAACGTTCGATCGGCAATTTATTTGCGATACTTCCGACTGCGACGCGCGATCATTTTCTACCTCGAAGACGATTTACGCAGGTATTATTATTCTATTTAATCCGAACGATCTCTCCCCCTCGGAAAACCAGCAACACCCACTGCAAACGTTCAATTCTGGGTACTCGCCACGCCATTTCGAGTCGTGTTCACAATTCTACCCAACCACCGTCTACAAGCAGCTCTCCTCGGGTAACCATCCATTAACGTTAAACTCTAGCGTGATAGTTCTCCATTAGGGCGAAGACAAATTCGAAGGTAGCCGTAGCGCGTGGAACGCGATACCAAGTGTACACAGAGAGAGGCAAGAGCGATTCCTGTTTGGTAATTATAGGCGGCACACAACACCGTGCAACTAACGGAGTGTGCACGACAATTACCTTCTTCTTTCGAAGAGTGACTTTCAGTCCGTCCACCGACACCTCCAACGTCACTTTCTTCTTTTTGATCCCTTTGGCCTTGAACTCGTACTGAGGACAGAATAAGACCGATATTAACCGAGCGTCCGACCGCCTGGCGCACGTACAGAGATATCTGGCGAATTGATTTCTACCCGGTCGATTTTATTAAACGAGATATCTCGTGACTCGGACGATTCTTCTTATCGAAGGAAAAGCTGGAGGCGGAGTATTATCACTTCTTTTCTGTAGGATAAAATCAGTGATTTTCGGTGGTGTATCAAATACGCGAACCCTCGAATAAGATTGCATACCTCATTTTACACAGAGGCTTACCGGACACTTTATGGGAAATTTAATTGCTTAAATTGTTCGTGCGCCAACGCGAGCGAATCTTGCAATAATCTGAATTTTGTCGGGATTTCTTATTTAGCGTTTACTCACTTGGTTCTGAATAATCTTTAATTTTCTCTTTGTCTCACGTGTTATCCTGTTACTTTTCACATTCTTCTATTTCACTTTACTCCGTTCAACAGGCAACGCCTGTATTCTAAACGTGCCCAAAACCAATTCGAAAGGGTTACCACGTTTTGTATGGCAATATAATTATTTAGTGAATTGATCCCGTAAGAAGAATTTTCACGACGATTGGCGCAATGTCGCGCGCAACGCGTTCGACAAATCAGATGCTGAGATATCTCGTTTATTTATGCGAAAGGGTTAATTAGAGATTGTGCAAACTTACGCGGATTCTTCGCATCGCCGCCACGATCTCCACTCGGCTGGTCGGTCGAGGAACCTCCATAGAGCCGATGAACTGCGGGCAAATGTGCAACAAAAGGAATTAGAGGAGGATTTCCATCTGTTCGGTTGCACAGCAGTTGAAAGACGATGAGTCACACGGACGTCGTTGGTCACGGAGCAATTTTCCTAATTGCTTTAAAAGTTTATTACACTGATTCGGTGGAATGCGCGTGGAAGTCAGACGATCCTGGACGGAGATTACTTCGGAACGTGCACCAATTTTTTACAACTTCTCAATCGATTTTTCTTTAACGCAATGAAGAAACATGTCTCTTCATGATTAACATAATTACTGCTGCATATTCCCCTTTATCTGTTACAAAATGAAATCGTCCCCGAATGATTCTCAACCTATTTCCTTCGTCAGAAAATAAGGAATCATTCGTTTAAACTCTCCTCGGTATTCTTATGAAAAATCGACTAGAAATAAACTTTATGGGAAACGCGATAGAAACAGAAAACGAAGCAGACTGCAAGTTTATTGCAAAGAATGTTTCGGAACGCCGAAACAGTCTGACCGGCCGATCAGAATTTCTCGGCCATGAGATCAAAAGCAGATAACCGGAAATAAGCTTGGTAAATGCAGTGACGCGCTTCATTTGGGTCGTTGATTTATCGAGATGTATCGCGGCACGTTCTATATTTCGTTTCTGGATACGTGGCGGAACACCAATAGATTGAAACAAAAATGGCTTTTAGTAGGGATGAAATTCGAACGAGGACACGGTTATATGCAGACCTGTATCGAAAATATCAATTCTCGTGCACATAGAATCAATACGGTGCGATTTAACAGATTTACAGTTAAAATGTCACCAGTCTATTTTTCGCGTTATTAATAAAGTCGATGTGAAACGTGCTCGGTGAAAAATACGAAACACGCAAGCCGATAATAACGTGAATGAAAAATTCATTACCGTCCTCGAAATTTGGACGGCTTTGTACTGTTAAGGGAAACGTTAAATGTCACATTTTCACACGGGTATTCGATGAAAATATTCCAAAAATAAAATTTCAAATAAAATAACGCTTTTATTCCATCCAATTGGTTATCGCGTTCAATCGCGATAATATCAAACGCTGTAAATATTTTTTAAACATTTCACCCACTGGCAATCGTGTAATATCAATTATTAATTGTATGTAGAAAATGGCGAGGCCATGCCGTTCGTTCTTTCTAGCATCAGCAATTCTGGCAATAAGGTTGCATCGTCCACAACCTATGTACGAATTGTAATAATGTCTGAAAGCTGCACTTTTAGATCTTTCCTATTGAAACGATGACCTGGCCACGTGTTCGGCCGACTCGTTGCACACGTGGTTATCTCCCACGCACAGTATGTATAAGGTGCGAGACGATCGAGTTTCTGGTATAATTCACGATCGATCGCAACGAGTACGTACAATGCAACGAATCGACCCGGTGTCTTCAAACGTTCCTCTAAATATTTCAACAGCCTCGAACGTTACACGCACGAGCACCGGGTACACACGTATTCCGCGAGGGGATAATCTATCAGTGGACTGAGTCAGATTGTTCCATATTGGAAAATATGGACCATCGAAATAGTTTTGCACAAGTTTTGACAAAGCCGTTGCGCAAAAGTTTAAAGACAAAATTTAAATCGTGACCAAAATTCTCGAATCGAGTATCACTGTTTATCAGAGGATTAATCATTTCGAATTAGGACCGTGTTCCCTGTCGGACGATCGGAATCTGAAACGAAACCGTGACTCGCGTCGATAATTTAAAAATTTGCATGAAAATTGGGAAATTTCCATTCGAAAGTCGTGAACGAAAACGAGCATAGCCACAAATATTTTCGGAGCAAAAATGTACGAAAAAACAGTAAAGTAACAAACTTTTATAACGAATTAATTTCCATTGGCGTTATGGAATATAAATGTTTCTCGAATATTTTAATCCATTTTCGGGGGTGCATAAGTTGGTATAAAGAAATATATCTCGATTAAAGCGTCCAAGAATAAAATTGTAAATACGTTCTGGAAGGAAAGTTCATGAGAAAGCATGAAAACTATTTTATGTAGAGTAACGCAGCCCGTGCCGTCGAGTTGCGACCAAGTTTCCCGGATATACGAATCTCACGAAAGAAAAGCATCGTGAACGTTGTCCCTGCCAAGAGAATCATCCGTGGCTAAAATTATTGTGACTTTTACTGGGGCGAAAAATTTCTAACAAGAAGTGGGACACACTGGATGAAATGTATTTTAATCCTCGATGACAATACCTGTGAACTATAATTTACACGCATCGCTCGGGATCTATTAATAGAATTAAAATCACATTAGCTAAAGCGTTTAACGAACAGAGAACCGTTGTTACACCTAATACGTTCAGCGGCTCTATTATATTTAAGTTCCGCTAATAGCAGGAATAATAGAAACGGAAACTTCGAAGACGTTGGTCGATTAAGGTCTTCCTGGAGAAGCACTATTTTTATTACTTTATTTTATTATTACTCTCGTGAGCGGATACCAAACACGAAACGAGACGGCCAAGAATGCTTGGATTCACGAAAACGATGATTAATCATCCTTCCCTTGAGTGCAAGTAAGTTCTAGTAAATCCTTAGAGGAAGGCTGCGTTGGCAAAATTCGATTCCACCGTTGTAACATTGAAACCGCGGAAGATTGAGAAAATTAAAAAGGAATGGATAGAACTCGTTGCTGAATAAGTCTACTGCAGTTAATGCCATTTGCGAGCAAACTGTACCCCGTGCGTAAAAGAAATGTTTAATAAAAATGTAACCAACTGATACACAGAAGAAAGAAAACGTTTCCATCGAACTCCTACAAAGGCGTAGTAACCGAAATAAAAAAAAGTGGAGAAAATAAGAGTCACTCTCTTCCACAAAATTGCCATAAAATGAATTGCACCTGCCTCAACGTAGAATGGAAACAAGCGTTGCCAGAAGAAAGGGAGGAAAAATAACATAAATGAAAGTTACCTCGACAAAAAGATATACGCCCCCATCTCGCTCGAGGGTGCAAATAAAATAAGCAAATGAATAAATAAAACTGAAAGAAAAATAAAAAAAAAACCCCCCTCACCTGTGCCCGTTGCGCGCGTTGCAGCAGAAAGATACGCCCATAAATGAATAAATCAAAATCCGGCCGTTCCTACGCTCCGTTCCAGTTCCAATTGAAGCGTCGAACCAAGATTACCCCCGTCGCTGGAAAAGCCCTAGTCGCGTCGAAAATCCCAGCCCTGACCTCCCAAGGGGACAAGAATTAATCGTCCAGCGTGCGACGCTGTCGCACGGACAGCTAAACGTCAACAGGGTCAGAAACGGCTCGGAAACGCCGCGAATAGCCGCGTGTTCCCTCTGTTCGCGGAGTGACCGCTTTACGGTCCTCTTTACGAGCATAGGGACGCGAAAGCTTCAACCTTTCCGAGAAACGAGCGCGTATTGCTGAAATAAACACGTGCACAATGACGTCACGGTTCCCCCTTGGTCCCGGTGGTGAACGTGGACCAAAAATACCCGCTTCTGTGTCGCGTTCCCGTCACGATTGTTGCATTCGCCACGCCAGTCATCGATCGTGCAACTTCGTTTCCCGTGGCCGTCGTACTGCATACGGCACGTTTCGCGAACAGGTGAACCGATGACGATGACGGGTCGGCGGGACAGAGAGAGAAACGAACGGATTGCCCAGGGTGTACGACACGGGGTGGACTTTTAAGTTCAGGGGGGGGTGGGTGACGGGACTGGATGGTAGTATGCACACGCCAGAGCTAGGTTCCGTACCTTGGACCGGTGGACGTGTCCGCGGAAGAAGGACAATAGGAATCGATGTTGGAAGTCGTTTTCATTGTTACGTATTTTTCTCAGCTGGTGCAGAAAGTCGGGGAGACGATATTATGTTTGCGAGTGCGCCGTGCGGGCGACATAAATTGTTCAAGTTTTCGTACGAACGAGACACGGGTGTTATAAATTGCGTCGCTTGGTCCCATTCATTGCGAACAGGCCTGCGCCCGAGCAGGTACACTTTCAACAAACAGATCAAACGCTTCCGCGACGGAGCGATACACTTTTCCAGTTTCTTGGAAAGCACTCGCGGTTTTACGCGGCTGTTAGGACGGGCCGAATTGTTGCAGTAAATTACAGCGTCTCTCGTCAAGTATTTCGGGAAAGCGGGATCGACGTGAATGACTTCGCGGATGCGATTGGAAAGCGCCGCGGAACGGAACGAATGGACGCTGGAGTGAATCTAGCGTGTCGTAAAATCGGATGAAAAATTTGAAAAAGTGTTACGGGAATATCGAGCAATATTTCAGGCGGGAAATAAAATGGAAATAAAGAAATAATATCCGATGTCTATGATATTCGATATTCGAGAAATTCAAGTTTTGGAATTCTTTCTCGGGGCTGCCGTGGATACCGCGATGCGAAATTTGCCGATTGCGAGAGAGGGAAATTATTCATTTCTATATGCGATGTAAGCGTAATAGTACGAGGGGAAAATTGAAATTAATTGCAGGGGAACCGCACGGTAACCCGAGAAAAGGTTTAATTTTATTAACTTTGCAGATTTGTAGGGAACTTTAATGGAAATATCTATCAATTTTCGTTCTGCTACTTTATACCTTATAAGGGTGAGAACGCTCCTTAGTTAATGCGCTCTTTCCTGTGTACCTTGTAAACTATAGTAGATATAAAAAAATTCTCAGAATGAAAACTTAGTGGTTCTTTTTACGCTCTATAAAACTGTGCACTGAAATTGTGAAGAATTTGTAGTCGAATGAGAGTCGTCCAAAAGTGGTAAAAATGTTCACTCCGTCAGATGAAACCCGCCGTGAAATTTTCTGTCGAACAATTTTTCACGCGCGGGCTACAGTTTGGAAAATGTGAACAAAAATTGCCTGACGCGTCCCGAAAAGTCCTCTTATAAACCTGCAGAGTTTAAAACAGACGTGAGAATTTCCAAATCGTCCGTAATCTAACGCAAGAAATCGTAGCAAGTGATTCTCTTCTTTTCTTCGAACGAAGTCTAGGAAAATAATCCAAGGATCCGTTATACCTTCAACATTGCCATACTCATTTCACCACTTTTCTCCGTCGATCGTATCTCGAGCATTTAACGTTCTCCTCCAGCGAAACAGCAATTCCAACGCCACTATTATAGTTGTATTAAAACAACCGCCAGTGCTCAGGTGAAGGAAATTACTTTGCAACGATACGGTAAACTTGGTTACTACGTTCTGAATGTGTTTCCCCGGAAGTGACTTAAAATGGAAAGATCGTTCGCGCGTGACTGGACCATTCTTTGTTCCAACGGAGAAGTTCTACGATGTGAATCGCGGAGATAGAACGGGACGTACTTGATCGCAGTCCTTCCTTAGATAATTGCTGAATCTGAAGTGGTAAACTGGATGTACGGGACAACAAAGAGCAATTAAATAGACTGATAATAGTATCTGTAAAGTATTAGTATCAGTGGCGTAGATTCAGCGGAACTCGACAGATGAACAATAAAAATCCATATAACTCACTCGCGTATAAAATAAGAATTAATTAAACGAATTAAAGTAGCAACTAAACAATTAATTTCAGAATATAATCCCTGAATATCCAGCAAAAATTTGCGCCAATAACAATCTGAGGGATCTAAAGATCCAAGTCGAATCTCGTCGTTAAAGTAACCAAATAGTAACCATCTGAAGTAAAGTGGCATATTCATCCATCGCAAAAGTACAAATATCCCAGCCTAAACGTAGAGAATTGTTACGCTATGGAACTCGGTTAACATCATGCCAGGAATATAAAAGCCCGAAGTTGGCGTCCTGGATTCCTGTGACCCAATTCAGACCGCCCCATCACGGCCTCGTGATAATCCACCCTCGAGATACCACGACCCCCGAATAGTCTACCCCGAGATCTCACAATTCTAAGCTGATCCGCCCCGTGAGCCCGCGGCTCCATGGCGATCCGTTCCGAACTCTGACAATTCTCAGATGATCCATCTCGACATCCCGCAGTTATCCGTGACGTGAAATATCGTATCGCCTTGATAAACCGAAATAAACGGGCGGCAAATTAAGAAACGTTTAACGACGTTTACCTTGGCGTGGAAGACAATTCCACGGTGGAACGCCTCTTCGCTGTGCAGCGGTATCCTTGTGTCGTACTCGTCATTATGCACGAGATTGTATTGCTTCTTAGAGGGCATGCTTGCCCCAGCTTCATCCGATTATGCTCGTCCAGTCTCGCTGAAACATCGGACCAGATATTATTCCTGCGATATTATATCGCTGCTTTTCTCGTTAAACTTTCAATGGAAATAAACAGTTGTTTACTTTTACTAACACTACGAAACGCGCATTCTTTTTCTCATTGCTCTCTCGCTCTCGCTCTGTATCCCTCTTTTACCCTCCTAAGAGTCTAGTATCTAAAATTATGCCGGCCAAAGAACACTGTTTCTCGAGATGCTTCGCCGTTCACACATTTTTACGGCTATTTACACGGCTGTAAAAAAGGAAAGGTAATATCGTGATGCTGTTTCTTATAGTACCGACGCCGGCGTGGTCTTTCCTAATGGTTCTTCCTCGTGGTACATTTTATTAACGACGTTAAACTTTATCGTAACATTCCTTCCGTTCTAATTGGAAAATAATTAATTTCTTTTCAATCGTGTATTAACGATGAGAAAAATGTATTCCTATCGCGGTTTTACGCCAGCCATGCAATGGTTAATACGCAGATTTGTTAAAATTGACGTCACTTTCGTTTATTGCAAATCCGTGACAGGATAAATATTAATTTACTCGCAGAGATGTATCTGTGAATATCTTCCGACCGATTTACCATCTTTACGCGTATTTTTGTGTTGCTATAATTGTACACCTGTACCGTCGGTGAATGTTCCGCGATCTTCCATTTTCGTTTCCAAACAAGCTGCGCTATCACAATTAAAGCACGGGGGACGTGTAACGTCTAACGCCACTGTGTCACACACAGTTCTACCCTGCTGACTACCGCACTCAAGGCAAATGCAATCGCCCTTGGACAGAAAATCAATGTTGGAAGATCTGGACGTAACAACTATCCAATCAATCTACCTGGCATTCGATTTAGGAGAAAAATCCAATCTCCGCGCACGTGATCCTTGTTTAATTAAAAAAGACCATTCTTCCTCTTCCCGCGGCATTAATAAATTAGATCTACATAGCAATAACTCCAGTCTCCCTCAATGAAATCGCTTTTCAATCCCTATTCAATCTTTACTCATACAGCAGGCATCAGTCGTTACTAATAAATGATCATTAAATTATAACTGAACATTTTCCACAGAAATTTATTCGTCTCTCAATAAACCGTAGACTACGAATGTGATACCAAACGAGAAAGAACGAAGAGAAGATGGCCCACCTTTTCTCACAAATTTTTGCACAAAAAGAACCACCCCCTTAAGAGTTCAAGAGGTCAGATGGTGTACGACTAGCGTTGCAAATAACATTGCAATGTAATATCAGCGCGGAGCTCTCGTGGAAACTATATTTCTCGCAGCTCGACGAGCCGGTCGCTCTCTGGAAATAGTACCATCTCTATTTAAGGCCTTCGAGGGGGCAAACCCGATGAGGAGAACGACAGCCTGAACCCGTACGTCCACGTGCTGCAACTGGTACCGTGTTCAAGGTCAGTAGCAAAGTATAGCTGACGCATGTCCGACGTTTTCTGATGGAGCTACACCAGTCGAACAAAAAGGTTCGGCCGAGCCTTAAAGATAGCATCGAGGCTGAGAATAAGCGCCGATTTCCTGTACCCGTGTACGTTCCACGGACCCAGCATCTGATTGGCCGTCCCTCATTGAAAGTAAGACTTGCCAGGTGTTCGCTCTTTTATATCGAACGAGGACTACCGTAGAGGTGTGTGCGATGACGTTACGATAATGTGTACGTGGTGTGTCTGCGTTGCTACATTTGTGTAGGCGTAGAGGGTGTGCAATTGTGTAGATATACGGGGTGGCCCGTGCGGAATGAGCTGTGTGCAATGTGTCGCCTCTTTGTCTGGCTACTTACGGGGCGAATTATGTTGCAGACACTTTTTTTTCCTCGGTGAAATCTCGAGAAGCGTGTCGAGTATTTTTTTACAAAGATTTTATGGGAGGATTTCTTAGGAGCTCCAGTCCTCGAGCAATATTTTAGAAACATCCTGCATTAAGCTTATTTCTGACCGCATTGTTAAACGGGCTACTATTTAATTTACCGCGGCTTAATTCGGTAGTCCCGGCTCTATAAATAATTAATAAGTCAAGCTTCCAACCACGTCCCATTCAACGGACAACGATAAACCCATTCCCGAAACGTAACAATACACCGCGAGATTAATCCTCGTCTTCGTGTGGCCTTTCGAAAAATGATAAAAAAAAAATAGGCGGCACGGATTCAAGAACAGGATCTTCTTTTGTTAGATTTACGCCGACTAGAGGGCCAATCCGTGGATTTCTCGACCGTTCGAGGTCCACCGGGTGGCGAAAGTGAGAATTCGCCCTCATCAGCTGCGATTTTCTACTTTTTTTCTCCATTTTTTCTGAACCTTCGAGTCTATATAGTTCGAAAAGAATTTCATCGCGCACGAATTGCAAATATTAACCTCTGGATGCAAATGAGTAATTAGACAATCTATTATTGACGATGTTTACATTTATAAATTTGCAACCCCGGTTTGTCTAATAATTTGTTATATTGATTTGGATAATATTTTATCGGAATATATTCAGATTTTAATAGAATCTCTTAATGAACGTTGAAAATAAAGTAAAATTCTACGGGAAATATTGTAATCACGCTGAAACTCGATCAAGGTGATTCCGATAAAATAATGGGATAAATTTATGATAACCAAGACGCCTGCTATATCTGTTCATTTAATTAAATGAAATATTGTACAATAAAACAAGAAACGTAAAATGAGGTATTTATATTTAGCTGGTAGTAAACATTTAATTGCGTTTCATAACCAGTTTCGAAGATATCAAATATCATTTTAATTTTCCACAATTTTCCTATGCTACGCTTCGGTTGGTCGTTCGAAATAAAAAATTGTAAATTACGATAAACACACGCACGATTAATCGATAACTCTAATAAATTGTACATATCACAAATTGCATCTACTTATCCGCGAACTATGTACAACCCTAACGACCTCGTCTTTAGCCCTCGAAGTAAACTCTCAATTGTACGGTGAAAGCCGCATGGGAAAAAATGCAACGGCAAGTGAAAACCATAAATACGTTGCGGAAGAGCAACAATTTTCATGGCTCCCTTATCTGAAAGTAGAGTTAGTAGAAACGTTTAGGGGACGGACGAAACTGCGGGCTCGGCGAACAAGAAAGGAAGAAAAAGGGCAGAGAGTCGTTGTGATTAGTCGCAAAGATTTGATCGTGTCGGTAATTTCGTTAGCCCCACAACGAAAAGCGAGTTAAAGCCGATCGCCGCGTCACTGCGCCAATTACATTCGCTGGCACGCGCAACGCGTTGCACCGAAATTCTATTATAACCGTGGAAAATAAAAACGGCGAGAAACAGGATAACGTGCAGCGCGATAACGTTTTGCGCGATTACCTTACCCCCCGAGTAGCAATAAAATCGGGAAGTAGAAATGAAACGGTTCACAGAATTGGACTTAACGAACCAGTTTCTAATTCTCTCAACGCCCCCCTATTAAATGGTTCGAATTTCAATAAAAACTGTCGAGCAAATCCCCCGGGATTTTCGCATGGCGAACAAGTTAAACATTAAAATGCCTCGAAGAAAAAGGTTGCGGTAATGTCCTTGCATTACCCAACAGGCTAGAACCGAACGCAACATAAGGGTTAAGCACGATAAATGCGTAGATATTGCGAATGTTGTTTGTGCACCGTGCTGGGTGGGTTCGTTAAAATTTTCCAGCGAAATAATTCTACAGCGGAACGGTACTTTAATTATCCTCAAATTGAAAGCTTTGGAAAGGCTACCGCGACGCTGACGCACAAAAATGTATCAGAGAAAACTTAATTACTCTATAACCAAACGCGAATCTTTTGTCCAAAGGGTTAATTCCTAAAAAGAACTCTGATACACTGATCGCATCAATTCGGCGGTCGTTTAAAGTAAAAGTAAAGAAAGAAGGAGGGTGATAAACAGAACTTTGTATCAGTAGGACAGACCGGATTTATTCTTCAAACTGGAATTCTCGTTGACCAGCTCGACCAGGCCCGTTTGCAAACGAATTCGCGGGCCACGTAAAGCTGTTCAGCGATTTTGTTACACGCCGCAGCTGCAACTTTATCCGATTCCTATCTTTCCGTGAGACGCAGCAGAACGCGGCCAAGATTTATTTATTTGCGTGCCTTTATACCTTAACCGAACCCGCGGAGCGTAAAACGACTAATTAATCAAGCTGTTTTATTGCGTTAATGGAACCGCGGCCGGTGACGAGTATTATTAGCACGGTAGCCAGGTGTAAATGCTGTAGAGATAAATGCTGTAGCAGGCACGATAACAGAAACGGCGCTGTTTATTCTTTGATTCTCCTTTCGTAAATTATTTAATAATCGTTCCGTTGCAGGTAGGAAATATCGATATTAGAATGCAAACAATTATTTCCTGCTTTCTAGCGATTACATTAAATCTTCCGTGGAGATCGTTGAACGACGATATGCTGTCATATGGCTGAAACACGGGTACAGGGACACTGACGGAATAGGAGGAAGAAACGAAATTCGCGATATCGCGAATAGAAGAAATAGATCTGCAAATGTTTCCGACGGTATCTTCGAATAGAAAGTTCTGTTTCTTGAACAGAGAACAGCTAAGATTGTTTTAGATTTCATGCAACGTACGAAATTGTATTCATTTTTAATCGCCACCTGTAACGTTACGAAGAAGAAGCATGTCCAATTAGATAAAGTTGCAATTTACATTTAAGTTGCACCGTTTGTGGTTTTATCAGCTGTAATTATACATGCCCTTATTCCACGGCGGGAGATTGAATTAAATTATGAAAAAAAAGTACGACTTGCATTCACCGCACGTGTTCCATTTCGCAGTAACGAATATCTAATACCGTGGATATAAATTTCTAGATAATAATGAATTATCCTTAGAAAGTTGCGTGCTCTTAATGTGAAAAATTGGCTACTGCCGCGCGGTATACTTTTACGCGCGATACTATTTACCATGATAGAAGACGCTCGCGGTAAAACTCACATTTCAAATTTAAGACGGCGCGGGCACGTAGAAAAATAATTATTCTCGTAAGGAAAATAAATGCATAAAAAGCAACCAGTCGCAGGTTTCCAATAGGAACATTAACATCTGTACAATAAGGGATCGAAGAATAACATCGAAACATCTTACTATTCCTATAAAAAAAATTGAAAAAAGAAAGGTTCTTAAGGTTGAAATAGCAAGCAGGCATACGCAGGGATCCGCGCGTTCGAAACTAATAGCACAGCACTTAATCTGTGTAATAGATGAAACATAGCTGCGATACTAGCAGTCGCGAGGCAACAAATGACACGTCGAAAAGAAAAGAAGAAAATGCTGAAAGAATCGATTATTAGACACGCGATTGCATCGAAGCGCAGGGTTCAAGTACCGCCCGGAGGATGCATCTTCGTGCACACCTGAATTAAGGTGGCGTTCATACAGGCGCGGCCGAACAAAGAGAGGAGGCTACGTGTATCTAGAATCTGTGCCTACCTATGGTGGCAATAAATGCGGTATGGTGGACGCGCGACGCATACTCATTTCGCGATCCGTCCCTCCGATTTCTTTGTTAATACACCATTCATCGTGAACAGAATCGATAAAGGAAACGAAGCGCTTTAACGCGGTCCTGCGTATAAATTATAATCAGTTGCTTGCTATGCAGGACGCTTGAATACAACAGGTTTCTGATTAGTTTTTCAAAATGGCCGCGCGGCACGGTGTTCAACGTTAAATCGACATACGATAACTTTCTCGTAGTTATTGGGTATAATGAAATCTTTTGCACGCGCGATTCTGTTTTTTTGTTTGGACATAAGGAAGTAGTAACCCGACTAAATTTTAAAGGCCGCGCTGTGCCGCGAATTGCGCACGGAGTAAACATTTAAAATATGTGAGGGACAGATACCTGTTGATAGTTATATAGTTGATAGTTGATAGTTGAAGTTACAATTGCTGTTGTGTCGCAATTCGCATGCGAAAGGTTAATATGAACAGCGATGATAATGATGATGAATAAACGATGATTTGGAGTCACTATCCTATGCCATCGCCGCGTCCCTCATTCAAATATACAATAAAAATATTCTGCAAGCGTGTACATTTATAATTCGAGAAACTAATTTTCGCGGCGAGATTGCAAATCACGTAATTTCTACATGCCATTCGACGCCTGTACTGTTTATAAATATTGGTCGACGAGCAGGTTCCATACCGAGGCCTATTGGGAACTAAAAGTCAAAGTGAAGGACCTCATTTAGCTACCCCACGTGTTATTCGACGCGTTTTACGACCCGTGAGCATGTATCCAGCTACATTCGCACGAGTCTGTAATCTCAATGCGAAATCCATGGGTTCTTATGATTTACAGATTTACAGTGCATGCGTCCCCCTAGTGCACACTTCTTGCCGGGGAAGCAGTGCAGGGAAACGAAAACTGTAACATAAAACCCCCGACAAAGGAAACGACAGGAAACTGGAGTCGCGCGTAGAAAACGAACGGAAAACGTCTATAGACTAATCCACGCTACTCGGCCCGTAGCTGTATGTACGAGAATAAACTGTAAACTAAATTATACATCGAAAACGTCTGCGTGTTCGAAACAAGTTGTATGGTGTTTCCATTTCATCCTAATTTAAAAAGACAAAATATACGATGGTAGATTGATAAGTAATCGAAGGAACGGAGTAGATAGACGTAGTAATACTCAATAATACAAGAACAAGGAGCAGTATTATCGAGCGCTTGAAATGGCACAGCATTTTTAGAATACGAGTAAAGTCTTCTTAATCACGAATACATTGGCAATATATGTAATACAATCGATAAGATTCTTACCTGTTCGCCGATTGGACGATCGAAGCCGGATAGTCCTCATTAACCGGTTCGATTCACTTTCCTGGCAAGAACGACCGATACACGGTCCTTGCCTGAAAATCGGCTCCCCTTGTGAATGCAGCTTAACGGTGGAAGGCAGGCCAGTCAGCCAGGAGAAATATCCACACATTCAGGTCCCGCTGTTCGTGAAGGACCAACACAGGCTTCCCATGGCGTGATCATACACTAACACACGGCGTGACCGTCGACGACCTCTCTCTCTTCTTGGAAGCAGATGACAGAGTGACTCGGTCACCGTAACCCACGAGACGTCCCACAGGAGAACACCTTTACGCTCCGATTTTATTCGATGCAACGCGACCACTTGATCATCGTACATACATATATGCATATGTATGTGTACATATATATACGTGTAGTACGTGCCACAGGTTACATTGGCCTTCGCTCTCTTCCTTTTTCTTTCCTTTTTCTTTCTCCACGCTTGAACGTTCTTTTCACGGTGAACGCGAGATCTCGCCAAGTCTCTTCGGTACGCGACCCGAGGTGACCGCGTGCTATAACTCGAACGTTACAGAGAAAGGGAACAACGGACGCACAAGTTCGCCAGTGCAAGCACGCACTAGATAATGAGAGGGATGCGGTCCCTAGCATTCGAATTACACGAGATTCTACGTGCAGTCATTTGTTAACGTTGAACCGAACGCGACACTTTCGATACACCATGTTACCTCACTCACAACGTGTCTCAAAGTATTTTTTTTTTTCTTCTGTTACCGTAGGCGATTAACAGTTTTCACGGTTGCTCGTGGCACGCACATTATTGCCCTTTCGCTCGTTTCATTACACTGGTCGGTTTATAGCGAGAAAGGAGCGCGCGCTTTGAGTAATCACCGTGCACGCCGTGCACGATCGTGGTTACAGCCCTCCGGGGTCCGTGCACATCACCCCCACCGTCGACGCAACCGGCATCACACTGAAAACCGGCTGGCTCGCCTATTGCTCTCGAGCACGGAGCGGGAATGAGAACCGAGGTAAGCATCACCTGTTGGGAAATAGTGGAAGCGTTAGCGGCGGATACGTCGATAAGGGAGACATCATTTTTGGCGGTGAATCGACGTGGATTTGAATGTGAATAGTTAAATGTTAATAAAATAACGTAAAAAAAATAGGTACTGCGAATGGGTAAAATGACATATAAATAAAAGTTAATGTGTGCGTGTTTCGGTGATATACAAAATTCTTCTTCTATATAAAATTGAATAAAACATTTTGTGTCCATGTCTGGCTAATGGGAAAATATGATTTGAAGAATTCAATAAATTAATTGTTATTGTATAAAGAATGTAATTACCTTTGAATTTCGAGCTATCACTAAGCAATTGAATTTTATTAACAGTTTTCCAATCTAGCTAACAAATAGTTTGTGATCCTTTGAGTATAAATGCTGAGCGTTGCCCAAGAACGAGTTGTTTGGCGGAAGAGTAGATCAAGTTTGGTGGTGAACGGAAGTTTCGAAAATGAGTACCGTTACCTGTGTTGCACCTGTCAATATTGCTGTTATAAAATATTGTATGTATATATAAATTTTCTTTATATTACATATTTTGTTGTAACTTTAAGAACTTCAATACAAATTTACTTAATAGATACGTGCATGAATATTAAAATATATGCAATATTCACTATCTTACGAAAGATTTGTTATTAACATATGTATACTTAAATGGAAATCAGTAAATTAATCCCTCATTTATATACGAAAAAGTTAGATAAGCCACATGGTATACAAAATTCTATGATTTCTCAGTTTCGTTTCAATATATACGAATTTACACATTTTTATTGAAAGTATCGAATGCACAAAAATTTACCGAAGCTAACTTTAATACCTTCACGATTTTGAACAAATTATCCGTGACTTTTCTTCCGTTGACTATTTTGCATTAAAAAGAGATACATTTGAATATATTATAATTTGTTCCGCACATTTGACCTTTAACTGCCATTTAAATTTAAATGGATTTCTCGAAGTTTTGTTAAAATATTTTTATGCAAATGGTCTTTTTTCTGCAGGGGGTAAAAGGGATGAAACGCTCATTTTACCAGCAAATGACAATCTAAGCCTTACTTTGGACACCCATCAAGTATAAGCATAAAATTTATATTCAATAAAATCAGATATAAAATGTTGACCTTTTTA
Organism: Nomada fucata; assembly: GCA_948146005.1. Taxonomy (NCBI): domain Eukaryota; kingdom Metazoa; phylum Arthropoda; class Insecta; order Hymenoptera; family Apidae; genus Nomada; species Nomada fucata. Next base: position 29,916,697 of record OX411278.1, on the reverse strand, counting down.
TTTCGAATTTCAGTTATGTGCAAAAACTACTGTAATGACCAGTCCAACATTCGAAGAAGACTGTATCTGGTTAAATGGAAAGTAGGTATAAAGAAATATATCTCTTATAAAAATCCAATACATATGTATCAAACAACTATTATCATTTTTCAGGAAAGAAGATATTAGAAATCCCAGGCTTCAGAAATGTTTAGCAGAAAGTATGTAATTATGTTTAAAACACATCACCGGTTTGTATTTTTTACAAATAATAATATTTCTAACTTTAGTTAGGAAAAGAGCAGCAAGTTCGACTAATTCAATCAAATGGAGAATTCATATTTGTTCAGAGAACAATTTTCCAACTGCAGCTGGCTTAGCTTCCAGTGCAGCTGGTTATGCCTGTCTTGTTTCAGCTCTTGCCAAGCTATACAATGTAAAGGTATAGTAAATGATGCACAATCATAAATGGAATATCGTGTGGAACTTGTTACAACCTTTGTAATAAAGATTGTTCTTTTAGGATGATATTAGTTCAATAGCCCGACTCGGTTCAGGTTCAGCCTGCCGTAGTGTTATGGGAGGATTTGTAAAATGGTGTATGGGTTCTGAACCAAATGGAGAGGATAGTATAGCAACTCAAATTGCCCCTGCCAGTCATTGGCCAGAAATGAGAGCACTGATATTAGTTGTGGGTGTTACATCCCATTTTTAATTCTCTATTGGGAATTGTCTGTGAAATATATTTGTGATTTTATATTTGTTGACAGGTGAATGATAAGAAGAAAAAGATTTCTAGTGCAGTTGCAATGAAAAGGACCATAGAAACGTCTGAACTTATAAAACATAGGATCAAATATTCGGTTCCCGATAGAATGATAAAAATGGAAGAAGCAATAATTCAGAAAGATTTTAGATCATTTGCCGAACACACAATGAAAGATTCGAATCAAATGCATGCTGTATGTTTGGATGCGTATCCCCCGTGCGTCTATATGAATGATATTTCGCTCGCAGTTACCGATCTCGTACATTCCTATAACGAAGCAATTGGAGATACAAAAGTAATGATAGAAAGTGCAATATACATCAAATTTTCGTATTTCGTGAAATTCCAATAAACTATGTCATTTTATTTTAGGTAGCATATACCTTTGATGCCGGACCAAATGCAACTTTGTATCTGTTAGAAGAAAATGTAGCAGAATTCATGGGTTTGGTCGATCATTTTTTCCCACCGTTAGAGAATGGTTCACTAGAATATAGCAAAGGATTGCCAATTACAGCAGCAAAACCTTCACAAGTAATATCGTACTGTTTTGCATAAACAAAACTCACTTCCAGCAAGATTCGGATAAATAGGTTGAAATTTGTTTCAGGGTCTGTTGGATAAAATAACAGCAACGAAACACAATCCAGGGAGTTTTAAATATATTATTTACACGCAAGTTGGAGAAGGTCCTACATATTTGAACAATCCGAAATATCATCTTTTAAATGAACAAGGACTGCCTGTTAACCAAGCCTAAGTATTTTATTTAAGGAGGGATTGTAATTTAATTAAACTGTTGTTTCTTTTATGCATTTCTAGCTTTTCATTTCGCACCTAATTATACTTTGGCCCCTATAGCAATGCAATTATTGATAGCTGATAACAATACGATATCGGAGGCGCTACAAATAGATTTGTGGAATTATCTTATTTACCTCCGGATAAAATTATTAACATCGTTATCTACTCTTCTATTTTTAATTTATTCATCGATAGGGGACACTTACTAGCGCGTGGTATCTTGAAGAATATTGTAGGTTACGTCGATCGCAAAACTCCAATGAAATATTTGCTAACTAATGCATGATTTAATTAACAAGTATAATACAAATGTAAATAGTTTGATGCGATAAAAAATTGTGCATATTTAAGCGAAAAAGCGTAATACATCACAGCCAGATCATGTGCAAAACCCAAATGATCAAAGCAGTATTAGATCATATAGTTAAAACGCCAAATTTCGGACAATGTTTGCAAAAAGTGAGTATGTTATTACACTATACGCATACAAATGATTGCGAACATGTTATAAACCTTGTTGCTACCCAATTAATGAGGCTTCAAGTGGTGTTACGTAAGTTAGAAATTAATGAAAAAAAAATATTTTACTATTCTTTGAACAGCTCAAAATAGTCACAGCTGGAAGTGGAAAATGTAAGGCAGAACTAGTTGTTTCTGAAGAACATTTGAACTTAGGTGGCACTATGCACGGAGGCTTTACAACTACCCTTGTCGATTGTGTGTCTTCATATGCTCTAATCACTCATGGAAGTGATATAGCAGGAGTTTCTGTAGATTTGCATATGACGTATGTACATCTTTGGTATATCCCTTTTGCCTATTGTTATATGTAATTTGAATGTAAATGGTATTTATTATTTTATAGCTTCATGAAACCCGCTCTACCCAACGACCTAGTTACAGTTGATGCGAGAACTATACGTGCTGGCAAGACACTGGCTTTCCTCGAAGTAGATATTACCAAAAATGAAGGAAAAGATGTAATCGCTCGTGGGCTACACACAAAATTTATTGGACAAACCAAGTAGTGCATATATCGCTATGTACCGAACATTTTAGATGATACAATAATATATTATAAAACCTGAATATGTTCTGGTACTTCCTTTAAAATATGCATACAGTTGTGTGGATACAGTTGCTTCTTTTCTTACATTGTTGGACATTGTAAGACGATACCATTTAAATACTGATACATCCTTAATATTTGTTAAATATTTCTGCCTACTGTAAATGTTCAACAATTTTCATTACCTTTCAAAAACTCTTTACAAGTAATCCTCTATCGAATATTGTAGAAGCTAACATGCACGTAACGTAAAATGAACGCATGGCACAAATTTATATGAATTGTATAATTGTTTAACGTAGTATTGATTAATAACAGAACTGTACATGCGAAGTAATATACGAATTTGTGGCTTATTTCGTTTCAAATTTTATGCTAGACACAGTACTTAATAGCAGAGGGATTTGTCCGTTTCTGCTAACAACGCTTAACAAGAACCCTGCATCGAATTCTGCAATATATTCATGTAACGTGGGCATTAGAGCGAGACGAGACGAAATATTAATGCATACGGAACACCTAAAACATTGCTAGAAATACAAATAAAAAAAGTACCTTGTTCTCAGTATATCGGAAATATCAAAATTAATTCACAAGTTGCATACTCCTGGCCTAATCAAATGAATTGTGCAAACACTTGTGTATAAGAAAATCGACGTAGGAATATATTTATACATTATATACTACATTATACTACTAAAGCAATGCTGAATTTTGTGCAGTCCAAAGACCTTCAAAGTAAAAATGTGACAATGAAAAATTAAGCTTTATTATTGCTTCTATAAATATTACTAAGCTCTTTTTAGTACTATAAACGTATCAAATATGAGACTAGAGATAATAACAGACACTTGAAGGAGGATCGACCAGCTCTACGATTCGTGTATGTACAATAATCGTGCAAGGGCTAATGAATTTTTAAGAGGAAGCATATCTGTTTAAGTAAACGGCAAATGTGTATTGAATAAGTTGTTCGTCTGTTTGATTTTCCTATTTCGACTCTTCCTTCTTCATTTCCAACGTCGATTTCAATTCCTCTACCGTACGGGACAAATATCTCAATCGGTCCGTAAGCATTCTGGTCTCGTGCAGGGCCTCCCTGATCTTTTTCTCCAAATATCTCGTTTGATCGACCAAATTTTCCGGGCCAGTAACCTTCCCCGCAAGATTGTATTGCGACGGTGAATATTTAGCTGCGCTGCGCCTAAATCGTGAAATGGTGTTACTATGATCTTCGCAGCCGTCACAGCAATCGGACCAAACTCTTAAATCTACATAGGGAATCTCATCGCAGGTGACGAATTTATTATCCCCCTCCGGCAGTAAGAACACATTCGGTTGTATTCTATCGATATTGTCACCGTTGTCGCATAGAATCCTCGCTAAGCTCGTCTGTTTAATTTGGGCGAGTTGTTCCGGTTTGAAAACAGTTGGACTCTCGTACCAGAACCTGTCGCCATTCCTGGTACGCCTAAATTGCTCTAGCAGGAGACACTTGAACAATGGTCCAACTTTGGCGTTGGGAATTTGATCCTCGAGCACACCGCCGACCCAAACGTCTATGTTACCAGGATGACCGTAAAGTTCTCGCAATTTCTGTCTAACCCTGGCGCTACGAATCTCCCCGCCTAGATCCTCGAAAGTCTCAACGTGGGACATGTTACAGAATCGTCGCCATTCCAGATACCCGGGCAATGCGTGATCTCTGCCACGCTGGATGTTCATTGCAGCCAAATCTAAAGCTACCGCGTGGGCAGTGTGAAACAGCTGCTCCGTCAGTTCTGTATTTAAGTTCTGCTCAGGTAACTTCAGTTTGGCAGCAGTAGCGAACATACCCCTCATCAGAGGATCAACGCCGCCTTCTTCGACTAATCTCCACGGCGAGAAGAAAGCGTCCCTCAGTTTCAGTGGGCCCTGAGGTATCGTTTGGAAAGATTCGTTGAGACGCTCCAATCGCGGCTGAATCAAGGTATGCCCGAATCTCAGAGCAGCAGTGGCGAAAACGTTCGACACGCTGGCATCCAAATTTGGATCGTAACCTCGGTATGGGCCTAGGAGGTCTTCCGCAGTTCCGTCGAACACGCGAGGTAACCAGTGTTGATACGTAATGTGTTGCATCTCGGCCCCAACGATCTTCCTGGACTCTTGATACAGCTTCTCCCCGTTCCAGTGTGGATTTGTCTCGCGCAACGAACGAGCTATGCGATTATGCTCGCGCAACCATATCGTATGCATAGCTAGGAGACCGATTTGTTCGTTGGCTCGGATATCCCCAGCCACGAAACAATTGATGGAGCTTTCCAGAGGATTCCTCCTGCAATCCACGAACTGGCCAGAAGCATATGGAAGGAGAGGTTTATGCCCGGGGATTGTGGGTCCTACGCGCAGTAATCCGTGATCTGTCGACAAGTCACGTAGATCTCTGGCTAGGGCATCGTCGTAGCCATAAACCTGAGAGGCATCCATGTAACTGGTCAGCTGGTTCAATTGTTCTCGAGGAGTGAAGCTGCCCCACAGTATACTGGTGGCACCAGAACCGCAGACGGCGCTGGTTCGAATGAAATCGATGCATCTTCTGTTGTTCACTCTTGGATCGCCAGGCGGCACGTCCATGGGGAAACAGGGTGCGGCATTGTCGCAGGATTTCTTGCAGTCTATGCCATCCCAGGATTCGCTGGAAACCGATGGGAGAGCATGATCTAAATCGTGATCCAAGAATTGGCCCCACTGCATCACCATATGGGTGATCCCATTGTCGGATGTTATATTATGGGTGGATATTAGGGTCGTCGAAATTAATCGGGCCGAGGGCTTTGGATATCCGTAATAATGACGCCCCTTCTCCCAGCCGACCGGCGACGAAAATCCATTCTCGTAGATCGGTTGCAGGTTTCTGCGGAAACCGGTGTAGGACGAACCCCAAGTGCGATGGCGCAAATTGTTACAGCTACCGTCTATGCTGCGGTACTTGTTGTGGTAGCACATGTTTGAGCAGTTCTGGCGGTGTCTGTGGCCGGTACATCCGGACAGTCTTTCTATTTCTTTGATCTGAAAATTAATCAAAAATAATCAAGTAATATTATGGAGGACCGAAGATTGTCATTCACCGATACGGAACCTAGTGCATTAAAATATATACATGATTTAAAGGATTGAAAATACATTATCGAACAAGACTTAATCTTTTTTCTTTTTTCTAGGCGATAGCTAAACTAAGAGGGCTGTCTGTGTATTAGGAGACGCACCTGTTCAGCTGTTAATATTTCTTCGTATTGAAATTCCTTGCTAGTATTCGCGTTCAGACCAGAGTTTACCATTCGTCGCACGTTGGCGAGTGTCCTTTCGAAAATTTCCGCTGGTCTCGCGGCTGCCCGACCGATTGCGTCTGGGAAACGCGCGATTCGAAACGGATTTGCACGCGTAGAACTGTTACCGCCGAAGAGATTCGCAAGCGTGTTGTTTATTGCGCGATCGATTTCCTCCGTGGCATCCTTGAAGGCTCTTATCACTAGAACGTCCGTTCCCTCTGGCTGACGAACCCGCACCAACGCCTGAGCGGTAACACGGCCATATTGGTTCACGGCTGAACATTCGTATCTAAAAATACGATTATTAATTAGCTACAATAGAAACGAAATATTTGTTACTGGCAAAAATTGTGGTTGGCACAGGAGAGACTGATAGCTAATAATATACCGATCTGATTTCTGTACACTGATCACTGTTTTACTTACAACAGTCCTAGAACTTTCCCTAAACATGAGCTACGTAGTTCAAAAACCTATTTATTGTTAAAACTTTGAGCTGATAAATCAATTAGTTCAGTATTCTGACACGTGAGTAACAGATGTCGATGCTAACATTGTCATTTTTTCCCAAGTAATTTGTAAAAACCTTATTTATGTCGGTTTCAATGGCTTCTGAACCCTCCAATTAATGTCTTAAAATATTTTCCTCGTCTCCACCCCTTCTCCTCGAAACTATTAATTATTAATTTTACAGACGAACAAATTCCGTGCCTCAGAAAACGCTAGATTTATCTAGCATACATTTATTAAACCTTTTCAGAAAGGGAGAATTAACCCGTCAAATTGATATCAGCTGTTCAGAAACGCCCTGCACTCCCGAATTTTACCTTCCAGTGTCCGCGGCGGTAACATTATAAATGTACAAGCTTCCTCCGCGCGATATTCGAATCCTGTTCTGTTCCACGGCAGTTCCGTCCTTCTTCCACTGTATCACCGGTTTCGGTACCCCCTCGACCCTGCAGGGTACCTCGATAATGGCACCGGGTTCCGCCTCCATATCGCGAGGCTCATACGTCATCCTGGGTGGACTATAAGACTCGTCCACCACCTTAAAATCTGCGCTCGTTTCGGCGAGTCCATTCGAGTTTCTCGCCTGACAAACGTAACTCGCCGAGTCCGACTCCTTCACGGCGAAAATTCTCAATACACTTCCATCGTCCTCAATGGCTATACGGCCACCCGTCTCCACCAGCTGGCCGTTCTTCCACCATTGTATCTTTGGCGCAGGACGACCCTCGACCCTACAGACCATGGACGCGTCCACGCCAACCTGAACTGTTTGCGATTCCGGAAGCTCGGTGAACCTCAACGACGGGGACGCCGTGATCACAGCCCTGGCTGTTCTCGACTTCGTCGAGCCCATTTCGCTTCTGGCCACGCATTCGTAGTCGCCGGTATCCTGCTCCGTTGCGTCCGATATCACCAGGGTTCCGTCGTCCTGGATCACATAACGGTTCCCGTCGGCGGACACCTCGTTGGAATCTCGCATCCATTTCACTTCCGGCGCTGGGTCACCTATCACCTCGCAGGTGAAGCTGATGGTCCCGCCTAGCCTGACCTCAGCGTCCTGGGGACCGTTCATAATGCGCGGCTTGCCTGAAAAATCAGTAGAATGAAACTGTTTCATAGATACGAGAAAATTCAATTCCTACTGTTCAATAAAATTCTGTAATCTACTATTTACCGAAATGCAGGGGAAAATATATCGTTTACGGTGCAGGATTTTCGTTCGATTTATAATGCGGCGAAATTCATTCGTGGTACATTCTCTGTTAATTTAATGTAATTGAATTTTAGAAGAAAATAACATTCCTGTCGGTCTCTCTTTTGATTTAAATATATTTCCCTGTTAGTTCGAATGTATGTTTCGGCTAATATAATCCGTGGCATCCGCAGCAAGGACTTCCTGAGCTATTCAAGCCTGCTTCACGCATATGCAGTTGCTATATTTATAAGACGATGGCAATATCGGTCTGTTGATTTGTTTTAGTCTGGACGAGACTGACATGCTACTAGCAGTAAGTATGTTCATTTACCGTTTAACTTTATGTGCGCGTGTAGTCTAAATAGGAAGCTGAGAATATCCAGAGTATTGGAATAAAATATTTTATAGGTATGCAATATGTACAATATTTCTATATAATTTTCTTCCCGATCAAACACGTGTGACCAGGTAATTGAGGATAATTGAGAAAGCTGACGAGCTCTTGCAAATAGCGCCCCGCTTGGACTCTCGCTACTTTGTCTTCATCACCGTTAACGATTTATCTTTCGTGGTAAAAAGTTCCCAACTGTGAAAACCAACTGCAACCACGGTATTCTCCAATGTCGTGACGCAAAGTTACCTTAATTAAGAATGATCAGTCCCGCGGGGGTCGCAGATAAATATTCATAACACAGGGCTTTGTAATTCACTTTGCTAATAAGGGGGCCACGCTCAGCAGGGTGCAACTCTTTTTCGTTCGTCCTTCGAAATCAGAAACGTCTTACCAACAGAGATAGTAAGAGGGCCTAGTTCGTACATTGATTGAAAAGAATATAAGTTATTTTGTTTAACATCTACTATATCCAATACCAAAGATATTCTCAATGCTCAAACTCACGCAGCCGTTCACCGGTCAAACGCTAAACTATACCGTTCTATTTTGATCTTTCTATCCAGATCCGCACAAGACCGTACTTTCGTATCGTTTCTACTATAGCCTCCATTCAAACGGTTACTCAACTGCAATGAAAATCATCCGGGGACATCGTCGTCAACGATCTTCCTTTCATCTCGTTCGGCGACTGACAAATGGCCGCCATTTCAGCCGGTTTGCTCTGAAGCCTTTGCACCAGCCAGACCAAATTGCAGTCGCAAACTAGAGCGTTGCTGTCCAAACGAAGACGCGTCATCGGTCCCACGTTGTGAAACGCGTCTGCGGGAAGATGATGGAGCATGTTGCTGTGCAAGAACAACCTTTCCAACGATGGTAGATCATTGAAGGTGCCCGGTTTGATCTCTCGCAAATTATTGTAATGCAGATACAGTTGCTCCAATTTTTGCAGACCCGAGAAAGCGCCGGTCGATATTCGTTCCAAACGATTCTTGTACAAGTAGAGGATCCTCAGGTTCGGTGCGCCCTCGAACGTTCTGGGCAGAAGGTGTCTGAGACGATTGTCGTTTAACAGGAGCGTGTGCAGTTCGTGCAAACCGTGGAACGATCCTGGACGAAGTTCTGGTATGTTGTTGAACCGTAGATCCCTGGAAAATTGGTTCCATTTTAGATCAGAATTTAACAGTCGTTTCTCAAACGCAAATTGTGAGGAAATTTAAACTATGTTGAAAGGCTCCCAGTTGGTCGAGGAAAGAATTAGGTGGCCGTGTCCTCGTTGGAGAAGTGTATGGAAAATATTGTATACTAAATCGAAATATTATGGAACCTCCATTATCCGAATTATAATAATGATGAGATAAGAATAATAAATATTCCGTGTTCATGTTTTACATACAATACTTTGTTACGTTCGACTTCATTCAATATTATATATTTGTTCCGAATTATCGATACTACGTGCTTCCGGTTTCTCGACGACATTACAATGGCATCGTAAACGAGAGCAATGCAAATTTTATAGCGAATCATTGCGTACGGATTTCGTTTTGTGTAAGGAAATAAATGCTACGTGGTGCATTCACGTGTGTACAGTGTTCAGATAATAGAACGTTTTGGATAACGGATGAAGACGTTTTGCTGCAGAAGAAATTCTGACATCGCTATCACTCCCTTTTAATCGACAGCCATATCTTCGAAATTAAATCTCTGCTCCAGGTATTCCGCGACCCATATTAAAAACTTCGTTATTTTAATAATAGCTTAGATATTTCCAAGATATTCTGGCCTTTAAACGTAATATTACAACAGCGCAGACTTCCCCCGATACTATTCTTACAACGAACACAAGATAATCAGACCAAAGGCAAGGAATTTTCTAGTTTAGAGATTACGCAGAAGATCGCTATGTGGGTTGGCTTTTATGTTCCTCTCACAATTGAGCAATAGCCGTGCTCTACGTATTCGATATACAGTGTAATCGGACACTGGTAGCTGGCGACCCAAAGAAAGAAATTGAATTTCATGTTAATTACAATCTAATATACTTATATATACGAATAAGAATTTATCCCTTACACGCTCTCTATTAAATAAATCCTATGGCCAATCTCCATTAGACTGCCTATCAGAGTTTCTCTGAACGATAAAACATTGTGTGTCTGTTGATTAATAAACAATTTACTTCACAAGCCAATGCGATTAACTCAATACGCTAAGTTTAATTAGCAAATGCTGATCGTAACATAAAAGTCGCGTCTGCAGCAATATAATCCGCAATACATCTTTCAACATAATATTTAACAAGAAATTTAGAAAAGAACAATGTATATTAATTAATCAACTTTCCCCGCTTGTTTGTTGTGCGAAGTTAATCACCGCGGCAAATGAATGGCCCATATATCACCGTGTATTCGTTACAGTGCATTATCACTTGCCTTTAACATTTCCACAAATACTGGAGTTCTAGGTACAAGAAAAACCCGAACAACGACGGGCAATTTAGTGCGAGTTCGAAGTAATGTTCTCTGAAAATTTCGTCGATTCGTACCTGTCCTAATTAACTGTCGGAGGAACACGGATTTTCTAGGACCGCGAACGCTTCGCCGCGGAACAATAGCGGCCGATGAGTTAGGCACCATTACACAGTTGATTGCTGCAAAGATCGTCGGAGTCATAAAGCGCGAACCTCTTAATTAACGATTTTACTCGACTCGTTGCGCATTGTTTCCTCCGTCTGAATTGTTGAGAGAGTTCTCGGTTCGACGCGCCGCCCCGGCATTTTAACCCTTTTATCGTTTCCAACTGATCTTCCAGCGGTTCGTTTCGCGCTGGAGCACCGAGCGGTGGAACGAGAAAAAGGGGGGTACGGAATACACCGTGAAACAACGAAAGAGTTTACTGCTGCGAAACTGTCGCGGCAACATGCGATTCCGTCTTCCTGTTATCTGGATTATCCAATTAATGTACACGTCTCGCTAATTGGAATTTCGGGCCGCGAAATTTCAACTGAATTCTATCCCCCTCGTTGTAACAAAATTATCATATTCGTGTCGCGGCCAATCCGGTCGGACAGCGTTAAGAAATCAGTATTAACCTGCGATAATTTCTATGTAATTTCGCCCGCCTGCTTAAGGGTTAGTTAAAGTGAGTTACGGAGCTGTCTCGATAATAAATTCATCCAACGAGTAACGATGGAGATTCTAAATAGAAAAGACGGAACAGAAAATTCGAGGCATAGAAGAGTTTCCCTTTCACTGATTCGATCGTATATTTCGACGCGCCAGTAACGATGACACGTGATATTTGCATCGAACCGATCCGGCAATTTCCCCTCGGGATACTCGTCTGCAAGTATTTGCAACGATTCGTAATTTAACTACGAGACGTATCGTGACATAATTGTCGTTCTTCCGAGAACCGTAATATTATCATAACTCTCCGCGAACCAGTTGCTATTTACTGACCCAATAGAGAATGAATTCAATTCTAAAAATAAATTCCGACTGCTGCAACACCCTCGCATGTAGTATTCAATAATAATAAAACAATAGGAGATGAATCATTTTCATTTGAATACTTTTCCCTTCTGGAGAAATTTCACGCGGAAGGAACAATTACATTAATTAATTTCATTGTGCTGCAATTGTCGAACATATTTGAAAGTACAATTATGTCGATATATGAAAAAAAAGGGGAACGAAAATCGATCACAATAATCGGCAAGGAGGAAATGCCGTGTCAAATTACATGTATAATATTATATACGATGTATCTGCTATCGGGAGAAAAAAAAGAAGCCAATAAAAATGGTAATGAGAGTGAAATAAATTTACTTTCACCGCGACACGGGAACTCTGCTATTTTACGCCGGGATTGACATGAATATTAATGGTGCGCGTTATTTATTCGAGCCGGTCGTAATAATTTTCTCCGCGGTGATTCGACAGCAAAGCGATTGGCTCGATCGAAAATTGTCACTATTAATATTAACGATTGAGTGAATCGGTGAAATTTACGACGGTGAATTGTGGCATTACCAGGGGAAACGAAACGCACACTTCGTCGCGTCGTTCTTTTCATTTTTCTGCGGCGAATTCTGGTACCAGATGACGTAATCATTTGCCCTTAATCCCATTCGTGATTCACAGATACGTACATGCGTACGCATGTACGTGACTTTCAACGGAGTTACATTCATCGACGATTTTTCTGCGGGCATATTTTTAAACGGGCTAAAAAATGCCGCACCCAGGAGTAACACTGAATTCGAATATTTGTCCTGCACAACACAGATTCTAGACTCTCAAAAGAGAAATGTTTGATATTCCGTTCCAATGTCGTTCCATGAAATTATTTCGCGAACGATTATGGTAAGAGTGATTCCCTAGTCGCAATAATTTTGCCCACATTTATCCTGCAAGTAATTTCAATATCCTCTCCCTTGCGTAATATTCAATACAGTATTTCCAACGCGTGCCCTAGAGTTTAATTGTCCGCTGATCGGTCGTCGCGTCGGTACAATTCTTATTTCGCCAGAGACATCGACGATTTAACAAAGGTGTATTTATTCAATGAAGGCAGGCCAACCCCACTTAAGTATACTCGATATTCAGGTCAATATCCATAACAGGAGTATCTTCGCTGATCGATTCGTAGACCTCTTATTTTATCGTTTTAAGGAACTCTCGATCCCCGAAATTGCGTGGAACATCCTATGCTTACGACTTTTAATCAAATACCTGCTCGACTTTGGAAGTATAGATCACAAGAAATTCTCCACTGAACGTTCATCGTTGTACTAAATTACCGCTGCAGTTATTTCTATTATAATACACGATTTGGAAATTCATTAAATGCCCCTCGAATTTTAGTACAACCAAGTATACTTTTTGTGTTCCCCGTTTGGCAAATACCAACCGAAGCAACGCGGATGAAATTATTCATATTTAATCGAACGGGGCAAATCCTTTTTTAATCCGTAGAACCATCCGATCCTTGTTTCTTTCATATGTGGCGTAAAAATGTAATTTTTTCAGCCAACTCGATTGTACAAAATTATTTTACACAGGTACGTTAACGACCTACGCAATTTATGCGATTACAATTGCAAGTAACACTAAAGCATTATAATAAAGGATGCTGCTACGTATGTATACACAAAGTGCATTAATGGTAAGCACATTCCGCCATATTGTAGTTCCATTATTCCACCCACCTACTTTCCAATATACATATTAACGGCATACACCTCCCCCTGTCGGAGAATCTTTATCCACCGAAAGGAATGGAAAAATATTTCTTGTCCGCAACGCCCTCGTTATATCGCACGAAGCCTTAACCTACGTATCTGGAATTAATCGTCGCGAAGCAACGAGCGCCTTCGCCATTGTCTTCGCGAGAGTGCTCCAACTTAACGAGACGATTTTATACAGTAGACGGAGGAGGCAGTATCTAGATGTATTTGTCGCATCGATTATCGATCCAACGGCGGGTCGATCCTTTTTTCACGAAAACACTCGGCGCTCGGAACGAACGGCAATTTTATTCACACTCTTGTTTCAACCCGTTTCAAAACGTTCTCGATTCAATGGAAAAAGCTCCGGATGTCACATCTTTCTCGTTGCCCCGTGGCATCTTTTACGACGAACCTGTAAACATCCTTTGTCTTACGGGGTGTAAACGGGTTGCGCCATAAAAGTTAAAGCAACGAGAGAATTAGAGGGCAAATAGAGTTTGGCGAGGCGAGAGGAGCTTTATGATGTCTGTCGATCTCCTTTGGTCGTGGCTCGTTGTAAACGATTTGTTCGTGAGATAGGCTAGCAATAGAATGTCTTGTACTATTCGTGCACACGGTCGTCGCGTTCCCCATGGTCGACGGGAAATCGTTCGTAATTCTTTCGATTCGAGATACGCTGTTTGCTTTAAGCGTGACACGCGTCGACGGAGGCGATTTATTATTTTTCTGGTTTTTTATTTCTCTCTCTCTCACGATTCTCGTCCGTAGATGAGAGAAGAAGAATGGTCCGAAGGGAAATTGAGAACGACACGCGAAGGCGCTGTAGATTTTTCTTGCGTTTATGTTTTCTCTACTTTCTTTTTTTTTTTTCTATTTCTCTCTTCAGGTGAAATAACATTTCTTCGTCCCTCCATTCAGGCCTGCACTGGCTGTATGTTAAACTTTTGCGAATGCAATGCAACGCTGTCGAAACCTTGCCGTTTGTACAGGTGCCTTGAGCCAATTTTTTAACGTCCGTTCTCGAGGAATAGAGATCGAATTTTTTTTGTTCGCAATTATTTTATTTCGTTGCGGTTATTAATCATTGAAGATAAACGGAAAATAATAAGGGGTACTCAGTGATTGATAAGAAATATTATTGGAGAGCATGCATGTATTGGATTAAAGAAGAGATTACATCATCGATAGATTATCGTGCTTCAATTTATGTATAGGCAGGCGATAAGAGGCGTCTGAATTATTTCATGGCAGTTTCTGACACAGCAAGTCGGCCGGATGAGCCACGAGGGAACGGTTCAATTAATTGCGATTTCTTTTAATTACGATTTTTACACCGATAAGAATAATACAGCGGACACTCGTCGGTGACTCACGCAAACCCCCGATGCGATCTCTTTATCGGGGTCTTTCTCTATACAAGATTCAATTGCCGTCGAACCGGCTGTGCATTTGCAATTAGTAATGCATTTAAGCGCGCATCAATTCCCGATACGGAAATTTCAATTATGCACGAATTTTACGGCCGATCGAGTGAAAACTCGTTAAATGGAAATATCAAATGGAAACGTTTATACTTATTTTCCTTTTACTTCTACCGTTAAGTAATACGATATTATTTTCGTACCAAATTGCGTTCACAAATTCATTTCAACGAAAGTTTGTTCTTACGAGGTTCTTTCAATAATTGTTATTCTTCGTGCAATAATTTGCCCTAAGTATTTTTTTTTTCAATTTCCCCCTTTATTATTCGGTGCGTGCATTTTTACGAATACATTTCCCCAGCGAACAATGAGAAACGACCAGTAAAAGCGATCGAACGTAAATACAGAAACCTAAGTCCTTAACCCGATTGGGGGTGACAAAGGCGATAAACGACGCGACGTGTTAACACTATCTCTACAGATACGTTCTTATCGTTTTTTCTACCCGTTCGACAAGAATTTATCCGCTTTTCCACAGGAAAAAAAAAGGGAAAAAGAAAACAAAAGTCTGAACGTCGCGTTCGTATTTGATTGAGCATTGTGCGTAACAAGGGAGAAGGATTATCATTAAATATTTTCAAACCATTGTTAAACATTTTAATCTATCGCATATGGAGCTGCAGTAGATATTTTGGGAAACATCGCTATGTAAAGTTTTAGCAAAAAGTCCCATTGTTATCGATAAAAACGGGGGCAAGTATGCTGTGACGTATATGTATATTAAACAAAATAGAATAACATATTTCTTATCGAACGAATACCATATTATATCAAAAACAACTTTCTAATAGAAGTAACCTTTTATTAAAGAAGATTTCAGAATCTCATTAAAGTAGCTGTAAGCTTCCTTTCTTTGAAGGAATTCTATCATATTACAAAAAAAAAGATGCATCACGAACTTTCTAATAGAAGTACTATTTTCTTGAAGAAGATTTCAGAAACTCATCAAAAGAGCTACGCGTTCTTGGAATGATCAAAAGTCCATCCATCTTTATGTAGCAACGAAATAATTGATTACAATCAACCAAAGGACGTTCACAATACTTATCTAGAGAAACTTGTCGATGTTATATTGAAGCATAGCAGAGTAAGGAGCATCGTGCTTTGGAAAGGTTGTAATTTATGCGAGCCATCACGGACAAGCTGATCTATCTAAAATTATAAGACGCGATGCCCAGAAAGCAGAGAATGCACACGTGCATCCAAGGATTCGCATTCATTCACCTTTGTTCCTCTGCTCAAACATTAATTTAAGTCCGCCTGCTCGCCTCGTATACACAGTTTAAGCGCCACCGTCACGCCTATTTTAAATGTATTCGAGTGCGCGTAGCTTGCGCCGTGCAGAGAAACACAGATACACAAAACTATACGGTTGGACGGTTCTACTGAAATCAGTAGAAACAGTTCGAACTCGAGGAGAATGAATTCCCCGTTGCGACGGTATTCGCCCTAAATATAAATTCAACTTTTCTCGGGAAATTTCCTCATTGTTTCACGAAATAAAGAAAAAAAAAAAAAACGGAAAAGGAAATAGATCGCGTGTACACTTGAGAGAAGATTATAAATAGTTCAAGAGATCGTGATGTAAACCATAATCTTGCGCACAAAGAGTACAAGGTTCGTTTTTAAGAGTTCGAGTTAATTCAAAGCATCGCTCGCTTCTTTTAATTCGCAAGATGGTGGAAACTGAAGGATAAACAAACTTGAGCCGCCCATCGGGAATCATGAAAGGCCTCCGCTATTCCAAAAGTGTATGAACCGTGATATTGATCAAAATGATTCCTCTGTTGAGCTCGATAATTTGGAAAGCAACTCGATACAGAAGTTGGTCATCCGATACAAGCATTACCGTAAGCGCACACGCGACTCCTTTCGTCTTTCATGAAACGCGATCCTCCAATTACTTCGCGGAGTATGTATGTATCTTTGATCAAAACTTATTGCTCTCGTACGGCTACAAGGCGGCCAAGCAGCGCACAGTCTCATAAAGTTTCAATTGACCCGAGGTTTCGCGATTTTTTTCGTTGCTCAATAATCTTGTCAAAGTTGATTATCCGCCCACTTGTCTAATACCACGATGAACTTTCTATCGATCGATATATCATTTTCAATCGAGCATCGTGCAACTATCTGGGACGCAGTACTGCAATCGAAATATTTATAAATCGTTAAAAATGAAAGGAAAGCCCGGGACGCTTTCAGTACCATAAAACACCAAAGCGATGCGGTCACATCGTTGGACCTAAAAAAAAAAAAAAAATCGAAAACGACGAACTATACTACATTCACGCGTCACCGTTGGCAGCCACATAATGCCACGCTTCCCACGTGCACTCGAACTAGAAATACCCGCAGCCTACACCATGAATAATTCTCGATTACCCCCAATTCCGAATTTCTCCAAATATTGCCTGGACAGGCATGTCAATTCAAATACCCCCCCCCCCTCCGCCCTCCTGAAAATACCAAGGAATCAAACACGCGAAGTCATGAAAGGAAGATAGCAAAAATGAAATTAATAAAGATCAAAGGAGATGCACGAGGAGCATGTACTTACAGGACCGTCGCGTTGGCCGGTACCCGTGGTACGCGGCTCAACTTCTGAAACATGCATCTCACGGTGGCTCCGTAGCACATACACTTATGGGGACATTCCACGTGCCGGCCATTTTGCCATTGATCCGCGTAGGACGGTTGCAGGATCAACAGGAGCGAACAAACGACACTTAACGCCAGCATCATCTTGGAAGTGACCGTGCGCAAATCGATCCTTCACATCGAAACTCTTCCTCGCACTATTTCACGCCAGCACGTGCCGCTGGTCATCGAGACAAACGTGTCTTCCGTCTGGCACCAGCCTTCGAACACGCTGTGCACTTTCACTTCGGCTCGCGAGACCCACGTTACGCCGTTCCTGAAACGTTCGAGTTTGAGGCGGGTCGTCCTGGAGCCAGGACTCGTGAAATCCTGCAGAGAGTCGCGCGGAGTTTGCAAGGGGGACCCGGACAATTTCTCCAACTTCGACAGCCCCTGCGACGCACCGTTCGGACATTTGCGATCGCTAATGGTGAACGCGAATGTCGTTGAGGTCGTCTGCAAAATTGACCCCTGGAATCGGCCCGCAAAGGATTGCGAAAATTGTACCGGACCGAGTGAGCGAAGAAATGAAATCGACGGGGGTAATGAAATCGTTAGAAATTTTGGAGTAATTGTAACGGCGGTAATATTCGTTTTTGTTAGAAGGGTCGCTGTCGAAGTCGATAGGAAATTATCCAGCACCCTGTACACGGTACACCCGGTTCAAGTTTCGTGCTACACGATTCGTCAACTCAAAGATACCAATTAGCGATACTTTGTTAGCGATATTATAAACGAATGTACCGGGCAAAGTATACAGTACTGTGGCTACGTAAAATCCGAATACTACAATAAACGACGCGCGTACAGCAACTAGGCTGGCGAAAAGGAAAAGAAAATCGCGAAAATGATTTCATCCGAATCCAACGATCCCCTGGACGGCCGCAAACATGTACACGTAAGTCGAACCAAACATACTGTACACTCTGCAAACTCTATCCACCCGTTAAAATCCCGAAATAGTCTCGGACCTCGTAAAACAACTGCCTCCCGATCTTCGTGATCCAAACAATCGAGCACTCCCCTCGCAGAAACTTTCCTGCCCAATCGTTTCGAAGGCCGAAGAAGCTGTCCCGTGTTTCCGCACGGGCAGCTGGTCTCCTCTGGATCCTGCACGACCGTTGAATATCGTCTGCGAGCGTCGGCGAACGGGGCAACGGCGACGACGGAAAAAGAAAGAGGCGCAGAGGAACGCCACCGCTCCGTTCTCGTCTCGTCGCGATGGCTCGGCTACTACTGGAGCCGATCAGCGCCGCTCCGCTCGACTGTACGAGCGTACGCGAGCTTTTCCTCGCGTGTGTTAGTCGCCCCCACCTTCATCCACCGTTTCGTTTCCCGCTACTTCGCCGCGTTTCTCTTCTTCGTTCTTCTGCTACTTTTTTCCCTCTTCCCCCCCCTTTCAACCGCCTCTTCATCATTTTACGCTCATCCCGGGCTTTTTATTTATTTGGCTGCACACGTGGAGACGGTCGCCGTCGAGGATGCAACAGCGGGAAGACGAGTGGGTGGAAAGGCATGAAAGAGATCGAGGAATTTTCGAGCGGCGCGCGTTTAAAGGGTTTCATTTCGGTTTTATGGAGCACCCGGCTCGCGCGGACCTTTGTTGTCGTAGTTCTGTTAGGTGGACTGGGCCGGCGAAGCTTTGTCAGGATCTTTGGAGCGTTTGGGGAAATGGTTTCAAATGGAAGTACCTTCTGCTTTGTTTTAATTAATGGATCGTGACTAGGAGTGGTGAGCGTGTGCCGTTTCCAGACGTATGGACCGTGGAATGTATACGTGTGCGTAGTTGAAACTTCTGAGATTAAGATCGCCGAGAAACTGGAAGGGAGAATGAAACACGGTCAGAGCAGAATTTGTTCGAGTCGTACAAATTAGTTCGTAAATTTTGCGTTCGGATGCCGTACGTACCTAGCCGCGATTAACTCGCGCGATTCACACGAATACCCTCGCGCGCTGGAAAATTCTGCAACAGAGGAAACTGACGTTCGAGAATGAGCGTGTAACCCTCGTGTACCGATACGCGATGCTCTGCTACGCATGGGGCGACGAGTGCTCCAGTGCGCGTGCAAAGCACGGTTTTAAGTGATTGCTTCTTAACTTGCCCGTCCGTGAAGCTTCTTTTTGCAGCGCGCAATTTCAAGGAAACTGTCGTTGTATAATTGGCTGCTTTGTACCCGTCCACTTTAGCGTTTTTCTGCATCGTGCTCTATGGGACACTGTGTCCTCGCGTAGCAACGCCGTTATGCTACAAGTTATGGCTTCCCCCTGTTCCCTCTTCGTTCCCCGGCGAAGTGAACCGACGCAGTTGCTGGTTTTGCGCCGCTCTAAATCGTGCGCTGCCGACGCTTAAACTCTGGAAACCCCTCCAATTTTGACGTCGGGGGATTGTACTTGTTACCGCAAATCCGCCCCCTCCGTTCCTTCAGGGACACCAGCAGCTTCTGTCGAGATAGAGAAAGTTCGGGAAAACATCATGCAGAGAAACGAGTATAGAGTTTTCTGCGAAGATTCCGAATTTCTTGTCAGCGAGTGACCGAGAAAATTATACCTACATCACCCTCGAAAATGATTCCGAGTGCAACCATTTGGCGTCTCGCGTGTATCGCGTCTCCTCCAATCGATCAATCCATCGGCAGATGGCTCCTCTCGATTTTGCACACTCACCAAAGAAGCGTTCCTAAGCACCCGACGCTGAGCGTCCTCCGTCCATCAAACAGATTAGTCCAACGCGAACCAACCGGTTGAAATACCCGAACAAACCTGAAATTCATACTATTAACTATCAACGACACCGCGAGATCGTTGGAAAAGCGATTTCCACAATTTTCCACCGAACGATACCCCTCGTTGAATCACGGGACCCGAATCGATCAACACCGAGCATCGCATTAGTCCCGCGGAATCGTCGCGACATCTTATCTACCGTCAAACACGTTTTCCCAAACGATATCTCACGGGCGACGCGAGCGCGATACGTATCCGGCGTGATGCGATACTTATCGACGACGTTCGAACCAGCGCAATTCCCCATTAACATTCCGTATGAAATCCAACAGGCAGATAAGTGGAATGCCCTGCGCGGAGCCGCGTTTGCATACACGCGGTGCCGGCGTCTATCTAGATGCTGCGTGCATCCGCGCCTGTAGAACGTGCATGCACGCGAGTTCAACGAGCGCCGCTGTCTGGCGGTGAACGAGCGATTCGAACAGGGGCAGCGGTCAACCGATCCGCGATCGGTGTGGCCTGTCGTTGCTTACCTCGATAGGGCACCATTATCCAGCGTGGAAACGTGATCGAACATTGATCGAGGCCCGTGCACCGCGCCGGCCGGACCTATAGACGGTATCGTAACGAATGGCCGACAAGTTGAGCGAACAAGCATCTCCAGCGGGTGCTGGAGCGGCGATCGCCGAACCGTGGATCGATGGATGGACGACCCGGCGCCTGGGGAAGATATTCGGATCGCGAGTCGAACGAGGTTGGCCGAGAGTAAGTTGGATTTGCAGTGCGTCAAACGACGGGGCGAATATTTCTTCGAACGCAGCCGACCGATCGTGAAATGGAAAATTGTTAGCGCGCTTCGAGAATGAATATCATTGAAATCGTTGAACATAAGCATCGGTACATTTTCCCATAGATCATCCTGATCTTGACAATATTGATCGATAACTGTACCTTCTTCCCGTCGCGGCTATTGTCCCCTTAACCATTCGTCTCTCCAGAGTTCTGCACGCCGATATTCCGATGCCAGCTGTCGGCTTCGTTATTACGTTTAGGAAGGGGGGCACGATGGGGAAGAGGAAAAAAAATAAAACGGGGCCATTACCTTCGTGACCTGTTATCGCATTGTCGCGGACCAGCTGCGCTTCCTGGGGGTCAATACAGGTGCGCTGTAACGGAGAACAAAAGAATACTCAATGAAAGAGAAAGTATTAACATACTGGGTCACAGGTTGCTAAACGCATCTGCGATTAGAAGGCGGACGCTTTCTGTATCGAGGGTGGAGATTAAACGGAACCGTGCCGCAGTAAACGCTTGAAAAGAATCGTTTCTGTGGAAGTAAATGTTATTCAAATTGGCAAGAGTTATCTGAATATATGAAACACTAATGGGGATCCCTTTGTCCCCTGAGCAGTCGCAACAGAATTTCTCGTGCATCACATAATTTACCCTGCATGAGGACAATTTAATTAAATTCTTTTTCCAGAAGTCCACCTGCAACATTATATCTGGCTCACTCCTATTGATAATTGCTCGTGAGAGTATTGGATTACCTCGCAAGATTGAGGAATCTCTATTTTAGATTTTATAAGATTTGTTGGAAACAGATTACGAGTTGTCACTTTTTTAAATAATTTATAACGTTGTGCAAATTGGACGGAGCACGTTAAGTGGCTGGACACTTTTGTGGTCAACTGTAGGTGTATCGAGGAATAAAGAAGAATCGTATATCAATTTTTTATACCGTGTTTTAATTTCGTAGAATGTTCTGAATCCCGCGTGACATTGTCTAGACTCTAGACTAATCGCAAACAGATATCCATTAACATTAAATGAAAAAAAACTGGCTATCCTTATACTTTTGCGAAGGTTATCGGTTTTCAGAATTTCGATTGTTTTTCAAAACTATGCAGATTTGTAGGAACCCTCAATAGAAGTATCGGACAATACTTTTTTCCACTTCTTGGTTCTCCATTATACCATACTTCTATCGAGTCTTCTGACAAATCTCGAAAGCTTGTGAAAGAAAAAAAAAATCGCTGTATTCGTGTTACCAAAGTTTCCTCATGAGAAGCCTTGTAACGTTGTACCAGTATATGTATTGAATCTGAAACTAGTTTTTCGCTAAAAATAGTCGCACAATTTATTGCATCCCAGCTATTTAGCATTCTGCTATTCGCTTCACGCAGGAACACGAGTTACGTAAATTCATCTTGTGATAACAGGATTTGAAATGTGACTGGATTATCTTATCGAATGGAAATACAAATTTGTACATCAATGAAATGATAAAGCTAATCGCGAATGCGTACAGCGAAACGAAAGAGATATAATAACGTGCGATTTTCCCTGGATCGGCAGAAGAACTGCATCATCGTGTAATCGAAACGATTACCACATTATGGAGATAACAGAAAGAGGACAGATACTCTTTGAAGAATTCGATCGAGCCTATAATTCGTTATAAAACTTCTGACCACGCGGAGAATAACATCTAAAACTCGAAGCTTGAAGCAAACTGTCGTAAAATATACAATACCTAAGATACAATTTGTTTGTTCATTTTGATGAACCCTCAAATTTCTAACAATAATTAATCTAATCTGTAGCGTTTAATTGATTTCTCAAATTTTCTGTACGATTTGACATTTCGTGAACAGAAATTTTTGATTTTTCAAGATGTAATTCCTTTCGCACGCTCTCCTACATTTTCGACTTTGGCGAATCAATTAAATAATCGTGGCACTCTAATCTATTTTCTTCCACCGCCTTAACATTATACTTGACAATCGATACACTCGGTTGCCAGGTCCCTTCCCTTTAAAAAGGAAGCTTAAACGAATCCAAATAATCACACGTGAAGATCAAGCCTAACGCGATTAAGTTAATTCCTCGGTTGGTTAGAAACACCATAAAGCGCCAGAGAACAGTCCAGCTTGCCCGAGTAACCCGAGATTAAATCTATTTTACGTGGACAAACGAGTTTCTCCGGAGTCGTTTAGGAAAAGCTTAACTAAACGTCATCGCGACGTAGCCATGCTTCTCGTGACATCTTAATTCCATGAAATTAAGCCTCGCGCAAACCGCAAGAAAAAAGATGACCCCCGCAGATTAAACTTTATAATACGCCCGATTTCTCCCGAAATAGCGGAAGAAAATCCGCCGACCTTATTATTAAAATCGCGGGATCTGATAACGAAAGGATCCGGTTATCCACCTTCATGATGACAATTTTACAGAAATCTGTATTGAATTTTTTTTGCCGATAGGGGCCGTAGGATTTTAGTTTAGTTATGGAAAACGTATCTCTCGTTACCCGAACTCTGCCCCAATGGTGGATTAATATGGCGAGTCTCGATTTTAGGTCGGATCGATCCAATTTCGCAAACACTAAAATAATTATACACCGTATATCTGGAAGATTTCTCAGCTCGTTCGAAATCAATATTGTAGAAACCAATGACTACCTAATCTCGCCCAGGCATTTTTCACAAATTCTTAATTATTTTCCAAAAGCGTCGAACTTTCGATTAGCGGCATTACGATACAGGCGCGCATACGATTAATTCCAATCAAAGTGAATCTTAGCGACTGTCGTCCATCGTCATTACATTAAAACGATCTAACGATGATTAATACCAATATCCGCAGTGGCAGCTGTATCTGGGCTGAAGCGTCCTTTCAACGAGACTCAACGAAATCGTCATTGTGGGCCAGAATAAATGCGCCATGTCGGATACCGTCGCATTAATATCAATTTTTTTCGATGTCACGATGCTCAAGACAGATAGTCCGAGCAGCATCATTGATTTCGAACATCGCGTCACCGAAAGTCTCGTCGAGAGATCAATCCGATTGCACCAATAACTGGAATAGCCTCTTCTTTATAGGACGTCCTTGTAAAACACCAGCTCCCACGCGGAGAGGATTCTGTGGCGTCCGCAAATGAATTGAAGACGAATGAAAGACGTTTCTGTAGTGGATTTAAAGTTGCAAGAATTTTTTTCCAATTACCCACGCCCGGATCACATTTCTGGATAATGTAGATGGTAACAAAAGTATCTCACCATGGTAATTACTCCATACACCATGGTAATATATATTAAGCGTATACTCAACGTAGAAACGAATGATAAAGGGGTGACTTTGAATGAATCATTTCTCGCGACGAAAAAACGGCGAAAGAAATCGATGCTCTTCGTTAACAATTATTCCATTCCACAAGTCTTCGCAAAAAATGTACCAGGATCAAGTGAGAAAAGAAAGAAAAGAAAACGACGATTGCGGGAAACAAATAGTTCTTTTTCAGAAGGAGAATCTAATTCGAGTTTCGTTACTTCTAGCGACGACAATGAAAATTAAACGACAACAAAATTATTCCCAACGAGATTCCTGCTTTTAGCTGACGATGCAACGGTGGCCATCGTTGGCCCACACGATGTCTACTACTGTGACACGGACTGATCGACGGGACGGCCTTCTTTTCTTCCCGTTCTGTTCCCAGTAACGGCGGTCTGGCGGTTCGTTTCGAAACCTACGACCCGCACGATAGTTTATTTGATTTCCAAGAGTCTTTGCGGAGCGACTTTCACGGCAAAAATAAAAAAACCCGCGACAGAACGAAGTTAGTCATTTACATGCCTCGAATAAGCGGATCGTGCACGGACAAGCTACAAAGTTGCTTTGCAATTATTTCTCTACGATTGTCCACAGATTCCTCATCGGCGCTGATTTTTTCTAGCAGTCCTATACACTGAATTCGACGTCGCTGTTTTTATTATTTTTTTTCTATTTATTGGCGAGATTTGGTTGATTGGTATCGTTACACGTGCTTCACGATTTTGGTGGATTTTAAATCCGGGTTATCTAAGCGAGGAATCGGTTTTGAACATATGCAAAAAACGCAAGTTATATTTGTTTTATTCATCGAAGCCGATTGTATGCAAATGAGAATGCAACACGGCATCACAGTCTAGTAATATATAATCTTTCAAGGTTTCCCTCTATATAAATCAAACGAAAATCATGTTTCAAATTATTGCAAGAATTTCAAGATATTTGCTATTCTTCCAAAGTGTATAGTATATAACTAAATATATACAAGTAAATATAATTTTGCAACAGAAGTTCTAATCTACCAACGAAATTATTTTTCACAGAATCATTACACCCGAGTTGCCTGGTCGAATTTCCAGACAATTTTACCCTTGCCGTAATAGCTTCCTCGTTTTCTAATAGTTTCTAAATAATCTTTCTACACTGTTCCAAGGAAATCCATGTACCAAATCAACGAATACATAAAACAATAAAGATATTAATTTTCAACAGATTATTACGATCAACTCGTAATAGTTCTGCCCGGCGATGCATGTGTCCAGATTCGCCGATAATCCCATCGTTGTTCGTGGTACGTAACAAGACTTAAGGTATTGTTCGATGATTAATGAGAAGAGCCGTGGTGCCCTCCACGATATCTGGACCACCCTGGATTCTATTAATAATCCAGGTTTCGCGGATTATATCGCGACGGTGGTTCCAAGGCAGAAACGAATCCCACATTCTTGTGTGCGTCCGGGGAACATTTCATTGACCCTGGTTGCAGCGCCGAGTCGGCAGCTAATTTGTGCCGCTCGAATAATTAAATGAAGTTGAAATTTAATTCAAACCGCTCCATTGAATCAGCAGCCAATTCATTCGTGCTTCCACGGAGTGCTGATATTTAATGCAACGTCCATTTTCTACCATCCAGCGAAATTCCGCCGCCTTCTGTTCGTCAAAAGCTCGTGCCCGCCTTTTGTTACTTTTGTTTCTATGCACAACCCAACCAGCGGTATCGCTATTCAAGGGTAAGAAATATTCCTCTCTCCTCCGCTCATTGCACAATTCGTTCGGAGTAAATGCCGTGTACGTCGGTTGTCTTTCGCTTTGAACTCTGAACAACGCTCCCCGCGAATAATTGAAGCACACTTGTCCCCCGATTATTTCATTCGCGATCGCGTTTCTCGCGAATTTTACGAAGCTGCGCGACCTGATAACGTTCGACCTTTGAGAACAACTGCACGAGAACGACGATAAGATTCGTGGATCGTTGGAATAAAGCGTGCGATAGCTGGGATCGCGTCGATTAGACGCCAAACGAACCCTTTTTCCGACGGAACGGGTCATCGCGAAAGGTAAAATGTTAATCAATTTCCCGTTTGCGCATACAAATGCTAGCGAGTTCTTACGCAACCGGCCGTCGACAATGGCGAGAAATCGTAAATGGCGAACGCACTGCTTCAATAAATTATGCTGATTCGCAATTTCTGTAATCGATCGCCGGCTGTGCTCGATCGGAACCGGCGAGCCAGCGGCGTGCAATTGTTTTCCTCGTTAATAATCCTAAGCAGCGCGATTATTTCTGGAGTATGGTATTTTCGGCAGTGATCGCATTCGTTGTCTTTGTTCGCCCGGATTGTTTCCCCTAGAGGCTAAAACGGTAAACACGGAATAATCAATAAAGGAGTTGCGTAATATCGCTGAAGAAATTTATGTCGCTGCATGGAAAAAATTAATATTGCACTCTGACGATGTATAACAATGCCGGGAACATGCAAAACCTCGATAAAATTGTAGTGTCATCCCTCGTGCTTATTTTCATTCGCAGGAACGACGTATCAACCATGGAGCAACGTAAAATCGACCGAAACCAGAAGCCCCTCGGAAAATCAGCGGAAGAAATTGACTGACACTGCGTGCAATATGTAAGTGGGTCGTTGAACCCAATCGAAATTGGCCCAAAGTCGCGGAAGCGATGCCAGACAGTCCCGGGGTCGCGAGACTTGGAGAATTCGGTAAAATCGCTGGTGAATTTTTCAGCGGCGCCTACTTCGAACAATAGGTGACACCTCGTTAATCCTCGCGCGAAGGTAAGCAAACACTGAAAGTGATTAAAAGCGCTGGAAACGTTTCGTCTCGCATTAGACGCCCGTTTTTACTCCACGGAATGGATTCATTCGTCACGGGTGTGCGACTTCCGCTCTTTGTTTGCCGCCTTCGTTTCAGCACATCCTCAAGTAACTCACGGCAGAAGGGGCCCAGTCATCAAACACACCGGACCAGCCGTTTGCCGCAAAATTACGTTCGCCCCCTCCTTGCCTCTGGCCCGCGACGAGTATTACGCGACGAAACAAAAGGGGAAACGCGGTACAGTTTTGCGGCCGGGAAATAGGAATGAGTCAATTTCGGTCGCGGGTGAAACAGAATCACGTACGAAAGTCGTTGCACGTGTCCCTGACAAAGATAGCCCCCGGTTGCTATCGTAAATCGGAGGTGACGTAGCCGTGATAGACACTCGGTGGATTTCTTGCAACGCGAAGAACAACGCGATAGAAGCACCGCGCGCATGAATATCTTCTATCTGCACCACTGTGCCCGGAGCGTAAAAAAATTACCTAGAAAAATCATACCGCGACGAGATTCCACACTTCTGGATCTGTACACATTTGTGACGAAAAGGGAAGAGAAATTCAAGATCAATATCGCAGCCTCCACAAAAGACACGGGGGGACAAGCTTGTTATTAAGAAGTATGCGTCTAGATATTCATCGGGCAACGTTTAAAAAACGATGCCGTCCTGCTTGAAATTGAACGAGAACGTACGGACTGGCTCCACGTTAATCTAGGACCGTCTGCGTGGTTGTGTAGCTGACCCCGTGCGAATTAGTGGTAGTACGAAACGATATTCTTGCGCATGTTGCACGTCATGTCGTTCAAGGATGGACCGACGATAATGTGGTCGTTGCAGTGCACGCACCGAACAATACGATTTCGTTGGACGAATGTGTTTCGGAAATGCTGAATTTAGATCAACTGTGAAACGAGCTGATCGAACAAGGTTAATCGCCGGCTTCCTCGATCGATCGGACAATTATGATGGAAATCGCGTGGAATCAGGCTCCAATTATGATTATCGTCGCTTTTGATACCGCGAGCGATTTTCAACGTTTCGAAGCTGAGTTCGGAAAAGTTCGACGGCGACTCGAAACTAAGGGAAGCTTGATGATATCGGTTTCTTTGTTCACTCGTTCGTAAGTGAACAAACTAATGTTGAACTCGAAATTGAAACGAGAACAACACGTTCGATGAGACGAAGGGTTGCGTAACGACGATCACTGCGACGAGTTGAACGAAATTAAGATGCTAATCAAAGGAAGTTTATTTTTATTCGCATAAAAAACCTGATTCGGACGAGGAAGGAGCGCAACAAACAGAAAGACAGCATTGAAATTCGGACGGGCTGGATCTTCAAAAATAACTGCGTGTAAAAACTATCGATACCATATCCACCGCAGCATAAACAACCATAACATTTCACGCGTGATCGAACCAGCAAATGATATTCCTCTACGAGCTAGGCGGCAATCCTGGAACGCGTTACATAAACAAATCATTCAACAATGATCATAAATTCATACCGCCGCCATCCTGCGCAACTGAAATTTCTCCTTTGCCGAGAAACGCACCCCATAAACCACCATTAACGATTCAATAAATGCCCCGTTTAAATTTTCGCTCCCTCTTTAAACAAACTCGCAAGCACGGACAATTCCGGGTGCGTCCGGATGATCGAGATTTTTGAATAAACGAACGGCCAGTTCGTCGCAAGAATAGAATTCTGAAGTGGTAAAATATTGGTAAAAACGATGACTTGAAGATGAAATATTTATTACAGAACCATTCGTACGATCTCTAGAATCGATTGACGTAACACCGTCGAATGCAGCACCATGAAATCGTTATGAACGTCGAATCACCGTTAC
The DNA here is from genome assembly GCA_948146005.1 of Nomada fucata. Lineage (NCBI taxonomy): Eukaryota > Metazoa > Arthropoda > Insecta > Hymenoptera > Apidae > Nomada > Nomada fucata. The sequence goes on along the minus strand of OX411278.1, from coordinate 29,887,796 downwards.
GTAAAGCTAATTGCGTTACCTGTACGACAGACCAGATATAATATATCCCTATCATCTTACGGACTTTTGTATCTCACGTTCGACTGCCATGTCGACTTGGAAAATTAAGAAAATTTTGTGCGTCCTTCGTGTCGCGAACAGTGACCAGTTGAGGAGCTATTATTTATCGAAGTACGTACTATTGTTAGCGAACACGAGGGGAATCAAATGAACATCTTATGTCACGAGTATGAGAACTCTAAGATGTCGCAGCCAATCGGCTCGACATTTTTATCATACACGTGATTAACAATTGTATCAAAAAAGAATAAGGGACAAAACTGGTAACTGCATGATAACTAAACATCGTTTGCCCAGGTCTTACCACGAGGAGGTTGCTGCGAATGAAGACCCGCGCGGCCCCAGCCGCGTCCTAACCACCCTCCGTTTACGAAAATGATCATTTGTATTTACTTGAAAAATTGACAAACTGTTAAACGAGCCTCAGGTGATTCCTTAATCGAAATAAATTGTTCAAGTTAATTACTTCGATTTGAAAATCTGCCCGTATACAAAGCGCCTTCTTGTACATAATGTGTACATAATGTGTAAATTTCAGACGAAAAGGACTCGACTATAGCATATAAAAATTAATATTAAATACTATCATTAGATACTACTATCGTTATATTTATTTATTTCAATACACGATTACTATAATCACTCAACACTTGCAGTAACGAAGTCGGAGGGTATCCGACTTCTACACTGCTCCACCATGAAGATAAATTAATTTTTTTATATTAAAAAACGCGGAGTACAAGAAGGCAGATCTAACCTCGTATAAGAAATAATACACAAGAAAATAATGGCGGTCACTATGCTCGCAAAACTATTAAAAAATACAACCAGTCACCCGTGCCGTTTCGGACCAATCGTCCTACGGCATGATTGGGGACCGGAGGAATCAAAACGCACGCGACTCACCAACTCGTTGATTGCAAAAATAGGGCAAGTACTGGGGGAAGACATCAAGAACGGCACCGAGGCATCCCAATTGAAATCGATCCACAGCAAGTATGCAAACTGTAACTAATTAGGAAAGCGAAGAACATTAAAATCTACCGTTAAATCTACAGATTGTAATCCTTCACAGAAAACTTAGAATTGTTTAAAAGATACTTACATTTCTCATTTCATCAGTGTCGCATAAAACATCCCCTTCAGTGGTGCACTGACTCTACTTCCGACAGCGAATATAAGAAAAAGAATAAAAATAAAAGACTATGTAGACGACCGCAAATTGTATCGGCGAACAAATTGGGATGCTACTTTCGCGATTGAATCAAATTGAAAAGGAGCACCGGTGCTCTGATAATTGTATTAATATCTAGTACGTGAAAAACACTGACTCTACAATCGCGTGTAGCTAAAGTGTGAACGAAAATTTAAGCAGAGCCACTTGCTCTGAAAAAGCTATAAAACTTCGAAGCAAATATTGACTCTACAGACCGCATTGCGCGCGGTTACAAAATTTTCTGAAAGAAAATAAGTTCATCCTAGCGAATATTTGTTACCAGTGGCAATTCTGAACAATAAATATGCATGAAAAATACGTGAATCGTCATTAAAAGTATATAAATATATATTAAAAATATGTGTATATGCATATTTTAATATTTATATATGCATTAAAAATATGGAAATATGCAAGGAAAATATACAAAATTAACAATACAATAATAAATGCAATAAGCTAGTGCATATGTTTTTAAATGTAAAACATTAAAACATATGCATTACGCAAAAAGGGCAAAATAAAAAATCCTATTCCAATTACTTAATTGTAATTGGTGTAGCAAATGTAATTGTTTTTATAGGTATTTTAAATTGTTTCATCTTAGTACGAGTCACAGATCATATAAAACCAATATGAAAATGTAATTAAAATGCTCACGTACACAGGCCTTGGCTGGATTGAATTATTGGGCATCATTGGAACTATTGGCTTACTCTATACCATGTAATTAACTCTCTCCATACTCCTGTACCTGTGTTAAAGAATAACAAGGTAATTAAACTAGTGCACGAAAGTAACGATAATTGTGAAGAATACCAAAGCACTAATTGAAATCGGATTCTGTACAAAATGTGTATATTCGATTTGCAAATGTATAGATTTATTTATTAAGAAAAGATTTATTATGGAAACAATATTATGAGAAATGGTAATTACAATCCTATTAACTGAACAGTAGCGGTAATATCAGCGGTAATGGAGTGCAAATAATTGTGGCATATATAGCTATTATGAATGTACCTCGCTGAGATGTCTTGTATATGTTATGTCGGCACGGCGTCAAGTAGTAGAATGACAACCTTTGCCAGCGTCCGTTGTCGTTCAGCTATGTTCGATACCCGACTAAAGCCAAACAGCATTTCTGTTTACCATCGCTTGCGATTCCTAGAAATATTTCAACGCCTACGTTACTCGGTTACTTGATAACTGTCTTTTTTTGTTTCGCGACAAATTGACGAAAATTTCCAGGAAAAACAACCTTCCCGACCACAAGCAGAAACAACAAAGGAATACTCGGAAATAATTGCTTGTCATATGTTACTACTTGTTTACAACGCGACTCTACATCATACAAGTATTATATGTGGTTTGAGTTATAATTTAATAGAGACGTATTGCTAGAATTCTACTTATTTCGATAAGAAATTTGAACAACGCTTACCTGTCAGCGAGAAGTTGATTTAACAATATGGCGCCGCGTCACCCTGCTCCTGCGCATTACCGTTCGAAAGTGCACCATTCGCGCCATCTCTGATTCAAAGCAAGCGAAAGGAACACCACGGAACAGAATCAAACTGAAATTAGAAATAAATGTGTTAAGAGTCGCCAATATTATAGTAATATTGCTAGAAACTGTGGAATATGCTGCAAGATCATGGAAATCTGAGCTGAGCATATGCGTATACGTAAAAGACAGTAGGTATATGCATACTCGAGTCGATTTGAAAATGCACGCCACGCGGTGTGATTCGATTCACTGCACAATATTTTCTTCATTTCTTGCAAAATATTCATTAATATTAACAAAGTAACTGCAGACAACTTGGAAGACAGGGACATGGAAACAATGCGTGCATCATTTTCTCTTTTCGACAATATATTAGACTATGTGACATACCTTAATTCGACGGACACTCTGAACATGTCTATTCACTACGAGATCCGTTGCGCGAAAGAGGCAGATTTTTGAAATAGATTACGTTGATTGGCTGATGACTGTGAGGGGAGGGTGGTGGGGCCTATTGTTCTTTCTTTAAGGCATGAATATCGTGTCGAACTGTTACAAGTATTACAGAATGGATATTAGTCGAATAGAGCACGGAGCGAAAGGATGACAGATTTTTAAATAACATCAATTGTTTGATATCCTTCGTCTCCTTTCATTGCGGCAAATAACAAAAGAATTGTTTAAAATTATTTAAAATTATTTATCTTTCGGATCGTTTTCTATAATCTGTTGATAACGTTGCGAGTGACACGGAAAAAGATACGTTGCATGTTTTGTCTACTCCAATATCTCGTCTGTGCAGCGGTGAGACATAAGAATTTGTATATCCATCTCGTCTGTGAAAATTGCTTCCCTGATTCCCACCCAGCACTCTCATACATATATGTATTCACGCAATTGCATTAACCTCTCACCAACACTACTGCAGCAAATAATAGTGCTTCAAGTGATCACTGTTTCCGCGCAGAGGACGCTCGAATCAGTGTCGAAGTTTTGAGTCGGTATGGCAGTCACGTTGGAGCATTTCAGTGCGGCAAAGAACAATAGCATATCTTTATCTTCGTTTTCGCCGTTCCTACCATAGTGACTACCAACGGCAAAAATAGTTTCAACCATTCGACGGTCAGTTATATTCGATACCGAAATTGCAAAGAACACCTACTCGATCGATGCATTCGTGGGAGATTTTTAGATTTTTGTTGAGAGAGCGAGCGAGTTATTTCCACTCTGCCCTATTCGGTTCTCTTTATTTCATTGCTCTGCTCTATAACGTGATTGAATGATTGCAGCCGGTAATCCTTATTCGGAATTTCATGACTGCAGGCTATGTCGCTTAATCAAACCTCCCTACTTTCGGACGGAAGTATGTTACAACCCAACCCCTAAGCCCCGTGACGCGTATCTACAGTTACCTGCAGCCCAGACCTACAATTTCCAGGCAGAGGCCTACACCCTGGCCAGAGCCGGAACCAAGCCGGAGCGGAGGTCGTAGCCAAAGCCGTAGCCGGGATTGGAGGGCGCGCATGCGTCTTTTCGCCATTTCCTTGTGACTTTCTCATACTCCCACTGAATACTGACAACGTTATCTCGAACTACGACAACATCATCGTCGAGGGCGAGAAAGGGAGCGAAAAGCGACGACGACGACAACGCTCACCTTTACATATATCGCGACAAGAACGGTATCGGTAACTCCGTTGCCGATATTATTGCTAGGTCCAAAGGAAGGACGGGGGTGAACACGCAGACGAAAGACGAAGGACGAATGTGAAGACAAGAGGAACAGGGGTTGGGACAGGGGGAACGACGACAGCAATGAGAGGAGATAGAAATACGTGAGCTCCTTGGATAAGAACGGGGTAAAGGGGGTTGAAGAGCAAAAAGGCGATCCAAAAGGCGGAGGAAAGAGAGGGTGGATTAGGACGAGAAGGGCGGCGGGCTTTGACAATGTACAAGGTTGATGAATTAGAGAAAAGCGGTCCAGATGTTGGGAGCAGTATCAAAATGTGCACCGGTGCTGATGAATACGCTTGTGAATCGTGCTCGACTGTTCCTTTGGATTCATCGCGCAATCCTGTGCGGCGCGCGCGTGCTCCGAACCGTCGCGCATCGCGCATTACCCTTCTTTCGGTTTCTTCATACTTATAGTGCTTCTATGCGGGACACACGATTCCCGTTGTCGTCGGCAACAGGTGAGCCATTCGAAACTTTCAGCTAGCCTGCTTCTTCGTTTTCCACGCTCTTCTTCGATCGCTCTCGGCTCTTCTCTTATCGTAAATTGTAAATACACGGCTGTATCGCGGCGATCTCTCGCGTTACCTTTTCACTTGTTCGACGAAAAGTATCTGCCCGGATGGAATTGTTTTGATTGGTCGACTAGCTTCTAGTGCTATCTTGGAGTAGCTGTGTCCCGGTAATTGACTCGGATTGTGTTCGAATCGATCGCGCTCACCCGCACCCCTGCAACAGGATGAAACTGTTCATACGTCCGCGGGTGCTCTTCGAATAGACACTTTGAACAGCATCGCGACATCGCTGGGCTTGCTCTGCTCGAAAAAGTAATGCATCGCAAGAACATACGGGTCGAATGATTGGAGACTTTGATCGATTTTGAGAACAGAGAGTCCGATCCTTTTTAATAGTCAAGAGAAAGCAACAATTTCGTGCTACATTTCTGATAACGTGCAGATTACGAACCATCGACAAGTGAACAAACATGCGAAGGCGTACAGAGAAGTGGGTCGATAAAGGTCTGAAGTTTGAACGTCTCGTAGAAAAGAGCCCAGACGTTGGGAGAGTGTGGTCGAAGGGTCTCGCTATATACGCGTATAGAATGATTCGAGTAACTTGAGCAAATCGCGTAATTCGCGTAATTCGCGTAATTCGCTTAATTCGCGCAATTCGGAATAACAATAGTTGAACAACACCGCGGATTTTTCTCGCACTTGCCGCCGCGTTATTAATGCATGGATCGATCGATGTCGAATATCAATGATACAAATGTTCTCTTTGTCGATCGTCAAGCCTGTCCGGTGCGAACGTTTTCCGTTCTGAGACGATCCATTCCGATCCGGTTCGATGCGAGTAGCATAGCTATCTGTCGAATTGTCCTGCAAGTTTGCTCTGTCCGAGGTGGGCTGTACAATTTGTGGAATAATCGATAGAGAGCTGGGTAAAGAGGTGAAAATGTGGTGGAGACACGAAAACGAAACGAAACGAAACGAAACGAGACAAATCGAAACGAAACGAAACAAAACAAAACGAAACGAAACGAAACGAAACGAAACGAAACGAAACGTAACGTAACGTAACGTAACGAAACCAAACGAAACCAAACCAAACCGATCGAACGAACAAATGAAACGAAATCGTAAAGTCGAGGGGAAATGGGTAGAGTTGGCTAAGAGCGTCGCAGTGACGACGACCGTGGCTCGACAGAAAGGGAAGCGATTGCCGACCGACGACTAAAGACTAACTTTAACGTTAAAGGTGTTTCGATGAGCATTGAGCATTAAGAGGCGAGTAGGTATGTTTGCCAAATCGAAAAGCGGTGGTTCAGCACCGAGCGTGCTCCTCCCGACTTCCCTCGAAAATTTATACGAGATTGGCAAACAGTCGGCGACTGCGGGTCCCGAAAATGCTTGGCGTATATACGACGGATATGCGAAACCAGATGGAAAGGTAAAGAATCGGCAAACTACGCCTACAGGACACACTCTACCTTTTCTTTGCTCACGTTTCAGGAAGTTTCGATATTTTTCTTCGACAAACGATCGGTCGAGAAGCTGCACAAGCCTAAGCGAAAGGAGATCGTGACGGAAATTTTACGAAGGGGGGCTCGACAGATGGAACGATTCTCTCATCCAAAAATATTGCAGGTAAGATGTCCGAATACATACATGTGTTTACGTATAGGTCTACATGCACGAGCACTTATCTATCGGCACAGGCTTACAAAGTTGAAGAGTGCGCGGATAGTTTGGCGTTCGCGTCGGAGCCTGTTTTGGCCAGCCTTGCGAACATTTTGGCCTATCAGGAACAGCAAGCGAACAATGTCGGCCAGTCGTCGAGTAACGTTGCGAAGCAAACTTCCTCGACCACAAGCCATCGTACTTATACGAAAGAATACGAATTACTCGACATCGAGATCAAGTACGGTCTCTTGCAGGTGAGGGATCTATTAAACTAATATTCTTCTCTCTAATATTCTATTCTTTCCCCTCTTCTCTGCAGATCACCGAGGCTCTGCTGTTCCTTCACGGAACGTACAAAGTGCTGCACCGAAACGTTTGCCCGGCGAGCATTGTAATTACCAAACGGGGTACGTGGAAATTGTCGGGCCTCGAATTCATCGGTGAGTCGTGAATATTTCGCCTCGTGTTCCTTTCCCTCGTGTCGTACCTACGACGCGACGTACAGCTCTGCTTCTTTTGCCCATAGAAAAAGTGAACGAGATTCCGATGATATCGTTGCCACCCTGGACGAATCGAATGTCGAAAATGACGCAGCCGAATCTCGACTACATAGGTAAGAGGAAGCAATTGGTTTTTGGCGCATTCGTTCGACGCCGGTGCGTAAACTTAGGCATCCGTGTAAATCCATTGGTACGATAGCTCCGGAGGTGCAGCGCAACAAAGAAGGAGGCTTCTGTAGCGATATGTATAGTTTCGGGATGACGATATGCGCCATCTTCAATCAAGGGCGTCCACTGATTCAGACGAATCACAGTTCTTCCGAGTATCTGAAACAATTGGAAACCGTAAGCGACATTTATGATTCGTCACTTCCGATTTTGATTTGCAAAGTTTCTGTTTCTTTTTGCCTCCATACTTGAACTCACCCTCATCCCCTCAACCCTTTTCTTTCCAACGTCTTCTTCTTCTTCTTCTTCTTCTACTTCTTCTTCTTCTACTTCTTCTTCTTCCTCTACTTCTTCTTCTTTTTCTTCTTCTTCTTCTTCTACCTTTGGCGTTGCTTCTAATCGCATAGCTTGAGAAACAAGTTGGCGAGATACTACCTCTAATTCCGCTGCCGCTTCGAGAAGCTGTTTCCCGACTGCTACACGTCGATCCGGAAAGGAGGCCCACCATCCAAGTTTTATCCATGATCAAGTACTTTCAGTAAGTAGAGTTTATTTAGAGAATACGAGCGGAATATCTGTTACGGGGGAACGGTATTGTACAGAACATTTCTTTATCTTTCCGTAGAGATCCGCCGGTGCACGCGCTTCAATTTCTGGATGTTAGTAAAATGAAAGACGTGCACCAGAAAGAACACTTTTACACGAGTACTTTGAAGGGAGTGTTGCCTTATATACCAAAGGTAGCGTGATCTGTATGCGTTGCGTTGCGTCGCGCGATGCGGTAACGTTACGCGTTACGCGTTACGCGTGTACGCGTAACTAGTAAGGCGAGTAAAACGGTACGACTGACGTTGCAGAAGCTTTGGTATCAGCATATTTGGACGTATCTGCAAGTTGAAATGGAGAGCAAAGATGTCCAATCGGCCGTGCTACAACCGGTGCTCTACATAGTGCAGAACAGTACCCAGGAAGAGTACGATCAAATCGTGTTCCCGTCGTTGCGGTAATTATTCGAAAAGTTCCCCCTCTCTTCTTCTCGCGGAATATCAAGGTATCGTTATTTCGCGTAGGTCTCTCTTTTCGAAACCCAAATCGATTCAAGGAACCGTCACGCTGCTGGAAAATTTGCATCTAATATTGAAAAAAACATCCCGAGAGTACGTGGAGAGCATGGTACTTCCGATGCTGTACGCATCGTTCGACAACTCGACCACCCAGGTGCAGGTGCGTGTAGCTACATGCATCTACGCATAGAGATGTATGTAGGTGTATAGAGGAAGAGTATAGAGGAATGTCGTGTGGGTGTGGGTATGGGTGTGCGTTGTCGCGTACAGGCTTCAGGGAGAAAATTGTTCGTAGACTGCGGCGTTCGTCGCTGTGTCGAACGTTACCGAGTACATCGACGACGAGGCCGTCCGGAATATCGTGCTGCCGAAGCTGCTTCAAGCGTTCGAGAAGAATTTGCTAGATTCCCGTATACTGATGAACGTGATCCCTTGTATACTGAATCGGCTGGAAAAGCAGAAAATCATCGACTGTATCCTACCGCTTTTGTTCAACGTGAAGCTGCAAGAGCCGGAGATGATTGTTCGGGTTGTAAGTGAGTATACCGCGGTGCATTTGCATTCTCTATTCGATCGATTGTGTTCAAAGCGTTTAATAATCGCTTACGATTTTGGGCTCGGAATTACTATTCGGCTCCTTCAGCGATTTACAGATTAATGTTGACGGACAAAAAGTACGGACTCTCGGTGAACTGGATGGCGACGCGAGCGATGCCCTCTTTGCTACCTCAAACGATCAATCCGGCGTTGAACCTCGGCGAATTCGAGCTGCTTCTGAAGGTGTTGCAGGGCATGCTAAACGACATTGAAAGGTGATTGAGATTCGAAGCGAACACGCCCCTCCCGCAGGGTATGGGCCCTTTGCTTGCTTTCCTCCATACCGTTTCTGTCCTCTATACTCTATGTGCATATGTATACGTACATATTACATTGCTGCCCTCCCTTCTTTCGTTGCCGAAAACCAACTTTGCTTTTCTCCGCTTGAAACAGAAACCAGAGGAACCAGTTGACGCTGGACAATTTGTCGTTGTCGAATACGGAACGGTATAGAAATTTACGGCATCAGCACAGCACGGACAATATGTACGTTCCGCCTTTCAATATACCAAACTTGCGTATCGAGCAGCGGAAAACTTCGTCGGCCGAAGACATGGCCAGGAAGAATAGCACGAGTAAGGATACGGCGTGCAAGTAATAATAGTAATAATAATTGGCAGCGGTTTAGCAAAGAGTCGTTCGTTTGCTTGTTTTCTCGCAGATTCGATATCGGCGGCAGCTTCGGCGGAAAACATGGCAAAGAAGAACTCGATGACGGGTAAGCGATTTCGAACATATGCACGCGTCGACTGCGCGCTAGCTGTGTATATCTAGTAGTCATATATGCACGTGTATCAGCATACGCCCGGACGCTTTTACTATCGACTATTTACCGTTTATCGCATCAGCCATGTTCAGGTGGTTCTCCTCGTCTAACACGGACAACAGCAATTTCCTAAAAGTGGCCAACACCTTTACGAGCAGACGATTGTCGGACAATACGCTGATGACTCCGAAGATACGAGTAGCAGCGTCCTGCGAGAGTTCTCCGGGTGTAACGCCCGGGGACGGGCTACCCATTCGTCGGCATTCCAGCATCGGCCCCCAGGACCGACGCGGATCCAACATAAATCTGTCTCCTCCCTTGGTATATCGCACTCTTATCCATCGCGCGTTTGCCACTCGGTCGTTGTCGTTGCATTCGTCTAACCAAATTATACTGCGCGCAAGATTGTACATTGTAGGCGAACGGTCGGCATGGAAGAGGGCGGCGAGACTCAACTCGTCTGTTGTCTGTCGTTTAGGGCGGAGGAATGCCGATCACCAGCAGCAGCGTGCCATACTTGTTTAGCTCGAGCATGAATAGTATAATACGCAGCTCGAGGCGACCGTCCGTCTCCTCGACGTCGTCCCAGCAGGGCGCTGGATTGCTGCAGCAGGTTGGCTCCAGCATGGTAAGACAACAACCCCCCATCTGCCTCAACCTCAATGGACCATCACCACAACCACCAACACTTTCTCCATTACTCCAGCTACCGGGAAAGTCTTTCCACTGATCCTTCGTTACAGTGTAAGGATATTCGCTAGCTTATTAGCCAATGCCTCGTCGATGCTCTCCTTCCTCTTTCTTATTCGCACCCGGTACTTGCGACTCGTGGGTCGCTCGTGTCTCCCTCTTTCCAAAGGAATTGAAGAAAAGGCTTTCGGATGCATTCTGGACGACCCCTCGTTACTTATCCAGACTTGTATCCCAATTGTGTCTCCCATTCCCCCCGATTCTCTTACTTTCCCTACACACGCTCGCTCTCTCTCTCTCTATCTCTCTCCCTCTCTCTCTCTTTCCCTCTCTTCCTCTCTATGTATGTGCGGGTGTGGGTGTGGGTGTGTAAACTGCTTGCTCGCTGAAATTCATTACTCTCCTCGTTTGCTTGCCTGTACCGAGCTTGCCTTTTTCTTCGCAACTTTTTTTTTCATCAGATGCACGTACATGTATATTCTTCGAACGAACCGACAATGCATCGAACGCGGGGATAATACATTCGCAAATAATGAAAGGAACGTTTCCCTCGTCTGGAGCGAACGTATTTTGCGGCAAAAGGGTGGGAATTGATACGTAGCGTCGAATCGGTCCGTGGCTCGTATGCATTTACCGAACTGTATACATATACGTACACCTTGCTGACACGGCAAATGTCAATGAACGTATGATCGTTGTTCATTTGATTTCAGTACCAATTCTTCAACAAACAATTCGACGCTTGAACGGTAAACAGTCGTCGTCGACGATCACGTTTCATCGGGACTGCGAGGAGCTACGGTCTACCGCTCCCGCGGCAAAGAGAAACGAAAGGGCTGAAGAGACAATGCGCGATATACATTTCCTGTCTGCCGCGACGCACGCGCCGATGAAATTTCAAGTTTAAGATTGTTCGACGACCGGATATCTTCAAAGGGATAAGAAGCTTGATTTCCTGTAAGAAAAATGGCCTAATCCGTTTATCGTTACTGTACTACGTAAAGTCGTATTTTTCTCGTGCAGTCGTTTAGCAGGGCAACAATGTACAAACGAACACGGGAGCGTAACGTTCGCGCAGTCACTGTACACTCTACCATGTATATGTATATCAATAGATACATACATACATGTATAGTAGATGGTATAGGATAGGACAAATTGGTCGGCAGATGGAAAGGATTTTGGGCGCTCCTCTCGAAAGCGTGCTAGATCGTCGTCGGAGAGTAGACGCCTCCGGTGATACGATTCGCCGAGGCAAGGCATCCCTATTTCCTCGACTCTACGTCAAGTGCGCAGTGCTTCTCACGCACGCAAATCATATCTAACATCGTGTTTGGTGTTCCGTGTTTCGTGTTTCGTGTTTCGTGTCTCGTGTTTCGTGTTTCGTGGTTCGTGCGTTCGCCTCGCCTGATTAACTCGCACCTACCCTTGTGGCGTTGAGAGTTAGGGAGGTAGGAAGGGGCGGATACTCCTTTCGCGCATTTCGTGCTACGCTCTAATTCTCCTTTCAGCTGCTCCCCCTCTTCCTTGTCGTTATATCGCTTCAAGAATTGCAAACATTCTTGCATATTCCGGGGGAAATTTCCCTATCGAATCGAATTTGCCAAGCGCTGTAATTTCCGCCAGATTTTTTCTCCGTGTAGATCCAGAAAGATTATGTGGAGGCGGCGCGACGCGGCGCGGCGCGGCGTGACGCAAATGATAGCTCGGTTCGAGTGTTGCAGCTGAATGCGCATAGAACGCGATCTTTACGATCGGTAAAGTTGACGGTGATGCAAATATGCGAATACGTTAGATTTCTGATCTGCGTATGCAAGTATACGTATTTACATTTGGTTCGCTCGTTCGAACTATACATACATATCAAGGGACGCTATTTCGGTGGTACTTTCGCTCCTCGACGGACGTCAACTTCGACACCCCATAAAAATGATAACTGTACATTGGCATTGCGGTATCGATGATACATATGCATATACATATATGTACATAGAGTGTAGTACACTGTACTAACAGTAAGTACAGGAATAGTATCTGGGTGAGCAATCGACGCGCAAAGACGGAAAAAGGGCGAGAGAAAAAAGGACGAATGCCGCGGCACTAGGAAACAAAGTGTCCTTATGGCTCGCGTCAAGAAGTACGTATCGTGTACTTTCGATCGTGAACGAGACGCATGGTCTAATCGCGTTGCACGGACAATCTTGGACAATCTTGGACAATCGTGGACAATCGTGGACAATCATGATCGTCGGGTACGATGAATCTAAGCTGGATACGAAAATTCGCGAAAGGTCGGAGAAACGATCCGAAACTTTGCCATCGCGTTACCTGTCTCTTTTGACATGGAATTATTGGATGTCTGGGCTTAGACATCGAACCGTTGTCGAAAAAGCGATTCGCTCGATTTCTTTCTCTTTCGTTTCGTTTCGTTCCGTTTCGTTTCTTGAGAAAGGGATGGTTTTCCAAGTATCGCGATTATCGTACAAACAAAGAATGACAATCATTCGCTCGAAGCTAGGAGACAGAGTTGAGATAGCTTTGAGCGAACAGTAGCTCTTTTGAAATGCGTGCGTGTGTGTGCGCCTGTGCGTATGAGTGCGTGTGCGTGGTTGTAGACAGAGGGTGCGCGCGTGTACCTGCCGAAACCGACCTTGCAAGGTGCGAGTTCTGCGCACGGTAGAGGTTACGATTGTGACCAAAGCTTATTCCTCTATTGTTCTTTTCGTTCGACGACATGGCGAGGTGTTTCTTTCGAGAACAAATCCTCTTACTTGCATTCCTATCCTCTTCTCGCCTCGGTGTTTCGATATTTCGATACTTCGATGTTCACGATCCCGTTATCTTTATTAGTCTTCTCTTTTCCACGCGATGCTCGGTCCGTTTCCTCTCGCCTGCAATATATTCCTTTCCTTTTTCCCCTTACGTTCCTTTACAAATATTGCGCCGCGCGGAGTGAAAAATGGAAATGTTTATATTTTGCCGAAGCAAAGAAAGCAAGGAGGAATGAAAAAAATCTGTCATCGTCGAGTGCAATGAACGGTTGCTTTTTTTATCGTGTCGTCGGTGCCTCTTCATTTTACGATTCGCTCGTATAAAATGACGCGCGCCCAATTTTTTTTTTTTAGCGCAAGCGAGATACGACTGAAGTACTTTTTATCTTTTTCCCACGAACTGCTCGGTTCTTCGATTACCTTCGTATTAACTGTGTACATTTCATGTATTCGTTTCTCAAGATATAAATACTGTAATAAAGAATTATGGTATTCGATGTGATGCAGAAAATGTTCTTCAGCTTGTTCCTCGCATCGAACTGCGGCGCAGCGACAAATATGCATGCTTACATACGTATTTACATGCATGCATGCATTGTATAACAGCGTCGAACGGCCACGCGGCGTCGGTAGGCGCCTGTAGAATGGCAATCGTAAAAGCAGGGGAGAGCGCCAACGCGTGGCCTGCGCTTCGCCAGAGAAGCGTGCCCCGCGCGCATGCTTTTTGTTCGCAAAGGACGGTTTGGTTCCGGCTTACGAACGGGGTGCAGATGCGCGTGGCCGTGCAGCTGTGCAGGAGGAAGGAGCGATTCGCGCGTGATACAACGGGGGCGAGGAAAACGTACGGCCAAGTGGAATCGTATTCCGCAATACACGCGTAAGTAAGCAAGGTGCTCGGAAGAGAATGAAAGTTTCGCTGGGCCCTGCACGCACGACCGCGAGTAGCAGCGGAACGTGTAGGCTATGCCTTTGCGTCGAAGCCAACGAGGAGCAACACTCGGCAAAGATATTCGCCGAGGGGGAGGCGTCCGAGGTGTTGCGTCGTCGCATTCTGGATTGCTGCTCCGTCGAGGTGAGGGCACTCTTCTGTATTTTATCGCCCCGCTGCCCGATTTCCGTCCGCTTGCTCGTGTTTTCGGAATCGAGCAACGTACCGCCTAAACCTTTCGATTTATTTCGCCTTTTTGCTCACGATCGGTTAGCTGGTCGAACACGTCGCGCTACCAAACGCGATTTGCGCCGACTGCCAGAGGAAGTTGGCCGCAACGCACGAGTTTCGGGAGCGGTGCAGACAGTCGGAACGTACCTTACGGCTTCTCTACAGAAGCTGTTACGCGAACCCGAATCAACGTTGCGGCGGCGATGCGGCGGATGGGCCGCGCGAACCGGTAAGTTCCGCTCGACGCACCGTCAACGAGCGTACGTTACGTTTGTGCATGTGTACACACTGCATACATATGTATATACTCAACCGATATCTTCCTTCCTTCCTTCGACTATAGGATCGTAGCGTTGAAACGGCTCAAGATTCCGACCGATGCACGGACTTGACGGTGGACGAGTCGGACAAAGTTCGAGCAGAGGAAAAGGAATTATCAAGTCGCGAAGGGGCAGGAAATCGGGAACGGAGGGAACGCAGGGGAAGCCCAGGATCGTCCAAGAACGTGGGGGTCGCGGGGAAAAAATATCTGTGCGATATGTGCAGCAAAACGTTCGCATCCAAGTCTGGTCTGCGATTTCATTTGAAATTGCATACCGGCGCCAAGCCGCATCTCTGCCGTCACTGCGGCAAGGGATTCGCGATTCTCAGCTACGCGAGGAGGCACGAAACGATTCACTCCGGCGACAAACACCTCGTTTGTCGTGTCTGTAGCGCGACGTTCGCATCTCCGAACGGCCTACGGTATCACGCGAGATCGCACACAGGCGAGGCAAATTATCGTTGCGATGTTTGCGCCAAGTCGTTCCGTCGTCGCAAATACCTCACGGAGCACTACCACACTCACACAGGAGAGAAGCCGTACGTCTGCAAGACGTGCGACTCCTCGTACGGAAGTTCCGGCAGCTTGTACGCTCACGAGAAGAGATGCAGGAACAAGCAATCGATCGCCGAGAGCAACGAGCGCGATCCTGACGGGACACCGGGTATCGAAGATTCGTTCGATTTTCAGCGTCGGAGAAAAACGGGAGCGGGATCGGGGCGGACACGGCTGGGATGAAACGGCCAACGATTTCGTAGGATTCGTTTATTTGTAAGAACGAGGCATCAATTTTGTCCAGAGTTATCGGCCGAACCTAAAATCTAAAGTAGCTATACAACTTGGGGAGAAACGTACCTGCGCGTAGCGCGGCGATTGATCGAGGAATCAATTGCAGAGGTAGAGCTTGGTTCGATGTCGATCTCTTTCAAGTACAACGACAACGCTTGATTAATATTACAATAATATTAATAATAATAATATTAATAATAATAATATTAATAATAATAATAATAAAGGTAATGAAAAATGAGAGGAAAGGAAACTGGAAATGAAATATCTTTGGCATCGAAAGGGAATGGTGAACAGTTCTGTAAGAAGAATTATCACGACGGACAGTTGGTATTTCGACGTATGGACATTTCTGAAGAGGCAATCGACATCCACCGATTGGTGTCGGATCGGTACCACGTTAAGCCCAAGGAATATTTGCCATTTAGATTTGCATGCTGGCATCGACTGAACCACCACCCCCCGTGATAGTTTCTGGCACAGTGGGTCGCGCTGACGTCCATGTCCCGATCCTTGGCGCTGAAAGACATTCCGTTCTGATAGGAGAGAGCATCGGTCGCGTTACCAGAGTACCCGTAAACGCGTAGCCTGTAACCGCTTTTCTCCGAATCAACGGCAAACGATTGGTACTCGGCCCGCCATCGTTCCCCATAAATGTCCAGCATGTCGATTCGCAGTTCGCTGCAATTGTCGCGAGTGAGTCGGTGAAGGAGCTCGTTCCCGATCCAATATTCGCGAACCGGGGAACCAAAACCGAGGGAGTAGTCGTGCCAGGTGCGATCGAAATCCACCGTTCCGTCGAGTCGCCGAGCCACCACGGTCCATTCACCGCGACAGTGAACCAGCAAAGGCCTGGCACCCTCTCCTACCTCCAGCAGCCTGAGTCCGTCGGCGGAGACGTTCGACAACGATCGGCCGAGAGCGCCTTCACGGCAGTCGCCGATCGCGTCGCTCCGAATTAAATGATACCGGTCCTCGAGTTGCTGGAGGCCGGTGAACGCGGTGATCGGTGATTGGGGTGATTGGGGTGATTGGGGCGATTGGGGCGACTGGGACGGTGGAAAAGCGACTGGCAACGAGCTACCGTTTAACCTCTGGAGGAGATCGATCGCCTCCTCTTGTCTGTCGCTTCTCTCCTGGAGCTTCGACGCGCTGACGCTTAGCGCTTGAACGGTGCGACGCAAATTGTTCAGCTCTTCCCTAGTCAACGAGAGCTCGGCAGCTTTTCGTGCCGCGTCCACTCTGAGCTGCGCCACGTCTCGCTTCGTCGACGTGCCGTTCCTCTCGATCGCATCTTCCAGAGATTCCAGCCGCGAATCAACGTTCCTGATCAAAGTTTCCGCGCTCTCGCTAACGTTCGACATCCCTCGAGACAGGGCGAGCCGAGCTTTCTCCAAACTCTTCACCCGCCAGCTCAAGCTCGACCACTCGTGGCTCTCGTGCGCGGCGATTCGCTTCTCCAGCGAGGCTCGATCCTGCGCGGTCAGCGATACTCTGCGCTCCAGATTTTTCACGCGATTTTCCAAATCGAGCCGCCCTTTGTAGACCTCGCTCCGCCTCCAGTATCCGTGCCTCCTCGCGTATCTGCGTCTATCCAATCTGTGTCCCGTGCCGAGCGTACCCTTTCGCCCGCTTTCCTTTCTCTCCGCTGCGCCCGAGGACGACACGGCAACCATGGCCACGTTCGCCTCCAGTTTCTGGCCTCCTTCGACGTCCCCTTCGACGCCTCCCTCCTGTCGAATCGGCCAACTTCCCGCGGGACCCGGAGCGGAGTCGCATCTGAGCGACTTCACCTCGATTTGGACCGAGCTCAACTGCAATTGCGATGGAAAGAATGAACACGCGTCAGCCGAGTGTGAGATTGACAAGTGAACGAACGGCAGGTATTTGTAGAGGAGAACCGAAGCAAAGGGAATGCCGAACAGCTGCGGCGCGGTTAAACGGGCCAGTGGACCGGCTCGCTGGCTAGAACGCGCGATGCGAGGGAGTCGAGCAGCTGTTCGCTTCGAAATTCATCGAATTACGTTTCCGCAGCTGTTCTAGAGAAGAAGAGAGGCGCGTGCAGCCACGGCTAGGAGTATACGAATGCTAGAGCGAGCGGAGGGAGGAGCAGAAACGAAAGAAGGGGTAGAGGGAGCAGTCGAGAAGAAGAGCGGCAGAGAGGAGGAGAAGGGAAGTTGAAATCGAGGCAGATGTGCGATAGAGGAGATACGGGCAGGTGGAGTAGCGAACGAGTAAAATGTCGGTGAAAAGGAAGGAAAAGGAAATACACGAGCGGGGAGAAAGCAACGCGTGTCGGCGATTCGGTAGAGATTTAAAGGGAGGGGGTCGTGGATACCTTACCTGACTGCCAATGTCGGCGCAGGTGCGCGAAAGGAGACTGAAACTTTCTTTCACCGACGCGATATCGAGGCGAATCGTTCCGAGAATAGCGTCGATCTTGGCAATTCTGCCGCCAAGATTTCGAATTCCTCTACCAACCGCGGCCACGTCCCCCTTCAAGAGAGAAAACTCGCTTTTCATTCTGGATCTCTCGGCAAGCTCTTCGCTGGCGTTTCTCGTGCGAAGCACTTGGGCAACTTCTCCCTGAAGTTCGGTAACCGCGCTTCCCAACCACCTTACTCGTAATCGTTCGTTCTTCGCCTCGTTTCCGTTGCCGTTGCCGTTGCCATTGCCGTTGCCGCCTCGAAGAGCGGTCACTTCTTTCCTAGGATGGAACAGAACGGCGCATCGTCGCGGGATACAGTAACAATAGCCACTGCAACCAAGGAGCAAGAAAAAATGCTTTGACGCTTTACCTCAATTGCTTCATCTCGTTCTTAAGGTCGGACAGCTCCGTGTTTTTCTCGATCGTGTGCTTCAAGCTGCCCTCGAGCGCGTTGTAATCTTGCTGCCGGTGATCGAGGAGAGCGTTCACTTGTTCCTGGAGCGACCTTATAGCGTCGGAAACGTTTTCATTCCCCTCCCCGAGTATTTCTTTCCGCGCAACGAACGCAAATAACGTCGCGCCGAACAATATCCAGCTACTGCCAGCCATCGCATTCGGCTGAAACGGCTGAATCGACTGAATCGACTGTTAGCTACTCCACTGTTTCGTTCGCGGTACGTTTCATCCGCAAAATTCACCCGAAAGTGTTTGCTACTTGACCACCGAAAGCTCACTGGCCGAACCATCAGCCGGCCTACCAGTTTTATACATCGTTCTTCCCATAAAAGGTTGGGGGTAGGGCCGGCTCGGAGAGCAGGTGTTTGCACGCCAGCAAGTTACGCTCCGCGATCGTGCATTGTCTCGTGCCTGCAAGCTGCTAGCACTCGCCCTCTGCCTACGCGTCGAACACGCACACGCAGGTAGACGCGCGCGCGTACACGTACCGGCGCGTGCGTATACACCCGTGTATAGCATTCTCGCTATCTGTTGCATATCGGCCACATTTTTCGGCTCATTCCTCGCATCCGCGTCCTTCAAATTCGCCATACCCGTTCCCTCCGTCGACGTTCCTCCGCTTGTCCCCTCGGAACAAATTTCCTCCGGCTAATTCAGTTTGGGGCAAAGCGCAAGAACGGCGGCACGGCAGAGCGGGGGACTAGCTTCGCGCGGGCCGAGAATGCGGCACGCAAGGAGTAAATAAGGAGAAAGAAAATATCCGTTGCATTCGCGTGCGCGTGCGCGTGCACGCGTGAGCGAGCGAAATAATTTATTATTCGAATCGCACCTCGTATATAGTCCACTGACAGAATCTAAAACTTATCAATTCGATTAATCACGGGGATGCGAGCTACGGTTGCTCTACGATGCGCAGGAACTACCGATTTCGTTTCACCGATCCTAGGATCGGCCGTCCACTTTTGCCAACTGCTAACCAGCTCCGGCCGATTGGCGTACTCTACTTGGTAGAGTAGTTGCGCCACCTCTCTACTAGCTACGGCCAACGTCCGAGAAAAATCCGTCGGCACAGGATGATGGCAATTTTCCTAAAACTTTTGTCGTCGTCTCCTATCGTCTTCTCTTATTTTATCTAGGGTAAAATTCTATATACAGAAACGATCAAAATACCTTCTATCGAGGTGCTAATGAACGCGCGACAGACTAAATAAAATGGCACTCTCGATTCCGTAAGGAATCGGCTCGTGTCCGTTCGCATCGTACAGAGGGTCTACAGAGGATAATTTCGATGCGCGCCCTAGCACTCTCGCACAGCCACGCCGACACTGGATGCGTTTCGTATTGAAATCGGCCGCGCGACCACTCGGAAGAATTATGCATCTGGTGCGAGGAAGGCTGGCGAGGGAGACTTAAGTTTGCGCCGATCCGTAGGTGCCTGTCGGTGGACGATACTGCTTCGGAAACGTCAATATCTGCAAACAATTGAACGCATACTTCCGAATTCCGATGTTCTTCCAGGCGTTCTCTCTGCGGCACCCTTCGCTGCAACGAAACAACGCGCTGTTACACCGTCGAACTCTCTCGACTACAGTCTTCCTCGAACGACCGTCCGTCCGCTCAATTTACCTTCGCATACAGTCGACCGCCCTCGCGTACTCGTGTTCAGCCAGATGGTACTCTCCAGTGAGTATGTTGACCTGCTCGAGCGTGATCGACATCCCAGTCCGATCCTTTGCGCTCTTGCAACTGGTAAACCTCAAACCACGCATTCGTCGGCAAATTTGCGACGAAAGTTGCAAGATTTCGACGTTCTTGTTCACCTTGGCCTGCACGCTCGCCTTTAGCTTGGCCATTAGCTCCGCCAACGTTTGCCCGAGCGGCGATGTAGCACCGACTGGAGAGAGAGAGAGAGAGACGCGTACGCGATAAGACGAAAGCAGATTGCTGGAACCGCGAGAAATGTTCCAAGAAACTTACGCCGAGTCGAGGACGCCTCCGTCGGCAAACTGAGTTTCTTGAATCGCAAGTAATATTCGTTCAATCTCTCAAAGTTATCCATGTTGCTCTTCTCCTGCGGTTTCGTGGTCCCCAGGCTCTCCGCCAGGGAGGCCATCTCGTTGATCCCGACGTTGAAGAAGACGGGGGTAACGTTGAAGGATATGGTTTGCCTGGAGGATGGGACCAGCGGCAGCAACGAATAGATAGCGTCTGGGACGGGCAATATCACTGTCAACGCTGCCCGAGACCCAACCACCCTCGGCACTGGCTGCTGGAAAGGGACTTTGCAGTTTCCGTCGAGCCTGGAAAGCGACCCGCGTCACCTCTTTCCCTCTGCCGACCCCCTGCCGACCGCCCATCGACCCTATACAACACACACACACACTTACCTCGCTTGAATACCACACCTCGTCAACGTGAAAGTCACCGTATGCATATCCTCCACCGCTACTGCCATGTCACCCCACATGTCTATCTCGTCCCCGTAATAACTGAGAAGTCCTTCGAACGAGACCAGAGGACCGAGGGTTGTTAGGATCAAGAGAAACATCGGGTCGGGCCTCTGGCACCAAAGCTTCGCCATTAATCCGGTTACCAGGCTGGTCAACTGTGAAATTGTCAAACGTGAAACGTGAAAGTTCTCGAAAGAAAGGAAATAGTAAATAAGGAGTGAGCAACTCACCGCCTGGCTGAAGCACACGTCTCGCCTGTATCGTACGTTGCAGACGCGTTGAGCAATTTTCAAGTCTTCTTGCACCCTGAACACCGAATGCGTCAATCGGGCAGTTTTCAACAGGCCATCCATTGCTTGCCGCAGCTTTTTCATACTTGGTCTGAGCTCGCTCGTCCAATCGACGATAGAGGCGAAATCCAGGCCCTCGGTGAATTTGTTCCTTTGGCCTGAATTGCTTTTAATCACTCTTGTCATCGAGTCGACGGCTTGGCACACTTTCGGTTTGGCGCAAGTAGATACAAGGGTAAGTTAGTTTTTCCATTTTGCGCGATATCCAAATGATTTTTCGGGGATCGATAAAGCGAGCAGCTAGAAAAAAGACAGGAATGGGAAGAATTCTTTCTTACCTTCTTTGGCTTTCGAAAAGGCTGGCATCGTCTTCTCCGATCCTGGAGTAGAGTTTTGTCGGAAGCTCGACCGACTTTCTACGCTTTCGAGCAGCTTACTGGATTCGTCCGTCTTGGCGTCGTTTTTCGGCTGAATGGTCACAACTTGTGCAGCTCTGTTGCGATTGCCGGTCCCGCACCCTTTCAAACTGTGCGATCTGCTTATCGTGCTCTTGTTCCGCAGCCGCACTGCCGGGCTGCTGCACCTTCCGCAGAGAAACTTTACTTTCGATACCAAACACATCACGCTCGCCTCGATGTTCAGTTGCGTCAAATCCCATGGCTCGGGTTCGTCGGTAGGTTTGTAGTAATTCGCGGACGGAGAGTTGCACATATTCTGGGTGTCTAGGAATCGTTTACTCGGGTCTATTTCGCTCTTGATTTCCTGCTCTTTTGCTTCCGTGGCTTCGGCGTCGGCGTCGGCGTCGGCGTCGGCCTCGACTTTGGCGTCGACTTCGGCTTCAACTTCAACTTGAATTTCGGCTTCGTTTTCGATCGGTAACCCTTCATCCGAAATGTTATCAGACTCCTCCAAAATCCCGCACTTTCGAATCGCTTTCGCTTCCGATCCCGATCCCGATCCCGTGCAGTTCGACACCTCCGTGTACTTATCCGTGTCCTCTATCTCGGGGAAAATAACAAAGTTTCCCCCCTCTTTTTCGTCCACCTTTCTGCGATCGTTGGCGGTGACGTGATTCGGTTGAACGTGATCGGCCTTTGGAGAATACAAGGACGAGTAGCCGTTTTTCTCGCTCCCCTTCGTCCAAAGATCCTTTATGCATTCCGGCGTAGTATCGGGCGTCACAAAGTCGTCAAAGTCCGGGCTCTTCAGGTCGAAATTCAGTTGCTGAGTAATTCGTTTGAACGGCGACAACGATTGATTGGTCTTCTTCAAATCCAGGTTGAGGAAATCGTCGGTCGCGGCATCGTGAACCTTGGCTACCTTGTATTCCTCGAGAAACGTTAACGCTTCCTCGACCAAGCCGGGGTCCCAAAGGCTGAGCAAAATTCTGGTCTTGGTGATCATGTCCTCGCAAATCGGCAACATTCCACTGGTCTGTTTGTCCTTTGCTAGCTTGAGCAGAGCTCGCATCGCCTCGACGACGTCCCGTCGGAGTTGCTTGATAGCTTGAATCGCGTCGTGCGCCATCGTTATCTTCGACGTCCCTTGGTACAGCTGAGCGCCGCGGATCGGCGATTCCTTTAAAGCTTGCAGCAGCCTGAAACGTAGCGAGCAATAAGAAGGTAGCGCTCAGGGATCCTACCTATCTCGTTACGCTCGTCACGATCGTTACGCTCGTTACCTTATCAACCCTCCGTTCTTACTCTTGTGCGAGTGCGCGGTGAATGCCCCGACAGTTATAAAATCGTAAAACCCGCACTTGTTCAGGGTATCGTTGTGAACCCACATTCTTTGAAGGTGCAAGTTGACCGGTGCAAACTCCAGTGTTCTATCGTTTCGACGCGACGACCGCTTGAAGTAGCTCCCTACGGTGACGGGAATAGATACCAGTCGTGTAGCGTCGTGTCGTATGACGCGAGGGTGCAGACACGGAGTGCAGGGTGGAAAAAGAGTAGAAAGAGAGTAGAAAAAAGGTAGAAAAACGGGAGTGAAAAAGTGGCAAAGACCGTTCGATCGGCCGATCAGTGCCGGTAAATCTTCCTACCCACCTTTAAATGTCGTCAAGTTCTCCTTAGCTTGCGAGTAGAGGTGCAGCAGATGAAGGTGTCGGTCGAGTAGCTCGATTTGCTTGGTGTGCCAGGGCTCCCGCAGTTCGCCCATACCGGCCACCTCCTGCAGCAGCTCTTTCTCTTCTTGAATCCAAATAGCTCTGCAAAGTCGAAGAGATCAATCGGGAGAAACGGTGGGGGGAAATGTAGGGGTTAATGTATGCGAACTCGGAGAGAAGACCGAGATGCAGCTCGAGACTCACAGTAAATGCTGCGGGAACTGAAAACAGAGTTTACTCTCCGCCATGATTTCGTGCACGCATATATCTCCTCCCAAGCCGGAATGAAACCTGAAAAAGCCGATACACGGTAAGAGAAAGGAAGTGCAGAGGTATACGAGCGATGCGTGGGAACGAATCCAACGTTACCGTACCTATACGTCTGAACGTAAGGATTGGCGAAGAGAAGCTTCAGCTGGCCCTGGTGCGGCAACTTGATCTTCGTTCCCAACCTCGGCGGCAGGGATTGCGATCGTCTGTGCGAGAGTACCTACGGTGAAAGGAAGACGCGACGGAACGGGGTGAAATGGAGGAACCATCGCGGCCGGATGGACGTTTCGTTTACCTGCTGACTCGATCCGGAAGGTGGTTCCTTCGACGGAGTACTCTCTGTGCTGTTCCCTCTGTCCTCGGCCTCCAAGTTCCAGACATTGATCGTGAGAAAACCGACGGTGGTCGTCTTTGCCGATTTTAGCGGTATCCTCAGCCTGAAATGGTTCGAAATGGTTCGAAATGATCCGCTCCTCGGGGAAACGATGAACGGAGCTACGCGTCGGAAGGAGAGGTTGCAAATTACCTAGGTGTGTCTTGGACAGCGTTCAATGTTACGATCGCACAGCCTATCGGTGTCGCTGTTTGGCTGACGCGTTCTCTAACGTCGTACGCGGTCATCCTTACTTTTGTGTCGGCGGTCAAGCCGTCGCTGGCTCTGAAGCTGACGGTCGTTAGGAAGCCCGGATTGCTGCTTCGCTGTGGATATCAGAGATCGAGGAGCGATAATCGAGAATCGACGCGAGAGTCAACGGAAAAGTTGACAGGGCGGTGTGCTTACCTCCACTACCTCGGTTCGCGCGTACTTGATCCACGTCTTGGAACCCTTCACTTGCACGTCTACCTCCAGAATCGGATTGGGCGGGCGGCCATGGCCGTCGCAAAGGAGATTATCGCATGCCAACGATATCTCGCACATTGGTATCTCGGCAGGATCTGAAGCAAATGGATGAAGGAATCGATCGTTGTCGGTCCACGGGAGAGAGCCTCTAGTCCCAGGCTAGATTGGGAAGGAGGAGAAGGATCGAACAACCTGTCGATGTGCCCCGCTGCAGTCGCAGCATTTGGATGTCCGTGTCGTGCTTGTGTCCGCTGAACGCTTCTATTCGTTGCTGCAGCGCCAGCAACTGGCTTCGCATGCATTCGTAACTGGCCAGCTGAAGAGCCTGCAACCAGCTGTCCCTCTCTTCGCCAGAGTTTGCACCCAACGCTTGGAATAAACCTCCTTCGAAAACTGTAACAACGCGATAACGCGGTTTCTACCTTATTCTTCCACCCATCCACTCATCCACCCTTCTACACCGATTCGCATTAAACTCTTACCTATGCTGAAACCATACGGAATCTGGTTCGTGGGTTGTTCGACGCGTACGAAACATTGCTCGAGTATTATCACTCCCAAAGGCTCCGACCACTGCTCCCGCGATTTGAAGTAAAATAACAGGTTCCCCCGCAATCTGCACCATCTCTCCAAACTAACTATCCAACAGAGAAGAAGGACGAGCATGTGTTATTTTCGTTCGCACATGTACGACCATCGAGGTGTAGCGAATTGTCGGGCATTTTTCACCGTGGAATGCGTGCAACGAAATACAAATCATGAATCGTGAAAGGGGAGGTTCCTTTCCCCTCGAGGAGCAGGCTGTAACGCGCGCGTATGGCATGCACGAGACGAAGCCAAGGAGTTTGGATCGTGCGGAAAGTGACGAAGAGTGAGAAATAGGGCAAGCTTTTTCGAAAAGTGAAATCGTTGATGCTTCTCTGCTGATCGATTTCGTACCGCTGTGTTGCTGCTAAAGTACGCGTATGTGTACGTATACCGTGCACACGTGCAAACGAGCGGTCGAAAACCTGGCAGGTAGTCCGGATCCGGGCAACGCATGCAAGATACGCCACTTATCGTTAGGCTTCGGGAGATATCACGTTTGTACAGCGATCTGTGAAAAGCATCTACGTACCACTCGTACAGCTACGTACATATGTGTCATTAATGTTGAAAAAGTGTCGCTCCAGAGTGGAGGTTGCCCTCGAACCCCTCCGCTCCTTTCTACTTTCGACGCATTTGTGAATGTGCATCACCTAGTCGATAAGCAAAAGCGCGGTCGACTGGGAGTTTGGGTGGATTTGGAAACCAAGGGGAGCTGGCGACAGAAGAATCGGGTTTGACAGACGCGAAACGTTTGACGGATGGCCCAAGCATCTCCGATCAGACGCGCGCAAGTTACACGACCCTTCTACGGTTTGCCCGCAGTCGCGATAAGCATGTTAGTCGCCGCAGATCGAGTTCAAAGTTAAAACAGCGAAAGAGACAGTTTAGAAATGAAAAGAAAAGAACAAAAATCGAATATACCTTTACTCGTACTGGCTGTAACGCAACTGAGGTCTCGCAGTGTCTTATGCGTTTTTCCCATTTGACATTTGCTGTCAGATTTTTTACCTGTACCTGCAAATTATACGTAGCTACAAGTACTTTTTAATGAATCCCGAGAACTGTTCGCAATAGGGAATGACATTTTCGTATTTTCGCTTACTATTAGTTGCCTATTCATTGCTAGCGGTTGTCTCGCGCGCGATGGGGCGCTACGAAACGGGAAAGGACGGCTGAGGACCAGAGAGGACGGGAGACAGATTTACGCGTTACGCGAGTTACGATTACGATCGACCAGAATCACCTATCCATCTTTTCTCCTCCCATATTAAGGTTCGTATCGCGTCGCTCGCTTTTAATCGCTTCGCTTGCTTCCTGCTCAATCGTTCGAGCCATTGTCGGCCATCGATACTCCACCTATAGGATTTCCCCAACGTCCAACATTCGATGGAGCTGTATCAAGGAGCGACTAATCACCCCCAACCACAGGCGCAAATCTAAGGAAAGACCGGTACTGATCGTAAAGCATTCGCAATCTGTGGCTAGCTCGATCCCTCCGATCGCACCGTCTGACAATCGAACCGATCAAGCCGGTCGTAAAGAAAGAAAGGTGACGCGCTCGGCGATTCTATACAGTCGAAAATATTAACTGCGACGAGTCCAGGCTGTTAGATAAATTGCCAAATACATACAGTATATACGTATATACAAAGTGTATCGTACCTAGCGACATCCCGAATCGGCAATGCAATTATTGATAATAATCCGCTTGGCTGGTTAACGTATCCTACGACCAGAAATCTATTATACCGGATTGAAGCGCAAAATCCATCGATAAGCTCAGGTGTGCGTGCGTACGTGCCTCCGTGCGTGCGTGCGTGCGTGCGTGCGTGCGTGCGTGCATGAGTGCGTGCGTGCACCAATATGTATCGATACGTGGAGTTATCAATTATTGTACGCTTACGATTAGACGAAACAGGACATCCAACCACGCTAATCTTGATGCTCGATTCAGAATGTTTCGTAGCTACGACACACCCTATACACGTGAAACGTTTAGACAAGAACTTGACAAATTCTTCTTATTCGACGGAAACAAGTTCTACATTCGCCTGGCATTCGTGAATTTCCAAGAGGACGTTGACGATCGCCGCGCGAGTTCGTCGATATTCGTAAATATCGGGTTAGATTTTACGAATGTCTGATCGACGGAAACGTGCACGATGAAAACAGACGACGACGACGACGACGAGGACGACGACGATAAAGATGACGACAAGGACAACGACGACGATGACGACGACGACGACGACGACGACGACGACGGCGACAACGACGACGACGACGACGATGACGACGACAGCAGCGATGACGACAAGGCAGTGATCGGTCGATTCGATCGATGAACGATTGAACGTGGACGAGCGTCTCGTGTTGTTATACGAGCATCGCGCGAATCACGAGTTTAATCGTTGTAACAATTATGCATCATGCACTAGTCGTACTTTTTGGAACACGGATGATGGGCTGGCTCTACATTAAATAGAAGACGAAGAATTTGCGCATCACGTGAATTTATTTTCAAGGATCAAACATGTACAGTTTAGATTAGGAAGAAACATGCGTCGACCGGAACCGGAAAAATACATGTACAATTAACCGATGAAATAATAGTCTATCGATCGCGTGAGTATTTGTCAATAATTGAATCACTCACTCTCTGTTCTGCGAAAGAAGCCTTCTTGTCGCTCGCGTACGTACAATATACCCTCTTTCTCGAACTTCTGTGACGGCTGCGTGGCCAGTGTCAACAATTCTTGCTTGTTGAATCGCATCTCGAAAGATAACGCACAACGGTTACACCCACGCTGCCCACGATCACGTACTGTTTTTTCTCCTTATCTGTCAAGAAATAGGTGGTTAGTGGCACGTGCGTTGCATCTTTCCCCATTGCGTCATGCTGTTCAATAAACTTACAAACGAAACGGAACGAAAGGGAACGGAGCGGAACGGAACGGAACGGAACGGAACGAAACGGAACATAAAGATTAAAAACGATCCGAACGATCACTTTTTATTGTTTCGCGATACAGGAATAGCTGCCACCTTCGCTCGAATAAAATCTCAAACCTATTCCTTTTTCTGCTCCTACGGTGTTTGCACACCTCCACTATCGTGCAATCACTACCACGCTCGATCCTTAAGCTTTCTTATATGTTGGATCCGTTCCGTACCGTTATTTTACCTGTGATACGCGTATCGTACAGAAGAAACGAGTAAGTAGAAAATCTTGACGCGATGGCACGAAGATGCTGACGTCTGGGAGGAGATACTACCAAAGAAGAAAACGCGGAGAAAAGTGTGTCTAGTGGTGCGATATCTTGGACCAGGCAGCCAACGATGTTCCTCACGGATGCTATCTCTCAATCCCTCTTTTCTCCTTTTTCCCCCATTCACGCTCGATAATAGGTTGCCTGGTCGGACGTATTCCGCGCTTCTGGACCCGACAGTTGTCGATACACCCAATGTTCACCCAATCGAGTTTAAGATACATTTCGCGTTGCAACGGCGATATACCCGCGGACATGAAAATAAAAGTACATGCTGGCAGATACAAGTGCATGCGGAGACTGCACCTAGACAGCAGAGGCTTTCAGAATGAATGGAGACTTGGAACGAACGCGACAGAAACGCGTACCGTATTTCGCATCGCGCGACGAACAGTTCCCGTTGTCAAAGTGCCGAGGCCGAGACAGACGGTAGCGTACATTACTATCACTTTGTGCCGCAATCTCGTAGTCTCCTAGTCTTGTAGCGTACTTGTTTCATCTCGCCATCTTTCGAACGCGTCCGGAAGTTCCCGATTAACCGCGAATACATCCGAGCGTTCCCGAGAGACTGGATGCCTAGAGCCTGGGGAGTCGATGCACTCCATGCTCAAGCGTGTATAGTTCGCAGATTGTACATAGACGTATATACATACATACATGTACATTGCGATTATCGACACGAGTTTGTCGCTACCATTGCTGACTCGTCTACTATAGTCTACTTTCTGGCGTATCTATGTATATTAGATATTGACCAATGAAAATTTCTTTGCTCTAACGAGTTTTATAACAGCTTCACGCAACATAGGTAATTCTCGAGTCGCGCAACGTGCTTTCTACATAGTGTTAGATTCGATGAACGGACATGTTCGCAAACTGGTGGTATCTATTTAATTAACAGTTTAACAGAGTTCCAGATTCGAAGGAAATACACGGACCGCAATCGGGTATGCGTACTTAACGGTACTATCGATATATCGTTATGTGTCAATAAAATATCGATATGATATCGATAATCGATAGTCACACCTCTCTGTGTTTATACATACGTGCATCCTACGAACGATAGGATTATGGAATCCTTTTTGTCCGCATCGAAATCAGCCCTGGTAAATTGATATTTTCAGTGAAATATTCTTCTGCGTTGCCACTATAGTCTTGCGAGCAATTGTACGTGTACACGTTGCTGCAGTTTCGAACATTCGAAAGGCCGTATGTACCCTAACCTACGCGAAGCCACTATTTGTACATCCGTCCTAGCTGATGTTTATCGCAGAGTGTATCTTACATACATAGATGCATGTGTGAGAATGAATAAGGAAGCAAAGCGAATCACGGGAGCACAGTTTAAACGGAAGTGTTTGTCTGATTACTTCGGTAAAATTAACCTATGAAAGTCACTGCGTGAATGTATGTATCTTACATGTACGTGCATGCATGCCTCGTAGAACAGTAATAAGAGGCGAATGAAGTATATTAATTCTCGTAGCGATTCTTACGTTTCCAGTACGCTTGTTCTTGAAACTTTGAACAGTCGCGTAAGTAGATCGTATAAAAAATACTCCGCAGCCTCCATTGACTGCATCGTTTCAAGCTCAAGAACAAACTGACGCGTCATGACGTCGCCGCGTCGCGTCGTGCGTCGCGCATCGCGCACCTCAGGATATAGGAGACGCGCGCATAATTCCAAAA
Organism: Nomada fucata; assembly: GCA_948146005.1. Taxonomy (NCBI): domain Eukaryota; kingdom Metazoa; phylum Arthropoda; class Insecta; order Hymenoptera; family Apidae; genus Nomada; species Nomada fucata. The sequence goes on along the minus strand of OX411278.1, from coordinate 29,857,879 downwards.
GATAATTTTAAGCGAAGCGAAATCTTGCCGAACGAGAATGTGTATACGATCGTTGTTTTTTCCTATTATTATAGACAAAGCTATCCTCGTACAAAAGAGTCCGTGTCGTTTTGGGAAATGAAACTTGCGACTTGGACTCCGCTGTGTCAGCCTTGATTCAAGCCTTTTGCGAATATTTGGACGAGGTCGAAGGCAATGGGGCAGATCTGGCGGTAATACCGTTGATGAACGTGCCGGAAAAGGAATATCGGCTGAAGACGGAAGTCGTATTCTTCTTAAAATCGCACAACATACATTCCGATTTGTTGACGTTTCGGTGAGCTGGCGATACGGACGTGAAGATTGAAGTACATATGATCGAAATACGATGGCGTCTGTTCTGTTTGCAGGGATCAGATAGATCTGAGCGGTTTGAAGGAAAATGAGGGAAGCAAACTGGAAGTGGTACTTGTTGTTATCGTTATCATTATTATTATTATTATTATTATTATTATTATTGTTATTATTATTATTTATTATACGGACAATATATGAAAGGTACTCGTCGATCATCACAGCCTGGCGGACGAGGATGCGTTTCTCGCGGATTCGGTGAGGAAAATAATTGACCACAGGCCACGCGACGCACGCTGGCCTTGGCCTGGCAGGGAGGTGCATCTGGAGAGCGTTGGCAGCTGCGCAACGTTAGTGGCGCGAAATTTGTTCGAAAAGCATCCAGCAGCAATGGATCGTCGGTTATCGAGTCTTTTGCGAGGCAAGCTTTGATGCGTCGAGGTGTCGAGGGTCGAGGTGTCGAGCTATAGCTTGAATTGATTGGTAATCGGTGATTACTCTAGGCATAAATTTAAGCGAGCTATAGCGCGGCGTTCCACGGTTTGCCAGGTCCGATCTTGATCGATACGCACAATTTGTCGGAGGAGGTTAATCGTGCCACCCCTGCCGACGTTTGCATGGTGGAGGCCCTCGAAAGTTTTGGACAACTGGACCCCGATAGGAGTAAAGTGTTGAGCGAAATCGTACAAGCGAAAGCTGACATCAGCGAGTTGACCGGCGATGATCTATTGATCAGAGATCTGAAAGTCGCCAGCGGGGTGCCGATTGTCGGGCTGCCCATATTAGTGAAGGTAACCTGAAGGAATTGTTGTATCTTCGCTGGAATAGTTTGTCACGTTGCTGCGCGCCAGCCGAATCTATTCAAGAGTGTTTCAGAACTTTCTCGAGCTGCCGGATGCTTTGAATAGTCTCGATAGTTTCGCCAAGTCTAGAAGAACTGCGGTCGTTGTTCTGATGGGAATGGATCTTAAATCGCAAAAGATGTCCCGAGATATTGGGATCTTTTCGCTGGCTGCCGACCGGCTGAAGGAGCGGGTTCGCACGCGTCGTTTCCTTATTCTGCCCCGTAAATCGCAGGTACGATAAATTTGTATCGTTTGTATCCCCAACAGATAACGGAAGCTCTAACAACATCCACGAGTCCAAAACTCGACCTGAGCCAGCTTACAGAAATTTGCAAGGAGAGTGCCAGTTTCGACTTGGTCGTTTACGCGCAGGGAAATGTACGTGCCACCAGGAAACACATTCTGCCGATCATTCGAGAATCAATTGCGACGGGATGCCGGTGCTGAGGCACATGCGTGTCTGCCCGGATCGGCTGAATTTCTCTGGGAAGGGTGTACAAGCTGTATCAAATTGTTGACATTTCGGCCTTTTTTTCGGCCGCAATAAAAGTTAAACCATTCCGCAGCTAATTTACTATACAGTTGCTAGTTAATAGTTAATAGCTACCAGTTACTAGTTAATAATTAATAGTTTACAGTTAGTAGTTTGCTGCCGTTACGACGATCCAAGAATAATATTCCCCTAGCATTGTCCAGTCCGCCCCACTCTTCTTCTCCCGCCTATCTTTGAGCAAGCCCACCACGGCCGCACGGGCCGAATCGTGGATGCTGGGTAAGAGCTTTACCCCAGGGCCGAGTTCGCATCGAGCAACCTTCTGGCGAGGTCCGCGAGGCGACCTACAGAAACGAATGTGCGTACCTGTGCACTGTCGAGAGGCGAGAGAAAGAATCGCGCGGAAAACGTGAAAACGCTCGTAACGTGATACCTGGAGAAATATCGAATCGCGAGATTATTTGCTGCATCGTGTTTCGATTTGCTCGCTAAACATGAGATGGTGACGTACGTCGAACTTGGAGAGGTACGATTTTCCAAGAATTTCCAAGCTTCTGTCTGCAGTAAACGGTCGAACCGAAGGAGAGCTGCGCGACGTGGAGTCAGTGTCTCGGTAACGAAGGTACGATGAAAATATTCGATCGACTACGAATTCCATGGGCGCAAGTTTCGCGTGAAATGTCCGGCAGAGTTATTCAACAGGGGTGTGGAGAAAATGCGGTTTTGCAAGTTAGATGCGCGTCGACTCAGGACCTCCCATTTATATCAGAGTTGCGACAATTATCGACAATTAATTCTCTTTTCGTCTCTTTCGCTCCTCTTTCGACACCCCCATACCCGTCACCGTCCCCCGCTTTCTCTCATTCTCCCTGTCTCTCTGTCTATGTCTGCCGAATAAATCTTTTAGGTGGCGTATACGCATCGCTTCGCAATGTACTGTAAAAGGAACGATCGAGAAGGGTCGAGGAAGGAACGAATTGAGACACTATTTAATAGCTCGAAGAAAATAATATATCGGAGATAAACGGCGTTCGAGACAGCGTGCGCGTTGGTCGATAAAAAGTGACAGCTCGAGATCGTCGCGAAAAGTAATAGAGTTGTCGCGTACAGCTGTTGCAAATTTCGAACGAACGGTTGATACGTATGTATGTACTGTATGTACGGCGAGCCGAGAATGGTGCGCTCTTCCTTGATACAACATGCTCGTATTGATCGTGCTTTACTTGTTGCGCACGTACAGCTATCCTCGTTCACATGCGCATTCTCTCGTTCTTTTTGTCTGCGTTTCACGCCATCGGCGAATTTAATTAGAACGCGACCCGCGACCTGGGAACTGGAATTTGGAAGCATATGCACGCTTGCCGAGTTTCTCAACGCTATCGTATCTCGATCCTCGATTCTTCGCCCATCTTCCTTGGGCCTGATATTTATTCTTGCCCTCGCTCGTTTCACCCTATTCTTAGGCTCGTTGATGACCATGCCTGGAGAATAGGCTAGCCCTATCAGACTGAAACGAAATTTAGCACGCACCGATGCGTCTCGGATCGGCGCGACGTTGACAGAGAGGTGATCGAACGAACGATTGGAAGAGTTGGCTAAAGTTTCAGGTGCCGAACGATGAAACCAGACGGACTAGGTCTATCATGAATTGCAAAGAATTCGAGGCCAGTTCGAAGACCGCGTACCATCGAGATGCGCTGCACGCTAACGGTCGTCTCTTTGGGAGTCCTCCTGGCTACGGCTTCACCCGCGGAGGATTCGACGGGAAACGTTTTTGGTGAGAGTGAGAATAGCATGGATTGGTTGAAAAATATGCGAACGGCCGGTTTCAAGCGTATCCTGTTTTCAGGACGATGCATCCTTCCGCTCGGTATGGAGGAGGGAAAGATTCCGGATGACGCGATCACCGCTTCCTCTAGCTACGAAACGAAGTCGGTGGGCCCACAAAACGCGAGGTAAGTATTTACGTGTGCGTTTTTCCGAACGATCGTCTTGGTTATCGGCAGCCGTGAATCGCAACACCGTCTCGCGACCTCAACTTCTTCCACCTTCCATTCTTTCTTCTCGTCCCAGCAAAGCAATGAATAACGGGGATGCTCGTTTGGGTTTCGCGCGAAACGAGCGAAGCAAGATAGGGTGAATGAAAGGGAAAGAGTGCGCAGAGAGTGTGTTGTGGGGGGAGAAACTAATAATAAGGGAGAACTACCAACGATCGCATCCGTTTTCGAGCATATTCGCAGGATACGACAAGAAAAGAACGGTGGCGCTTGGTGTCCAAAGGCGCAAATAAGTAGCGCGATACGAGAGTATCTGGAAGTTGATCTAACGAGAAACCATTTGATCGCTTGGACCGAAACTCAAGGGCGGTATGGGAACGGTCAGGGTCAGGAGTACGCGGAGACCTTCTTTCTGGAGTACTGGCGCGGGGCAACATGGCATCAGTACAAAACGTTGACGGGCGAGAGGGTTCGTGTGCTACATAAATCGTCCGGAGATGGTCCGGAAATCGTCTGGCTTGCTTCGAATCGATCATCGAAGAACATCGTTTCGAGAGCAAGGCGGGATGGGGACGGCGGGACGGATCGATCGAGAGTAACTGGTTTCAGGTGCTACGGGGAAACAGCAACACTTACTTGGTGGAAAAGCAGAAGCTAGACTTGCCGTTTGTCGCGAGCAGAGTGCGATTCGTGCCTTACAGCCAGCATCCCCGAACGGTCTGCATGCGCGTAGAAATCTACGGATGCATCTGGGAACGTGAGTATCGCGGATTGTAAGTACGCGTTGGCCGATCGCCGCCGCTGTCACGCGGTCCACGCATCTCCGCAGAATACGTCGCGAGCTACAGCGCGCCGAAGGCGTCGAATCCCGGGCCAGGAGGGTGCGACGTCCGAGATTCGTCGTACGACGGCCTCGAGATCGATTCGCTACTGGCGAACGGCTTGGGTCAATTGACGGATGGGATATTGGGGGATCTTTCCGAAATGCAGAGGCCCGGGACCGACACGAACTGGGTGGGCTGGTCGGAACGCGCTACCGTCGAGCTGCTCTTCTACTTTCAAGAGCTGCGACAATTCGAGAACTGTACTCTTCACGTTGCTCGTATACCGGACCTGGAAGTCGAGGTGCGTTCTTTTTCCCTTTGGCTCTTTGGCTCTTTGGCCCTTTGGCCATTTGCCCCTTGACGAGCACGAGACGTTCGTTTCAGATGTTCTCGGCGCTGCGAATCTCATTTTCCGTCGACGGAGAGAATTACGAAATGGAAACGGAGAATGCGGAGATGTCCGTCGATGCCAGCTCGTCGATGCCCGAAACAGTTTCGACGTCGGTTCCTTTGCGATCGAAGATCGGTCGCATGATCAAAATGGAGCTGAGTCTCGCTGGGAAATGGTTGCTGCTCAGCGAAGTGACATTCAACACGGGTAAGCGGGTAACGTTTGGAACGGGCTACAGCCAACGAATCTTCACATTTGCGTGCGATTGCAGATAGCAGAAATCGACCGTCCGACTCCTACTCGTCGATGGATCGAAATCTCCGAGTGGAACGAAATCGAAGCGACGGCCGTGCAAAGACGAACAACTCTCCTAGCTCGATATCGACGTACGCGAGCAACGAGACGGGCATCTACCAAGTAGGAGAGGACAGCTCGACGCCGGACGCTTTTCCCGTTGGTAGCTCGCAAACGTACATTGGCCTCGTTAGCGGCCTCCTGACGGTTGTCGCTCTCCTCTTAACCGGCACAGCTTTCTTCGTGAAACAAAGGGGTCGTAACAAAGTGGCTCTGCTGCAAAAGCATACGGCGGCGCTTCTCTGCGACTCGTCCACCAACGGCATCGGAGTCGCTGCGAAAGACCGCAAACTTTCGACCTCGATCGCTAATGGATTGTCGCTGATTCGCAAGCCTATCGTGATCGCTTCCACCGATAGTTTGCCCGATCGAACCATCGATCGAACCATCGGTCGAACTTTCGCCCAGATGAGTTACCAATCGGTCGATCTATCGGCCGACCATCGTCGCCGTTCCAGTCTGTACGAGACAACGTACAACCTGTTCACCGAGAAGGCTCTCGCGCTCGGCGAAACGAACGCGTACGCTCGTTCAACCGAATCGTGCTCCGGTGAGATACGATCCGAATCGCGGTGCGTTCACAAATTTCCATTTCTCGCGTGCGGTACGCGCTCCACGGATTTCAAATGCAACTCGAGCTTCGCGGCGAACGGAACCGCGACACCAGCCGCGATAAAACCGGCATCGGCGACGACAACTTGCGCGTCCAAGAAAACGCTGCACCTGCAATCGAGAAATGTCGATCGAAGGATCCACGGGGAATACTATGCAGCGACGGATATTTTGACGGTAATATTAATAAGAAGAATGGTAATACCAGAGACGGATCCTCGTCGTCGCTGGTGAAAATCATGTCGAAAGAAAGGAATGTTTGTAGATAAAGAAGCGGGAGCCGCCGTTGACCTTCAGTCCGTTCACGCCGCTTCGTATCTGCGAAAAGGCTACGCATTTGCCGCGCGCCATCGTCGAGCCGCACGTGGCCAACATTCCGCGGGTCTCGAGGCACAGATTGAGAATTTTGGACAAGCTAGGGGAAGGAAATTTCGGATTGGTAAGGAAAAAACGTCGCATATATGTACTCGAGGAAAATGTTGACGCGAATGCAGGGACGTCGAGCAACGTAACTAAGGTGAAATCGAATCGAACGCGAATAGGTTCACTTATGCGAAGCTAAGGGAATCACGAATCCGGAGGTAGGGACGATAGAAAACGGACAAACCGTAATCGTTAGATCACTTTGGCGAGGCGTTGTGAAGGCGATAAGGTACGGTACAGTCTCTTATTAGTTTTATTCGCTGCATGCGGTATCCCGCCTCGTAGATACGGAACGGTTATTTATATTCGACTGGCGCATGGCGTATCGCGTATCGATCTGCTTGTCACAGACTGGATTTCGCGAGAGACATGCAATTTTTGGCGACGCTTGAAAATCCGAACGTAGCAAAGATGATGGCTTTGGTGGAAGAAGAGCCGGTCGGAGCTGTCTTCGAGTACAGCCAATTTGGGGATCTCCCTACCTTCCTAGACAGCTACCGTTTCTGCGACGGTAACGATCACGTCAGGTAAAGGAACGCTTTGCACCACCTCTCCTCCCAGTTGCCGTCTCGAATTTTCTTCTCGTTTCCAGCGGACGCGCAAGCCCTATCAACTTTCTCGTCCAAATTGCATCTGCCATGAAGTACTTGGAATCTATGAATGTCGCGCACTGCGATCTGGCAGCGAGGTAAGCGTCTGCGAATGCGTTCGCGACGGCCGAAAAGGATCTAACGATGCAACGGTGCACGATATTTCAGGAATTGCATCGTCGGACAAAAGCTGACGATAAAGGTGTCGGATCACGCCGTCTACTGTAACAAATACGATCGCCACTATTTCATCGACGGATCTAACGTGAAACTGCCGCTTCGATGGATGGCGTGGGAGGCCGTATTAATGGTAATTCTCCGCCTCTGCCCTTTCTACTCTTTCTCGCTCCCATTTTTAAGCGCCCGGCCTGTCTGCATCCTCCGTTTCTTTGTCTACTATCAGGGTAAACGTAGCTGCCAGGCAGACGTTTGGTCGTTCGCCGTCACTGCTTGGGAAATTTTCACGAACTGCGTCGAGATGCCGTATTCGGATTTATCCTCGGCAGAACTGTGCGCCAACTTTGCCCACTGGTACCGAAGCGAGGCGTGCTTGGGAAATAAGCAGAAAGACGATAGCAACGATACCGACGAAGGGAATCAGCCACGAGTTCCTCCACAGCCGGATCGTTGTTCCGACGATTTGTACCTCCTGATGAAGCAATGTTGGAGCAAACGCTGCGAAGACAGACCCAGCTTCGAGGATATTCACCGCTACCTCGAAAGATTGCCACTCGATTGAACGTTCGAGATACCCGTGATCGAGTACGGATAGCACGGACCAAGTCGGTTACAATCAGCTAAGAAGCATCCTGTACGAAACTTTCCTATCGCTCTCTCGCTTTTCTATCCCACTTCGTTTAGCCGGTGTCTTCCCTTTCAATTCCCCCCTCTCCTTGGAACCCCTTTCAGGATGCTCTAGCCATTAACTTTTAATGCTCAATTAGATTATATACTTGAATCGACTTTTCTGTCTAAGTATAGAGGCGCACGATACATACATACATATACGTATCGTATATAGATAGATACATATATGTATACATATAATGAGTCCAGAATTGTAGTAAAGAAGTGGCGGAGAGGAAACACGCGGTTTCGAAACCCCAAAACACAAACTAAAAAGATTAACCGCTTCGCCAAGCCGAACAGGGTAGTATATGTACGTACATACGATGCCAATTTGAAATAGATGGTGGAGGCAGTGGACTGGATAGGATCGGTAGAACTTTTGTCCGTGTCGATAGGTCGTAAAAGAAAGGAAGTATCGAGAGAGTATCCAGGCAGCTGAAAAATTTGAATGCCAGCGTATCGGTATGATTATGCAAATGTTAAACGGCGGTTTAACTTTTTATTTATACCTTCTTTCGCATAGAATTTTCTTGAAAATGCTGTTGAGATTCTCGTCTGTTCGCTTGGGATCCTACAATTGCGAATCGCACACCGCTCTGCCGATTGGCGACGTCAATCGCCAATTCCGATTCCACAATTTTACTATATTTCTGGACTCACTGGTGTGTATATATATTATATATATATAGATATACATATACATATGCATACATACCACACGCACGTACTATCGACTATATTATGCGTGGCCGCGTGTCGCAACAGACGTTTAACGAAAGATTTTATTCTTGTCCCGTATTTGGCTAATCGACGATCGGTCGTAGAATTTTCCTTCCTACGTGAGTTCCGAAAACAAAGTAACTACATACATACGTACGTACATACATACTATAGACGTCGCGTCCAATCGAATGTCCGATACATACAACTCGTTTCAACGTGTCATAGCGACGTTACAGGCCCTACGCATCTAAGAAAATGTGCAAATAACGATAGACAGCTATTGTAATACTCGCTGGAATATTAGGATATCGGAGAAGCGCGTGAAACTTTGCCCAGCCAGTCCGCTATTGTTCGTTCAATTGAAATGTCGGTCTTTGCACTACATTCTCATTGTCGGACTAATTGTAAGCGACGGCTGCAGATCAATGTGTAGAAACCGCGAGCGAAACGGGACAATCAATTTTCCGAGAACTGCTTGGCAAATCATGCGACGAGTATGCAAGCTACATTTTTTAAGTGTACAATTACGTATTAACGATCGAGATTTGCAAGAGAAATGACACATATCTCGGTAAAAATTATATTCTTCATATTTCCAACGTTACGGTGAATAAAAATTGTTACACGCTATCGAACGAGTCCTACTCCGATTGCCCGGCGCGTGGACAAATTTCCATTGGCACCAGAGGAACTATATTTGCTTCTCGATGAAAATCGACCAGAGGCTGCTCCCACCGTTCCTCGAAGTAGATACCCAAGAGGAATTTCGCTCGAATACCGGTGCCGATGGCCCACGGCAAATGATGATCGAGATACAATCGGCGTTGTCTGCAAGGTAAAATAGACATTTGCTACGAAAGAAGAGGCGTGCTGTTTTTACCTTGGTCGCAAGCGATACGCCCCGAATATCGCCCCGCTCAAGCACATCGGCAATTGTAATTGCAGCGCTTCTATCCACTTGACGGATACTTCTCCGAGCATCGTGGTCGGCATTAAAAGTACAGCGTGAAATATATCGTGGATCTCTCTGTATCGTTGCATTACGTACGCCAGCTCGGGGTCTTGGACGAATCTGACCAAAGGTCTAGAGTCGGGCGAGACGTTCTGCAACAGACGTTCCGGATATCGCGGTCGTTCCGAACTGCGTCACGATCGACCAACGCGTTACTGTCCTTACGTTTACGTCCAAGAAATCGCGATAGATCCTGCCAAGGGTTCCTTCCGGTAAGCGTTTCAGCGCGGACAGATCGATCGTCGACGAGGATACGCGTGGCTTCTCGGCGAGGATTCGACATCCCTCCGGGGTAGCGAGCATTCGCCGATGGCAGTAGGAGAGAGCCTCCGCGCCGGTCGTTTCTCCCAAACACGCGATCATGTCGCCGCGGAAAGGATTCGCGAATGATATCGCGGCCGCGCCAGCCGTCAATATCGCGTGCTGCAACGCCGATAGGGCTACGCGTTGTTTGGCGTAATCCTTGCTGAACGATGTCGGCGCACTCTCCGAAAACCTTCGAATCGGCCAGCCTGAAACTGTCCGAGGACAATAACGATCGATCCTTTACATCCTTCGCAAATTACATTTATTGCGCTAAAATATCTATGTACACGTCCGTTGCTGGCGACATTGCACCCTTCAATGGTAGACTCCTATCTATGTACATATGCGTGTAATACGTATGTACAACTTGCTTTCATGCGTGTCCAGCTATCACGTGCAGACACGCCATGGCACGATCACAATCCGTATCTATCTTCTATCCGATCGCGATAGTTATCCTTTGGTATAGTACTTTATCACTATTACGCTATACCACCCTCTCCCCCTCCACCGCCATTCGCCAACGTTCTCCGAAAGTCCAGGCAAGCGCCCGGGCGAATTGCAGGCGACGCGACGCGACGCGACGCGACGATGCAACTAGCCTTAGGATGTACAGAGAAGTAGAAGGAACGCAGAGCAAACGGAAGACAGATAGGACGGAGGCAGAGGAGAATGTCTTTAGCTCTTTACGCTTATCATACAGCTTGCACTTTGGCCATTTGGTTGTCGGAAAGCGGGGAATACTTTGGCTCGGTCGCGTCCTTCCGACGAAAGGTAACCCACGTGTAAACCAAACTGCCCACAACGCTTAAATTCAGTCCAACGAAATTCAGCCACGTAAAAATGTAGTCGCCACCGATCACCATTCCGAGATACGTGACACATATATTTTTCAGGCAGCCGATTATGGTGGTGGTCAACGCAGAGTTGTAAAGTGTACATAGGATCATGCTGTAAGACAGTACAAAGCCCATTACGCACGAAAGCCCAAACTGCACAAGAAAGAAAACATTGTTCCAATATGGGAATTGCAGGATCGAACGCGCGTCTCCCGTCCAGCAGGCGATCGCGATCGCTGGGACAATCATAAATAACGAATTATAATACATCAGTCCAAATTTTCCTAATTCTTTCGAGTCCAACTTCTTCTTCATGTAGACACCGTTTGCGGCCGTAAAGAAATCGTTTAGCAGGATAAACAGATAGCCTTCCAAATTAAAGGCAAGATCGTTCAATGCCGCCACCACTGCCCCAAGAATCATCGTGTAAACGCTCAACTGAACGGAGACGCGCGCCTTCGAGCCAAGGATATAATATTCGGCGATCATCGTCATAAGGATACTGAACCGCCTGAGAGCGGTAAACATCGGAAGGCTGAGCTGCTTTGTGCCACCTAATCCAAAGATCATATTGCCGATGTAAATGATCGGCAATGGCCATATCTTCCGGAACGTTGACGTTTCAAGGTTGGCAAATTCCACGTAGCGCAACTTCTTTGCACCGAAGAGTAACACAATGGTAGCCAACATTTGCCCTATGCCGAGTAGTTGAAACGATGGAAATTCAAATGACGTCAGCACCGTTTTATTTACAACCGTAATCATAAACGAAGACGACCCGTAAAATACGGCGGAACCGATGCGCGTGAACATCACATTTTGATCATTCCACGGCATACCGATTTTCTCTCGATTCTTTTCTATCGCTTCCTTAACCTGTGCTCCGTCACTGTTTTCTCTTCGAGCTACACTTTATCTTCCCCTTCTCCCTGTACTGAATTCTTGTCAAGTCTGATGCAACATACACAGGAATAACCTTATCATTTTCCCTTTCTCTCTTTTTTCCTTTTTTCCTTTCTTCCTTTCTTCCTTTCTTCCTTTCTGCCTTCCTTATTAAGCAAATCTGCAACGGATAATCTTCTTGCAAACAACTTCTTCCGCCTACTATTTCTTATGCGTTGTCGATGATACCTAACCTAGTAGTCCTCGATAACCACTCGCCCCTTGTTACTCGTACCACGAAGCCCCTTTTCACTCGTACTCGAACGTTCTTTCTCGTTCTTCGTCCTCTCTTCGTCAGCATGCACGTTTTCGCCGCGCGTTTCATCTGCTATCTTTCCCCTTTCCTCTTTCAATTTCCGCTTCCGTATGTTCGCTATTCATGAGCGCGTCTGTACAATTTTGGAATGCGTGCAGATGCCTTGGATTAGTCGCCACATGTAATTTATTTATTCCTATCCAGAAAAGTGCTCCTTGCTCGTTTACGCAAATTCTGTATGTAGCTGATGTACTATAGTTAGTTCGGTAAAAACCTTAACCTACGAGTTCATTGATAGACATGTAATTACTTTTTGCCTGTTAATTCTCTGCTACGCTTTTGTTCAACATCGATACATCGGAATTCGGAGCAAACACATCGAAAAGAATTTTAAACCGGCCTCGGTTAATTATTACACTTATCTTTCCTTCAGTGCTTTAGTATATTACAATTTATGTATACAACATATGTACTATGTACGTACCTATCGAAAAGGGAGGCTTGAGAAATAGATTTTTCATCGTTCTTATAGTAATACGCGGAAAACGTGTAGAGAATCGTCTTGCAATGAGTTTTAATAATACATTTTTGTGCGAAACGTTGCTCCCTTGAAATTCTTTGGAATTTCTGTGATGGCCAGTGTGAGTACAAATCCATGCGTTTAGGATCTTATTGTTAGCTAACCTATACCTATCTTGTTAAGCGTTAGTTAGCGGTTGGTGGTTTCGATTTTAGTATGGGGGTTTCGTTTCGCCTCCGCGAGACAGTCATCGGTTAACGTTGATAGTCTAGTGAATTTATTTCAAGTTTCGGCGCAATGTGTGTCCATTCGAATTTATATTACGTAATGCGAGACAGAAATCGTAGGAACGAAAATATATTATAACGTAAGTTATAATCGCTTATAAATTATATTCGCTTGCGAGTGAATCATGAGCGAATTGATCACCTTCTCGTTGTCATTGATTGCATAAACCGTAATCGTGGACCAATTCGTTTTTATGTTACTTTCAGGATGCGAAAGAGAAAACACTAATCCTTATACGGGCGTATTGTTGTCTATCATGTTATTTATTTTCTGCCCGTTCAGGATCACTCGAAACGGACGTCTGTCGCCATTAAAACTTCTCATCAGCACAGTACGTCTAATTTTACGTCACCGTATATAAACTTTCACTATTTTCCTTCTCTTCTCTTCTCTTTTCTTGTACGTAGTACTCTTCCGAAGCTAGGCCAAGAATAAAGAGCGTATCCTCTAGTCAGAAACATCAATGCGCGTCAAATATAAAGAGTTTACAAGGGCCCTCAGTTTTGCCAAGTTCAATTGCATCCATCGATCGACACAAGCGTGGTCTACTTGCCAAAACAGAAAACGTTGCAATTGGAAAGAGCTTATGCGTAGACGACGAAGAACAATGGCGATACGTGAAGCTAGATCCCAGCAAGCTGCGGACGCATTGTTTTATGTTATCCAAGATAAGATTATCTGGTAAGTAAAATTGCCACCCCTTTATCCATTTAAACAAAGCACAGAAAAGAAAGGAGATAGAGAATAAGAGAGCAACTAAACAGGACAGTTTCTTTCAGCTCTGGTAGTAGTAACAACTATGGCTGGTTACGCACTAGCACCTGGGCCATTCGATATTTCGACCTTTCTCGCGTGCTCTTTAGGTACTGGATTGGTTTCTGCAACTGCTAATACCATTAATCAATTTTTTGAGGTACCGTTCGACTCGCAAATGTCCAGAACAAAGAATAGGGTGCTGGTTCGAGGACACTTAACGTATGTACAAAGTAAGCGTAACTGGAAAATATTTAGTAACGACATTGAATTTGAGATAAAAATGGTCCACATAGGTCTGGGCATGCGGTGGCATTCGCAGCAGTGTCTGGTATTAGTGGATTACTACTATTGTACAGCGAAGTAAACGGACTGACAGCTGCTTTGGGTGTGGCTAATCTGATTCTGTATACTTTGATTTATACTCCTATGAAACGCGTTAGTATTTTGAACACGTGGATCGGCTCTATTGGCAAGTATATCACGATATCTGTGCTGCAGCAGTTTACTATCTTTTGCAAACCCGACGAAAACTAAATATTGAACTCTGTTTAGTCGGCGCCATACCACCATTAATGGGCTGGGCTGCGTGCACTGGTGATATAATGTTCCCCGGTGCTTGGATAATGTCTGGCCTGTTGTACGCGTGGCAATTTCCCCATTTTAATGCACTGTCGTGGAACTTGAGAGCGGATTACTCGCGTGCCGGTTATAGGATGATGGCAGTTACAAATCCGAAGCTATGTCGCGAAACGGCGTTACGTTATACCGCTGCATTGATGGGTCTCTGTTACTTGGCACCTGCTTTGGGTGTAACGAATTGGTGGTTCTCCTTAACATCGACGCCACTCAACGCATATTTTCTTTACCTCGGTACGTCCGGAAAATGTGTACGGATCGAAGGGGAGGAGGAAATAACAGGATAACGTTCAACTTAGACTTGCGGAAAAAAAGACTTTCTGAATGTTTTCTTTTCTTTTCCAGCTTGGAAATTTCGCGAGCGGTCAGACAGTAAAAGTTCCCGGAAACTTTTCCACTTTTCTCTGATTCATCTACCTGCTCTGATGGTTCTAATACTTGCAACCAAGAAACACTATGGAGAGAAGAAGCAAAAGAATACGATTCTCCATGAAACAAACGAGAGTGGTATTTATACGATTCTGATGAAAGCGATTGCCTCGATATCTTCAACCGCATAGCGAGAGCACGATCTTTCCCTTCCGTCGTTGGAAGATAAATACGCAATACCACCGCTGAGATTCGTAATTGTTGCGTTGATGGTTTTTCCAAACCCTGTCCAGTGCTGTGCAGTGTACAAAAGGAGGAGTTTAAAAGAGCCGATCAACTATTTTGTAGCATAATCTGTGAATAATGACAGCGATTAGCTACTCTCGTTGTATTCGTAAACGATTACAACGCAATTGTTTCCAAGTACATACTTAGTTTATTTTCCACCATCGATATCGTGCTGCACGATTTATTAGGGTTGCGCGAAGAATTTTGAAAGTGCGGAATCTTCGGTGGGGATACAGTCGCCATATAATTCTAAGGCAGGAAATGCCGTTAGGCGGACGATCAGTTTAGGCCAGTAACTAGTTTCAGCGATGATAACGTAACGATAATATTTGCAATGATGAAATTTCACATTTAGGCACGTACATATGTATACGCGCATTTATTTATCATTCATTTACCATTCATTTACCATTCATTTATCATTTACAATATTGTACAACGTCATGTCGACTCTTTAACGGTCCTCCTTTTCGCGGCAAATTCTATCGCCATTTGTCTCCTCGTTCTAGTTAAATTTCTATGACCGGCGCAATCTAAATTTTCCGTGAAACATTTATTTCTGCAACATTGGCGGCACAGTTTGTGAACACACTTGAGGCCCTGTTTAGGAAAGATGACGAAATTAATCGACATTGCTCGATGGTGAAAGATGGATGTGGACAGCGTAAACGAAATGTTACAAACCACTGGATTCGGACAATTCCAACACAAATCGGACCCTCTCTTTACTGCAACGGCTGGCCTATTAGGACGACGCGCTATTCGTCTGAGTTTCTTCAAACGTTTCCGTGATATTTCATTTCCTTCTTCGTCGGTGAATTTTCTCTTTGCCGTTTCGTTTTGCTGCAACAAGTATGAATGTATGGAAGTGAGAAGGAGGAATGAAAAGCAGTGAAAAAGAAGTCGCTACAGTTTCGTAGAAAACGTAAACGTATTCAATTGTAAGTTGCGCTTTTACGGTATAACACGAAGAAATTTTACGGATTGCTAACCCTTTCGATCTTTTCCACTAGTAGTTTTTGCACGTGCTCTTCCGGTGGTTGACGAACGTACGCTTGACACAACCATGGAGGCAATTTCAAGTTGTAATCTGAAATATACACTGTGTATACTTATGCATGACCATATGTATGCATATAAATGTGTACACACACACACATATATATTTTTGAGGAGAAAACGAAGACAGTTTTCGTATCTATTCGCGCTACGGTGATATAGATCGTACAAACCAGCTGCCTCGCCTTGCCAAGTTAATCGTCCTTCGTGGAAAGGTAGATATCGATCCCTCAAGGCGTACACGACGCTTTTGAAAGATTCCATGGTAGAATTCTTCGCCAGATTTTCCCTTTCTTCTTTATTCTCTGCTAAACAAAGTCTACTCTCTAGTTAAAAGAACGCTGAAGGCATAAGGCAATCGTGTAATTTGGATATTAGAGGGTGCGCGTAGCGTATTCTATTGGCGAATAAAAGTTGCATAGAGTGTCGCAGGAATAACAGGTCGGTACATACGTGTGATGGAACAGCTTGAAGAGATGACCGCGTATGTAAGACGCCGGGGCTGGATAACATTCTACCAAATCCAAGTATTCCAGCGCTGGCTCCCAACTAGGTGGATAACGGGCCTCGAATATGTACGGGTTGTAAAGATTGCCCTCCGCTGACATTACACCGTCAACACCGGTCTCCTCTATGCATTTTTCGACATCCTGCAGACACTGCACGTTGCCATTCGCAAATACTGGGATGGCGACGGCCTGTCTGAGTGTTTAGAAAGAAAATTATAAATCGGAGGGCACGGGAGACAATATGGACCGATTGGGAATGAAATTCTACCTAACGGCCTTGATATGATCCCACGACGCTACACCGGTCAACGGGCCTTTCTGTTCTCGGGTCCGTCCGTGCACCGTGAGCAACCGCGCGCCGGCAGCCTCCAGCATTCGAGCGTACTCGACGGTCTTCTCGATCTCCGGGAATACTCGCAGCTTGCAAGTTACCGGCACGCGAAGTCCTTTGCTTAGCGTGGTCACTGCAGTGTTTACGTTTAAATGAATCAGTACCCGTGAAACGTAATCTCGCAGTGGCGTGTATACATACGCATACATGTACATATTTACGAACCGATTCGTCGGAGTAAATCCCACTCATCTTGGAGAAACGCTCCGTAGCGGCCGCGTTTCGCGATCGCTTGGGGACACCCGATGTTTATGTCCACCGCGTCGCAGTAGGGTTCTGCCAACAGAGCCGCTTCCAGTAGATTGTTTGGCTCGTTGCCGCAAAACTAGAACGTATACGCGAATCCATTTCTATCGGGATGCTTCTCGGCGACAATCCTACTGAACAAGAAACGCGTTTATACCTGAACGATTAACGGTCGATCTTCGCTAGTGCTGGCTAGAGCGTCCCGTCTGTACTTTGGATCTCTGCAGAACACCGACGAATGAAGCATCGGTGTGTAGCAAAGGTGTGCGCCGTGCCGACGACTTAGCAGCCTCCAGGCTAGCTCGCTGGCGTCGACCATCGGCGCGACTACGTATCGCGGAGATCTCAAAACGCTATCCCAAATTCCTTTGCCAGTCACCCGCGTAGAAGCGGAATCTGCGATTTCCTCAGCCGATTCCACTGAAACCGACGACATCTGCGAAAACGTGCCGATCGTGAGTTTGCGGCACTTGTGCTCCGTTGGCACTGTATGCCACGGAAAACGAAAGGAAAGGACAATAGGAGCAGCGAACCGGAACCGGTACAGTGAATTTCACACTTCCGGGGAAGGCGGGACGAGTCGGTCGATTCGCGGTGGGAAGGTGGACTGCGAAGAATTCGGCGGCCGTGGGGTATCGGGTGTCGAGAGTTCAGATTCCAAGATCGGCGAGAGTTTCGCAGATTGGGGCGTACGCGATTTAAGTTTTCGCGAATAGGTACGCGTGGCGTGCAATCTTCCGTGTGCCGATGGGCCAAGCGTTTTTTGCAAGCGAGTAGTCGCAGGCGAGCGGTACGGGTTATCGAGTGGATCCAGTGGATCGAGTGGTGGTACGATGTATTTGGCAGGAAATGCCGTGACAATTTCTCCACTGGAGTCGCCGTTGGCCATCGTTGATTCATGGGACCGCTGTCCAACGTTTGCTCCGTCCTTGCATCTTCGCCTCTTCCCGTTGCTCAAATATGCTCGAAGAAACGTTCTCACCCTTTGAACGCTAGCGCAAGTGATCGTCGAAACGCGCACCGAGTCCGCCGTGTCTGACGTGCTCTCTTCGCTCGATCTGGCCAACGTATCGAACATCGAGCAGCAGTGCATCGCATCGTGTACAAGTTGCACGGAAGGACGGGGATGAGGGTTGGCCAACGATGTCTGTAAGCCAACGGAAACGTTGGAATTTGTAGATTGGTCTCGATTGGAATCCGCGTTCGAGCACCAACGGGGCACCGATAAGCGTAGGCGCGCGTTCCTGGTAACCCTGTCGTTTTCTGGATACGGGCCAGAAGACCGAATCGCCTTTGTTGCACTCTTCTGAAGAGACAACGCGACGCAGCGAGCCGGGGCGTGTTCGTGGGTTGCGGTCAGATTGCTGCGGGGATCGACGCCATCTCCTATTGGTCTGCCGGAGGCCTTCTCCCGTTTCTTTCGCACGTACTCGTACGTGGTCAGGCCCAGACAAGCTATGTAGCCATGGAAGAAGCAGAGATGAAGCAAAAGTATCGCTGCGACCACCGAAAGGACTCCGATCGCGAACATGGCAACTATGGTAGCAATGTCCGGGACAGGAGTGATAAGAGAGGTCGTCGTGTTCTCCATCGTTCCATTGGCTCCATCAGCTTCATTAGTTCCGAGATAGTTTGCGAACCGATCGGGAATCAAGTAGAAGGATAATTCCGTTGCGGATAGACCCGCGACAAACAGATTTGCCAGAATAGCGGAAATCAGACAAACCAGGAATGCCGAGTAATTTCTGGCACCGATGCAGTTGTTGAGCCATTTACAGTGATGGTCGAATCGAACGATACACTTGTTACAGATCGAGCAATGCTTCGTTCTTCTGCTATCGGTGGTTATATTGCACAGGTGACATCTACCGTTCTCGATCACGTGCGAATGCTTGTCTCGATCAAATTCCGGAAGAATTTTGTTCGTTGGCTGAGACCTGATCCTTGGATCCGCCGGGTCCATCAGTAGCACGACTAAATGGGAGGAGATATGCGTGAGGAAGATCGCTGCGATCACGAGCGTGAGTATCGATCGCGAATTCGGCTCGAGATGAGGCGTTAGCACCGTGAACGTGTTTATCACGATGATAAGAATGACGATCCAGCCGGTTACCTGCTGAGGATGCAACGGAAACTGGAGCCCGTTCACGCGTCTAAACTTTCTGCGCTCCGGGGTCGCGAACCCGTTCCTTTGCTCCGAACACCATGTCGATACGCTGCCGCACCTTCCTTTCTTCCCTTCGTTTCGCATCGCGATTCTATTTCACGCGCCGCTTTTCAACATTTCTCCCATTTTCGAGTCGCGCGTGGATACTTTTCTTCTTCCGCCCCAACATTCCTGATCCTTCTGTCCCTTACTCCCGATTCGTAGTCCTTCCTCCACGCGATATTGAACGATTCTCGTCCAGTCGCGATTACACCTTTCTGTGCGGCTCCAATTTTACCTCGCAGTTCTTTGTCTGTTCGCAGTAGTCACAGTCACAACCGGCCAGGACTGTGCATAGTAATGGAACCGTCCTTTTGATGGAACATGCTCTGAATCGATATTCGCATAGCAACGTGGCCGACGCGTGTGCATAAACCAACTGTAAAATCATGCTAGATTTTTTTCACGGTTGCCCCCGTAAACAGATATATCAGGTTCCATATACCCATGGTTTGCCTCCATTTTCGCCTTAGAATGTCTCCTACAATGCCCCTTTAATGTTCTATGTTTCATCAGTCGACTGATTTTCGCCCAATATCGCGAAATTTATTGCAGATATCTTCTTAAATGTGCACATCTGTGTGCTATCGTCCACCTTCGTCGCCGTCGTCTTGCATTGCCATTGCAACATTTAGAAATTGCAATATCGCTGTACCTTTATCGGCGTATATGCCATTCTCCCTTTCTCTTTTTTACCACACAAATGTTGCAACCAGATGTGTATCTTGAAACCGATTAAACTTGCAACCTCATCAATTGCAAGAAACTGAAAATACAGATTCCACGGAGGTCGTAAAACTTCATATTCGGCGCTTAAGCAATCTGTCGATTGAAATCAACAATACGGGAAGAGAACATTTTTTAATTCAATCAAACTAATTACACCGCAACTAAATCTATTTATCGAGCTATCTTACAAATCGGTACCCAATGCAGTTAAACTGGTCTAATTTTCTTGAAAATTCTCGGTATTCGAACGCGAGGAAATTTTTGTCTGCAAAAAGTGCACGTACTAACCTTGTATCTCTTTTCCAACGTAAAGGTTAGGCGACAAGTTTTCGTCCACTTTACCACGCTCTTCCGTGCCGTAACACACAAACACCGTAAAAAGCTTTCCCACTTGATATTAAAAAACTAGATGCGCTTGTGGTATTTGGACGATACTTAAAAATGAGGGATATTTATAGTAACCACCGAGTATGATTGAGGTTGCACATTACACGCACTGTCGCTTTAATTAGATTGCCGAAAGCATCGATATATCGATGTACATTCTGAAAAAGGATGCATGTAACATGCATGCACTGTAAGGACACATGCACAGAGGTCCAGTTCAATTAATCAGCTGTCGATGACGACGTTACGTATAGCATTGTATCATAGACGAGATGCATGATAATGAACCAACGCGGTATGCACTTTCGTACTAGCCACAGACGAGATATTGAATAGACAGATAACCCCCTGGTCTTTTGTATCCGAGCTATCTACCCATATCCTATACCTGAATTTATAGAACATTTTTAAATGTATGCATTGCTTATATTCATTTGTATAATTTATATATATATATATATACATATTGGATACACAAAGATACTAGAAAAATCAGATGATTATCTAATGTTCGGAATAAGAGAATTTAAAATAATCGTCTTAGGGCTGCAGAACCCCGGAAACAGGGGACATGAAAGTACGTTGGATGGTACGACTAATCTATACTTCGTCTGCGACAATATATTCGATTTGTTCGTGTGTCGTCGTTTCATCGGAACACCAAAAATTATTGATGCCGCTGAATATTTATATTCCTGTTGCGTCTACGCTATGTGATTCCGAAAAATGACTGGATTAATCGCCCTGTGTATTACTTGCTCCATCCTCTATTGTAGTTTCACATGGTGAGGTTAACGGCTGTACGATAGAACGCGAATCTGTAATCTAGTCGAAAACTTGAATCGTAACTTTCTGTTTATACATTAGGCTGATACCAAGGTTTCTATCATGGTTGGTCAAGAGACGATACAATCTCTATCTACGCGTTGGTCACATCTCGTTGCCATATTTTATATTGCGAGACGTGAATGTCTCCAAGAATGGTTTCACGCTGGTAAGTTTGCTTATTTTAGATCGCTACAGCTTCAAGAGGAGGAACGAAATCGTAGGTATTAAAAATGACATAATATACAATGATATATGATTTCAGCAAGTGGAGGAGATCAGTATACGTAGCAGCCTATTTAGCAGTGACGTTGCAAAACTATTGGCCGTGATTATGAAGGATGTTAGGATTAACAAAGATGTTCCGATAAAACCTGTACAAATAGTAAAAAAGACAAGGAAACCTTTGGATTTTCGTAATAGAAAGATTCCTCCTATAATTATAACGTTTGTGCAAGTATGTATATTTATAGCATTCCATGACCAAAGTATCTTTTTTTTTCCTTTGCTTCTGCTGTCCGTGCTGGTAACTGCCCCTGGTAGTACGATGCGAAACTTAAGCTAGGCGATAAGTAAACTAGACTTCTTTGAAATTTTTTAGTTTATGGCGGTACACGTAGAAAATTTAAGTCTTCTAATTTTGGGTAACGGTTGGTTGGCTAATGGAAGCGCCGAGAGCCTCACATTGGATGGTAGCGTTGTACACGGTGCTCGCACGCTTCTGGCATCTGCGTCTGTTATAGGTGGAGCGATGAAATTGTTGCGCCATGCATCGGACGCTTGTTTGTCTCAGGTATCATTCGCTGGAACAGCCGAAGCTACGCTGAAGGCGCAAGGGGAAGTTTCAGTAGAGGTAGGAAGAGATAGATATTTGTAGAGTTTGTACAGTTTCTAACATACGCGATACACAAGGTGCGAGGTGCAAGAGCTATAAAGTAGACTATCTAAGGATACTATGTTGCACGTCAATGACATAGCTCAATGCTTTGAACGGTAGCTATTTGTGTTTAGCACACTTAACGGATCATCCTGAACACCTGTCGTTTGAAATGGGATTATATTGGAATCAAGCAGGATCTAATTTATAGAAATTGTACATCGGAATAACGCAGACAGAGGGTTCTGGAGGTGCAGGTCTTGTTACATTCTTCAAAGACAGGAGCTCATTAGCCAGCGCTGCATCTTCTTATTCAGATGCGCGTGTTGATTCATCCAGTGATCTGTTGGCTCGATTAGCACCTGTCGTACCAAAGGTAAAGTCGCTGGCGTCGATTTGTAACCAGACGAATCGGGCGGCACGTTTCAAATCTCACTTTTGCCGCGAGTTCGAAACGAACTTCGAAATGAAAGTTCGATACGTTTCTGTATTTTACGTTGCAGGATTTTACGTTGAAAATAGGCAACTCTTCTATAATTACTGGTGGAGAAGACGGTGTAGTACTTGGTTTGGAAGGTACAATGAAAGGGTTGCAGCTTAATACGAAATTCCAGCCATGCAGCCCTCAACTGAACCTTGCTTTAAATTTGGATGGACTTTCGGTTCGCAACAAATTTCCAGTTTTAACGTTGCGCTCGCTAATAATCAATTCAAAGGTACCACGCTCATTCTTTCCTTACGCGTTTCTGATATCTGGAAACGAAATATGTATATGTTGAACATCAGATTATTCGTGCTTCTACATAGCATAGGTGGAGCAGGAGAATTTACAGATTGCCACGCAAATCAGTAATCTTTCCGTTATTTACGATCATAAAGACTGGGAGACGATATTGTGTAATAGCAGCAGTGATCAAGTTCCAAAGCACATCGATAGGATAACGTTAGCAAATAAATTGCCATGGTTAAACGTGATAGTGAACACTGAACTATACGATTCGTCCGTATGCATCAAGTTATTGGACGTTCACGAAGCTTGTTGCGGTGTAGCTCATACGAAATTTTCTCTGAACACACTCGCAGGTATAGAATATTAGCGATTGTCAATGAATTTCGGGAACGTGAGTTCGAATTAGCAAAGCCAACTATGTAACGATTCACAGATACGGTCGACAGTTGGAACACGGAATTGGTGGTGGAGTCGCTGTATTGCACTTTAAATGGTTCCGGCACCATCGCCCCGGAAATGTCCCACCAATGGGGAACACCTTTGTCCATCGGAGTATTACTCGCTACGACGCGTACCAATGCTATAGGTATTGCCGTTGATGCACTGGTAACCGAATGGAGTCTGGAGCTTGCCAGATTCCTCGAGGAGGCATACAAGTAAGGCGTTTCATTGCAATCGGATATCTAGATAAGGGTGGGGAGAAAAAAAAGTCAGTTTCAAGTTTAAGGGCAAAATTGAAGTTTCTCCACTAACAGTTAACTGAAATTCTTAAAACGGTAGATGCTACCAAACGTACAATGAAAGAAACGAGACAGTGAGGAATTCCAAAGACGCAGATAATGTAGTCCAGCTAAACGTGAAGGTTACGAATTGCAATTTATTCTTTATCGCAGAAAACAGTCGTACGTATATATGTGTCATTGATGTGCATGCATGTTTGCATATCCATATACATTGATGGATGCAATATGGCTCAAGATCCTATTTTATTTTCTCTAGTGTCTGTCATGATGCGTTTGGATACTGCAAACGTAGAGCGTAATGCTAAGCGACTAGTAGCCGTAACGGAAGGTGTAAGCGCGATAACGTTACATAAAAACGAACCAATTATCTGTCAACACGCACAAGCATTGGCTCATCCGTTTCTATCCATTAGAAAGTGCAAAGGCGCTGTCACTACCGAAACGATAAACATCAGTCTAGATGGTAGCAGTTTGGCGTGGAGTCCAAATTTACATTTACGTCTCTTGCAACTTTGGCTGGAGTCTGCAGATTTTCGGTCTATTATAGGCCAAGGCGAATCGACGAGCAGCGATCAAGGTTCTATACGGTTCCATATATAAAATAATATTTTGTTTATCTTGCTTTTATATAAACGTTGGACGTCGTTTTTCGCGCAGTTGGGAAAGTGCAAACGCAGGTGGAGCAGCAGAAACGATTGGTAGATATTTTAGCAACTGGCGGGATCAGTTTGTCCATCGATATTTCTCCCAAACACTTTTTGGAGCTTTCTTCGGATCAGTTGCGATGGTCGCAAGGAGAATGGAAATTGAATTACGTACGAGCCACCTTGGATATGGCTGATATAATCATGATCGAGGGTTTCGAATTAATCAGAGCAGTGGATAATAAGGAGGTGCGATTGGAAAGACAAAGCAACGAAGGTTTCCTCTTGGAGTGGAACGAGACTTGGATACTGAACATTGATTCGGTGAAGGCTTGCTTTCCGTACGAGCACCAATTTACCGACGCGATTCAGAATGAACTGTTCAGCATAAAGAAGTGGCTAAAAGAGATACACTCGAGATCGGCGGCAACGTGTCACGGACGAGAGCAGAAATTTTTGTCGCGCGACTTGATCATAAAGGTACATGGGAACGGAGCGCATGGCGAGAGAGTCCGGTTTGACCATTCGAAATATTGGAGGATAACGTTTTTCTCGTTGCAGATCAAAGAGTGGGTGTTCGAGGTGAGCGACGATCCGTTCGAAGTACGTTTGCGAGATAATTACGAACTTTTAGAGGACGAGTACAAGGAGAGCTTGAAGAGGCAAGCGATGCTCGATGCTAAGGTACAGGAACTGTGTCGCGCCCATTTGCTGCTTCCGCAAGGTAAAGTCGAGGGACTGTACGCCAGTTTGAACAAGAAGAATGCCGAGATTTACGTGCAGCGATGGAAGCAAATGCAACGCGCTGGTCCAGCTAGAACTCGACTGTTCGCCTGGACCATGCTAGACATCGAGGTGCTTGCCCTGGCCGACCCATCTATCGACGGAACGGCAAACGCAAGCAAGGCCCTTCGGGAAATGGACGCGGAAACCCCGTGGCCGGAGGACGGGCTGGAGTTCAGCACGCTCTGGGTCAGGGGGATCAGCTTGAAGTGCACCGAGTGGAAGTTGCAGTTGCGGGATTTTCCCCAACCGCTGCTGTTGGTCGAGAGTCTGAGCGTTTGGGGTCGATTGGCCGGGGCTGAGGCACTAGCACCGCCGCGTGCCCGACGAACCGTCAGAATCGAAGTCGGCGCTCCATGGGAGGATATTGTCGTAGAGAGGGGAATGACATCGTTGAAGTATTATCACGATCTGAATTGGGATATCGACAAGTTCAGGTACGCGTTTGGTCCATGCTGGGAGCCAGTGATCGCCCAGTGCAATCTGAGCTTCGAGAAGATACTGCATCCGTCGAGAGACCCGAGTCCCCCGTTACCGTTCTGGGATAAAATGCGACTGGCCCTCCATGGAAGGTTGACCCTCTGTGTGAAACAGCTAACGGTACTGTTGCACGGTTCCCTGGATCCCTACAACACCACCGAAGAGATGGAACTGACGTGGACAGGATTGGAGCTCGATTGGACGCAGGGTAGAATCATCGTGAAAGGAGATTTCGACGTTTACGTTCGCACGGCGAGCAAATACGACGATTGCAGATTGCTACACTTACCGAACGTACGCCTAAGCATGAAATTAGCCTGGGTCTGCTTGGGCGATCCTAGAGATCATCACGCCGCGATACCATGCGCCCCGGACCGATTGCCCGAATATTCGAGCAATCAGGAGCACGATTCGTTCAGAGCGTTTCGTTCGCAAAACTTGAACGTCAGCCTGTCGCTCGAAACGAGACCGACGGGCTCGCCCGCGCTGGCCAGCGCGCCGACGGCCTTACTCTACGGCAGCACCCTCAGATGGTTCGAGAATCTAAAGTTCATTCTATCCGGTGCAACGAGGCCGACGCGGAAGGGGCCGCTGTTCAAGAATATCCGGCCCAGGAAGAAACAGTTGAGCAGACATTACAAAAAAGTTCGTCTAACTTTGGCATTTCATCGGTTTCACGTCAGCTACTGGATGTCCTTCGCCATGCAACGTGGTTTCGAAGTGACTGGCGGAAGAGTGGCGTGTAGCTGCGAACACAACTTGTCTCTGCATCGAATCGACGACGGTCTGATTCATCGGCCGAGAGCGGAATGGTCGGTCGTTTACATGAACTGCGAGCTAAGCGACGCGGAGATCTGGTTGAAGAGCGCACTCCAGGAGGACAAAGAGAGCGCTTCGCTACGGCAACCGGTAGAGAAGTGTTACTGTTTGAGCGTAGCCCGTGTCAGTTACGGCAGAGAGGCAATGGTGATTGGTGTTAGCGGCGGAGATACACCCACGCACAGGCTTGTCGTGCACGATTTGAAAGGGGCTTGGACCAAGACGAACCGGGACGTGGCCTTTGCGCTTTTCGACTCGTTTATAAAGACTCAACAGCTTAAGAAGAATCTGTCTACTGCAGCATTGAAAGGTTTTCACCGAGAAAGTTCCTCGACGCCGCACAAGAATCGAACCAGACCGATAGAGGCGCAGAACCCAACCCAGGTAGCTCCAATAAATTCATCGTCCGCGCCGAAACCGCAGCAGGGGGAAGCTGTGGGTATGCTGCAAAGATTAATAGCTGAAGCGGCGAATAAACCGGTCGCGTTTAGCGACGATCTGTCAGTGCAAACAAGGGGGCAGCAGTTGCGCGGACTGGCGGCTTGCCATCAGGACGATGTCATACACAAAAATTGGCTAAGTATGTTTGCCGAGTATTTTTCCGATGTTTCACATTTAATATTTCATATTTCATATTTCATATTATGTTCTAAATTTTCCAGTTGCCTTGGTAAACAGCCAAGTATTGTTGAAAGGTATCGAGACTCGAGGATACGTGATTTTATCTGCAGCGAAGGCTGAAATATTGCAAAGAATTCATCAACCGGTATGGAAGGAACGAACATTAGTGTCGAAGACAACTTGGGTCGGCTCGTTGGAATGTATGCAATATTATGCGACGGTCAGTGCCAACATTGACGATATTGAAAATATCGACGATAACATAATGTGGTTAACTTTGGACAATATTCAAGTAAGTCGATGGAGTAGGGCGTAGGATATAATCGGTATATGCACGAATAGCAAGTAAAACTTGGACGTTTCACAAGGAAAAGGACTCGACGGTGATCGCTGGCCTACCGGATGTTCCGGCGCTAGTAGGTTCGGGACAGAGTGTCGGAGGTGTTGTAAGTCAGACCGTCGGTGGCGGCGGTGGCCCTCAGCACCAGCTGCAACGTATCGTCTCGAGATGCAAATGCGAGTTCTTCTACGTCGGTTATGGCCAAGCATTGGACGTTGGTTCGATCGATCAAGTACCTCCACCGCCGAGAGAGGAGGTCAGCCCGTGGGAGAGGAAAGAACTTTCGGCCGCAGACGCGTTTACCCTGATGCACCATGACCTCGATGTCTGTACAAATTCCTTGCAGTACGCTATGATTCTGGATATCGTGAATAACTTGCTGCTCTACGTGGAACCAAGGAGAAAGGAAGCATCGGAGCGTTTACAACGAATGAGATTTCAGTTGCAATTGCATTCGGTCGAAGATCAGCGGCGGCCTATTCAGCAGCTGCAAAATACCGTGCGCGGCTTAGTGGCCAAGTTAAGAAGATTGGAACGTGAAACGTATTTGGTGCAGAAAGCTTTGGCCGAAGAGTCTGGTCCGGAATTGTTGGCGGAAATGGAACGATTAGAAGCAAGAGTGTTCGAATGTAAAGAACAGCTCGGCGCAAAGGCGGAGGAACTCGACGTGATGCTGAGCTGTTACAAAGAAACGACTACTCCGACTACGGCGTCGACTACGCTAAAAGATAAACCGGCTGCGGTTGCTAGGGTGGCAGAAATTTGTTTCAAACACGCTCAGTGGAGGCTAACGGATGCGGACGGCCAATTAGGTATCGCCGATCTCATTTTAACCAACTTCTTGTACACCAAAACTAGCAAAACGGATGACTCGGTCGAGCATCTACTCGAGTTGGGATACGTTAGGATGACTAATTTGTTACCGAACCAAATCTACACGGAGGTGCTGACGCCCACAGAGCTGCAAAGCAACATGCCTGTGGACAGGCAGAGAGCCCTTCGCGTTTTCTGCAGGGAGAAGGCACCCGTTGCTGGAATATCTGTGAAAGAACATTTCGAAATTAATGTTGTTCCATTAACGATTGGTAAATTTTACATTCTCCCTATCCATAGCTTAATCGAACCCTGCGCGAAACTGTCTTCGTGCGTGTGTATTTTTCAATTCCTTTAAACTCAATTGTTCAATATCATTCCTAGGATTAACCAAGAAGTTTTTCAACACGATGCTCAAATTCTGTTTCCCGGAGAGAGATCCCGAGGGAATTGAAGAGCCGCCTGCGCCGCAAAGAGATTCTTCTTTTTACGTGCCGATTGAAAGGAGGGACGATGTGGAAAAAATGAAGGAGCGCGCGGACAAAAATAAATTATTTATATATATCAAAATTCCTGAAGTGCCCGTTCGCGTTTCTTACAAGGTATCTATAGTGACATTTTCCGTATTGCTGTTCTTTTAACGTGGCAAAACGTTGTTAATATTACTTTCTGTTCTTCAATAACACGTGGCCGCACAGGGAAATAAGGAGAAAAATTTGGAAGATGTTCGTGATTTTGCGCTAGTGATACCCACGCTAGAGTACCATAATGTTACTTGGACCTGGCTGGACTTACTTTTAGCAATGAAAAGTGATTCTAGACGTGTTATATTAAGCCAAGCTATTAAACAAAAGTTACAAATTAAGCCAAGGGGCCCGCAAGAAGAATCCGCTCCGCAAGAAGAGGACAAAGCTCGACTTTTACTAGGTGCTAGACATTTACCAGGCGATGCGAGGAAGAAAAGTGTTTTCAAATTTAAGTAAACTATGCGAATATCATACATCGAACGCAGGATATATCAGTATTTATTTTCACAGAACATTTAATAAAAAAATTGTTGCTTTATTGTTAAGTATTTCTTTCTTTTTTTCTTCTTTCTTTATTCATGCCGTGCAGTATTTTTTACGGTTTTTCACGTGCGATTATGTACTATGTACCATGTACAGCTATAATTGATTCATTACCTCTTGGATTCTATCCAACGTTTGGCTTTTCTCCACGCATGCCAAACGTACGATGATAATTCGCACCGAAAACAATTCGAAATTGCGGAGGAGGGAGGACTATTGGCCATTTTCTGTACAATGCTTCGCAATGTTGTTATACAATTGCCTTCATTGGCCTTACTGCTCGCTCTTAAACGTAATTATACGGACAAATTTATAACGCAATGTAAATTATAAATACCGCGTAGTAGTAATGGCAAAAAGAAAATAATGTCCATCTTCGTGGGTGTGCAATTACGTATCAATCACAATATCTAATATCTTGCGCAATAATGGTACTTTGTTACACTTTCATTGTAACTATTTGTGGTGATGTTAGAAAAATAAACGATACATTCCAGTAATATTTCATAAGTATTTGGTTGTATCCAAAATTAAATATTTACAACCGACGTGCCTTGCGTCGTTAAAGATTAATCAGTGGAGTCTCTGCTGCCTTTTTAGCGTGTCTCCATTCGTTTAAATCTGCTAAAATTCTTCTTCCATATGTATTATGTAATTCACGGAATGTTATCCTCGTTCGAGGTACATTTTCTGTTCTGCCAGGGGCAGACCTGACGCTCTGCGAACGATGGTGCAACTCGGATCTGTTAAAAGGATTGTGCCTTTGTCTTGGAGGAGCTTTAGGGGATTCTGGGGCAGCTGTCAATGTTGCTGTCTCTTCTTCAGCTGCATCCAATCGTCTTTGTAATTCTGCAACCATTATCTTCATATAATCGTAACTTGCGCACGTTAAAGCTTTCATCCATTGTTCCATAGATTCCTAAAAGTTACAGACTAAATATCCATTGTGCCAATTGTAAATGGAGAAGTATTGCTGTATACCCTTACCTGCGATTCAGCTGCGAGGGCATAGTTCCTGTTGTTAGGGCCATGAAATACAATTTGAAATCCAAATTGTTCTTCGTCCTCTGCTAATTCAATGGTGGAACCTTCCACAACTATCAAGCCAACCGGTTCTCTCTCACCACGTCGATCGAAATAGAATAAAATATTTCCTTTAAGGACAAACCACCTTCTTTGATAGCCACGATTCAATTCGCCACGTTTGTTTAGCCAACCTTCGCGATCAACTGGTGTCGCCGAAGTTGCAAAAGCTACCATATTTTTCTCGTTTATTTTCATTGCAATCGAAATCGTACCTGATACGAGTAATTACAAACTAATTCATCAATTTCTGCGCTATACACGGTTGATGGGAAAACTCGATTGGCCTTACGTAATATTCTTTCCCATCAGTCAAACTTAACGTTTTCCATTAGAAACGATGAAACGGAGCAAAAAACCGATCACCTGAATTCGTAATTCAATCCTGGACAGAAAGTAAACCTATGATAATGGAATATACGACAAGCCGTAATATTCGTAACGTTATCGCGAGTTGCACACTGTCGCAGTATTTCCCCCTATAATATATATATTTCGCTCACACCATTGCAATATATGCAATATCAACAATTAGTGATTTATTTTGTAAACAACATATTTGCACATTTTAAATGATTTTGACGTAAAATTGCCACACCAAGGCCAAACAATCGCACTAACCTTCATTGACAGTTAAATAAAAAGTGTTGAACGCGTTACGTTGCGTCGAGGCGTCGATACGTGTCGTCGTCGTCGTTGGTCGTTGTTCGTCGTAGCCCATAGCAAGTGATGCAGTGCTTCGTAGATATATATGTACAAGTTGTATTAATTGTGTCTTGAATTGTGATTATTCGCTAATATAAAATGGGAAAGGGATTTAATAATTATATGTGCAAAAAATTCTTTCACCCAGCATCTCGAGACAACTTGAAGCGAGTACGATTTTCCCATTACATATTATTATTATATAAAATTTTTAGGTTATATCTGTTTGTTAGAATGGGAGAATTTACCTAGTATTTATTTTTCGTGAGGTATGGATGGCTGAACAACAGGCAGAAGCCTACAAGAAAAAGCAAGAGGAATTACGTGTACAATATGAAAAAGAGCAGGATCTACACAATAACAAGTAAGATACATCTAAGAGCAATGCTTGCGAGTTATTTTTTTAACAAAACTCTCAAGTACGGATATCTTTCAGTATCTTATGTTTGTGTCTGTTTTAGAGCTTTGTTGAGTAAGGAGAGCAAAGATAAGCTAAGCGTAAATTTTATGTACGAACCGCCGCCTGGAGCAAAAAAAGAAAGGGAGAAGGAAGACAACGAGCCAGAGTATAAGTTTGAATGGCAGCGAAAGTATAATGCTCCACGAGAAAGTTATTGCAAAGGGGATAGTGAAATAAGGGATCAACCGTTTGGCATTCAAGTCCGTAATGTCCGTTGTATTAAATGCCATAAATGGGGACACATAAACACAGGTTAGCGTTTTATCTATGATATTGACACAACGGATAGATATCCTGCATGAAAGATTGTTGTTTAACCGGATATATTACAGACAAGGAGTGTCCCCTGTACAGTCAAGCGATGAGTGTAGTGATGGCAAATAATTCACAAACTCCAGCGGCTCCTGATGCTTTAGTATTAGTTCAACAAATGAGGGAAGATGGATTGGCGCTTAAAAAGTCTGTAATGCATTTACAAAATATCCATATGCTTATTCTTCTTTGTCGCTGAATTTTTCCTACTCTAATATCATTTTGTTCGATCGGTAGGTCTGCCCTTAGTGCCCAACAACATTTACGAGTTCCGGAGCATGAACATCTCATGGTGTCGGACGACGAGGAACAATCGGAAATTACATTTTTGAAAGCCCTTACCAAAAAAGAAAAGAAAAGATTGCTAAAGTAAGTTCGAAAATCTGCTGAAATTATAATGGTGGTGGAAATGTATTGAGGCATAAACTTGGAAGACGAAATTTACAGGAAATTGCAGTACCTTGAGAAAAAGACGGAAAAAGCAGAAAGGAAAAAATTGAAAAGGAAACACCTTAAACGTAAAAGTAATGACAGCGACATGCATAGCGATAGCGATTCCAGTGCCAGCGACGTCAGTAACAACAGCAGAATAAATACTAGTACTTCTAGTAGCGATACTAGTGCCAATGCGCCCAACAGTATAAATAGTGCCGATGAAACTTGTAACAATCGTGGTTCAAAAAAATTAAAGAAGAAACAAAGGAGCAGAGAAAAAGTGGTATCTCTTTCTCACGATCGCATTCATCGTCGAAGACACGAGAAGAGTAAAAAGGAAAAGGAAAAGAAACATAAGAAATCATGTCACAGGCAAGCGAAGGGTAGTAAAAGTAAAGATTCTTCCGACACTCGTGGAAAAAAAAAGCTTACAGACTTGGAGGGGAGCAAAAATGATGAACGTCAAAGCAGAAAGAGAGCAAAGCGATGTTAAGTTTAACAACAATGAGATATTTTTTCACGCTAAATCTGTACAGTAAAGGTCGAGTTATTACAATGACATTTTGCAAACGCGCAAACACAAGCAATTGCTATTCATATATAATTTACTGTGCGTGTCAAATGAAACATATATATAGTCATTGTACAAGTGCAGAGGAACTATAATATAGCGTGGACTTTCTGTAGTTACTGAAATGTTTAATAAACGTTCCACTATATAATGCACAATACGGTTGAAAAAATGTATTTTTTGATATCATTTTCGGGCTTACACTGCACTGAAGGTCCATTAAAGGTATGTAGATTATTAAACTAGCGTTAGTATATGTTATCTTATCCGTAAGTCGATATAATTAATATATTATTATTGGCATTTAACATTAATATTATAAATTATTAGTCAAGCTTTTTCATTTCGAACATTTTTTTACCAGTGACAAAATAAACAGATAAGCTGTTGTTTTATATAAGGATATATGCATAGGTTCTACTATACATATATGTGTGTGTATACATATTAATATATGTATGTACGCCACACACACATATAGATAGGTACGTTAATTATTTTGAAATATCAATTTCAAATAATCGCGATATATGCGCTCAGTGCGAAATTCAAATTGAGCATTAAATTTGTTTAAATTCTCCTTTAATTGTATTCAGACGCCAATGCTATGGAATATAGAAAATATCAATACATAGACACATTTGAAAGTATAATATTTACTCCTTCGAGTCTTCAAGTTTAAATAAACAAAAGGGCATTTTCTTATGTTTATATATTTGTCTTACAATATATCAACGTTTCACTCTCAACATTTTACTTTTATAACATAATTAACTATGAACAACAATTTTACGTACTTATTAGTACACACGCGTGTGTGATTGAGCGTGCACAATGTTTCTACGTAAAATGTAATATTACATATTCAGCCGGGAGCTGTGAACACTTGGGCAGTTTGAATGTTTGTTTTTCCTATAATTGTCATCTTCACAATGATGACTTTTAGGAAGTATCATCGTGTTAATCGGTGAGACGAAATGGTGATCCGAGCATCGCGTTATCTATTCTTTGAGAAGTTATGAATTATCGGTGAAAAATATATAAAGACAAGCCGTAAATACGTATGGCTCGGTGAGAAATATGCATGTGGTTTGAACATTGAAACCATAAGCCCAAAAGAATTTACGAGGAACAGCACCTATAATGGATTTCGCTCAGAGCTGTACGAGGTATTTAATTAATTTCGTGCTAGTTATATATACTACATTCTTACAGCTCTGAACTCTCTCTGATTTCTCTCAAGCATCACCACTATTTACGATTCATCTTTTTCCGCAATGATATCACTGTCTCGTTCTGAAAAGTAAAAGCTCATATCAAAGAATGAAATTTTAATCCCTAAGGTGTTATACTCCAAGATATTATAATTTGGGAATGTACGTATTCATTATGAAAGGAAGAAGAAAATCGAATGGTTGCAGAATTTATGTGTGTATAAAAGCAAAACGAAATGTTAAATGCAGAAAAAATGAAGAAACTATGTCATTCGATTTTCTATGGTAAGGAGAAACTTCTGCTATATAATTTTACAAGTGCAATGCCTTAAGTCTTGTGGTTTAAGAGATTGAATAAGTTATTGTAACAATAGATTTGAATACCATCAAAAATATCTCATGGATCTTTCAATGATACACCATCTTACCTCAAAACAGAATGCACTCATTATTTGAGATCTACGCGTATTTACATAACGAAAACGTATAATTTCATTTCATCCCAACTTGAACAATAATCAGTTGTCATGCGAAAGCAGTTAGACGTCTACTTATTTTACGCGAGTAAGACCACTGCCTTATAAATATACCTTCTTACAGCGCATTTAAAATCAGTTGTTTGCATTTTATGTACTTCATATATGTATATATGTGTACACATATACGCATACGTGTATATATAAAATTATAATACGTCCGGATGCACATATACACGTATACGCGTTAATCACGCTTTGCAGTAGTCAATTAAACGTCGTAATCGTTGCACTGAACGAACTTTCGAAAGAAAAATAAATAAGTTATTCCGCAGAACTGGGAATGAAACTAGAATATTTTCATTCGCTTATACTCCATGCACTGCTGCAAACGAATTTGCATTAAGTGACCTAAGCTTGCTGTTTCGATTCCGTACGTATTTCCCGAGTCTTCTATGTGTCGGTTAGAAATGAAAAGGAGGGCCTATGTCCGTCATTTCGGTATCTTCTACATTATTCGTACCTAGTACGTGCCGCCTAGAAAAATAGACCGAAAAATAGTTGGTATTAAATTAACGTATAAAAATATTTGTACCTTTCGCTTGAAGCGGGGATACCTTTGTTGATGAAAATGAGATGCTGTACGAAGGTGGGCATCGGGTGATCTCGAGGACAAGCTATGACGGCTTCCACCAAATCCGGTACCAAAGAGACCTTTCCGAGGACTACGAGCATGTACGATTCTTGGTTGAGCACTCATTTCCTCCAAGACACTGGGTGCTACGTATGTAAACCCCTACAGCGAATGTTTCGTTATATTCAAATATGACTAATTGAATACAATGTAATGTGTGATTTATTTCATACTTACTTGGAAGATCATGTTCGCGGATTCACTCAAAGTTGTTTCTACTGGAGAGTCAATCGGAACGGTTGCGGTAAACTGTTCGTCGAACTGCGATGTGTCATCCGCGCTTTTCTAAAAACATTGGAAAGTATGTTCTCTTCTTACAGCGTTGTGATACATTTCATTTTAATCAATGTCACTGTCTTACCAATGATGGTTTAAACGGGGGTTCCAACTTCCGTGAAATCACATCTTGCCAATTGATGTGTTTGAAAAAATTATGATGCATGATTTGTTCAGCATCTTCGGGCCCGGAGCCCAGTCTTTGCAATACTTGTCTCTGTGATTAAGATGCAAAATGTGTACACGGAACAATTGGAGTAGTTGGATAAATGTGTGAAACAAATGAGTTGCCCCGAAAGAAGAATTGAACGAACTTAATTACCTTTAGCAATCTTCGTATTAAATCTTTTGCATCTGGTGTTAAGTATAGCGGGAGATTTAGTTTTCCACGTAAAATATTGTCGATTGTTTTCCTTCTATCGTCTCCTGTGAACGGTGGCTAGAAGCAAGATACATATTACGTCATACAATTAAGTTACCCGCTTCAATCTTAATATCTTGTGATGTATTTGTTTTTTTATTATTAATTCAATGTGTACCATTCCACTAAGCATGTCGAACATTAGAGCGCCTAAACTCCACCAATCGACTGCCTTGCCATGTCCGCTTCTTGTTAAAATTTCGGGTGCCCTAAACGCGTTAACGACGATAACAATTATGACGCAAACACACACCGGTTTCTTTTCGTCATTCAAGTTGTTGCTCTAATATACAATATATATTTTACTTACATGTACTCTATAGTGCCACAGAATGTATGGGTTACCGTACCTTCTTCGACATGCTCCTTGCAAAGGCCGAAATCTGTTAATTTTACATGACCCTCGCCGTCCAATAAGATATTTTCTGGCTTCAAATCTCTGCAAAAATGATTCATCTATGTAGGTGGTAATTTGTGCACAGAAAATTATGGATAGGGAGTGGCATTAATTACAAACGATATCATACCTATATATGATGCCCTGATTATGAAGATGTCGCAACGCGAGTATAATCTCAGACAAATAAAAGCTAGAAATAGAGAGCAGAAAGATTAGATACAAAGAAATACTAAACTATAAGAATGGTAATCCAAAAGTATTAAATACGTGTATGAAACTTGTATAAAAAGGAAACAGGATGTGCATTATCTTGAAACTATTTGAGGAAGTGAATAATTTACCAAGCTGTATCTTCCAAGAACATGCCCTCTCTGTCTAAATATGTAAAAAGTTCTCCTCCACAAAGATATTCCAAAATTAAGTACAATTTGCCACCAGTTTGGAATGCATACATTAGGTTTACGATAAATGGATGCTGAAATGGATAGAAGGAAGGTCAATAAATGTCTGTAACTAATATGTACGACAGAGATACTTTCGCTTACTTTTACCGCTTCCAAAATATTCCTCTCTGCCTTTGTATGAGCTGTATCCTTTTGATTTCGTATAATGGACGCTTTCCTTAACACCTGAAGAAATAAAATGCTATAAAGCCTTTCGTATGTGTGCGCGTGACAAAAAATATTTACCTTCATAGCAAATATACTGCCTTTGTCTTTGCCAGTAACTTTCTTTACTTGAAAAACTTTCCCATACGCTCCTTCACCAAGAATTTTACATAGCTCAAAGTCTTGCGGTCCGGCTTTCTCCTGCCCAACATTCACATTTTGTTCCGATAATTGGACTCTTTCCAACTTATCGGATCTGCAAGAAGAGAAAAGGAAAAAGGGGGAAAAAAAAATAACTGCTCTTCTTTTCTTATGTTGAGGAAGTGATAGAGAAAGCGAAGAGAAGCATGCATACTTTAACATTAATCTTGAGAAATATATGAACTGCAGGATGAATGACGCCTACCTTCAAAAATTTGATTACTTACTCTAGTAAGGTATTTACGCTTGTGGCATGATTATATTCGCCCTGAAAAAGTTAAGAAACAACTAAGCGACTTGACAACGGTGACTGATAATCTATCAAAAGTTTGACAGAAAACGAACTTCTCTACTTTCGACGATATCATCATCTGACTCGTCTTCATTTATAGAATCTCCTTCGTGCAACTCTATGTCAAATACTCCGGCCATTCTTTTCACCGAGTAATCACATTTAAAAGTTTTTCTCGTCGGCAATTTCAATTGATCGTAATGCGTTCGAATCACATAGATATCCACGCATCAACGTAAATACGACGGTATGTTATGCTACCCTTTATTTGCGCCTACCACACTGATCTTGCGGCGGATGAATCAAACTATCTAGATACAAACGTAACTGATAAATTACTGTACATAGAAAATTTTACGCGATTGCATACAGAGAAATGGTTCCCCTTTCCTCCCTTGCCCCCCCTCCCCCTAACTTTCCCTTTTTCCGAGAGTATGATCAGATGATAATCTGGGAGCTATGAAAGGTGAGGATACGAAACGATTTAAAAGCACAAAAAAACGCGTATGCTAATTTCGTCTAGCATGTAATAAGTAATAGGTAATAGGTATGATATATATATGTTTACTTTTCATGTAGATACATATATGAAGTGTGTAAGTACAAATGCATGTGTGAGATGAATAACGTTTATTGGTAAAAAGTTCAACCTGGCAATTTTTAAGTATATTTTCTTTCCGTCAGTTATGTCGTATTTAAAATTTTGGACTTGTTATATTATACTATATGTGTAATATGTACTGGAACATTTGTCGGCACATACACATTAAGATGACACCAATTCTGTAAACCTGTACTAACAGTCAGTGTGTAGAATTTCATTTGTTTACTTCATTTCCATTTATGTAAATGTATGGATATTTTTAATGTATCTACGTGAACACGCATATCAAACTACAATAGAAATTAGAAAAATTTCATAATATATTAAAATTGTGTAGTTGACGCAAATAAAGAAAAAAATAGAATTACTTCATCCATTAAACGTTAGACTACGGTTATTCGGCGCAAGTTTGCTTTACTTGTTGGAAGAACCGCAAAGCAGCGTCGCTTTCTTCCATGTATAAGCGTTGGTACTAACGGCGCGGCGGTGTGGTGATTCTAGAGCGTAAGGGTTATGATTTCCTCGATGTAAGATAAAACGTAAGTTTCTATTTGGGCTATTTAAGAAATATTATCAAATTCTATTGCAAAATTCGATAGTTGCTATTGAGATGAAATAAAAATGGCTGAAACGTGATAATTCTTTTTTATGTTGCGGGCTTAATATTTTACACCGCGATATGCGCTTATGCTAATTCGCCGAGTTTTTCAATTTTTCAAATAACTGTTTCGTCACAGCTTGTTTGCGATTATATGTCGCTTATTCGTACAAGGAGACTTTGAATAAGTTTCGCATCGATTTATGCACTGCATTTCGGTTACTTTGACGAGAATTGTTGATCAACCGACATTGAAAAGAATATTCAATCTGCCCACTTCGGCATAGCATTTGTAATTTGGAAAGCTATAGATTATTAGGTTTGATACTACTATAAAATATAAATCGAGATACAATACATATTAATAATACAGTGCTATGGGAAATGCATGCATTAATTGTCAGAAAATTGTTAATAAATATTGACTATGGTATTAAACTGTTGCTAACATAAAAGTATATGTGGTATACGTACATCGTTAATACGCATCCAGCAGAAAGAATACATTTTTATTTACATGTATCTACATATATGTATGCAATTTTGAGTAAGCAATGGTATCTACAGTAGTAATATGAACTTTTTTCCTTGAACATTATCTTGGGACACTCGGACCTGGAGAAATCTACTGATCCCATTACATTTTGCCTCGAATAGACAGCTCTGGTCCAACATGTCGATTCCACCATATTTATTGGGCCCAAACCCATGGGCCACTATGATGGCACAGCAACAAGCTCATGCCCAGTTAGCTGCTGCTCAGGCTCATGCTCAAGCGGCGGCACACGCGCAAGCAGCTCATCATGCCCACATGCAAGCTATAGCAGGGCCACCATTGCCACAAATGCCCAAGCAACCAGAGGTTTTGTCAGAGGATAAGCTTCAAGAGAAAGGTATTTAAGAATTATAAATGGTACGATGTGAAGGTAGAATCGCAATTAAGTTTGTTCCATGTTGGCACGATTTTAGCACAAAAGTGGCAACAGCTTCAGTCAAAAAGATTTGCAGAGAAAAGAAAGTTTGGTTTCGTGGATGCTCAAAAAGAAGATATGCCTCCGGAGCATATTCGAAAAATTATTAGGGACCATGGCGATATGAGCAGTCGCAAGTATAGACACGATAAACGAGTTTACTTAGGGTAAGTCAAATAATGCAAAATATGTTCAATGCAAATTTGTTAACCCTTTGCGGACAGGATAGTTTGAAACCAACCAAACCAACCAAGCCAAAGTGCTGTCACGATAGTAGTTTGAAATTGTCAGTGTACATTTCTGCCTGCACGTTATTATGATATATAAAATGATTCTTTTTGTCGTTTGTTAAACTGCATATATCTGTTCATCAGTAACATGGGGCCACAGCGATCTGTTTACGTTGAACGCTTATATATGTTTCTTGGCTCTACCAGTTGTTTTCGCAAAACGCATATATGCGTCCATTGGCTAGGTTAATGGGTTACACAGGACGCATATATGCGCCCATAGTCCGCAAAGGTTTAAATGCAAACAAGAACAAAGCGAATGAGACTCAAAAGGATTTGCTTACTTTCATTAATTCTATTGTAGTGCGTTAAAGTATATGCCCCATGCAGTGATGAAACTTTTGGAAAACATGCCGATGCCCTGGGAGCAGATTCGAGATGTAAAGGTTTTGTACCATATTACAGGCGCAATTACATTTGTAAATGAAATTCCATGGGTTATAGAACCTGTATATATTGCTCAGTGGGGGTAGGTTCAGAAGAATATATACCTTTTTAGCGCTGCAAGCAGATTTTTCTAATACACATACAGGCACTTTATTTTCATTTCTCGTCCGTTGTTTCGTCTAGGACAATGTGGATAATGATGCGACGAGAGAAACGAGATCGCAGACATTTCAAAAGAATGAGATTTCCACCATTCGACGACGAGGAACCGCCGTTAGATTATGCGGACAATGTCTTGGACGTAGAACCATTGGAGGCTATTCAAATCGAGCTTGATTCAGAGGAAGACGAATCTGTGGCGTCATGGTTTTATGAGCATAAGCCACTCGTCGGCACAAAGTAGGGGTCAAGAAATATTTTTTCGTTCAAGCGACGGATTTCTTTTTGCCGATTGATATTAAACGGGACACTCGCCAGGTGTCAACTACGCGTATTTAAGCTTATCTTTTACGAATTGCACCAATTGTACGAGCAGCAAAAATTACAACACAGTCTACGTATATTATTATGATGAATCGCGTAGGGGTCCTGAAATCATCTAACGTGTGAGATGATGGTTACTGTAATTCCTCAGCCTTGTCCGAGACGAGCACTGCGGATTACTAGTAGCTGGACAAAACGCAATGCTGAATTTCTCCTGAGCACATTAAAGAACAGATAACTATTCTTCGCACAATCTATCCCTAATGGTTTCAATGTTTGATATTACAGGCATGTAAATGGATCCACGTATCGAAGATGGAATTTAACTTTACCCCAAATGGCAACTTTATATCGTTTGGCCAATCAGTTACTAACGGATCTGGTGGATCAAAACTTTTTCTATCTCTTCGATCCAAAATCATTTTTCACCGCGAAGGCTTTAAATATGGCGATACCAGGTGGTCCAAAGTTTGAACCATTGGTGAAGGACTCAAATGCAGCCGACGAAGACTGGAACGAGTTTAACGATATCAATAAGATAATCATTAGGCAACCTATAAGAACAGAATATCGTATCGCATTCCCCTATCTGTACAACAATATGCCGCATTTTGTACATTTATCATGGTGAGTTTGTATTTGAATCAGTTTTGTCATTTCTGGCACAATGTTCCACACAAGTTTTGAGACTTATCGATGATAAGTGTGTTAAAGTCTTACTGGCAGTGTGGTAGAAAAAAAGTGGTGATTGTTATTCGTATTCTTTGTAAAGCACAAAAGGCAACTGCTGAAATCACCGACAATCTTTCAATAATTTGCCGATGGCAATGCGTTATAACTATAACACGTACATACATTTCATACCCTCTGTAGGTATCACGCTCCGAACGTTGTCTATATAAAGACCGAAGATCCCGACTTACCAGCGTTTTATTTTGATCCTTTGATCAATCCTATTTCTCACAGGAATTCACTAAAGGTAAGGTCTTGGACTTGTGAATGGAATAGGTGATGCTGTACTATAGTTGAAATTATACATTCATTCCAGACCATGGAACCACAAATCGAGGATGACGAAGATTTCGTTCTTTCCGAAGAGGTGCAGCCGTTTCTCCAAGAAACACCCCTGTACACCGATAACACAGCGAATGGGATAGCATTGCTATGGGCACCAAGACCATTTAATACCCGTTCCGGAAGAACGAGGCGTGCCATCGATATTCCTTTAGTCAAATCTTGGTACAGGGAACACTGTCCACCTGGACAACCGGTGAAAGTTCGCGTCAGCTATCAAAAGCTATTAAAATATTTTGTGCTGAACGCGCTAAAGCACAGACACCCTAAACCGCAGAAGAAACGTTACTTGTTCCGATCGTTTAAATCAACGAAATTCTTCCAAACCACTACGATAGATTGGGTCGAAGCTGGTCTGCAGGTATGCAGACAGGGATATAACATGTTGAATTTATTGATTCATAGAAAAAATCTCAACTATCTCCACTTGGATTACAATTTCAATCTCAAACCGGTTAAAACTCTCACAACCAAAGAGAGAAAGAAGTCGCGATTTGGAAACGGTGAGTGCCCTACGAGTTCACCAATCTATATTTCACTGGGTACGAGGATAGACGATTCACAAGACTTGTAATGTTGTATTTTTGCAGCTTTCCATTTATGCCGTGAAATTCTGCGACTGACGAAATTGATCATCGACTCTCACGTACAGTACCGTTTGAATAACGTTGATGCGTTTCAACTGGCCGATGGATTGCAATATATATTCGCGCACGTTGGCCAATTGACTGGAATGTATCGATACAAGTACAAATTGATGCGACAAATTAGAATGTGCAAGGATCTAAAACATTTGATCTACTATCGATTTAACACGGTATGCTGTCAGCGTGGTGCTTCTCGAGTGCAGAATAACACGAGTAACCGATTTTTTTTTGTTTTCTATTAATAATATTTAGGGGCCCGTTGGGAAAGGCCCCGGGTGTGGCTTTTGGGCGCCTGGTTGGAGAGTGTGGCTCTTCTTCATGAGAGGAATTACACCATTATTGGAGAGATGGTTAGGCAATCTGCTGTCTAGGCAGTTCGAGGGCCGTCATTCGAAGGGAGTGGCAAAAACCGTAACGAAGCAACGAGTAGAGTCGCACTTTGATCTCGAACTGAGGGCATCCGTGATGCACGATATCGTGGATATGATGCCGGAGGGAATTAAGCAAAATAAAGCTCGAACGATTCTACAACATCTTAGCGAGGCATGGCGATGTTGGAAGGCCAATATTCCTTGGAAGGTTCGTATATTTAACGGATAGAGGAAGGAAAAAGATGCTTCCAGCGTACCTGTTTTCTACGTCATTTACATGATCGTTTGTCTCAGGTTCCTGGATTACCGATACCTATCGAGAACATGATTCTCCGTTACGTTAAAATGAAGGCAGATTGGTGGACCAATACGGCGCATTATAACCGAGAACGTATCAGACGAGGTGCGACCGTGGACAAAACTGTTTGCAAAAAAAACCTTGGACGTCTTACCAGACTATATCTTAAAGCCGAACAGGAACGACAGCACAATTATTTGAAGGTACAGTGAACAGAGGAGTGAGGAATAGTAGCTTTCGGAACAGTGGCAGCAATTCTTTTAAATGATGTATTACTGTGGACATCAGTTAATGAGTCGTTGTACTTGTTCTGCACGCAGGACGGTCCGTATATTTCTCCGGAGGAAGCGGTTGCTATATATACCACGACTGTACATTGGTTGGAATCCAGAAGATTTGCACCTATACCTTTCCCGCCGTTGTCCTACAAGCACGATACCAAGCTCTTGATATTAGCCTTGGAGCGTTTGAAGGAAGCCTATAGCGTTAAATCGAGACTGAATCAAAGCCAACGCGAGGAACTCGGTTTAATTGAGCAAGCATACGACAATCCGCACGAAGCTTTATCCAGAATTAAGCGTCATCTTTTAACGCAAAGGGCGTTCAAAGAGGTTCGCTGATTTTTCGTTGTCGCTTATCGTCGTAGAGTAGTCTTTTTGCGCATGCCGGGCATTCGTTCATTGCTAATGTTTTCCCGACCACCCGTTTTCCAGGTAGGGATTGAATTTATGGATCTTTATAGTCACTTAATCCCAGTTTACGACGTCGAGCCGTTGGAAAAGATCACGGACGCATATTTGGATCAGTACTTGTGGTACGAAGCGGATAAACGAAGACTGTTCCCACCATGGGTGAAACCTTCGGACACAGAGCCGCCACCTTTGTTGGTGTACAAATGGTGTCAGGGTATTAATAATCTGCAAGACGTGTGGGACGTCAGCGAAGGGGAATGCAATGTTTTGCTAGAGTCAAAGTTTGAAAAATTGTATGAAAAAATCGATCTGACGTTGTTGAATAGACTTCTCCGATTGATCGTTGATCATAACATAGCCGACTATATGACCGCAAAGAATAACGTTGTCATCAATTATAAGGTAATCCGTTTTTTCATTAGTACCGGCCACGACACAAGGATGGAAGGAGAAGGAAATAAACTATATATTTCTTTATGATTTCACAGGACATGAATCATACAAACAGTTATGGAATAATTAGAGGATTGCAGTTCGCGTCGTTCATAGCCCAATATTACGGTTTGGTATTGGATCTGCTGGTTCTTGGGTTGCAAAGAGCCAGCGAAATGGCTGGTCCACCGCAAATGCCAAACGATTTTTTAACCTTCCAAGACGTAGCTTCGGAAACAGCTCATCCAATTAGATTGTATTGCAGATACGTGGACAGAATACATTTGTTTCTAAGGTACGTCTTTACCATTACCCATTTTACCCATTGGTCGATGGAAAACGATTTTCATTGTTCAATCAACGTCCTCGTTGATTTCGATAGATTCTCCGCCGATGAAGCAAGAGATTTGATTCAGAGATATTTGACAGAACATCCAGATCCTAATAACGAAAACATCGTTGGATATAATAATAAAAAATGTTGGCCCCGAGATGCACGGATGCGACTTATGAAGCACGATGTCAATTTGTACGTAAACATTTATTTTGTCGAATAAACAAAGGACTGTCTACATTGTTGATTAA
Source organism: Nomada fucata (assembly GCA_948146005.1). Taxonomy (NCBI): domain Eukaryota; kingdom Metazoa; phylum Arthropoda; class Insecta; order Hymenoptera; family Apidae; genus Nomada; species Nomada fucata. The sequence goes on along the minus strand of OX411278.1, from coordinate 29,813,381 downwards.
CTGTGAGTCTTGATTTTTAGGGGGCGCGCTGTATTTTGGGACATAAAAAATCGGTTACCCCGTTCAACAACCACAATACAATGGGAAAACAGTTTCGTCAGTGTCTATAGTAAAGATAATCCTAATCTGCTATTCAATATGAGCGGATTCGAGTGCAGAATCTTGCCGAAATGTCGAACTACCCACGAGGAGTTTACGCACAGAGATGGCGTGTGGAATTTACAAAATGAAATCACGAAAGAAAGAACGGCACAGTGTTTCCTAAGGGTCGACGACGAAAGTCTGCAACGATTTCACAACAGAGTTCGGCAAATTCTTATGGCTTCTGGATCGACAACCTTTACAAAGATCGTTAACAAATGGAATACAGCTTTGATCGGGCTGATGACTTATTTCCGCGAGGCCGTGGTGAACACGCAAGAGCTCCTCGATTTACTAGTTAAATGCGAAAACAAAATTCAAACGCGTATTAAGATTGGTCTGAATTCGAAAATGCCGTCGCGATTTCCACCCGTAGTTTTCTACACACCGAAAGAGTTAGGCGGCCTTGGTATGCTCTCAATGGGACACGTGCTTATACCGCAGGTAAATGACTCGTTATTAATACGATAATATTAATACGATTAATACGAAAAAATACAGTGCACAAATACGAGGGTGAAATTTTCTTTCAGTCCGATTTACGGTGGTCGAAGCAAACCGACGTTGGTATCACGCATTTCCGTTCCGGTATGAGCCACGACGAAGATCAGTTGATTCCAAATTTGTACAGGTACATACAGCCTTGGGAGTCCGAGTTTATAGATTCGCAGCGAGTATGGGCGGAGTATGCGTTGAAACGGCAGGAAGCCAATGCACAAAATCGTCGGCTTACTTTGGAAGACCTAGAGGACAGCTGGGATCGTGGTATTCCTAGAATAAACACGCTGTTTCAAAAGGACAGGCATACTCTCGCATACGACAAGGGTTGGAGAATACGCACAGAGTTTAAGCAGTATCAGGTAAGTTACCAGATTACGCTCCACATATAATACGCGAAGATACCGCGCGTACATTTTAACTATAGATTTCGCTAACAATCTCGCCTATGTTCTTCGCTTAGGTCTTGAAACAGAATCCATTTTGGTGGACTCATCAACGGCACGACGGTAAATTATGGAACTTGAACAATTACAGGACGGACATGATACAGGCACTGGGCGGTGTCGAAGGTATATTAGAGCATACGCTCTTTAAGGGAACGTACTTTCCAACTTGGGAAGGTCTGTTTTGGTAAGATCTTTCACCTATTTCAAATTAAACCTTAAGTGGCGGAGCCAGGGCGTCAAACATCTAATACTTGTTGCTGCGTTTGTTTCGTTTGCATAGGGAAAAGGCATCTGGATTCGAAGAATCTATGAAATACAAAAAACTAACCAACGCCCAGAGATCGGGTTTGAATCAAATCCCCAATCGTCGGTTCACCCTATGGTGGTCGCCGACCATTAACAGAGCCAACGTGTACGTTGGATTTCAGGTAAACTATACATCTCCTGTGTGTTGTATACGATGATGTTAAGAGTTCTGTTCCAAGTTGATGCGTATATCTAGACACGGGCTATATCCATTTCTTTTCAACTAGGTACAATTGGATTTGACAGGTATATTTATGCACGGCAAAATTCCCACGTTGAAGATTTCCCTGATTCAAATATTCCGCGCTCACTTGTGGCAAAAAGTGCACGAATCGATCGTAATGGATTTGTGTCAAGTTTTCGACCAAGAATTGGATGCGTTAGAAATCGAAACTGTTCAAAAAGAGACCATTCATCCTAGGAAATCGTACAAGATGAACTCGTCTTGCGCCGATATTTTACTTTTCTCTGCGTACAAGTGGAATGTTTCTAGACCATCGTTACTCGCGGACTCGAAGTAAGCGACTATTATATAATATACACATTGTGTTTCTCTATCTAACAAACTTGTATTTGCGTACAGGGATCTCATGGATAACACCACCACGCAAAAATATTGGATAGATGTACAACTTCGGTGGGGTGATTACGATTCTCATGATATCGAGAGATATGCCAGGGCGAAATTCTTAGATTATACTACGGATAACATGTCCATTTATCCTTCGCCGACAGGTTTACTAATTGCTATCGATTTGGCGTATAATTTGCACAGGTAAATATGTACATCGATGAGTAACAAATCGAGTATTATATTGTACCTTAATGGAATCTCGCATTAAAGAGCTTTTCATAAATACGTAAATTTTTGTTACTAGTGCTTATGGTAACTGGTTCCCTGGATGCAAGCCTCTTATACAGCAAGCGATGGCAAAGATAATGAAGGCGAATCCCGCTTTGTACGTGCTGCGAGAACGTATCAGAAAGGCATTGCAACTTTATTCATCGGAGCCCACCGAACCGTACCTGTCCTCACAAAATTACGGAGAACTATTTTCGAATCAAATCATCTGGTACACAAACACATACACATTATATATATTTCTTCTTATACGTTTTTATTGATAATTATTGAAAGCACGAATAATCAACCGAGTGTCGTTCATAGGTTCGTCGACGATACTAACGTTTACCGTGTTACAATTCACAAGACATTCGAGGGTAATTTAACAACAAAGCCTATAAACGGCGCGATCTTTATTTTTAATCCTCGAACTGGTCAATTATTCTTAAAGATTATTCACACGTCCGTCTGGGCTGGCCAAAAGCGTCTCGGTCAGGTACGTAAAATATTGCACCCGTACAACTATCGATTCTCTCAGAAAAACAGGTGAATTTCTCAATCGCGAACGTGATCGATTTATCCTGCTGTTGTAGTTGGCAAAATGGAAGACTGCCGAAGAGGTGGCCGCGCTTATTCGATCTTTGCCGGTCGAGGAACAACCTAAGCAAATTATAGTAACCAGAAAGGGAATGTTGGATCCGTTGGAAGTACATTTACTCGACTTCCCTAATATCGTTATCAAGGGATCGGAGCTTCAGTTACCGTTCCAAGCATGCTTGAAAGTCGAAAAGTTTGGCGATTTAATTTTGAAGGCGACGGAGCCTCAAATGGTGTTATTCAACCTGTACGATGACTGGTTGAAAACTATATCATCGTATACGGTAACTACCAGGCTGCATTTCTGTTCTTGCCCTTGCTCTTGTTCTTATAAATACGTATTGCCTATGTATATTATTATTACATATTATCGAGCAACTTTTCTTTTATACGCCAGGCGTTCTCGCGTTTAATCTTAATCCTTCGAGCGCTACACGTTAATACCGAAAGAACGAAAGTAGTTCTGAAACCTGACAAAACAACTATAACGGAACCCCATCATATATGGCCTTCTTTGACCGACGACGAATGGATCAAAGTCGAAGTACAATTAAAGGATCTAATTTTGGCCGACTACGGTAAAAAAAACAAGTAAGTGCAACGATATGGAGGTCGTCCACAGGAAGAAACGAATGAAAGTGCAAAGAGTTATTAATATCGTGTTACTTTCAGTGTAAATGTCGCGTCACTGACTCAGTCGGAAATTCGGGACATCATTTTGGGCATGGAAATTAGTGCACCGTCCGCCCAACGTCAACAGATCGCTGAAATAGAAAAGCAAACGAAAGAACAATCGCAGCTTACGGCTACAACAACGAGGACAGTAAATAAACATGGGGACGAAATAATTACAGCAACAACATCCAATTATGAAACGCAGACGTTCAGCTCGAAAACTGAATGGCGGGTTCGAGCGATTTCCGCAACGAATCTGCATCTCCGGACCAACCATATATACGTATCATCCGACGACATCAAGGAGACCGGTTACACTTATATCTTACCAAAGAACGTTCTCAAGAAATTTGTTACTATTTCGGATTTAAGAGCACAGGTATATTCCACTCGTGATATGCTTGCTCTCTCGAGAACGAAACATAGTAATCGCTTATTTTTTCATCGTGCATATAGATCGCAGGATACCTGTATGGAATTAGTCCACCAGATAATCCACAAGTTAAAGAAATAAGATGCATAGTTATGGCTCCACAATGGGGAACTCATCAAACAGTCCACTTGCCAAACACTCTTCCGAATCATCAGTACCTCAAAGAGATGGAACCGCTCGGCTGGATCCACACACAACCTAACGAGTTGCCACAATTGTCGCCCCAGGTTCCTTGTTTGTTATACTGCCGAATACGTTATTCCCTCGCGTTTTTATTTTGTTTATTTTGTAATTTTCTAATCGATTCTTATGTACCACGCTCTCAATAGGATATATCAACGCATGCTCGAGTAATGGCTGAAAATCCAATCTGGGACGGGGAAAAGACTATCGTTATCACTTGCAGCTTCACGCCGGGCTCGTGTTCCCTTACAGCCTACAAATTAACACCTAGGTTCGTATTTCTTCTTCAGCGACAGCACGATGTTTATGGGTGTCCTGTCGTATGAACGCATTCTGTCTCGATTTTGTAGCGGCTTCGAATGGGGAAAGCAAAATACCGACAAGGGAAATAACCCTAAAGGTTACCTACCCAGTCATTACGAGAAGGTGCAGATGTTGTTATCCGATCGTTTCCTCGGCTTTTTCATGGTTCCCAGTCAAGGTTCTTGGAACTACAATTTCATGGGTAAGGCCAGGTTCTCTTTTCTCTTTTCATTTCGTTTCGTTTCGTTTCGTTGATCAACGATGAAGCAAATTGCAATGTAATTATACACTTTCTCGTCGGTGCCAGGTGTGAGACACGATCCAAACATGAAATATGAGCTACAGTTGGCAAATCCAAAGGAATTCTATCACGAGATCCACAGACCGGCGCACTTTTTAAATTTCTCCAGCTTGGAAGACGGGGAAGGTGTCGGAGCTGACAGAGAAGATGTGTACGCTTAAACCGGAAAAAAGAAAAACGCGGGCGGGCGAACGTTTCGTCCGAAGACTATAGTTCACATTTGACTAACAGTAAAATGGTAAAGGAGAAACGATTGCTATATTATAATAGTAAATAGTATTTCAATGAATAAGTTTAGCGTTGCTCTACTTTAGATGCTAATTATTTTGTACTATATTTTAATGATCGGTTTACAGTGAAGTAATGTATAATGTATGTTTAATTAGGAAGAAATGTGTGTACGTAAAAAAAATGTACAAATCTTTCATATGTCAAACTTGGTAAAGATGGCGAAGAATATACATTTTGAAGTACGTCATTTACACGGTTTTGTTGCATTTCTAGCTGAGAAGAAAGTACACACGTCGAGAAACTTTTATAATATCGAACATTGAATAAAATTTTTACCGTTACACGCGAGCTATTATGAGAAAAGAAAAATGCGTTCTTCGCATCACACCATTCAACGCATTCCTGTTTGTAATTGTATTATATTTCGGCATATACATCATTACCGCCCGTTACGATTCTACAGTCTGACCGGTTGGAGCAGTAACCTGTGGATAATGACTAGATCGTCTTCGATTTTTTGGTCCAATGAGGAACACGTAATAACATGTAATAGATGCCGCAGTGCGATACATTTTCTCTGAAATTAATAGTTGGAAATATTCTTTTCTTTTTCGTAAGTTTACTCGGGAATCGAGCAAAATGCAATCGTGATCAATCGGTATTATCGAATGTTGCTCTGCCGCAAGAAGATTCGTTCGCATAGGGTATGGTTTTCTCCTGCAGTGGCGTTGCTGATGTCACGCAGGTACGAGAAGCCGCCGAACTGTGACAAGCGCTTCGGGTCGAGTTTCTCGAGAGGACGTTGCTCTCGCGACAAGCAAATCTCTTGACGAGCAGTCGTCTAATGTTGTCCTTCCAAACGAAAATTAAGAAAATGATTACACCCTGCAAGGTGTTCGTTAGGTCCGTAAGGTACCAAATGAACGCCGGTTTATTGTTGCAGAGCCACGATGCTATTTCCATTGACCAATTAATTCCCATCACGATGAACAGTTTCAGATATAGATTGAACCTGGATCAAACGGCATAACATTTTCAGACGGAACATTGTGGATGTATTTTGAAATGTCGCGTGCATGCTCATATTTCTCGCAGTGATGCGTGCATACGTTTGAAAAAATTGTACGCGCGTACACGTGTCTCAAAGATTGTTCGCACCATGGCATACAAAATCGTGCGTGTACGTGCGTGTATGCGACTCCCACCTCGAGAACGTACACGACTACATCGAGACGGATGTATTTGTTGCTCGAAAGGAGCCCGCCTTCCGTCGTTATGAAAACAAATCGAAGCATGGGAAAAAGCTTTACTTTGCGCGTTCTATGAGAAGATCCAAAAATAATTTTCTCGTCATAGGCGGATAATAAGAAATGCGATGATTGAAGAAATCGAGTGGTGGAAGTCGAGAGCGTGTAAAAGTAATTTGTTATTCATAAAGTATGAAAAAGAGGAGGACGAACCATTGTCTATTGTCGTCGTGCCTTCGACTGTCGGCGCCTTTCAAGTGATGAGCCGTGTCCTTTTTGTGCTGCACGATCTTCAGTGCCGTCGAGACGAAGAGACATATGTTGCAAAAGACGGTGACGCCCATTGGACCGTAAAAGTATATTGCCTTTGCTTTGTCCGCTAGAATATTGTACAATAATTGGATAACTTGGACCCGCGATAGACACGCTTTAGATTCTAATAGGGAACGATTGTCCCGGCGTGTTCCATCGGACCTTGGAGACTTCCTTTGGACTGGGAAACTTTCAATTACCGAGAACGATACTCGCAATGACTTACTTGTGAACCAGCAACTTCGCGTCCCGAGTTCCGGTTTGATAAAATGCTGCGGTATGTCGGGAAGAAAGTCCATAATGACGCAGACTCCAGTGAGCAACGTTGCACAACCCCAAGCGTAAATCGAGTAGATGAAAAACTTTTTCCGCTCCCTTTGCTTTACGCTGCCCTGAAGCGATCGAAAACCTCTGAAAAATATTACGCGATTCGTTCATGGTTGACACAGAAACATCCTCATGTTTTTCTTACGGCTACGGATCACCGAGCATACTGGGCCTCCCCCCGTCAAACATTTCTTTCCTGCTTGTTGCGCGTCTAATCACGGATCATTGATTCATTGGATTCATTTGAACGAGGAGTCGCGAGAAAAGCAGCAAGATAGAACAAATAACGACGATGTGCTATCGATAGTATAGAAGGCGTATGGAGGTTTGCTCGTTCTTGGGATGATTTCATCGAGAGTAAATTGCGAACGGATAAGGTATGTTTGCCGAAGGATACGACAGGCGAATATCGCGATACACACCGTTCGAGTTAAGGGGTTCTTCGTGGTACACGGTTCGCTGTAGCTACATAGCTGTATGTACATATATACGTATATACGTCCCCGTATTACGTTAATCGAGGTCGCCGAGCAAAGAGACAAGGACAATAAGGGTACACGGAACGCACACGTGGTCACACCCCCGGCTAAACTCGCACACACTTATGTATATTTGCAGAAGAAAAAGGGCTTGGCGGCACGAACAGACCGACTAAAGAGCTACAACTATCCATTCTATTAACGACGGTGGTCGTCGCATAAATGATATTTCGATGCTGGCTCTCATGCATCTTCGTAAAAACGCATTAGAATTTTCGCACGTGACATTCTGGTCACGCGATTCCCTCTTCTCGCAAATATTAATCTATTCGCGGAACGTTTAAAAATACCGCTAGCGGCTATGGGAGACGGGATTCATGAATTATGCGAACGAAATTCAAACTCGAAACAAACGAAAGTTGGGAAGAGGATCGGAGCGGCGTATCGCGACGAAATAGCTTCATCAACAGAGGGCGACGTTAAAACAAGGAGATACCATTTGCAGACACGTATACAAATCCCTTGGACAATTCCAAGGTTTCTAAACGACCGATGATTCCTCTTGATCGGATGCGTAATTTAGTAATCGATCGATCTATTCATCTTTCGAAACAACTTCGAAACAACTTCGAAACACGTTGGATATTGGAATCGATATTGGCGTCGGCGTTGGCCTCGGCGTCAGAGATTCTCAGCTTTCGAGATTTGTTTGGACGATTCGTCACTATTTGTTTGCTATATGTACACCTGGTGCTTCGCAAATACATACATAAGTAGATCTCGAATTTTTCGAACAATTCGATTCGCCAAAGCGTTGCCGCGTCCACGAACGCCTTTCTTCGTCTCGGAGACGCGATCGTTGCCTCTTCTATCCATTTACTTTTATAAGATACTGTTTTTTATCTTTTGAAAGGCGAAATGCATATCCAAGCCGTTAAAGACGATTATTTTCGGTGTTCGTCCCTGCGATAAGGTTGACGAGCGGGGTATATCTAAGAATTGTTTCGACCGTAGAGAATTTGGATTCACTCGAAATATGTGTCGCTCCGTTTACCACGCGAACCATATGTCGTTAATTCCGGACTGCGTGTACATGAATGGATATGCCAACATATACCTGTACAATGTACACGATCGATCGAAATGGACAAGCGCCTCGTTATAGTTGCTTACCGACTACGATGCAGAACGAAATCGTACGTACAATGTACATTGTATCGCTTACACAGAGAGAGAGAGAGAGAGAGAGAGAGAGAGAGAGAGAGCGCATCGTTTACTCCGTGGACCGATCGAACTTAATTTAAGAATGTTTGCAGAGTGTACACGTGCCGTCACGAACCGGATATTAATTCGCGTTATACCGCTATCAATTTTCCCGGTCGTTGGTCAACTATCGAATTTCATCGGTTAGGAGAATAACGCGTACCACTCGTAACGTGGTTTACGGCACGTTCTAGCGAAGAATATGTTCTAAATGATTAAGCGAAAACGCATTCCGTTAAGAAAATTACGTCTCGTCTCGACATATTCGACGTCATCGACGAATTTCGAGGTACAGCAAACTGAGTCTGAAAGTCTGAAGTCGACAAGCTGTACATAATTGTAGGAACGTGCGGGAGGAATATTTCGCAGCAATTGGCTGGCAACTGTACTTACCCAAAGGTCCACCATATGTCGAAACACATAACGTTCAGCCAGAAGAAACTAGCCAGGAAAGAGAAATGGATGATGAAGGCTGAAACAGAATCGGAAACGCAACGTAAATATGTTTTTCCAAGTTTTCAAGAAAGTTTGCGCGTACATAGGTATGTACGAGAACGTCGCCGTCGTGGGCGTGCTAGAAGAAAGGGGTTGCGCTTATTATCTTCCGGGTGAACACGAAACGAATCGAAGCTGACTTTTGTTAAATGCATACATAGTAGTGGATCGGTGAAAGTAAAAATACGATATATATAGTACGTGTGCAATGGACAACGAATACCGAATGCGATGCAGAGCGAGTCCGATATCTGGTCCTGCGGAGTCATCTGAACGACCGCGAGTACCGTATAGGCAACCAGGAGAGAAGCGACGTAGCCCCGAAGGGTTCGGCCATGCATGTTCTTCAATACCGGTAGCACGGTATAGATGAAAAACGTGGCGAAGAGAAACGGCACTGACACGATCAATCCCACTGGAAACACTACCGTAATTTTCGTCGAGTCGTCCTCGTTCTCAGGTTGCTCGGTCGAGTCGAAGCAAAGGATCACGTCGAACGAATCGGTGTCGACGATGCCGAAACAGTAGTCCGTCCTCGGGATAATATTCTTCTCGATTTCTGTATAAATCGAACCGTTGTCGAGAAGCATGAACGCGTCCTCCGGAAACTCGTTCGGGCTGAGTCTGTACCGCTGACGATTCTCGCAAGGATCTTGCGTGAATAAATGAAAATCCGCATGGCCCGGTGTTCGATCGAGCAGCGTCAGGCTATGGGAATCGTAGATGGACGGGAAACGAAAGGTTCCGTTCGTTTCGACGCATCGATTGCTAGCTAAACGACTCGCGTACGGGCAACACAGAGGAATGCTGATTTTCCTGTCGTTTGATCTATGCGTCGTAAAGGTAGGGTCGTTCTTTGGCTCCGTCAACGATCCGATACCAATACTTTCCTCGCCATTGAACCCGATGGTGCCGGCCATGCTGTCTTCGCGGTTGAACCGCGAGGGCGGATCGGCTGTACTTTGAACGAGCACCGCGGATAACAATCCGATCGCGAGGATCGGCCAGCGATCGCGACGAACACGAAACATCGTTACACTTGGCTTTTTACTGTCCGACTGTTTATCGTGATCCGTCCGGAATCGAAGCAACCGCAAACATTATCGCGCTACGCGGAAACGACACGACGATTGGCAAGCTCTACGACGCTGCGTCGCTTTGCAACCAACCAAGTGCTACCGACGATTTCTTCTTTTCATCCTTCTTCTCCTTTTCTAGCAAAATCAGGGAAAAATTGCATCCCTCTCTTTGCTTACAATTCGAAACCGTTTCGTCGGCCGGACATGGTTTCCTTCCCATCCATCCTGTTTGTCGATCAGTCCGTCCGTCAGCCCGGCGCGGCGGAAAGATTTATTTCTCAAGTATAGAGGGTAGAGGGAAGGACACCGACAAAGCGGAGACAATCGGATCAACCTTCGGCCGATCGCTCTCCCCTAGGAGTGAATGAATTCCTCGAATGAAACTTGAGTGCCGGATTCTAGAATTTTCGGTTACTCTGGAAGCCTGTATACTGCCGCGATGCACGTATCCACACCAGTGTTAGATTAGTCAGAATTAGTCCAAAATTCGGTAAAAGCTTATCGGGGTTCGACGAGTTTAGCGAATCGTCCACGTGGTACAGTATCGGAGCAACAGGTATATCGAACGGCTGGAGGTCCCGTCGAGATCGTCTTCGTTTACGTCGACGCGTATTCATTGCGGTACTCTCTACGGAACGATACCTCAGTTGCGAATCCTCGATCGCGAATCCCGATATAAGAAAAAATCATGCCAATACCGAATTAAGGAGATGTCTTCGCGACAACAAAGAACGCGTTGCTAACGCGAGGAAAAACAGTGTCGGGTACCCGGAGGGAGTGCTTACCTATAGTGGTGCAGAAGATGCGCTGAAAGTACAACAACTTGGCCAACACGAGGGAGGTGTAGGCGAGTATTAGGCACGCCACGTAACACATTACTGTTTTCCCATATAGATTCCTTAATTCCGGTATGATCGCATATACGAAGAAAGTGGCAAAGAAGAACGGAATAGAGACTATGATGCCGACTTTGAATGATTCCTCCTGTTCTTCAAGCTCGTCCAGGGATACGTTTGCCGATAGGCAAACTATAGCGACGATTTTTTCAAACGATTCTTTCCAATCGAGACAGTACGTCCACGCTGGGAATTTGTTGGACACGGTGCGGAGCGTACCGTTTGCTTGCAGAACGAACGCGTCTTCTTCATAGCGTTCCGGTTCGAGTATGTATTTAAATATATTCTCAGGACACGCCATGTCCTCGACGAGAACGAACAGATCGCTTATTCCTGAAATTCCTTGAATCTCGGTTGCCAATTGATGCTGCTCGAGAGCAAGATCGGGCGCGTGCAGGCCGCCTGGTAAACGAGTACAGTTCGGTCGATCGCTCTCCCCTAGGATTTCGTTTCGTCTGCAACACTTCTTCAAACATCCTCGTAAATTGCATACGCATGCATACGTCCGATTGTCAAGCACCCGATACGAGCCAGAGGGGTACATTATTTTATCGTGTATTAAGCTGCCGTTTTGGAATCTGCCGATTTTATTTTCGTTCAAGATAATGGCAGGGAATGGACGACAAAACGCATCCTCCTTTCTTTCCGAACGGAAAGAACTCTCCCCTTGGATTACGGACAACCGATCGATTAGGGCAAACGAAATTATGCAAATTATGGCGGAAGATCGACGCATCGCGAATTTCAGCAGGGATGCAGTCTCGCGCGTTGGAATGATCGTCCTTGCGTCGCGTCCTCTTGTACTCCTCCCCTGTACACTTTTCCACGGTTCCCTTCTCTGTCCTCCGCCCAGGTCCTTTCCTTTCCTTGCTTTCAATTTACGTCACGAGTACGCGTTACACCCTCGAGTCTATCTAAAGATTCTCTTATCTTTTCACGTCGAAATGATTCGATTAACACGAGAATCATCCTTTTTTATCAAAACATGAAGGCTCACGGGACCGTTCCCGGTCACCCGATGAATCGCGAAGCTTGCGAGCGACTGCCCTTCGTATTTTTCTATCGTTCGGTTGATCGCTCCGCGCGCGAACGTGCGCGAGCGTGCGCGCGCCCCAATTCCGCCTGGACCAGCACCACCCGCTCCAAAACCATCGCGGAATACGTACCTCCTGTTTCGGCCCCGTACTACCCTTTTTCATTTTATTCACCGCCGCGCTGCGGCCACCACTGTTGCTTCCTGCGCCTATATACATATACGTACACCTTCCTCCTCGATTCCGATTAAATTCGTACAAGTAAACACGGCGCACCGCTTCGCTTAACGGGCTTATGCATGTGCATACGTAGCTTATCCAGTTGCTTGATTAATTTCATTCGACACCTCTTTTCTTTCTATCCTGCCCCACCCCGATATCTGCATTATCTATATATCAATGAATATAATACCAGAGATATCTAACGATAGCTTTATGATTATCCAACATGCCTCGCACTACGCACGTGTACATATTTATATGTATACATATATGCCTATAGTAGAGTCCGATTTAAGGGACAACAGTTAAATATCTTCAGACTAAAGTTTTAGCACTATGAACATTGGGTTCAAGTTTTTAAATAGAACTCTACATCTTTCATTGCATATTCCTGTAGGTGGCATCGAAGCTTTTTCAAAACACTACGTACACGTGTCTTTTATATAAGCCGCGGCGTGCCGGTGTTAACGTTACCCGATGGTCTACTCCTCGCGTTGTACATTCAGGCACTGAAAAATCATAGGAATTGTTATTAATACAAGACAATTAATTTCTTTTACTGAATAGCTATTCAACATATCTTATAATGTAAAAAGTTCGCAAAGCAGCGTTAACATCGTCTTCCACATCGACGAGATACAGGAATAGACAAATCAGCCAAAGTATTTATTCGGCCCGAATTCCCGGGGATCCGTGAACCCTATGCCATTTCCATGTCACTCGCAACGTTACCAATACTGATTATTCTGAATACTGAAATTAACTGTTTTTTGTTATGGACAACTCCTTTTCAATTACATGCCTGGGTTTGTGCAAAAAATTCCTGCCGATAATCAGGACTTTGTATCAAGAGAATATGACAACATAATGATCGAGTTCTTGAAATTATGGTAAAGGATGCTGCTACGCGACCACATACGATTTATCTGAATGCTATTTGAATTATTTATTTTTTATAAACAATTTGAGTATTCGTTTGAGAATTGCACGGCAACTATACACAGAAGCCGAAACTAGAAAGAGATTATGCCTTTAATCGAGAGTTTTAATTTAAGATGTCGTTGAATAAAATCGGCCTTGTAGAACGCGAGATAATTGAATTTGTTTATAGAAATGATAAACAAATGCCATTATATCGACTTGCAGACAAGCTAGATCAACGATCAAAATAGTTGCTAACTTTATCTGTTACTAAATTTCGAAGCAAATGCTCGATGCATTGAAAGTATAGATCTTGTTCTACAGAAATATTAAACATGTATGACTATCTGTAGTAAAGTTAGGATGGTAGAAACTTAGGAAATATGTACATCGCGTTGATATGACTGAAGTATGTATACTGTAATAAATTTCGTCATAGATCTTGCTTGCGTGTAAAACTTCCTTATCTGTGCCTATAGTCAAGTGTCTAGAAAAAAAAATATATGTCCGTCGTTATTTAAATGTTACCTTGCTTTTTACGGGCAAATTTTTATTATTAACTGCTACATTCGACATAGTAAAACATTAAACCTCCTACGCACGTACCACTTGTTGCGCTGTACAAAACAGATGGCAAGCTTAAGCGAGGTGATATCGATATGGAAGTACGCGGAAGCGGTCACCTTCGACGTTGATTCGACTGTAACGCAAGAAGAAGGAATCGATGAGCTCGCTAAATTTTGTGGAAAAGAAAATGATGTTGCCGCTTTGTAAGATCTTTTCCCCTGGTTTGCTTCCTGCGATACGAACCAATTATTGCTTCTCTTAATTCTAACCTTTGCGATGCATGGATGATCGCATGAATATCAGTAATTTCTAACTAAAAAATTCTTTAGAACAAACCGGGCGATGCGTGGTGATGTTACGTTTCGAGAATCTTTGGTGGAAAGATTAAATATTATCAAACCAAATCATAGCCAAGTGAAACAGTTTTTAGACACTCATCCAGTGAAACTTTCACCAGGAATCAAGTAGGAAAAAGTTCAAAGCAATCAACGATTTTTATACTTCAATTTTTATCGCATGCCTTGAAGTCTCTTATTATAAATTATTTCAGAACTTTAATAACCGCTTTGCGCGCTCAGAAAAAGCACATATTTCTAATATCTGGTGGATTTATGTCCTTGATCGAACCAGTCGCCACATCTCTTCACGTTCCATCTGAGAATGTTTTTGCGAATAGACTTAAATTCTATTTCACAGGTTGTTATTGGTATGCGCATGGATGGGAAATTAATTTAAAATAGAATGTTACAATGTTTCTCCATTCGTATATAGGAGAATATGCAGGATTCGATGAGAGCCAGCCAACCACAGAGAATGGTGGGAAAGTAAAAGTAATAGAACGTCTCAAAAAGGAAAAAGGGTTCAAAACTGTTGTACACATTGGGGATGGAGCAACGGATTTAGAAACTACTTCGGTAGCAGATTTATTCATAGGTATAACAACTCGATGTGCTTAATGTTCGATTCATTTTTCTTAAACAATCAAACAATTTATGTTATCTCCTTTAATAATAAGAAGAAGAATAATGATAATATGGTTTTTGCTGCATAGGATATGGAGGAAATGTAATCAGAGAAACTGTTAAGCTGCAATCTTCATGGTTTGTAACTGATTTTACTGAACTTGTGGATTGCTTGAAAATGTAAACACGATATTTCACAGAAATATCGTATTATTTGCAATATTTTAACGATAATAAATTAAGATAAGAGTTCTTTGAAATTTTACTATTGCGCGAACAATGGAAACTCGCTTTATTCGAAATTCATTTATATTTATAACATTCACCTCGGAGAAATGAAACAGTTGGGTATAAGAAAGTTACCTACTTTTTACACTTATCGTACAGTAACAATAACGGTTAACTCATTGTCAGTGCTCTATACATAAATTGTTACAACACACAATTTTGTTTTCTTTCTCCCCTAAACTGCAATGCTAAAATTTCTATTGAATGGCGATACTTGCTGCACAGAACTGCTATCTGTACATATCTGTGAGAACTTGTATAGAAAAATATATTTCTCTGTGACTAATGGAAAAGGCGAAATTAAATTAAACGAAGTAAAACATTCCGTCAAACTCTTTTTGTTGTATCCGTTATCTGAAAGAAATGAAATTCTTACTAATTAATCCAAAGACTATTTTGATCTTGACAAGCATATTGTGCGTGTTACAATTCACCAAATGAGTTTTATTTTTTTATAATCAATGACAATTTCCCGCTTTTTCTTGCTTTATCTTGTTTTTTTTGCTGTATCCATTCCTGTAGCCTACGTTTAAGTTCAACGTCCGACTTTACCATATCCATCGTAAGGGGGGATCGATTGAACGG
The DNA here is from genome assembly GCA_948146005.1 of Nomada fucata. Lineage (NCBI taxonomy): Eukaryota > Metazoa > Arthropoda > Insecta > Hymenoptera > Apidae > Nomada > Nomada fucata. The sequence continues at coordinate 29,797,743 of OX411278.1, read as the reverse complement.
ATCAGTTTGATCACTTAACAAATGTCTAAACACAAATAATAGAGTTAATCAAGTAATCCGGTATATTATCTTTTTACAAAAGTTCCGACCTCAAGTTACTACCTTGCAATAGTTTGTCGATCTATAGTAATCCTGGATGATGGAAGAATGACCGGATCTGTCATTAAAGTAGACATTATGGGATCAAGAAACTCGTCAGGGGCGTCGATTAAAATTTCATCTTCTTCTTTTTTATGACTCGCAGCTGTTTCTACGTTTTTCGCAAATTGATCCAAATCCCCCAATATGCCTACACCACCGATGCGAACTAAAATTTATTAATAAATACATGGAGAATTATATTCATGGAGTTGCACTTGTTAAAGGGATACAACAAAGAATAAGAATATATATATATATATATATATATATATGCGCGCGCGCACGCGTGTGTGTGTATTTATGCATGCATGTATATTTACCAAGAACATTATCGGCCAATTTAAAAAGCTCTGGACTGTATGAACGACCATCCTGGGACACGGCAAGAGTAAACGATTCACTTTGACTCAGATTTATATAAATTTCACATATATTTAATACTAAATTTGCTGGGTTGAACGCATATTCGTTTTGGCCATTGACCTGCAGTCAAAAATTTCGGTTAATTCCAAATTCATCTAACTAAGTTATTCCATTGTAGTTTCTTTACCTTTAAATTTTTTTTATTTGGACCAACCAGCTGAAGTAATAAATAATTAAGCATCGATGCAATGCGATCCACCATAGTTGGATGACAAAAGATGGATTTTATTTCTGTGGTCAACATTTTTAACGTATATATAGTCTTTCTACCTAATATATTATCGAATCGAGCAATCATCCCGAGATGTAACAGATACTGAGCCTGTTGGTCGCGTTCATGTTGCGGTAATTTATTCCATTCTCCACTTTCCCTTTTATTTGAAAATTAATGTTTTTCGTAGTGTAACAAGGAGAAGTTAAATTATACTATAATAATTAGTCACATGTATGTACATCATGTTAATAAATAATATCTCCAAAGCGAATACCTTGCCTGAATCAATTGCCTTAATTGTGCCATACTAGAAAGTGCTTCGTCTAAAAGAAAGACGGCATCGTTCATTAAAAGATTTATGAAACGTAAAAATAATGGAGGCTGGGCAGCTTCCATATTAATTTCTGCTTCTTCCGCTAAAGAACTAAAAAATACACGTTCGGTTGAGACTTATAGAAATAGTAATTAAATGTGAACTGCTATATCGGAAAGACATTGGTAAGCATGATAATATTCATCGATCTACTTACGTAAAGTTATTACGATGTTCCTGTAGTTTCCACAAGTATTCCATAACAACATACATCGGTCGTCGATAATTGAACTTTTGTTCAAATTGCACGCTTTGTCCGGTCATTTCAATACTGACAAACACTTTAAGTAAATTGGGAACGATCTAGACATACATCATACAATATGGTACGATAAAACTTTTGCGCGTCGCGAAAACAAAGACGTATTGTACAATTTGAAGAAATATGTATAAACGTACATGTTGCCTATGCGGATGTGTAATAAATAATTGTTCTCTATGGAATGTTCCTAAAATTGGTGTTACAGGGCTCATAGTTTCGTCAGTTGTAGGTAAAAGAGCCTCTAAACCTTCTGCAAGTCGCGCACGTAAATGAGGATTATATAGACGTTGTTGAGATTCCATTAACACCATAATCTGTGGAATTGTACCCAATTATTATATTAAATTGCCAACTGCATAGTCTCCCTATAGTAAACATATGCTGGTTTACCTCTGTTAGTATAGGTGTTAAGAAAGACGGCCCTTGCTCTTCAAATATATTTGGATTCAGTCGGCGCAACAAATACAAAAATCTAATAGTATTTTCAACTACAAATTCGGGAATGCATCTACGTGGGGAAAATAATGCTTGATTAAATATTACAATTAGAGATTGACACTGAGAAAGGCAAAAACCCAGGAGGGAAAACAGAATATTTTTCAAATGTACCTCAAAGTATCTGGAACAGTTTCAGGCAATGGGAACATCACTTCTTTACATTCTTTGGGAATGTAATTGTGTCGTTCATGTTCTTCACCTTTGGCGTCATTTAAATATACTTGCACTAGCCAGAATGCTGTTGTCGCATGAAATTTTGCTAACAGTTTTAGCATTTCTGGCACTAAAAGACTGGCCCTTAATGATAAATATCTGATACAAAAAAAAAATGCATGTGTTATACCTTACTAAAGTGGAAAAATCGTATAAAACTTGTTTTTCCGTTTAGTTTGAAAAGTACGAAATAAATACTTGGTCGTTTCTTCTTCCATACGTTGAGTTATTATTTCCAATACCTCCGAGCTGCCACCGCTTTGTGCATCCTGATATACCCTTTGTATTCTCACCAAGTCCTGATTTGTCCTAAATGTTTGGGCAAAATTGTACTTTTCGACGCTTTATTTAGGATTATAATTTGATTAGTGGATAAGGCGCATAGTATTAAACGAAGCAAATCGCCTGCACACCTTAACAGTTTATCTAACACCACTCTGTAGCCAAGATCCAGTGCTCGGTGGGTCAAGAAAAAGCATTCAGTTGTGAAAGCAAATGTTTTGGCCAGTGGTCGAACGCCACCTTCTAAAGTTGGTATCAAGCAAGTTTCTGAAGACATGCCTTTTAAATGTACAATCGAATTTACACATTCCTCTTGGTCGTTCGCCTAAGGATTACACTTCTATGAATTATCGTACCACTTTTATAGAAACTAATTTTAATTTGCACGCACATTTTTCAAGACAACTGACCTCTCCTGCAGCACAATAGGTTGGATCAATTTTAGGCACTTTACACTCGTTTTGTTTAATGCAAAATGGTTGGCAAAGGCGTAACAGAACATTTCCTAAATTTAACATAAAACCGTCGGAAACGCACATCATTGTGTTAAAGCCAATATCATTCTGTGTGTTCCAAATTTTTCCTCTATTTGCATTCAAGTGAAGGCACGTGCCAATCCACTTTAAAGTTAAATGGCGGACTTCTGTCGAGCATTTTAGCAATAGGTGAAAAACCTTTTGTAGAGACTCATTTAATGCGTCCAAAGCAGTCCAAATGCTTCCTTCTACTGTAGCTAAAGGCTGATGATACATGCCAATGTTACATAATGCACAAATGAACCTTTTACATTTACTTTTATCCTGTTTTATCGCAATACTTGCCTGCTGCAATGGTTTCTCAAAAAAATATACTGGCTCCTCTACTGTTTTTGGTAAACAACTCAAACTAAAGAGTGCGCCTAATAATGTATTCGCGTAAGCTTGGCCTTCATTAGTTTTAGGTGTACTGTGATTAATTAACAATTTGGCTAAATGTTCTATCGAAGAGAAAAGATTTAATACAGAAAACCAACATCGACGAAAAAGCACAAGATTACTTTCTGCTGCTTCTTTACGAATAATATCAAGAACAGGACTGAAGGACGCGGCTATAGTATCCATTGCGTTCTTTTCATTTTCTGCTCGTATCTCATTTACGATACCATTTGCAAAGGAAACAAGCTCTGGTTTAGGTCCACTTTCGTCTGTACATAATGCGAAAAATTGTTTATGAATCTACAAACATAGGAAGCAATTAATGTTAATACTTTGGCTCTACTTTGCCAAAGGCAAATAATTATGCCAAAAGGCATAAGCTACAAAATAACATGTTACAATAGTAAGTGCACATTGGTTTACCTCTTGATCTTGGAACACTTCTGGTTCCTGAAGCGCAACACTTGCATTTTGTAATATAATTCGACGTATCTTACAACAGATATCAGAGAGCTCCAATTCACTTTGATATTGCTGTAATCTGCAATAACTTTCAAATAAATAAGGTACTACTTGCTTCTCCACTGTGTGAGAGTCAATAAAAATTTCATGACAATTCTCAACAGGTACTAATTTAGATCGAAGTTCAGGCAACATTAACCGTTCAAAGACAGCTTGTTCGATCGAATCGACATCAATGAAAACCAATCCACGTTTCTGATGAATATTAGTTTCTGTTGCGTGCAATGTTATTCCAAGTACATCTCCAAGAATACGAGTAACCTGACTCTCGGTAACTATGGAATCTGCAGAACCTCCAGTACGTCTAGTTTTCGAAATATTATCAGGTTTTTTATCTTCGATTTCTTCAGTATAATTAACTGTATTATTTTCGCTAGTGATCGCCTGATTCTGAGTGCAGAATGACACGGCATCGTTGATAGTTGAAAACAATCCAGCGAAAGGATTGTTATTCACATTGTCGCACATGATTTACTCGTTAAAAGTCAACTGGAAAATATGTTGCAAGCATAATTGAACGAGAAGTGAATTGTTGCTGCTTAATTTTCAAATTAGAAAATGTTAGAAAAGTAGGTAAAGTATCTTCGTTATTAATGCACTCTTCACCGTATTCATTCCGTCATGAGTCACGAATCACGAGTCACGGACACGGAGCGCATATGGGATACCTAATACGCATGCTTGCTTATTCCTGATTCATACGAGCGGTCGTATGAATAGCATAAATGTTGTCTTTTATATTTTATTGATGCTAGGTAAATATAATTCTTCACTTTAAAAACTTGTCTATTTTCACATTATGCAGTTTATTGAAAATAAATGAAAGGAATCAAACATAAATGAGAGTTTCAGTTTTGTATGAAATAAATTTATTAAAAAGTATGAGGCACAAAGTGAATTTTGTTTACAAATTATAACTTGCAATTAATGTATCTACATAATATATTATATTATATGATATTATATCATATCATGCCATACTATATTATAAATAATAATGTAAGGCACTATCATAATTTTATCGCCATGGTTTCCTTACAGTTCCAGCACTGGTACTCCTTTTAATGCCATGATCTGCAATTGATAACTTGTCAATAGCAATACATGTACTTACTGTACATCTATAACTTGTAGATGTTAGAAAATATTAAAAGGAAGTCGCTTACATAAAATGTTAGAAGAGATAAATCTCTCTTTAATATCCGATGTCCAAGTTTGACACCTAGATCTAGATAAACATGAACGAACAAACGAAGTTGGTTGACATTCTTCCAACCTAATAATAGGAAAGGCAATGACACATAAATCAAAATGTATACAGATATGCATATGTGTCGTAGGTGAGATTTTGAACCATGGTACTCAATATTGTTATAAATGTGAAAGCAAAACCTAGAAGCATGTTTATTTCAGAGCACCTGCTAGATACATAAAATGCAATCAATTCACAAACGTGCAAACAATAGTTGCGCAATGCCAATTTTGTACTACTAATGATAGTACATCAACAAAATCCATTTAATACAAATGATTATAATAAGTAATGAAACGACTATTTTATTTTAGCAAAATTCTACACCTCAAACGTTTATTCAATTGCTTCTTATAAACAACAAAATAAATTTTACTATACAGAGTCATACTCCTTCAGTTTTTTCCTGGCTAAAGTCCGTTGAGTTGCAAACGAATAGGATCTTGCGGATGTTGGACGTTCTATGCGAGATTGCTTGATTTCACGATCTTGAGCTATTACTTGCATTCTTTTCTGGGAATTTTGGGCAAACAACTCCACTATATTCATAGATGCTGCGTCGCACTTTCAGAAATGACAAAATTTTGTATAAATATCTCTGTTTCCAAAGTTTTCATACTCCTGATGGCAGTTCAGTTTACTTATACATAATTGTACTATAATAATTTTTTGGTACGCTACGCCTCTGCACTTTTACCAATTAAACGATAGAAGGTGTTTTAAACAGGAATAGTTTACTGTATACTCGTTTAGTACTTGCCGATTAAGATTAAATTAATACGAATAAGAAAACTACAGAATAAGAAATATGTTTTGTTATGCATTCACATGAATAATAAAAGAAAATTTGACGCATACACTTTTTGCGACCATAGAAAATGGGTATGATATATTTTCCTACAAAAATTCGTCATGGCAATTACCTGCAATTGAAGGCGATGTAAAAAGTTGAACTCTGATCGATTAAGTGGCGCATCGACGTGAAGCTTCAACATGCATTGCAAAGCTTCCTTGTATGTGTTCTTTAAAGCGATCACTCGTTCTGTTTTCATCATCCTACGAACTAAATAGCCCTTTACATACGCATTGATTATATTAGCTGCTTTTACCTGCAATGTCAGACTTATCATTGTCATTCTGAGACAAAAGTTAGATTAGGAATATCGATTTCTTACATGTTCAACTTTGTACATTGTCCTATCAAGGATCGGTACATGCATGGTTTTACCATCTAAAGGAAATAATTCTCGACTAACGTTCGAATGCTTGCACTCAACGCTTTCTAATAATCTTTCCTCATAATATCTTGAAACATCCAATTGTGTCTTTGCATCTTCTTTATCTACATCTACCTCATTGTCAGTTGGATTAACTGTATTAGGGCAAGGAATGTAATCACAATTCATTTCGTTATAAATATAATCCAGTGGACATGAACTAACTTTCATATTATTACATTGTGTACTAGTTTCCAAAATTCCGATATTTTGTTGCGCATTATTATCATTATTAACACCATTGTCAGGTGCAGGTGTAAGGTTTTTGGTAGAAGGAGACAAAACATTTTCAGAGAGCAAAGCACCTGAAAATTCTGGGAAAGATTTTCGTATTTCAGTCAACAAAAGTAACTGTTGCTTTTCAAATTCCTTTTGAAGCAGTGTTTGTTCTCTATGCTGTCGAGACATTAGCTCTGCCATTTGTTTCTTGTGCATTTCTTGTACCCTCTTGTAAACTGTTAAAAGCTTGTCAGAAGCTGGTGAGGAAGTCTTTGTTTTAGATGTAGTGTTGTGTGTTTTGAAATTTCTTGAAACCTTTTCCAACAAACTGTGACCTAGAGATAGGTTATTCTGCTCGTTTACATCTAGCAAGGAACCATTACCTTCACGTTCTCCATTTATAGTGGAAGAACTATTACGTCTTTTCCATGTATCGTATCCTTGCACGATTTCATCGCTGGTATGTATGATAGAATTTCTATTGTGAACGGTTTCCATGTTATTTCCTTCTCTATGCTCCTTAGCCAGTATTGCTTGAATACAGTCAGCAGATCTAGCCGATGGGAACATTCCAAGAGGATATTCCCGTTTGGTTTGTAAAGGAATTGATTTGCACATAATGTTATCATTATTTGAACAGGGGTCAGCTTTAAACATTGGCAAGGATTTCGATGATTCCATAGCAATGGACTGTTTGCTTTCGGTCCCGTACTCCCATTCAACTTTAGACCCTGTAACGTTCCATTCTTTCCTCCGAACCTTATTCGATGTTGGAACATATTCTGAACACGGAGTATGAGCTAAGCTTGCCAATTCCATTTGCATGTGTGCTAATAATATTGGACTTGGAGTATCTAACACATACGAACCTTGTCGTACTAATTTTGGTGTACTTTCGGCATTACCTGCATAGCCCGTTTGACATCCTTCATTTCTTCTACAATCGGTGTTAGTTAGTGTCAGTGGAATAATGTCTAATGTTTTAGGCACTTGTGGTTTCCAAATCTCTGACACAGTTTCTGCGGTACTAGATTTTACGCAAGTAGCCTCTTTTACATAGCAATCTGTATCGCTACTAGTGATTGCTGTCTCTGGTCTGGAAATGGTGCCAGGAACTAAATTTCTCTGATCATCAAATTTAAGTTCTAATTTGAAACTTTTACTACAACTCAATTTTTTCTCTATATTTTCATCAGAATATTCAAAAGCTCCTGCTGAAACATCATTTATATCCGTAGCATCCATAGTGGATTCGATGTAATTATTGCCATTTTTATATTGAAAAACATCAAGATTCTTTCCCAATCCATATATTTCTTTCTCATAATGAATGTTATTAGACATTTCTTTTCCTTTTGCCATATAGACACTTGCATTACATTCTTTAGCAATAAGTAAGGCAGCCAATTTCTTTTCCACAATTATTGCACTTTCTTTGTAATTAGAAATTTCTTTTTTCATGTCTTTAGTTACCTGAAAAAATGAGATCTGTTGTTGGAAAAATTGAAATATCCAGAATTTGTAGATTTAATTACTTTTCATACCATAGGTGGCAAAATAGAAACTCCGTTGATTTTGATACACGAAACATACGATTGTCCTTCCATGTTTTCAAATCTTTATACTTCCCACTAACGATCTTTCTTTATGGAGAATGGAAAACAAATTTTTTTATTCATTAATTAGAAAAGATTCAGTCGATAAATATATTATTACTTACTGCTTTACTTATTAACAAGGAGAATTTACGTACAATGCACATGTACAATATACAATGGCATTATATGCAATGTAATGAAAACAATTAAACATATTTTCTTATCAGATGCTACTTACTTTTGCTTTGTACCTTTCTAGAAGCATTTTATACAATATCAATGTTGACATTGATAAATGTCATATTATTTAAAGGAGAAAAGTTTATTCCACTAAACTTTATACATCGATAAGTTAAGTAGTATATGTTATATAGATTTTAAATACGAGCGGTTCGTTAACCATTTATGTGCTTCTCTCATTATCAATAGATCAAACAGTTTATTGTTTACTCCTCCCTCCTCAAAATCGGTAGAACATCTGCTGTGAATTATTTAAAACAAGCGGAGCCAATGTTCTACAGACAACTTCTTCTATATACATTTGTACATACTAAAGTTGGCAATACAATGTCACTATATATTCAAATCGAATCACATGCTAGACACATCTATCAGAGGTCGAATTTTTGGAGGTTATGTACATGTGATTGAAGTTTGAACTCAATTATAAAAAGTTCAAAGAAATTTGGTTTTATTAAAGACATTGAGAAGAATTGGAAAGATATGGATGCCTACGAACTATTTCGGAAACTTTCGACCGGTGTGAAATTCGATAAAAAACGTTTTCAAGCTGATGCGGAAAGATTCCAGGTATTTCAGAAATATTAAATGTTACATTACATTACAGTTCGACGTAAGAAAGATAGTTTACGTACATTTCTGCAATGTAATGACTATTTCTCTTAATCGATAGCTTGTTAAGAAGCAATCTGAAGGTATACTACACAAAGGACAAACAAGCAGAGAACCATCTGAGAGCATAAGTTATTCTGCATTGTGTAAAAAACGTAAGCACGATGAAGTGGAAAAGGAAGTTGAAGATATGAATAAAATGGTATTGCTCGATGGGCTATGTATCAAAAGTATTGGAAATAAAATAAGACATACCAACCATGAAGTTCCTTTAACAAAAGAGAAACAGTTAATGTTAGAACAAGAGAAGGTAGAAAGCTTTAAACATTTTGCTATTATAAGTAAAGTAAAGTAGTTTCATAAGGTAACAGTGTTATAGATATTTATGATCCTTCACATAGATTAACCAACTTCGAAATCAGCATCGTATAAGTGTTACGGGTAATCGTGTACCCAAACCTATTTCAAAATTTAACGAATTCTCAACAAATTATGGTGTAAGTGAAAGATTATTAACTAACATTATTAACTGCGGTTATACACAACCCACGGCAATCCAAATGCAAGCTATGCCTGTTATGCTGCAGGTAAGATCTTATTTATCAGAAATTAAAATGAAATATAAAATAGAATTGATTCGTTTACAATTATTTTTAAACCAGGGTAGACAAACACTAGCATGTGCTCCAACAGGGTGTGGAAAAACAGCTGCATTCTTATTGCCCATAATTCATCATTTAGGTGGACCGCAAAAGAAGGGATTCAGGGCTGTTATTTTAAGCCCAACGAGAGAATTAGCAAAGCAAACGTACAGAGAGTGTCTACGCCTTAGTGAAGGATGCAACTTTAGAGTTCACTTTATAAGTAAAATAAACCAAGCGCTAAACAAATATGGGTCAAAAAGTTCACAGAAGTTTGGTTCGTTAATGTATATGGAAAAATGTACCAAGAAAAAACCATTCTAATTCCTTTTTTTTATAGTTCTATTTCTATACGCAGATATACTTATTACTACACCAAGGAGGATAATATACCTACTGAATCAGGACCCACCAGCTATTTCGTTCAATAAGTATGCTACGCAATTTTCGTGTTTTATGATTTACTCTTCTTCTCCTTGTCTTCTTAGTGCATACAATGTAGAAACAGAATGTAGATTTAGAATTTGATCAAATTTTTTCAGCGTTGAATGGCTAGTTGTGGACGAGGCAGATAAACTATTTGAAGACGGACCAAGATGCTTTAGAGATCAATTGGAAACAATTTCTAAAGCATGTACAAATGTCGAATTAAAGATAGCGATGTTTAGCGCGACTAATACACCTGTTGTAACCAAGTGGTGTCGGCGTAACTTGAAAGGTCTTATAACAGTTACGGTTGGTCTCAGGTTCGTTGAATTTTTTGTTATCACTAAGTTTGCGTTTCAGTTCTACAAACTAATACTTATGAATGTTATGTTTATGACAGAAATGCGGCCACGGATTTGGTAGATCAGGAGTTATTATTTGTTGGAACCGAAAGGGGGAAACTTGTTGCACTCAGAAATGTCGTTCAAAAGGTATATTTTTCTTTATTCTAATACATTCATTAAATCAACTTAAGAAATTACTATACAACTACCGATTAATAAAGGGAGTGCTACCGCCGGTATTGGTTTTCGTGCAAAGTAAAGAAAGAGCGCAAGAATTATTTAACGAACTTATATATGATGGAATTAATGTTGACGTTATTCACGCTGATAGAACACAAACACAGGTATTTCCTTTCCTTCCTTTTTGCATGGATAGTATGCTCATACGTATGTATACCTAATCACTAATTACATTAAATTCAAACCTGTTGTTCGTTTCATTTTTTTCCGTTTCAGCGAGACAATGTTGTTCGTTGTTTTAGAGAAGGAAAAATATGGATCTTAATATGTACAGAACTAATGGCAAGAGGGATTGATTTCAAAGGTGTAAATCTTGTTATAAACTACGACTTCCCAACGTCTGCTATTTCTTATGTTCATAGAATTGGTATGCATTTCTAACTTTTATAAGAAGAACAATATATGTTACAGAGTGGTTGATGTTGCTTTATTGAAATAGGTCGCACCGGTAGAGCTGGACATAAGGGAAAGGCGATTACATTTTTTACCGATCAAGATACTACGAACCTAAGGAGGTAAATATTATAGGAGTGTTCGATGTAAATATTATTAAATAAACACTACGTTTCAGTATTGCTACCGTTATACGAGAATCTGGATGTAACATTCCTGATTACATGCTAGCTATGAGAAAACATGGTAAGAAAGAAAGACGGAAACTGGAACGCAGCGCACCCAGTAGAGAAAAAATATGTACCGTGCCAAAGTTCAAGCGTATTTACAACAAAGAAAAAACAAGGTATCTATTCGCATTTGCAGGTGAATAAAATAATATAACAAAATTAGTCAGATATCTCTAATTCATGATTGATCTTTTGTAGAACGGGTACAGTTAGTACGTCTGAAACTGCGTACGAAACGAAGAATGAACGAAAACATGGTAATAGAGGAACAAAGAAGATAAATAGAAAGAATAGGGAAAGTAAACAAAATTCGGTCAAGAGGAAAACAGGGAAGCAAAATATGAGCACCACTGCCGTGCCTGTTAAGAAGGAGGTCGTGAGTAAAATTAACAATCTATGAATCCGTGTACAATGTTGTAACTACGAGAACGCTACAAATCACTAAAGAATATATGTATGTATTCACAGATTTCTCATTATTGTTTTGTTTTTCACTTTATTGTTATAGCATGGTTCGAATTACATATACCATGTGTATAACAACAATAAGCGCGTACTTTCCTATCTCGTGTGTAAATACATATATCTATAATAATATTATAGAGTGGAAATATCGTTTTTAATGCAGCTTGGCCACTTTTAAGTTTCGTGCTTAATTAATAACTACTGCGACACACAAGTGATTACTTCCACACTATTGTAAATGCGCGAACGAAGAAACCGACAATAAACTGGTTCCCACCCATGCACCCCTTTCCTCTCATATCTGTAAATACTTTGCAAATAAGTGGAAGAGGTTTTGATCCACCGAAAAGAGCATTAAATTAGAATTCAAATGAAAAGACATATCTTTATTGATTTTAAACCTTATATTAAATCTTTTTACACCTGTTATGCATTATTCTTCACACATTACTTCATACAAAGTAATAAAAACGCACGTTTGTAGTTCGCTAATTCCATTAATTAAGCGTCAATTATTGTTTGCTAAAGTCTAATGCTCTTAATCAATAATAGATAGCCGAGGGTTACGTCGTGTTTTCTAAGTATGAAAATGCAAGCTATTTACATTGTCGGTTTACTTATACACGATTCTTTCGCTAAAACGAACTTTCATATATTTACTGCTTCCCTTAATTTTGAACATGAAATTGACTGACTAAAAATATAACCGAAACTTCTCGCAATGTATATTGTCCGAGCTTACAAGTCATTCATACATGGGAATATTGACAGCGTCACACGTGTCTTCAATGAAACACGACAATTATCTCGGCTTTTGCTATGCCATTTTAATCAACGACGTCTCAAAAGAAAGGAAATCGAAGAAGCTACACGATGAATAATACAACGTTGCTGTAACTATTCCCCGTTGGCCGTAATAACAAATTTAATTGTTTAAATGTTTATAACTAATGAACTCGTCATGAAATAATGTTCACACCTCCTGGAGATGGTAGCCTATGCCTCTGGCTTTACTTTATATCCGCTGGTCATTGATGTAGCTAGCCAGGAAGTGGCAGTAATCGCATTTGTTTATAAGTTATTTAATCAAATTCAATTATCTCGCCTTCTGCTTAGCCGATTTTAACCAATGACGTCTCAAATTGAAACTCTCGGTTCAAGGAACAATCTGATTCACCATCAGATCGGCCCTCGTGTATAGCTTCGGTGCAGTTCTCAAACGAATTGTTAAATTGTTTGTAAAAAATTAATAGTATCACATTTACTACAAGCTCTACTGAATATGCTCGATATAAAATGAAAGACATAATAAATAATTTACATATGCACAAGTTACACAATCGTGTAATTTAAAATAAGTTTTATCTGTAAGATGTATTGTAAATTAACTTCATAGCATAGTTTATTCTATTATTGTATTATTTAGGTTTAAACTATTTTTGTATTAATTAGATATTAGTTTAGAATTAAGACAAGATTTAGTGCTTAGATATATTGTAAATAGATATAAAAGAATAGTTCATAAGTATTAGCTTGTTAATTTGCATTCGAAAATTTTTGTAACTTGTATTTACAACTCCATTGATTAGTTTAAATAAATGGTCAATGAAAAGAATTTTACGACTCCTTTTATTATACCACCTCAACAGTCTTGAAAAGACCTAATTCCAATTCCTTAAACAAATTTGCAACTTTGTTGCAAAAAATTTTGGCGCAACATTGTTGCAAAATTTTCTCGAAAATTTTGGCCATTTTGTTTGCAACTTTGTTGCGCTTTCTCGAGGCGTTGTTTGCAACTTTGTTGCGTTTTCGCGAGGCGTTGGTTGGAGCTTTGTTGCATTTTCACGAGGTGTTGTTTGCAACCGTATTTCATTTTCGCTAGGCATTTGTTTGCAACCTGGTTGAATTTTGGTGAGGCGCTTTATGTATACCTGGTTGCAATATATTTAGAAAGGTTGAGGCCTATGTTTACAAGTATCCCGCTTGTGAACTTTGCATTTAAAGTTCCTGCACGGTAGTACTTGTTTAAGGATTGGAATTAGGTCTTTTCAAGGATTGGGAAGGTGTAAAAATAGAAAATGCAGTGGAAATCCTTGCATCGAAGATTTATTTAAACTAGTGCGCAAGTGCAAATTACATAAAATATATAATAGATATACATAACAGATAGTTACACAATTGTTCTATAATAATCTTATGCGCTAACAATTATAAACTACTTTTATAAATCAATTTAGTATAACTAAAATATGTAGCAAGATTCTTTCTTCTTTCTTGCATTTATGCATGATGAGAAGTGTCGGTCAATGGTCCTTACTCCTTGCCTGCGAAACCTGCACACACAAAAAGTATATTAGTAAAAGTATGTAACCGGAGAGAGAAATATTGTAAAGGGATATTTTGAGGAAAAAGAAAAAAGGGAAGGCCAAATCATAAGCAAAAAGGGAAGGGCAGAATGGATTATTTAAAAGGGAATGCAACCAGTCTCGTAAGAGTGAATTTGATCAGAGTGGAAGTAAAGAGATTGATGGACATCCATAAAAGAAGACACTATGAAATGCGACAGCAGGAGTGAGACAATAAAAGTAAAGAATCAATAGAGAAAGATTTAAATATATTAGAACAGCAAGACTACTAAAGTAACTAAGTAAAAACGAAAGAGGGTGTAATCAGCAATCAATAATGCAGGTAAGTTGCGAAAGAATTAAAGGATGAAGAAATATTGAGAGAAGGAAAAGAATGAAAGATGTGGCCTACACAGACAAAAGTTAGAACGATAGAAAACCTATTAACAAAGTGTATAGAGCTACAGATAATAAGATACCAGAACGACTTGGGAATTTGAAATGAAACAGGGAGGAAAGGAAAAGATGCATAAACGAGGGAAATTACACTGTGTAGTTGGAAGTGCAGAACAGGGCAGAGTGGGTGTGGGAGTGAATGCTCTCAGATCAACATGGATCTCAGAGCAAATAGCGAAGCGTAGAACAGCGTGGAGCAGTGTGGTATGGCATAGGCTTCTGCAAAATAAACTAAGATATATTTACATTTAGTTCTGCGTGGTATCTTTTGTTATATCAAATATAAATATTTTATATTACACTTACATCTGCTTTGATTGCATAAATCTTCCGATCCCGCAAAACCAATGTACTAAAATTGAAGCATGTGGCAAGAGCTATTCTTTCTTCTTTCTCGTTTTTATGCACAATGAGAAGTGCAGGTCAATGCTCCTTATTCTCTGCCTTCGAAACCTGCACACTTATTTATTTGTTTATAAAAAATAAAGAGCGCATGCAGCATTTGTAAATCGTTTATGGTCGGGTAGCAGCATCCTTCACCTTCATTTTAAGCACTCGATCATTAGTGTAGCGCCTACAGAAGCACAGACAGTTGCAGTGACCGGGAGTGCACTTTGGCTGACTTTTAATTGTTAATAACATTCGAACCACAAATACCATATCGTCGCACCTTTCGGAGGAGACAGCTATGATTTGTAGCTTTTCTTTGAGTCAAGTGCGAGCAAAAAATATGCACTAGAATCCGAGAAAAACGCAATTGTTCAAATTAAAGATGTTATCCAGGAATTCGGTTTTGAAGATGTGGCAAACTGCGAATACGACCGCAAACGCGAGATGGCGCCACGTACACGATTATCGACATATCGTTACAGACAAAATATTTAAAAACTTTTATCTCGGCTTCTACTCGGCCGATTTTAATCAACGACGTCTCAAAAGAAAGGGAACCGTATGCGCTACTCGATAAAAAATACAACGTTGCTGTAACTATACGCCGTTGACCGTAATAACAAATTTAATTGTTTAAACGTTTATAACAACTGAACTGCTCATGGAATAATGTTCACACCTATTGGAGCTGGTAGCCTATGTCTCTGGCTTTACTTTGTGTCTTCTGGTCATTGATGTAGCTCGTCGGGAAGTGGCAGTAATCTTATTTGTTTATAACTTCATTAAACAAATTCAGTTATCTCGCGCTCGGCTGGGCCGATTTTAATCAACTACCTCTCGAATTGAAGCTCTTAGTTCAAGGAGCAATCTGATTCACGATTATATCGGCCGTCGTG
Organism: Nomada fucata; assembly: GCA_948146005.1. NCBI lineage: Eukaryota > Metazoa > Arthropoda > Insecta > Hymenoptera > Apidae > Nomada > Nomada fucata. The sequence continues at coordinate 29,781,877 of OX411278.1, read as the reverse complement.
TATAGTTTCGGTGCAATACTCAAACGAATTATTTATTTGTTTATAAAAAATAAACAGCGCATGCAGCATTTGTAAATCGTTTATGGCCGGGTAGCGGTATCCTTCACCTTCATTTTGAGCACTCGATCATTAATCTAGCGCCTCCAGAAGCCCAGACAATTGCAATGATCAGGAGTGCATTTTTGCTGTCTTTCAATTGTTAATAACATTCAAACCACAAATACCATATTGTTGCACCTTTTGGAGGAGATAGCTATGATCCGTAGCTTTTATTTGAGACAAGTCCGAGCAAAAAATATGCACTAGAATCTGAGAAAAACGCAATTGTTCAAATTAATGATGTTATCCAGGAATTCGGTTTTGAAGATGCGGCAAACTGCGAATACGACCGCAAACGCGAGATGGCACCACGTACACGATTATCGACATATCGTTACAGAGAAAATATTTAAAAATTATTATCTCGGCTTCTACTCGGCCGATTTCAATCAACGACATCTCAAAAGAAAGGAAACCGTATACGTTACGCGATAAAAAAATACCATGTTTCTGTAACTATATGCAGTTGGCCGTAATAACAATTTTAATTGTTTAAATGTTTGTAACAAATGAACTGCTCTTGGAACAATGTTCACACCTATTGGAGATGGTAGCCTATACCCGACAGTTGTTCGATTTTCGTTTTGTTCTAAAATAGTATTGACAATCGTATTTGGTCAAATGATACAGTAGAAAGTAAATTATAGATTGCTAGGTCTCGCATAGCCAATCGCAAGGTAATTTTGGCATTTTGTTTGCTGGCCATGGGAGGTAACCTGCTGTCTTGAAGATCCAATAATCGTAAGATACTTTAGCTATTAGACTTAGTAAAAGTACTACTTCGGTAGCAATAATGTAATAAATATAGTCAGTCCAATCGCCCGGATAAACGCACATTTTCGAAGGTTCTAGGTCAACAACTTTTTCCTTTACATTTTCGCACAGCACTTCATCCGAATCTAATATACGAGTTTGCAACCATACCTAAACAACAATTTTAAATGTTAAGCATCAGACAGGGAATGCGAAATTGCGTAGAAAATCAAGTAGTACATACAAACCTTTAGATATTTAGCTGTATTGCAGTCGCAATGTAGTTCGTTTCCGCCAAGTTTCACCAACCGCGAGCTGATAAAACTTTTGTCATGAGTATTGGGGCTTAAAATATACGTTGGAAGCTAAAAGTTTAAAACAGAGCATTGTATATAATTGGAAAGTATTGAAAAATGTCGATTATTTACCAAAACTTGTTCACCAATTTACTTACAGATTTTATTTTATTGTAGCGCAAACTAAGTAAAGCATAATTGTCTAAAAATTTGGAACCTTCTAGCTTATTTATGGACGATATGTTATTATAATCGGCATAGAATTCTCTTATATCTTCGTAACATGGATTGGTACTGAGATCATCCAATGCGGTAATCTGTAGCAATACATGGCAATACTTAAGAAAATGCTTCCTCATTACATATTTTCAATTTACTACAGGACAATTGAGACTCGTAACATTCTTTTGCTTTTAGGTAATTGGAATTGCTTCTCTCTATTCGATTAATATTTATAAAGATATAGAAAGTTTACGTACATTATTATACGACACATTCAGCGCTATAGTATTGCGTGGTAACTTTTCAGGTAACTCGGTTATTTGAATTCCACTACAATCTACATTCACTGCCAGAGTCGGTGGTTTACCTTCGACAATATCCAATCTTCGAAAGTTGCACTGACACTGCCATGTATCTCCTTTAGGACATTCTGTTTGTAACTGCAAATTTACGATAATATTTTAGCTTGAGATATCTGATTAGAATTATGCAACATAATTGTTATCTATGTTAATTAATAAGATATGTAAAAAATATAATCTTTGTTTTTGGCTATTACCAAACTAAGGTATCGAACTTGCTTTAAGGGAACTTGCTCTGTAGTGTTAAACCAATGCCAAGTCTTACTAGCTGAACACACAGTTTCATTTTCTCTATTGAAGTTTATTTGTTTTTCTCCTGTTTTATTAATATATTGGTAAATATCATGACACCAAAGTGTATTTGTCCCTGAATAAAGTAAACTAATGTTACTTCCTTGAATAATCTTGGGAAATATTGGTAGAAAAAGAATTAATACTATGCAGCTTACCTGAGATGTCGAGCCAAAATTCACGACCATTCATTGTGTTTAAAGCTGGTAGATGTGTGAGATTATTATAAGATAAATCCAAAGTAGTCAGTTGAGCCAATCTAGTAAGCGAATTGTTTTCCACCTCAATAAGCGCATTGTTTGAAAGATTTAAACATATCGTTGGTGTCATCATACGAAACTGCCCTTTCACCCTATTAATTTTTCCATCGGTAATAGAAAGTGATTTTAGTCTCCTCCATCTAATTTCGCTGACATTGAACACATCCAATGTGACGTTTCTCATATGTATGTATGATATATTTGATGGAAATCCTGAGAAAAACAAGATATTGTCGGTACTAATGAAAATGTTAACAAAATCTCACACATGATTCCATATAGGGTGAGCAGAAAAAGTACAGTAGCGTTATTATGACAAACATATGTTCATTAGATTACAACAAAGACAACATTAGTGCACTAAACATTAACCGCAATAGAATAATAGAATAATTTGCTAAGAACCTGTGCAGGAAAGTTCAGACTCAAAGGTTCTAATATCCAAATTGCAACAGAATACAGCGTTGCCTTCTGGATTATTTTGGGCAAGGATGATCTTCTTACAGGAACATCCAGTTACTTTAAGGTCGGGGCATTCATTAAAATGTCGATAAAAGCATTGTTCCGAGAAGACTCCGGACATTCCTGTAACCGATGTCGAAGAAGTTTGTTGATCTTCCTCTGTTCTTGCACTTGCTACTCCAGCGCACAAGCAGATTACCACAACAAACCACTGCATCTGAAAATTGGATTAATTCTTCTAAAGAAGTAAAAGCTAGAAAGAAAATAAGCATAGGAAGACTATGGAGTTACTGAATATATTTATTATTTGCTGTTTAATTACTTACATATGTATGGAATTGTAAAAATAATTAAACAAGTAATAAAACTTTTACCATTAGACACAGACCAAATAATTATCGATTTATTAATATTTTTTAGTTAATAATTCAACCATTTTTATTTCATTAAGAAAGAAAAAACCAGAGGCAATGTATTGACATATTATTCAATAAGAAAGAAGGAAAAGGAAGAAGAATGCAGCGATAAAAATTCGGCAAAATGTTCGGCTCATGTTAAGACCTAAAAATCAGTACAATCTGACAATAATCCTTCGTTTATTTATCCTGCTCATGTTCAGTTTCCCTATAGCAAGGTATGTAGAGAATAAAAGTGATTGCAATTCGAAGAATTAACGTACAACTTTAATTATTTCATTTGGAATTGTATTAGTGAAATGCAATTTACCGTTGTGCCTAACGAATTAAATTACGTTAGGCTAGTTTCATGACCGGAGGAATTGTTAAGTATGTATATGTTTATGACATATCGCATTGTAAAATGATATACAGCATTTGTAATTACTCAGTTTCTTTTTAAATAAAAGGTTCGTGAAATTGAATGAAATTTTTCGCACAAAATTTCGTTAAGAAAACTGTAAATGCTTTATACTTTATACCAAATATGATTAATAACGCATTGACTTAAAAGGAAATATGTGCGGTTACCTACGGAAACGTAAGCAGTAGTATGCGTGTATTTACGTACTTATGTACCTAAGTGCATGCGAGCGGAAAAACTCTTGAGATACCATACAGTTTAATTGCTATTATAAAAAAACTATCATGATCTTAAACTGGTAAAAATAATTGTAACGCTAACCCGAAATAACGTTAGTTTGCAGCCAATTTTGGGATACGTCCTTGCAACAAAGGGTTTATTAAAAGCAGCAAGTTATGTTTTTTCGGAACGGAGAACATATTGTTTGTGTTAGAGTTAATAACGACATGTAAAAAGGTGGAAAATATTTCTCTTTTATTCAAATTACCTTCATCTCGCACAGTTTTATAATAAAACTAGCAAGAAGAATCTACATGTCGGAGATATTTTTTACTTGGATTGTCTTCGATACGGAACAGAACAAACTCGAGAGTGTAAACAATTGAGATAACTCACGAATAAAAACGATCACAATTGACGATAAACATAAGTTCGTTCTGCAAAAGAAAAGCACACATTGCGCATTCGCACTAAGTACGCGGGTAAATTAATTCGTTTAACAGTCTCCGACACTTTGGGTCATACGGGTCGACCTATTAACGAATCAAAATTGGTTAGCTACTTGCAGACCGCCTCGTTTATTACACCCGGTGGCCTCGTATAAGCGATAAGTCACTCCTTCATCAGAATCAATGTTAAATCTCCTTGCTGCTCCTCTCATTTGTTTTTTTTTCGTCGCCCTGTCAATACGGACTATTAAAACGTCGGGAAATATAATTAAAACCACTTTTAATAATTATTTCATATGAAAATATTAAACAAATCACAGTTTCACACCCTTACCAAAATTACTAAGTTTACAAGCCTACCAGTGAAAAATTGAAATGATACACTCATTCATTATTTGCTTTTAATTGCATAATATTTTGTTGGCGTCATCACCAGATTGGCACAAAGTCATAATTAATTTAATATGCTTAATTACATTGTACACATATTTCGTCATGTCAACAAACAATACAATATTAATTCTACATTACGTATGTTGCGTCAATTTGACTAACAGTAAAATACACTATATGTACATAATACGTATGACGATCTAAATATCGTCAAGATATAAATATTGTTGCGAGAGAAACATGATCAAAGGAAGTAGAACGAATAATTTAACTTTTTGCTTAACGCCTGTTAAAATGACAGATATTGGATATTGTGCACATCGTTGCACTTCGTTACTTGTATTTTATTTTTGTATTCTAAAATATAAGGAGAAACCAGCGAAAATAACGAAGAGTAAGTAGTAAGTAGTCACTTTGGATATATGTATATAGATATGTATTATACATATGTATTAAGTAAAAAACAGTAATAATTTGTAAATGCATATCGATCGATGGCAATGAATCATTACTATTGCGTGCCCGTGCAATTATATTCGATATACTGGAAAGAATGATACGAAACGTTACTTTTATACGCAATTATGTTCACACATCTATAGTTTCATACATGTGCATTCATTTTCTATTAAATATTGTCATATACACTGTCTCCTATGTCGCTTCGCATTGTGTGTAAAAACGGAAGTTCGCACTTATTCCTTTTTGCACTTTATCGCAAAAATATATGTCTTAAAAACAGAATATTAACATTCCAATGAAACGATATTTACTTCTCTTGAGCTGTCGATTACATTCTTACATTTAGGGATTCTAATTAGAATGAATTATAATGCACACAAAAACCAGTAGTTAGTTTTCAGCCAACTATTATATTAATTATTCAAAGTAACATCTTATGTAGTAGAGCAATGGGTGAAGTATAATTGTTAAGCACAAAACTTCGTGACCGAGCAAAAGGTAACATTAGAAATCGGTATTTTATCATGTGATAAATTAATACACCACAACCTAATAACTTTGCCACTTCTGAGGATTAATTGCAGAAAATCTTTATCGAATGAGTTAACTCTCTTTCTACCAAATGTTCATTGCACGTGTACATATTGCTGTTTGTTACAGTGTTTTAAGATGGCGGACTTAAATGAGAAGTTATTAGCAGAAATGCTAAAAAAACCTGGAAATAATGTGTGCGCAGATTGTGGAGCAAAGAGTGAGTGGTTTTTCTAATAAATATCCATCACAGGATTATATAAATATGTGAAACGGTTTGAAATGTGTTTATCGAATTATATTAAAAACTGATTCGTGTCCAAACTTTATTCTTTGATTTTATAGCAACATTTACAATTAGTGGTAAAACAATTTAGATGCATTTATAACATTATGATAAGATCGACCACATTACTTTCTCTTCCGTTTTAATATTACATACAAGCGATTATGAACATGATCTTATACAGCATCCCTTATCTCAATGGGATACCATTGCTTAGATGTAGAGATTCTTTATTTACAATTTGTAGCAAGCTTTAAAGTTTTGTATAAATTATGGTTGAATAACATCAAGGGTTGCTTGTATCTTGAAGTTTATATTGACTGCATTTAGAAGATGCGATATGTTTTTAATTGAACGAAAGGTATAGGTTAAATAATTATTAGTGATATATACAAAATGTTGAAGCTATTAACCAACAATAATAGCTAATTATAAGAGCTCCAAGACATTTATTCCTAATTGACCTTTGTTTATCTTAAGCATTGGTGTTTAGTCAACAGACATTTGCCTGAGATATAAACATATGTAGATTAAATAAGAATATGCTGTAACAGTAGGCAGCTGAAATGTTTAGAGAATTATTTCCCAAAATTTAATTCGAACCTTATTTCAGATCCGGAATGGGCATCTTATAATATAGGAATATTTGTATGCACAAGATGCGCAGGTATACATAGATCAATGGGTGCACACATCTCAAAGGTAAAACATTTGAAACTAGATAGATGGGAGGATTCTCAAGTAAATAGAATTAGAGAAGTTGGTAATGTTACGGCAAGACTTCATTATGAAGAACGTTTACCTCCTTGTTATCGCAAACCAAGCCCAGACGCGCCACAGTAGGTTGCCAGAAATAAGTTTGAACCATCAAACTGGGAAATCATTACATTAATAATTGTACATTTGAATCGACAGAGTGTTGGTAGAGCAATGGATAAGGGCAAAGTATGAGAGGGAAGAGTTTTGCCATCCGGAAAGGCAAAATCATTATGTTTCAGGCTTTATGGAAGGGTTTCTAATGAAGCGTGGCAAAGAAGATTCGCGTTATCATCCTAGGAAATTTGTTCTTTGCGAAGCAGATGATACGCTTAAGTATCATGTTAAAGAAAATAAGGTAGGGGATTGATAAATTTTCTACCCGCTTCAACTACATACTTGTAATTTTCTTCCTCATCTTTTGCTCTTTCATTTGTTCACTTCCAGGAACCTAAAGCTGTCCTCCGAATATCAGAATTAAATGTAGCATTTGCCCCTCCAAAGACTGGTAATCAAAACAGCCTACAAATATCATTCATGAAAGATGGTACAACAAGGCATATCTACGTATATCACGAAGATCCAGAAGTAATCACAAATTGGTATTTGGCAATACGATGCGCCAAGCTACATCGTCTGCAAGTTGCGTATCCAGGAGCAACCGAAGCTGAATTACTCTCACAGCTGACCAGAGACTTCCTTCGTGAAGGATTTTTGTGGAAAACTGGACCCAGGCATACGGACGCCTATAAGAAACGATGGTTTACGTTAGATGGACGAAAACTGATGTATCATGACGACCCTATGGTGTGCATATTTATTTAACTGGATATTCGTATTTTTCGAGTATTGGAAAATATATATTAAATCATGCTTTGTGCAAATGCAAAGGATGCACATCCGAAAGGTGAAATCTTCTTGGGCCATTGTTCAGAGGGATTTGCTGTAAAGACAGGTGTACCTGCAGGTGCAAGGGATCAAGGGTTTTCGTTTACTCTTGAAACTCCAGATAGGACCTACCTTCTGTCAGCTCAAAGTGACGATGATAGAACACAATGGATAAATGTGATTCAAAAGGTGATAGATAAACCACTTACGCCGCAGGATGCGACCGGTAAGATTGATCAAATTCATTCGAATAAAAATTAAGGGGGAGAGAAAAGAAAGGGGGAAGAAATAATCGCTGAAATTGGCAGCATTTTCCGAGCACTGATGTAGCTTATAATTTAAAATTTGCAGTGGCTGCTCGTCTTATAAGAAAACGAACAGCTAGTGGAACAATGAATATATTTTCCTCCACAAGGTAGGGCTGGATCCCTCTTAGGTGCCTTTCCTAATTGTTGAAAACCAATATTAGATAAATATGAATGAGTTGTTCGAAAACGAGACTGTCTAGAAATTGGAACACTCAACGCGGTGGCGAATGGATCACGTTTCGTAATCACAGAATGCCATCGAGTCACATACATATATTATTACATGTTTACATATATATGTAGCATCTTAAAAAAAACCTTTTAATTGCACATAACGCATTCTTCAGCGTTTTCATATGACCCTTGCTAATAAATTTAGGTAGTTCAATATCAATCAAGTAGTGAATTGAAATGAACCAAATATGTATATCGAATTCAATAGTTTTTTCCTCTGACGTAATGTAGTGTTCACATGAGCATAATGTGAAAATGATAATCTCCGACGATGCTTTCTATCAGAGAATTTCACGTTTAATTTCTTGTCGATCCAAGCTTACAGTATTGGTTACGACATCGTAAATAATTTTTAAGCTAACGACATTGCTTACTTAATGTTTATTTGTGAATTAATGAAAACCTACAAAACTCTACGCAATACCTACGTACGATATTCGTTTTAAAATTTTTACGGTAAATGTTGTACAATCATGTAACGCGTGAAAGAAGGTACATAACGATGAATGAATGAAAGTTTGAACGTTTAAATTAATAAATTTTCAGTATTTCCCTGTTTTATGACAAATATTGTCGACTCGTTTTGATTGCCAAAAATAAACATAACATATACTATGAGTAATAATGATATTCTTTACCGAAGTAATAAACTTCTATGGCCTATATAAGCTTATACATTTTTACACGATCACAGTAAGATGAAAGTAAGCTAAGTCAATTAGTTTCTATATGTATGTGTAAGTACATAATATGTACTGCTATGAGACACATGTTATTAAACATCATCTGTTATCACTTCTATATCGACAGTGTTTATTATAGTTCTATGTTAACGCTTATGATCGTTTATTTCCTTACCCATGCAATACATTTTCATAAAAAACATACATGTTTACACAATGATTCAATTCTTTTGTAATGTATGCAAGACACCAAAAGACTGCTTTGTATGAAGAGTTGTATTAAAACCATTTAATATACGTGTACGTATATGCGCCCTTACTATATTTATGTACATATATGTATACGCGTTCATACATATGCATATTGGGGAAAATAAAATATTTTAATTAAATAAATATTTATATTTATAAATAAATGTTGCAAGATTAAAAAATGTATAATAATATTTTTCATTCAGCCACGGCAATATTGAGTTATTTTTTCCAAAAGCAACTTTTCAACATTAATCCACATTTTATATTGTTCATTGAACATTCAAAAAATAATCATCTGAATAATATTTATTATACAACAATAATTATATCAATGCATGGAGATAAATATGTAATAATAGCAGTACGCTTCAAAGTTTATTGTTAATTGTGTCGATTGCAGTATTGCTCATCTGCTGACTAAAATAGTAAAATTATGTTATACATGCAGAAGAAAATTAGTCTAAGCGTGAAAATAATTAAATTATTTAAATTTCTTGACATAGTATTGACGTTATTATATATGCAGCGTGTATGCATATACAAATGTTTCTATTGATTTTATTGTACCCCTTAAGATTAAGTGAGTGCTAATATTTTCAATTAAAATTCGCAAAATTTTTATTTGCAACCGCGCTAAGATTTACAATGTACGAATGGAATACATATATACTTTTTGTTCAGTCCTTCGTTATCATGAAATATAAATGTTTTTAATTTCAATTTGGTACTTTCAAAACGTGTAACATTTTATTGTCTATAAGATGTCAAAACGATAAACGTAAGATTATTTTCTACAAATATATCTGCAATATATATGTATTCAATACTTCAAAAATGTGTCTGCCGAGTTTTAAAATAAAACTAAAATCTACTAAACTTTTCTTACGGTTGAGATGCTTGTAAATACTTATATGTAAATGCAAATACATCGCACAAGTCTTTCTCCAAGCAAATTACGGGAGATTGTCACGCTGATAATTTCATATTACGGACATGTATTATTTGCTGTTATGCGTGAGAATAAAAACATGGTTCCGTGGACCGAGCGACAATTACAAAATTATTAGTACTTCTTTGGTTTTGCTAGGAAGAAAATTTTCTTCAAGATATCAAAAGTGCGTGCAAGTTACAATTAGATACGTAGTCACGGAATTTTCTATTAAAATTATATGTATCATTCCGTGTATTAGTTCCACAGCGCGTCATTGATATTCACATTGTTTGAAATCGCAATCATTCATTTAGCATATGATATGTTAATTGTTATACTATATTGTACAGATAAACTTTTGATATGTCGAAACCAGGATGCATATAAATGTGAATAGTCAATTCTTCATCTGGCTGTCATCATTTTGTTCGAATACAGGTGTGTTTTTTAAATAACAGAGAATATTTACCCAACAAAATGCCGCAATACTAACGAAGGAAACTCGTAGTGCTGGCGGTATTAGTAAAAAATTTAAAAATTGAACTGGTAACCAGTACATGCACGAAGTCTGAGAACAAAGAATTCTGTTAGTTACGAGACCTTTGAGCATGAACAATGATAAGATTTTTATACCTTAAATGTTTGAACGAATTTTGCTTTGCATTCTTCAAATACATTTGCTTTGCCCTCCATAAGACTCATGCCTGAAATGTTGATAAAATAGAAGGTGTGTAATATAATTCCGGAGAATTAAACGGTAATTATTTGGAAACAACAGAAACGAAATACAAACTGATGAAAAACATCGTAATCAATGGTGGTGTAAGAATAAATTGGTCGACCAAAAGTTTCAGGAGGACAGTCTTCAGTGTCTTGCCTTTATAGAATGTATCCAGCCATTTATACCTGATAAAATCAATAGAGAATATTTTAATGAGTTTTCCATCAGTGCCTACCGATTAACAAGCGCTACAAACAACAACAAAAAAGATATTGTCTACCAACAATTATTCGAACATTTACCACAATAATTTGCACAGAAACATTTGCATCAACGAATACATAAGCGAGTTTTGAATCAAGACAAACGGCAAAGCAGTATAAGCTCACCGAAGGTGATAGACCGAAAGAAAGCCAGCGTGCCGGTGAATACAATCGTGCGATCTCATCCAGTGGGCGGGCAGTTTATTTCATGTTGATATCTATAATTATAGGTGCCTACATGTGAGAGATCACCAGTAAGAAAATTGATCAATGCCCAACAATTTGTGAAGTTCTAGTTGTATACTTCTCTTGTATAATAATGCTTTTTAAAAGAAAAAATATAAACCTCCAGGCTTAGTTTTCAATATTATCCTCGTTATCGTTATAATTATCTATATTTCAATCTGTTCAAAACACTTTATATAAACTTTTACGCGCGATTTATTGCCAACGAATCACACATACACGTGTATGTATATAGGATGCGTGTACGTAATCATAAAGGTGCTTTGTCGAATAAATGCATAATGTGATAAGTGATGAAAACAGTCACACATGATATAAAGCATTTTATACATAAATGCAAAGTTATGCACAGTACCATCCGTGTAGAATCGGCCCTGCAATAAAGCAACCGTATATTGCAAATCGCTTAAGTTGGGCCCAATTGTAATCTTTTAACTGTGCCAAGCTATCTTGATGCACGGAATCGAACTGATCGTTCAAATCTCTTCTCCAGATAAATTGCGACTTCTCGGTCTCAAACGAGTTTGACTTTTCAACGTTTGCCGATATTGGTGATAGCGAAAACTAAAATCGAAACATACCACTGCTCACAAATACAAATGACAATTTTATACATGTACATTTATTACATTATAACACTTTTTTTAGCGGTTCTCCTATTAATTACTTTTTGTACAAGAAATAGATTTTTATATTTTTATCTGTTCCTGATGTATTGTACGTGTCAACGTAAATCAATTAAACGAGCGCGCGTCATCGTATTTCTTTAAACAGAATTTAAAAATTCTTACTCCAAGCAATTTACGTAATTGCACATAATAATTAAAAGATAATAGATGGTAAAAAGGTAGTAGTGTAACATCCCTACTGCTGTATTTTAAAAAGCTTTCAACTTGTTGTTATTCATTGTGTTCGGATACCTTGACCGTATGGGAAGAAGTATTACCTTAAATATTCTGCCATAAGTTTGTTGCGCGAATTCAGCACCAGTGTAAAACGAACCATATATTACTGAATTAAAGAGTAGCGGCCTTTTTTGTGCAGAACTTTTTAGCTTCTGTAATATTCTAGATACGGACATGATTTCTTGTAAATCGTAACTTGCAAATTGCTCTTCTATAGTTTTCCGATCGGCGCTGCTTTCAACTTAATTATCTGTAAATTAATGCGCTACGTTATTTGTATGTATGCATACATACACATAGTCATATTAACCGAGCATTAATTGACAATATTAACTGCACACATTACTAAAAGTGTCAGGAATTAGGAGAATTAAGACATATAGTAGTCTCCGTACACTCATGTTCAATCTCATTTTGTTGGACGCGTCAAGATCGATGGTACTTAACTGTGGAAGAATTTTAGCAACATATCCGAAATCCTTTTTCAACGCGGTCTTATAGTCATCGCCAGCCGCTGGGATTTCCATTTGATCTTGTACAGAAAAACCCATATTAACGTTACACTATTCGTTAGGTTCTGTACTGTTCCCAGATGAAAACAATAATTAATTGACAAACAGAAAACGCAGAGCAATTAGGGACAAGAGAACATTGATGCAATGCGGCATATTTTCGCGACTAGTATAATACATCGCGAGTGTATACATACGTTTTTCTACGTATTAAACTCGACGGATGTAGTCAAAATGTATATAACGAATAATTTATGGACATTTTGCAATTAAGAATTACAAAATAAAAATGGGCAAAAGCTAATTATTTCTTTTGATCTTTTTAGCGGAAGAAGAAAGTATAACATAGACTTGCACATTTGTTTCATTGTATGGGGAGAATATATTTCAACGCCAATGTTTTAATACTTTCCACCTTTCTAACACAAACTATTTCTATGCAAAAACATGCGTACCTCAAATTCTTTCGAATATGTTTTCTAATGTATCTCCGCCTCAAAATATTTTACTATTCTCCTCCTAATAGATATCTTCTAAATGTCTGTACATTATACAGTTTTATTTTAGGGTAATGAAAGCACTTCTTTTTCTTCAAAATTATCTTGCATGTTGCAATCGAAATAGAAAACTATAGTACGAAATTCGTACGTTGCTTGAAGATCTTATCGGTTTCTTACTTATCGCCAGCTTCTTACTCGGAAACTGATAATGAATCAAATTTACGATCTTCACAATAACGACTAGTTTCAGTAGGTGCCCTGCTTACTTCCTAAAGTGTTGAAGCAAGAATGAATGCTTATTTTAAATGCACATCTTGTAAAAACTTTGGCTCGAAATGGTTCGCACAATAAAATCTTTTATTTTAGCTAACGAATGTTATTCTTCAGCCAGCTTAATGTTGTCAGCACAGTTAAATGGGCAGCGCGTATAAAAATATTGGATCAATGAAGACGAAAAATTGTTTAAAATGAAGCGTTCGTTCGAGGTATCGAACACGTTCTTGTACAGTTCGCGGAATAAAAGATGAATACCAACCTATACATACATACACATATATGCGTAACGAAGATCACTCACTTGTGCTTCCGATTATATCGAATGCATACTACTGACCAATGCATTTTCCATAAATGTATTGAATAAGCGATTTCTTCACGTTCGAAACACCGCTTCGTTGTATCTCGTACACGTGTGACGACTATGTATGCCACTTAGTGGTAATCAAGTGCAATCAGATCTCAGTCAGTTACATCAATTGCGGGCAACTATGATACAGAGTATTATTCGATGCTAGAAAATGATACAGCGCATTAAGTACTAACATTTATGTTTTTATAGAAATTCGTTTCATTTTATTAATATCAGACAAGTTATAGTGTAAAAAATTTAACATTGAACAAATAATTGATTCTGCTACAGTTTTTACAGTTTACACACAACTATATCATTCTTTATTGGAAATTTCGTAATTAATTGCACCCATAATTTCCGAATATAACCAATCTCTCCAATCTTGTTTTACAACCCTTTCAAAGGTGTATTCTTGAAAAATGTCACTTTTTTGTACCTATTATACAAGACAAATTATTCTTACTGATACTAAACCTGCTATTGTTCAATAAATAATGTCAGAAAATGATTACCTCGTAAAATTGCAATTTCTTAAACATCTTTATGCTGTTTTCATTATTGAATTTAATTTTTGCTGTATATTCAGTTACATGTAGTTTGTCGATTCCTAATTAAAGAAAAAAATGGTTAACCAAAGATGCAACAGAATTTGGATATAAGCGGTACATAAAGGTGTAGAATAACTACCATAAATTAACATTAGAATTGTTGACTCCCAACCCCTTCTCTTTCCTCTGCAAGCAACATTTGCTATCATAATTTCAATTTCTGCTTTAGATGGCTGATTATATTCATTAAAAAATAAATTTGTATCCCCGATCATAGCTTCTAAAATTCATCGATATAAATAGCCGAGTAAAAGTGAGAGTAATAAGGATATTATCCATAGTATTATATTGTCATCTGTACCTATCTCGTCTTCAGTTTCAGAAAATATACTCTTTTCCAAAATGATAAAAGTACACTCTAAAAGAAAAAGAAAAGTGCTGTCTCTGTATAAACTCCTGTTAAATTAAAGACTTTTATACTCACTATCTTCATCTTGATGCCATCGTTTTTGCATTTGAAATTCTTCTTCCAATGTTAATATCTCTGAACCTGTTAAATATCTTAGTTCTGCTGATTTCATCCATTCGTGATATCTGAAAATAAAATAATATACGACGATACATATGATTGATATGGTCAAGTAAAGAGACATTAACAAATTTAGCTGATTCTCAAACTTTTCCAACATATAATGCATAATGTGTGCGCAATACATGTACAAGAATTAATTTAAAAATGGCGGATATTTTCGTTAATTCATAATGATGCCGATGATCGATAATAGGTAAACGAGACTAGCCTTTCAACGTGTGTTTTTTTATATGGTACCAAAATCACATTTGTTCCGATAATTTTAGTACATCCATTATCCTTCATACTTCAATATCGTACGCCAAAAATACTATCAAAGGGACGATGATCGGAGAGCGAATCGAAGAATTGAAGAGGTTACATTTGCCTTTCTGCCATATTGAATTCAGAGTTTGCAACGGTGTGATCTAGAATTCTGAAAAAGTAAAGTCATTCTGTTTCTCCTAATACTATCCAAGATTTCTCGAGAATAGCTGCACAATTATAAAGGGATAAAGGGATTATTAGAAGATGGCTTACAATTTTTCGGGTGTACCAGCGGCTGCTATACCACCAATGGGTATGCGTAAACGTTATAACCATACACTTTACATCAGTCTTCACTATTTCTCGTAGCGTTTCTCGAGTTACTTCTTACACTCTTCAACCCTATGTTATGTTTCAATCTTTATTTCTTTTACTGTAATTAGGTAAACATCTTTACCCGTCCGACATAAAAATAATATACACTTCTAGGTATGGGAGCAATGGGTCCACTAGCATCCATCGCTGGCCCACAAAGTTTCATGGACTTAACAGGTCAAGGATTTCCACCTCTACCTCCGCCGATACCACTGCCTGGAATGAATGATTCCCCATTAGAATTTAGCACAAACAAAAATCAACCACCGGTAGTTAGGGAAACATCCGAAGATAACAACGATAAAAGAGGCGAAAAGTGTGACATACGTCGTGACAGAGAAACAAGAGATAATAGGGATAATAGGGATACAAGAGATAGCAGAAGGTTTTACTCATTTATTTTTGTTTGAAAAATTTTGCTACGGTATTGCGTTAACTCTGTGTTTCATTTGGGACAGATCAAGAAGCGAACGAAACGATCGAAGAGATAGAGATAGAGATAGAAGGGAAGAAAGGAGCGAAAGGGATCGGAGAGAAGAGCGAAGGCCAGATGAACGTAATAGTATAAATTCGTCAAATAGTAATAGTAGCCATAATAACAATGCGAACGGCAATGAAATTCCATCGTCGTCAAATACGGGTAATACTCAAAATTTGGGAGCTCAGATGGAACAAGCAACAGGAGTTTGGGGTATGGGAGTAGGCTATCCAGTCATGGGAATGGGTCCAATGGGACCAATGGGACCAATGATGAGCGAAATGACACTTGGACCGCATATGGGACATACTCATAGTTACGGACCCATGGGCATGGGAATGATGTCTCACGATGGTAGTATGATAGGTGCGCAAATATTAGGACCAGAGCAAATAATGAATGATGCTGCTCAAATTATGAGTGGTGCCTTACCCCCACCACCCACAACGCCGCAAGGTACCAAAGAAATTATACATTGCAAAAGTTGTACACTGTTCCCTCCAAACCCAAATGCTCCACCTCCAACGACTAGAGAAAGGCCACCAGGATGCAGAACAATTTTTGTCGGAGGTATTTGTTTGTTCGTTTCACTAAGCTCGTTACTACGAAATGTATTCCTCAGAAATTTATCTGTGTCTTGTCCAGGTTTGCCGGAAAATATCACGGAGACGATAATTCAAGAGGTATTCGAGCGATGTGGAGAGATAACCACTTTACGCCTTTCTAAAAAAAATTTTTGTCACATACGTTTTGTATTGGAGAGTAGCGTTGATGCAGCTATTTATTTATCAGGATATAGAGTTAGGATAGGATCCAGTGGTGATTCGGCAAACACTGGAAGACTTCATGTAGATTTTGCTCAGGTTTGTTACTGCTCTGCATTTACATACACATGAATACGTCTGCCATTCTATGGTTCATTGAAAACATACAGGCGAGGGACGATCAATATGAGTGGGAATGTAGACAACGTCAACTCCAAAGAGAACAACGCCATAGAGAAAGAGTCGAAAAGGAAAGACAAAGGGCACCGTCCAGTCCACCTCCGGTTGTGCATTATACGGACCATGAGGCATCTAACATATGTGAAAAAATTAAGCAAGATGACACTTTTATGAAAGCGGTACAAGTGAGTAATCATGGTATCGTACTTGTATTTGCCTTCTTGAAAATGCTTAAACGCCATTAAACGTCTGTGCAGACTAAAACTTTTGAATTCCAGAAAACACGTTCTGTCACGTTACAAAACAAGCGCATTAAATGGTTCCAGGTTGTCGTGACATGGCTCGAGCGCGGAGACTGTACTAAACGGAACGCTAACACGTTTTACTCAATGATCCAATCAACGAACTCTCATGTTCGAAGGTTACTCACGGAAAAAGTCACTTATGAAGAGGAGTTGCTGAAGGCGAAGGAACTAATGAAAGGCAGAATGCAGGGGCTTCTAATACAATGTACGTTCATGCACTAGACTATTTATATGTATATTTTCTTCTCTTTTCTTTTCTTTTCTTTCCTTTCCATTTCTTTCCATTTCTTTTCTTTTCTTCTCTTCTGTTCTTTTCTCTTTTCTTCCCCTTTCTTTTTCTTGTCTTTTCTTCTCCATTCTTTTCATCTCTTTTCTTTTCTTATTTTTTCTTCCCCTTTCTTTTCTTACAACAAGCTCTGTACCACTGTACACTTTTGTGTACACAAGAGCAAATCTACAAACATATTGCTTTGTCTGGTAAGTTTTTTTTCTTCGTCATAAAGTAAGATTATACAGTTGTTTGGTTAACCGGCAGCGAAAAGATGGCAAAATCCGATTGTGTTACAGCTTCGCGGCGTCTTGTAATAACAAAAGTGCGTACTCGTACATAGCTTCTTGCTTTGCCCGATAAAATCTTAAATACTACATATATGATATCCTATTGAAACTGCTGTGCCGCATATACTATAGATTAGAATTGAACATTGTAACGATTGAGACTGTACGCCACTTTTGATATTGAAGATTTTAACGTTAAAAAAGAGAGAGAAGGAAACGAATACACGATAGAGAATCAGACTTTTAACATTGAAAATATCGTCGTCGATCGTTTTGAATCGAATCTCGTTCGTTACAAAATTTCATCCCCGTTGAGAGTCAACAGCAGGTGTATTGTAAGGAATCTATTTTGTAACGAGTGTATTGTGGTTAATGCACGATTGGGACGACTCTGTAGATGGATCAAAGACAATAGGAGAAAACTAAGGTGGGTGAAGAAATCCTGTCTTCTGGTACTATAGGCTCTAAAGACTGAACCAAAGATCACAAATACTACAAGAATCCATTTTATAGACGCATAGTGTACCTAAGAATTGCATGCCTGCAATGCTAAGGATTAACGGTGATGGGCTAAATAATTGTTGCGGGGACGACGTTGCGTTACTTTTCATTATTCTGGTGATGTTACCGATTTACGAATTTGATCATAATTGGAAGTGAACTTTGAGTGATGTATCTTACAGTATAGATTTTCATTGTGAAACAATTTACTGAAATCGTAGCGCAAAGTCGTCTTCCTAGCGTCGGAAGTCTCTACATGTTGTAAGTTGTTAGGAGAATAGTGCACATTTTCTTGAGGAAAAAGCACTAATCGTGATCCATTAAGAAAAAGACTGATTGGCAGCTGAATTGCAAGGCCCACAAAAAGGAGCGCCGGTCAACGGTGAAGTTTTTGAAAATATCGTATTCGGATAAGTAATTTCATTATACATATAACTATTTACCCCGGTGCATACGATACTTCTGTATGATCAAATAGAAAGAGGGAAAAGGAGGATGACAATACATAGAAGGATAACATTGAAATATGGTATACGTGCGAAGGAAACGTTCTAATCTGAATGATGTAGAAATATCGTCGATATATAGATGCAGCATCTATGGTGCTCTGAGAACATTGCAAAGACTATATTAAAAAGCATATACGTATAGATGATTGTAACGAGAGTTGCCGTATTAGATCAAAACGAATGTAGAGTTTAAAGCAGGGTATACAACAGAAGATTTGTTGTGTTTTTGTATGCAACATGCGACCATGTCATCAACAGTCAGTCAGATTGAACGCGTCTTTACTGCGGCCAGCCACAAGAAGGTCTGGGATCACTTCACAAAGGCTCAGCGGAAGAACATCGAAATGTGGAAGAAACAATCCTCGGTATGTATTTGCATTCCCATGTCAGTAGCCCGTGTCCAGTACGATACTTTTTTTTTACAATTAGACTACAGTTATCAACGACAAAGTCTTACGAGTCACTAAGCGCTTCTTTATGCGATTGCACGTTCATCCATCTACCACGCACACGCGTTTTGCAAACACTTTTTTTTGAAGGGGAAGGTAAGTAGAGATCAAAGGATATGAACGATATCGATACACATCTACATGCCTAGTGAGACGTGTGCTTCCTTCATACGAACGATGTATAGTCGGTGTTTAAACTTTTTGGGAATATCCGTATGTAAAAGGTAAAGATTAGTTTCCTTTATTTGAGTTGGACAGATACCATTGACTGGAACTTGAACAGGTAACGATCGAACTAACAAGTATTTCTAACTTGAAATGCGATTTTCACTTGTATTCGGCGGCTCTCTATCTTCTTACGTTATAAAAGAGGAGCGCGAATATAAAAAAGAGAGGACTTATTTATTTAGCATAATCCTATTCAACTTTCAATACGTATGCCCTATTATATTTATTTGTTCATCAGGAATGTTTATATGCACTTTTCTTCAGGTAAGCACGTGATTTCAGAAGAACGTAAATTTTTATCCGTCAAATTACATATTCCTCTTAAAGATTATTTGAAATACCTAATACGACTGTTTTATTAAATATAATATATAAACATGCGAAGAGATTTTGAACGATTTCGAAGGGAAGTTGTATCACGTTTTTCCTCCTATCGGTATCAAAAGGTGTCAGATGTGTACATACATATGCATTAATATGTCTATGTATATATGTACATGTACATGTACATATACATATACATGTAGCATGTCTTTTGATGTTATTTTTTCCAAACATTTCGAATGGAATCGAACTCAATTATGATGTACCTTCGCAATAGGAAATTAAAGCAGTACAACTGGAAGAAACATTGATTGAGGGTGAAGGGGAAATGGAAGTCTCTGATTCGGAAGAGGAGCCCCAACGCAAGAAGACACGCAACCAGTCGGATCTACAGGACGATTCTGAGAGATTGCAAGCGTTGAAAGAAGAGAACGATAGCCTTCGGTGTCAGTTGGAGGCATATAAAAACGAAGTATGCAATGATCTTCATCGTTCATCTGAGGTTCAAGCAACCCGGCGGCATAAGAGAACTGTCATTGAACTGAGAGATTAATTTTCTTCTTTAGGTTGATTTATTGAAATCGGAGACAAAAAGTGAAATAGATGCCAAGGATAAACAAATGAAGATGTTGCAGCAAACTTTGAAAGGCATGCAAGAACAGCTAATGCAATCTAGGAAGCAGCAAGCGCAAGATGATCAGAAAATAAAAGATTTAACTGTGAAACTAAATGCCACAAAGAAAGAAGAATCGCGAGAAAGCGAGATAATAACGTTGGACAAGGATGACGATGTCAACGAGGAACCTCGAACTCCGAAGCAACTGGTTTTGACATCCAGTCTCGTCCAAATAACTCAAAAGGATGCTAAGCTGATAGGTAATGTCGACATAATTATATCATCGGTTATTCAATTTTTACCTTACTCTTAACGTACCGCACAGGTACGTACACGATTCTGTACACGATTCTATACACCACAAAGAAAACAAGATAAAAACCATGAAAAAGTTGATCGACTTGTCCTTTTCCTGTTTCAGGATTGATAGCGACATTCTTACATATTCATCCATTTGGTGCAAGCGTTGATTATTTATGGTCGTATTTACAAAAAATGGAACCTGGTATTAAACCGAGCGAAGTAGAAACCCTGATGCAACGATTCCCGCAAGTCTTTAAGCAAGACTTATTCGGAATCGGTGCAAACATGGAAAGACGTTGGCAGTTTTCCGGTTTTAACGTTTATCGTAGCCATTGATTGATGTGCGTGTAAAAATATTGGATTTCGGTAAAGACGAAGAACGAAAAATCTGTGTAGGAATTTTATAATATCATCATATTGTGGTATTTCAAATCATCGTATAGGTTTCTATTGTGATACATATAATTCTTGTAGCCAGTCCATGTTTCGTAATGTCGATTGTCAGAGAGAATACTTGTAAATAAAATTAATCGATTTCAACGGTTTGGAGAAAAGGCCGTGTACTTTTACTTAAAAGTTTATCAAAAGTTAATGTTCGACTCTATATAAATTGATTGGACTTGTTAGTGGGGAATGAAAAGGATTGAATGTATTATTATTTTTATTCTAGAGGGTGGAATCTATATGAATCTTCTCATTTAACAAAAAAGGGTATTAAAAAAATCATTGATCACTGTTAAATCGGGTTTTTATGTAGCGTTTCCTTGTGTGCGCCATATTATTAATATATACAAACCGAAATGTAATCAATTCTTTACTAAATATTTTTCCTCCATTAAATTTTTCATACATAAGATATAATAAAGAATCTTTTTGTTTCATTCTATTTCCGATTTCGGTGTACATATTTAGAAACCGGTTTTCACATACGATTCGGAATTTAGTTCTGTGTGTAGATAAGGTAGGGATACAAGTAGTTTCAAGCATTCCTTTATCGATGGCAGTTAACAATTTACGTATATGCGCCGCGCATACATCAGTATAGATAATACATTCGTAATATCGAGTGTAGAGTTTCTTTATCCATTAGAAAGATGCCACTATATAATTTTAATTACGTGAGAATTCGTTAATGTTTGCAATCGATGTTTACGGGATCGGGATGCACTCAACGTTTATACTTAAATTTGTATAAAGTATATTTTATGTTTATTAGGTTATGTAACCTCCAACAAATTTGTTTCTATTAATTGACTATCTCATATTATTTGCACTGAAGTTTGAATGATGAGTTTGGTGAATTATTATGATACACTGGGTTGTACCAAAGACTCAACGGCCGAAGATATAAAACGTGCTTATCGCACATTGATTTTAGAAAATCATCCAGATAAGAATACATCGAAGTTTGATGGTGTAAAGTTTCAGCATATTTTAGAAGCTTGGAAAGTTCTACGCGATCCCGAATCAAGAGAAGAATACGACACCATTCAAAGGCAGGAAGAACTAGATGCAGAAAGCCTTTTGATATATGCAAGAGTGTCTGTGCAAGAACTGGAAACAACTGCTGAGAATGACGATATATTGACTCATCGCTGCAGATGCGGAGGATTGTATTGTATTAACAGAAACAGTGTACAGAAGAAAAACCAGACCATATGCGTTCCTTGTTTGGAATGTACATTTCTTATCATTGTTGAAACGTAACATTGGCGTATACAAATTGAAAACATTAAGATGGCAAGATTGAAAACATACATTATGTAAAATGCAGCAACATTTTCTATTTCATATAAAAAATGATACAACAAATAACACATTATTACAAATATAAACTATTGAGCAATATACAAATAAAAACACGATCCTTAGAATATCCTAGGTTCAATAATAAAAATTGCATTTACACGAATCGTGTTTCACATTGGCAATAAAATTTACAAAATTTATTGTCAATTGGAATCAAGTGTTTGCATAGCTTATGTAACTTCTGTATGGCAACAGAGTTTGTATAAAAAAACTAATTTGCTATAAAATGTACTCTAAGTTAAGTTTGATGAAACTTGTAATATAATTGTAGTTCGTCTTGCATTATAACTGATTATATCTTGTTCAGTTGATTCGTGCGTATTGCACAGAACATGTTTGCAACTCTTATTATTGCACCATGGCAAAACCAGACTTGCTACTAATGTCAAAATCAATACATTTTATTTAAATATCGACAATCCAATTAAATTACTATCACGAATGTTCGATTAATTCTGTATGTCTAATCGAATAGCTAACAATAAGCAGCAAATAATTTGCGGAACGTGTTACGTATGGAAATCGCTAATCATATATTTGTAAATGTATATGCGATAGCTAAAAGATATCAAAATACAAATCATCTATGATTACTATTCATAATCACATTTTGGTAATTAATGTGAAAACGGTAAAACACCTATATTGTGACACAATATAGACAAATGATGATTCTATAATATACAAATATTTCTAATATAATAACTTAGTTTTTACAAACATTTTCGGTATTATTCTGTTCCTATAGAATGTGAAATAATAGAATAAAATGCAAGATATATTGTGTATCATTCTATACCTTTCTAAATTTGTCTTTCGTGCTTCGCAATTTGCAAACTTTTCATTCTATATGCACACATTAAATGCATGAACGTCCACAATCCTTAGTATTTTTGGGTACGTTACTTCGATGGCAAATTAAAACGGTGGACGCACATTTGCTAAGCGGCAGCTAAAACAATATTTGAAACAGATGGAATCTTTGTGTGGGTGAAACTAATTAGTATAAATACGTGTTTCCTTCACGTAACACGTTCGTTGATACTTTTGATTAAAGACAAAAATAAAACAAATGGTCCAAGTTTCAATTCAATGTATCGATATAACACTAGTGGTGTTCGTAAAATATTAGAAATTGCTACGATTCTTCGATATACATATATACTTTTAAGCTGACGATTTATTTGTGATTTCGTATGAATCGTTTATTCTGTGCATGAGCAGTTTCAATGGTACTATAAAAGTTGACGCAAACGAAATGTAATAGATGGAAAGCAATGATCGCTTTCATGCGAAAATGATTAAATATCGAATCTATTATCCAATAAATTATGCACAATTCCCATAGAAATTAAATTAATAAACGTAAGTGAAAAATTTAAATAAGCCGTACGAAGTACAGCGGCGAAGAACGTAATATACAAAAAATGTTTTTACCAGTCTGGCCACACATTTTCGTTTCTTGTCATTATTAAACCTATGTTTGCCCTTGCTTTTCATCTTCCCTTGGGATTTATTATATTTTTCTTTTTTTTTCTTTTTTCGAAATGTGAGATTCATGAAGCAATATTTTCATCTATAGGCTTGATAAATATCGTATGAAATCTTTCTTTTTCTGTAATTTAAAAATACTTTCCTAAACGCCCATATACATCGTAATATAATATATGTTCATAGTGGGCTACTTTTTCGTTCAATTATTAGCAATTTGTTTTAAATTTCATAACAGCAGTAATACAGTATTAGTACACTGATAAGCTCCTCGTTCTCCATAATTTCTTAAGTCTTTGAAATCTCGTATTTGTACACCGCGATTAATACACTTCATAATATAATTAATGCCATCGGCTTAAACGTTCTACCACTTCGGAGATCATTTTGAACAACTATCGATCCACCATTTGACTTTTTGCGATCCCCCTTTCAATTTTCGACATACATTCTTATCACAATCACACCACGTAATACATGAATCATCGTACAGTAGATTGGTTACGCTACCTAATCGAAGTATTATGTACAGGAGTAATAGAAGGGAGCAGCAGCAGTTTTCTCCTCGAATAAGTGCACTATTTTACCTCTACATCAAAGTCGAGAACAAGGAGCTTGGTCTCCTCTGTGCCGTTACGACTACCCACCGCACACACCAGTTTTGTATCACTAGCACGTATCCTCCACACAACACCACCACTTCCGCCGCTTTCAAGAGCCACCAAGTTTCTTATAAAATCACCTAAACACGTGGTAAAAGCTTTAGAAAGAGATCACGTTTCGCAATACGATTGAAAAATGAAGAAAAAATACCAAAAGTGACCAGAACATACCAGTTTTAACATCCCAAAGTTTAACTGTACCATCGTCGGACGAAGTAATTACAAAATGACTGTTGAATTGAAGGCAAGTAACAGCAGACTGATGCTTATTTGGACCAGATAGTGTTTGAAGGCAGTGACCGCTCACAATATCCCATACTTTAACAGTTGAATCCGCATTTCCAGACACCAAGATATTATTACGTAGTTCCATTCCTGATGTGAGCGACTGATGTCCCATTAACGTATGTCTACATGCACCAGTTTCAACTTCCCAGACTCTGATGCTGGTATCCAAGGAGCCGCTAACGACATGTACACCGTCAAACTGACATGGTGACGAGAGAGAAAAAAAAAAGAAGAGACAGAGGAAACAAATTAATCTTTCTCAATTATAGATAAATGAAGTAAGCGATGTTAAGAGTAATAGTGTGAAGTACAATGCTGCCCAAAGCGTAGTAATACCCTACATTGCATTAAGTTCAATAGAATTCCTGGGCACTAATCGCGACACAGCGGACAGAAACATGTAACTTCCGGGATCAGTTTTACTTCAACTAAGGTCAGCATAGTCATTTTTTATGGAAATTAGAGATACTTACTTGGAGGGAATAAACACGATTTGTGTGTCCTTGTAAAGTATGAAGGCACTCCTCGCGTTCTGGATTCCAAACTTTAACCATATAATCATAGGCGCCACTGACCACTAATTTTCCATCATATTGCACACATCTGACAGCTGCCAAATGGCCCACGAGCACGTGTAAACATTCGCCTGTATCCACTTGCCACACCCTTAAAGTAGCGTCTCTGCTACCGCTGACTACTTTATTGCCATGCAGATGCATACATCTAACTGTTGATGTATGCCCGTATAAAGTGTGAATGCATTGACCAGTTTCGGCATTCCATACCTTCAATGTACGATCCGTGCTACCGCTAATCACGGTTGTGCCGGACATTTGTGACGACCATACACCACCGGTATGCCCAACCAATGTTCTTAAACACTGTTGAAACATAGAAAACGTCAAAAAGCGATAACGACTAGAAAGGGAAACAAAACGTAGCAAAATGTGTGCAATTGTGCTTATTCACTAATACTTACCTTGCCTGTAACGGCGGACCATACTTTAAGCGTATTATCATCGGATCCGCTTACTATCCGGTTACCAGAAAATTGGAGGCATGTAATCACATGATCATCGTGACCTTTTAAAACTTTTGGGGTACGAATCGGTTTCGTCCTCCAGTTCATTTTAATATTGTGTTGTCTCATGTATGCTTGTTTCCATGGAGACGAAGAATTACCAGACGTTCTGCAATTCTTACGTTTTATTGGTGGAAGATCTTTTAAATCGTCTATTCCAGCTGCTCTACACTTTTCTTTCCATAACAAATTATCATCAGCAAGAAATCGCCAATTGCGGCAAGTTTGCGCGGCTCGTAAAAGATCCCTAGGCTCTAGGAAAGCTAACACAGACAAGGCCAATTCTTTCGGCAACAATGATATAAAGTCTCTCTGAAATTGAGGCTCGATGACCTGCATCATGTGTCGTACTTGCGTCGGTTCGCATCGTTCAATTAATTCATCTATAGCTAGCATTCTCTCTGCGTTCGACCATCTCTACAGTTAGAAGAATTTTATGCAAAGAAATTTTATGCAATTCAAAAGCAAACAAAATGGAAAGTATGAACCGTCCAAAGGACTTGGATGTTTTGTACCTGAAACTGCAGAAGCCAATTACTCATTTCGGGTGGAGGATTATCCTTGGTTGGAATAACGCATCTCGTATGTTTACCTTTGTCCTCCAACTTTTTGACAGCTCTACAAATAAAGAATCTCTGTGAAATATGTATAAACTTTTGCTAAAATATCGAAACTCTCCTTCTACTTAATTAGTTTTGGGTTACACTTACATAGAATGCAATTTATCTTCTGGGTTAAGTTTTTTGCAAGGTAAACTTGATTCCATTTCGCTTTTACGCTTCCTCTGTGGCTGAACAATATCCAACGGTACGCATGTATGTAGAATGGGACTATGAATTCGTTGTGCGATAGACTGTGGTTGCGACCCAGACAAGGAACAATTATTACTCTCAACGACAGGTTCGCATTCTGTGTCACAAAATATTCCAGTATCGCTGATCTGTAATAAAAATAATCTGGCTATATTAGTGCAGAAATGAGTTTTCACATAGCAAGGTCGATGCTAAAATGAAACTTACTTCGCTCCCTTCTTCGCTACTGTCATCCTCCTCTTCCTCTTCACCATCGTCACCATAATCCTCCGACTCTTGATCTTGCGTTAAAAGAGAATGCATAGGTTCTAAAGAACTAGGTCCAGGAACACCTTCGATGCCCTCTATAGGACTTGGACTTGTACCACCTGGCTTATTATCGCTTATTTTGTTGGACGACGAAGAAGGGACAGACATCACTGGCTAAGTCTGATATATGATGTTACCTGAATGTATCAAAATGTTGTTTTTCTTTTCTCTTTAGTGAAAGTAATTTCAGTATTCTAAATGTAGAGCGACAATAAATATATTTAAGTGCATGCAATGTAAATATTCATGGAGATATATAGAGGCATTGAAATTTCAAGGAGGAAATTGACTGGGATGGTAGGTGCATAAACAATCATAGAAAATATTGCTTTTCAAACGACTATAGTTTGGTACATTAAGTTTACCTGTTATGTCGAAAAATGGTCGGCTTAAATTACTAGATTTTTTCGAATTCGTAAATTAAGAAAATATAAATTTACACAAATAGAAAAATGTTATCGACAAGCAAACTCGTAAATTGATAAAGTCGCAAAGGTAAGGTAAGTCAGATTCATACTTGAAATTTATTTAAAAACTTTTGGTATTAGAAAATATATTCTAAGAGCACAGAATGGATTATGGTATTCGATGTAACGAAGGAAAGAAAGAGAAATAGTGGTGGAGAGAAAGGAAAGCTCCTAACCTTACATGGATCCTAAAATCAAGTTAGATATGGAACATAGCCTAGAATAATAAAAGGAAGGACCGGTTAGCCACACCCCTAATTTTCATGGGATTATCTTGAGGAACAAACGAACAAAGCGTAAACTTAGAGATGAAAATGAAATTCATACTTAGATTAAATGTTTCTCCTTCCTTCGGCTTCCTCGCTGCAACAGTACTACACGACGGTGATACAAGTTTCTTAGTTTCGGTTGATGTTTCTATCATATGGTCACAGAATACATTTTTCGTATGTCGGTACTTTGTTAGGTTAGAATATGATAGGGTTAATTTTTGGGCTAAGGAATTAGGCCAACGCGAATGTTGAAAGAAAAATAAGGAGTAGATATAAACACAGAAAAAGATCCATCGGTAGCTCTCGGTAGCACCGAGGTTTTTATCTCCTCGCACTCGGTGTTTCGTAGACAGGTATCTGTTGCACATGCGTTCCCGTTCATAAGCCGCATATCCATCGGTGGCATCTTTAAATGCATTGCCCAATCATATTCGCGCTTATAGATATCCTGCTCAGTGAAATTAATGATCCATTTCTATTGCGCCTCAATTCGATTTCCAATTTGTGGAAGTGAAGAAGGGCGATATTTCATGAACAGCTTGTAATACAATAATATTTTAATGTATACATATTATAAACTGCTTATTGATTTGTAACAAGTTAGCATAGTTTTGAAATTAATCAAGTTACATCAGTAAATCTTTAATTTTTATTCTCCGTCATTTGTTATATCTGTCCGTTTTTTGTCTAGCTACTACACTACTATATATACAACTGCTAGTCTTGTGAACAGGACATTACGTTTTAAGATCATCACGAAAGTCGAAAGGTGTATTAATGAGGTGTGTGTGTGCGGTTTGTAATATGTCAAGCCGTGACGTTGGACAAGCAAATTTTGAAGGTTATCAACTGATAGAAGAGTCGAAGTTTTAACATTGACTAAAATCAAGGAAAATAGAATATCTCGTCGATGCTGTAGTTCGTCGCTTCGAGTGCTTCGATATTTTTCACTTCCCAAAAACGTTGCGTTCCATCGTGACAGCAAACTACCGTATGAATATTCAACAATTTTAGAACTAAGCAAAGGTTAGATAGAACTTACTAAATAATACAATGGCTTCGGGTACAATATTGCAGGTACAGATTTATTGCAGTTGTGTTTTTCTTGAAGATTTTATTTGATTATTAAAATTGATTATTGCAAATTACACTCGTACCTGTTATTTCATAGAAGGCTATAGACTTGGTCACCAAAGCTACGGAGGAAGATCGTAACAAAAATTATGAAGAAGCACTTCGATTGTATGAACATGCTGTTGAATATTTCTTGCATTCTATTAAATGTAAGAGCGTATCATCCTTCTGTTAATATATTCTCTTAATTGCGCAACCTTTGCCATAAAACGGTTAAGAAATTATGCTGCAATAATTTTGTTCCAGACGAAGCACAAGGGGATAGGGCAAAGGAAAGTATAAGAGCAAAATGTACACAGTACTTGGAAAGGGCAGAGAAATTGAAGGCATTTTTGAAAAAAAGTAAGAAGAAACCTGTGAAAGCGGGCGAAGATAATTCTAAAACTGAGGATAAGAAGAGCGACAGTGGTGATAGTGACACGGATAGCGACCCTGAAAAGAAAAAGTTACAAAGTAAATTGGAGGGGGCTATCATTATTGAAAAGCCGGATGTAAAATGGAGCGACGTTGCTGGTCTGGATGGAGCCAAGGAAGCTCTGAAGGAAGCTGTTATCTTACCAATACGTTTTCCACATCTTTTTACTGGAAAACGGATCCCATGGAAGGGTATCTTATTATTTGGGGTAACTTTTAAATAGGAAATTTCAACAACTTTTTACAAATATTATTTGAATAATTGTAAGACACCTTTTAGCCTCCAGGTACCGGTAAGTCTTATTTAGCAAAGGCAGTAGCAACGGAAGCGAACAATTCAACATTCTTCTCCGTGTCGTCCTCTGATTTGGTAAGCAAATGGCTCGGAGAATCTGAGAAACTTGTGAAAAACTTGTTTGAATTGGCACGTCAACACAAGCCCAGTATCATATTTATCGACGAAATAGATTCTTTGTGTTCGTCACGTTCCGACAATGAATCAGAATCTGCAAGACGGATAAAGACCGAATTTCTAGTCCAAATGCAAGGCAAGTGCAATTCTGCTGTTACATATGTACATACATAGATACATGCATTAATTCCTAATTATATGCATACTCTATATATAAAAGTAAGTGCACATACATAGTACATTGATGAAGCAGGTGTTGGATCAGACAACGACGGTATACTGGTTCTGGGGGCTACTAATATACCATGGGTATTGGATTCCGCTATTAGAAGAAGATTTGAAAAGAGGATTTACATTCCCTTACCCGACGAACAAGCTCGCGTTATAATGTTCAAACTTCATTTGGGAAGTACAGCTCACTTTTTGACGGAGGAAGATTTTAAAAGATTAGCAGCTGCTACCGATGGGTATTCGGGAGCTGATATAAGTATTATCGTGCGAGATGCACTTATGCAACCAGTCAGGCAAGTTCAAACCGCGACGCACTTTAAACGCATAAGAGGGCCATCGCCGAAGGATCCATCTATTATAGTGGACGATTTATTAACGCCATGTTCACCGGGAGACCCGGCCGCTATCGAAATGAGTTGGATGGAGGTCGAAGGAGACAAGTTGTACGAACCTCCTGTAACTATGGTAAATATATACATCCTTTCATTTTTCTTTAACATTCTTATTTTGAGGTAAATCATTGCGTCGTGTGATTTCCATATGATATTTAGAAAGATATGTTAAAATCATTATCAACTACCCGTCCCACGGTGAATGAAGAGGATATGACCAAGTTAGAAAAATTCAAGGAAGATTTTGGACAAGAAGGTTGATACACAGATTACTCACAGATCACGCTACACTTCCAAAAGTGATTCGTTTATACACGCACTTGCCTTATACCTTGTTTAATTATCATTGCTGCTATGTACAAGTGTTTATGCAAAAACACTGACCCAGATTTTTTTTTTCTCACACGTTTCTCCTCGTTACGTTCCCTCGATAGCCAATACGCAATGATAATGAAAAATATTGCAAGCTTACACACAAATACTGTTTATCAGAGCTGACATAAAAATTGCAGAATGAATACCATATATTTTAAGATAAACATTCGATAGATTTGAGACGGCGAGAAACCAAAAAACTGTTTTTTATTCAGAAACTTGAAGAACAGTTGAAATGCGATATTTAACGTAATGTGCAACAAATTTTTGCGCGTTCTCAACCCCTAATATTCTCTATACTTGTACCTAACAACTTAATTGTACTATATATATATATAGGTTTAATAAGTATTTCTGAACAATATTTACGATTACATATTAGCAATTTATTTGTATGTTTTATAATTCTGATTTTGCTTAGACATTAATGACGCGTTGTCTACGATATCTGTATTGATTTACTCCGGTTCGTAATAATAATGTATCATCAATTTAAATGATTCGCCAAATTAATTTGAGCGCGGTTACATGTAGTATGTGATATATGTGTAAGTACTTCAATTAAGCAAAATGCCGTTTCCATGTAAATTGTTTTTATTGTTAACTAAATAAATAACAAGCTGTACACGCAAGTACATCAATTTCTTGAATGATGTTACTCACTGGCAATGTCAGTTTAGCCAAATGTTATACAGATGAAAGAAGAAGCTCGTCACGGGGGACAGTGTCTTAAAAATTTAGAGTCCATGTAAACAACAGTTACTGTAATGTCATCGCGGAACATTCGTACGACTTCTCTTGGTAGCGTCAATAATTGCGATAGTTTGGCATGATCTATACCATAATCCGTGCCACCAAGTGCATGCCTTAGTAAATGTGTCGCAGCGTTACTATCGAGAGGCTTCTTCTTCAAACCCTCTTTACGTTGCAGTAACATTTTATTTATCTCCGACAGTTTCATGTTTTTACAAGGTAGTCTTATTGGACTCAACGTGACTTTTCCACTCATATGTTCTCCAACTAAACGCACTGCTTGTAACGGCGACATCAAATCCCACAAGCCATCGCTAGCTATTATAAGAAATTTATCTCTAGGTGTCAATCTATGATATTTAACTTCTGGCTTCGCCGTTAAGTACGGCGGGGTATGATAATTCGGTGGGATTGCGGCTTCGCCAAAGTACGGCACTACTATCTCCCTCAAAATCCGTTTGCTCCATTTGTAACGAAAATCACCCAGCGAACGTAGGGGTGCTAGTTGTCCTAGTAATCGTTCCATTTTAATAACGGTCGATTTTTCGTTTGGTGGATGTTCCGATAGAATTCTTTCGACTTCTGCTCGATTCTCCGTATTGTGCCCGACAGTCATTAGCTTTGCGGACCAATCTTCATTTTCTATAATCGAAAACATTATGACAACGGCAGCAAAAATAATGCTTACAGTTCCATGTCCAGTAACTCCATGGAGTTTAATAAATGCAACTCATACCGGAAAGTATGCCAAGCACTGCCTGACAATCACCAACACCGGCAACATGAAGATGCGGCCCATCTATATGTGCTACAGCTGCCACAGCACCAGACATTGCTAGAGTTAGAGTTCTAGCAGCTGTGTTCTTTCCTAGATTTAAAAGTGCTTCATTCGACAAATCGTTGTCTAGTCTGAGAAACGCAGTTGCCAAAGCTGTTTCCATTTGAAATTCATCTTTGTGTTCAGTTTGTACCAGATCCCTTGCAAAAGTTAAGAAACTTGATTGATAAAGATCCCTAATCTCTGCAACAAACTCCACATTATCATTTAACATTCCAAGGAGTTCTGATTTATTGTCAGAGTTAACTGTATCGAGATACTGTTTCAATAACTTTTTAGGTAACAAACACACTGATATATAATGAAAAAGCCTCTTTGAAACAATTTGTGCACAAGTTCCACCACCATGGCCGTCGAAAACGCCTAATAATATTCCTAAAAGAAATATGCATATTATTTCTACTGTAAATAATATGATATTGATAAACATGCTGTTAATAGGACATTCTGATATATAGAATATTCTCTGTAGCCTGTATACCCTTTGTAAGCAAGCATTGGGCTTCTGACCGAGTATCTTCTATAGGATTATTAGATGCTAACTGATTTGAGTCATAGTATTTAACAGAACTTTGCCCATTGAATTCCTTAGTATGTTCGTTAGCTTGTAGCACTGCTGTGACCTATGATTCGATAATTATTAATAGGTTTCAGGAGTAATATGAATAATTCATTTGCAAAGAATTCAAAGGTTTCATTACCTCTTGAGGTGTTAGGCACGGTAAAGCTGTATACAATCTCTGAACAGATTTGTTGCAGTTCCATTCTTTTTGTCTGATGCATACATTACCGACAATTCTAATTAAATTGCAACTAATGATTCGTAAGACCATCCTATTTCTGCGATTTTGCAGTATATTTCTGCTAGCACATTATCGTGCTTTTACTTCTACAGCTCATTTTGATCGCCTTGCAGGTTATGTTAAGTACTCATATCATCAATACTTTTACAAGGAAACTGTTTTCGTAATATTATGGATAGTGTCCTCGTTTGTTCCTTATTTTTTTCGCGGTATTAAAATAGAACTAATGTTGCAATTAATATACATCTATATACATGTGTGCACATATGTATCTATGTAGGTAATTGCATATGAATACATGAATTTCGCTACACTAAATGCTGGTAACAATTATTCAATTGGATAAATATGAGGATCGAAAAAATCAAATTATTGTTATTATATTGTTATTATATAGTTAATGTGTACATATACAATATAAATATATATTTATTTAAGTACCATATATCAGTGGTTGATAAATGTAAGTATCAGTATGAAACAACGGACAGCCGACAATAAAAAGCAAAAAAGTAAATAAACAATTCAAACTTCAGATTATTATTCCTAGTGCGCTCCGCGAGAGTTTATGATGATTAAGTATAATTCATGAATACAATGTAGGATACGGGAGCATATAATTCATGCCACCATTCAATATGCGTACGATATGCGTTTAAAACGGCTAAACTCATTTTTAAGATGATTTTGAATTCATGGTAAACTTTTTAGCCATTATTGTGCGCAACATAATCGCAGTATTAAATTTAAGAATTATATGCTTATGATATAAGTTATGTAGCTTTATGTATTTGAAAGTGAAGAGTCTAGAATAATTCCCCAGGCCATGAGATGTTACACACTGCCAATGCATTTAATGTTGGGGAAACTGTTTCCGATGCAACTTCATTGCAGAGCAATTTGAATTTCAAACTTCGGTTTATCGTCAACGGTTGGTGATGGATGTTTGTGTCCTAGTCTAATAAAATTTACTATGGTGTTTAACAAACGAGATTTGGCGAAAGCATTTTCGCCTAACAAAGTTAAAAGATTTACGAAGAAACGGTTGTCGAATAATGGAACGAAACCGAGTACGAGTGGAAGTTCTGGTAAATCAAAACAAATTGAGTCTGGTTCACAAACAAGTATCAAAGTGATCATAAGAGTGCGACCCGAGAATGAAAATGAGCGGCAAGGCAATTGTAGAACTGTTGTTAAAATAGTCGACGATAAAATGCTTATTTTTGATCCGAAACAAGCCGAGAATCCGTTCTTTTATCACGGCGTCGCGCAGAAAGGTCGTGACTTTCTTAAGAAGCAAAGTAAGGAATTGCAGTTTATCTTTGACAAAATATTTGATATGTCGTCTAACAACAGCGACGTATTTGAGGGAAGTACCAAAGATTTGATTAGCAGCCTTTTGGATGGTTATAACTGTTCTGTCTTTGCATACGGAGCAACAGGGGCTGGGAAAACTCACACTATGCTTGGCTGTAGCGAAGACCCTGGTATCACATACAGAACAGTAGCTGAATTATTTTCTCAAATAGAAAATCACAGCGAACACCGTGAATTCACATTAGGTGTAACGTATTTAGAAATTTACAACGAGAATGTCCAAGATCTTTTGCACAAGTCTGGGCCCTTGCATTTAAGAGACGATGGTAGGTGCGGTGTAGTTGTTGCCGGGCTGAATGTAATTAACATTCAGAACGCAGAGGAATTATTAACGCTTTTAGCAAAGGGTAACAAAAATCGTACTCAGCATCCTACCGATGCGAACGAGGAAAGTAGTAGAAGTCATGCAGTTTTTCAAGTTTACATTAACATTACTAACAAATTGGACGAGCAAGTACGACAAGTCAAGTTATCCATGATCGATTTAGCTGGATCGGAAAGAGCGTCAGCAACGGGTTGTAAAGGACCAAGATTTAAGGAAGGTGCAAATATTAATAAATCTCTATTGGCTTTAGGAAATTGCATTAATAATTTGGCAGATGGCGCGAAGCATATAACTTATAGAGATTCTAAATTGACACGTCTTTTGAAAGATTCATTGGGTGGAAATTGCCAAACAGTGATGATTGCCAATATAGCACCCTCTAGTTCCAACTACGAAGATACGTACAATACATTGAGATACGCGAACAGGGCAAAGAAGATTAAAACTCATATAAAGAAAAATATTATATCCTGCGAAATGCACGTGACTACTTACATAAAAATGGTTGAGGAACAGAAGAAGGAAATAAATTATCTGAAACAAAAATTACTCGCATTTGAGAATGGATCTACACATATGTTGTCAAAGTGTGAAAACAATAAGTCATATGATGTAGCAGATAAACAGACTTTAGCCGTTACCAATAAATTGCTTGAATTACTCCAAAAGCGAAAAGTTTTAAACGAGAAGATTCTCTCGCTGGAAAGTGCTGACAAAATATTATGCTGCCGAATCCAATATAAGAAAGCAGCGGACGAAAGATTACATAATTTGACAACAGCAGTTGATGCTCTGACATCCGAGGAGCAGAATGCCAGTGGTAAAATTAGAGTTAACAAATCGTTACATTATTTCAAACGACAAAGGGATTCCTTGAAAATCCAGATTGAAGCAGCATGGGAAGACTTATGTTCGATAGAGGAAGAATTGAAAAAGATTGATTCAGAGATTAAGTCGCAGGGCGATCTTGGAAAATTAGAGGATCTAATTGCACTACGAACTTCCCAAATTGAAAATTCTAGGCTACAACAGCAGTATGATCATGCAAAGAAAGTAAGCAACCTTCAGCAATGCGAAATGCAGTCCCAGTATTCCATGATTAAAATGATGAGTACAACATTGCAACACTATTACAACATGATGAGAGGATATGGAACAATGACGGATACAATGAAAGAAGAATTTAAGCAATTGATAAAATTACTGGAAGGTGTTAGGAACATCAAGTGGTCGGATATGGAAACGATCAGTAATGAAGAAAGCTTTTATAACTTAACGTGCCTGAGTGTAAATCACGTACGCGATCCACTTATAAATAAAATACCTATATACACTTTATATCCGCTAGACGAGCAAGGCCAAGCTAATTGTACTAAGGATGCACTGAATGCAACTTTTGATGCATCCTGCTCAGGAACAGAGAAAGTATTTGATGCGATCAATGTAACAGCCACATTGGAAGAAGATCTGAACACAAATTATAAGGAGGATACAATAGAGGCAAAGGAAGGTATAGCACATATACGTAGTAATATAACTTGTACAGAAGAGAAGGCCAAGAAGCGCGTTCTTGCCGATAAAAACAATGCAAATGTGATGAAAACTCCTGCTAAGCAAACGAGAAAGATATCTCCAAAACATAAAGATACGAAAATTTGTCCAATAGGAACCAAAGGTAAAGAGAATAAACAACACGCATCCAAATCGCATGCAGCAATGAGCGCTAAAAGTATAGCCATATTGAATAAGTTTAAAGCAGATAAGCTGAAAAAAGAGAATGCGAGTATGGATGCGTCGAATAGGGCATTAAAGATAGTTAGGGAAAAAGAAAGAAGAGGATTAACATCAACCCATCCATATCAAAAGCTGAATGGAAAGCAAAAGTAAGTTGTTTAGTAAAAGGTAATATAGCGATGTTATTGACTACTTGCGAGGAAAATGTACAGTGATTTATGTCACATAAACAGTATTCATTAATGACAAGAGACAGACTTTTACCAAAGAAATTCTCCAAGAGGGATCAATTTCTGAGATAGCGTGGAAAAATATATTTATCGTAGCGTTTTTATTTGCTAGTTAGAGTAGTTTGATTATTAATGGATTGAATAAAAATTATATAACATTACAGATTCGTTCCAGCCCCACCTTCGTCTCGTGTGCCGTGGTAACGATAATTATGTTCAGTAATATTTTAACAGAAAGAGCGTGTATCTAGTTATTTAGGTTGGAGTCACTTAGAAGTACTACCTTATATTTCAATTAGAATATAAATGCGAAATTTTTTAGCGTAGAATAATATCACCGTACTTGTAAAAACATGACCTTGTAATAAGAAAGATAATAATCAGAATATGTTCCACTTACTTACAAAAGGTGCGCACGTTTTGTACCACACATCAACACTGTTTTCTTTTTAATACATTTATTTAACGTCGCATCGAATGCTATGGCGGCTATTAGCGACTATGTACTATGCGGTTTTTGAACGAGTCGGGCCTACCGTTTTAGGTGGGACCAGAACCACGTTGTAAAGAACCGATGACCGTTCGATTACAAGTCCAGTCCCTAATCGACCGAGCCACCGCGCTCTTTAATGAGTTACTGTAAAGACTGACAGTGAATGTAGAATAGATAAAAGAAAATATAGAACGATGTCAATTTGACCTTGTTTAGGGTGGTCTTTACTTGTGTTATGCATCGCGATACAATACAGGGAAACGCCGTCAATAGTGTAATTAGTGTTTCTAATCCTAACATATTGTACATTATAGTTTTGTAACAAAATGCAAGTTATTATGTAACTGAAGGCAGAAGCAGAAAGTTTGTAATTGTAGTAACTTTCACGAAAAACTCATTTTTGAAAAGAATAATAAATTCAGCATTTGTTCCATCCGTGACACGATACTTTGTATATGAATGTACTCTACCTTTATACTATTTATTGGGCGTTATTAATTTCAGGACTTGGTCCGCCTCTCATTTATATGACCAATGTACATACCTTTAATACTATGAAAGAAGTTTGGTACTGTGTTAAGTACTGTTTGTAAAACACGGATATGTTAAACAGTACAACAGATAGTTTATACTTTATAGAATTTTTTTTTAGTTACGTTTCGCATTTGGATGATTAAACAATTACAATTGTTCTCAGAGTACCTCATCTTGTGTTTTACATTTGACAACTTTCCATTGAAACTTTCTCTCCATTATAAGTAATAAATTCCAATAGCACTAACATATCAGTATTGAATTTTTTCAAAGTTGAAAATGGGCTTACTTATTTAATTCTTAATTTTGATTTACTTACACGTCCATTCTATGAGCAACATATTTGTGTAGTAATCCTTGTCATTCCATACATAGCAGTGTAGCAATTGATGTTGCCATAATCGATCTTGAATGAACTCATGTTTAGAACGATATTTACAGTTAGCAGACTCTTATACAATAATATGGGTATATCATAATCCTACATTACCAATATTTCTGCTTCTTTTAATTATGCGAGCATTGCTCGATAGTAATTAGCTGAAAGGTATAACAAAAGGGACAAATTTCGCATAAGCATTGTCGTTTATTGTGTTCACTCATTGATCTGAAGATTTAACACCCTTTTCACAGATTGTTTGTATTGATCGATCGACAATTGGTTTTCCCCTTTAGTTATTAAATCTGTAATTGCAATTCTATATTCTGTTGCATGCGGTATGCATTCATGATTCGTACCGCTCGAGATATTTGGCCAACTGTACAATGATATTAAAGACTCTTTGCTTTTGCTTTTATCCCAATCGTAATATTCCATATCTGCTTCAGACTTTTCTGCCTCCCATGGCTCGACCCGCTTAAAAAAATGATAACATTGTTCCCATTTAATTGGTTACTTGAGTTGCTTAGGGCCCATTGGGAAACTTAATGGACCTAACAATAAGAAACTTACCCAGGATACATGGAACAGGGCTGTTAGAAGATACTTTACATAATCTATGTTTTGCTTTTTAGTCGGACATCTGTCTGCAGTTATTGTGACCACATCTGTTTGGTGATTGTATTTATCACCCAGTAACCTAAGTAGTTTATCTTTAGCATGTGCGTTTAAATACAACATGGATAATTTTACTTTTAAACTTACTATCCTAGCAAGAGGTTCTCTTATACTAGGAGAGGAATAACAATAATCAGATGTAATTATTTCAAGAGGAAAGTACTTTCCGCATGCTTCTTCCGTGTCCAACTCTTTTGGCCATTTTGTGCAAAATTTCTTTAATGCTTTGCAGTGCCTCTTAATAACAGGTGGAGTCAGATGCAAGAAGTTTGGAATTTTCATTAATTCTGCATTCCCATATTTACTAGGGTGTATACCTTTAGGATTCTTATATCCCTGTCGTAACGGCAATGGTACAGTGTCGGGGTGAAATGTTCTTGCACTGGGCCAAATTGCCTGCCAGTCTTGGTCGAGTGGCATTGTTTTAGCTCTAGGCACAGCAGTATTCGTTACTGTACTCGATTGTTTCCTTTTATTTATTTTCTTTTCGCCTGGTATTAATTCCAATATTCGGAATTCTATAAAAGAGTAGAATTACACAGGTAGTTGCGTACAAACACGTCAGTAGTGTAATTACAAAGATATATTCATACAAAAAGTTAATTGAATTTGAATGGTATATAGTACTAATATTATAATACCGGTATCATCGTCGATGTTTGTTGAAGAAGATGCCGTTGATCGTCTCATAGTTTTGATTGCCGTTGCAATATTAATGCTTCTGTAACGCTGCATTAAGGACAACATTTTGCTGATTGGTACCCAAAACTTTCCTACTAACCTTAAACCATATCCTATGTTCCTTTTATATATCGTAAACACCTATCTGCGCGTGCTATAGTTAACAGCGTATGATTCTCGAACTCGAACGGTTCGATTTCAAACATTTTCTTCGATTATGCGTCCATTCAAAAGTGTCGTTCCGGCGTAATATAACTTGCACAGTTTAGATTGTTCCCTACATATTATTGCTGGAAAAATGCACTTAGAGGAATATAGTGTATAAGTGATTTAATTATGAATATTGTAATAACAATGTATGTACATATACATGTAGCTGAATTTTACAAAGAACATTCAAAGGATTACTAGCATAGCCAATAATTCTTCATGTTTCCAGGAAGTGATTTATTTTTTCTTTATATGTACTATTATAATCAGATGAATTAATCCAATGCAAAAGAAAAATATTTAAAGAGCAATGGTTGGGAAGTTCATTATTTTAAACATGAAAGATTAATAGACGGAAGAGTGATTCGGGTACTGTCCGTGGACGGTTCCGACGAATGAGGTCACAAGTCACAAGTTTGTTCATATTTTCAGAGATTACGTGCTTCGTATGCGCGCAGTTGAATCTGACGTATCCATATACAGTAGTATAGTGGTTGTATCGAAGAATGGCGTCCCCGCGTCCAAAATCGCCGCGACCTCCTATATCATCGAGGAAGGATGAAAAGGAGGAAAGCTTTTGGGACAAGATTGGCACGTTGGGTCGAAAAAAGCGTATTAAAGAAGGTATCATATTACGTTTAGTGTATCTGTATGTCAAACTAACCATACTTGTACGCTGTCGAGTGACAGTCTGCAGATTGTATGCCCTTATATGGTACGAGTAATCTGTTAACTGCAGCTTCCATTTACCGTTCAAAGAATGCTCGATTCAAATACGAATAAGAATGGATGATACTGATCCTTTATTCAATTTTCAAGAAATATTTCTCACTATTAAGAGTAAGATTATTCTCGAGTATGATGTTTATTATGCATATGTTTGGTCCAGTGCAAGAAGTTCAGGACGAGGGAAAGTATGCAATCGATTCACCAGGATACGCTGCCAATCCTGAAATGCCACCAGAGGAATATGCATTAGACGAAAATGAAGAACGTTCCATGATAGAGCCAAGGTCTTTGGAGGATTCTAAGCTCAAGGAACTTATATTTGTTTTGATCGAGTGGATTAATGATGAATTGGCCGATCAAAGAATCATAGTAAAAGATATCGCTGAAGATTTATACGATGGGCAGGTACTACAGAAGTTGTTAGGTATGCTTTAGAAATGAAAACTTAAAGATGAACGTGTTATCGCACACGAAGCATGTTCAAACTTGATATATATATTTATGAATTTTAGAAAAGCTGACTGGAGAGAAATTGGATGTTCCCGAAGTGACCCAATCAGAGGAGGGCCAGAAACAGAAGTTGGCTGTTGTTTTGTCAACTGCTAATCGAGTATTATGCCGTTATCCTCCACACAAATGGAGCGTAGAAGCTGTCCATTCTAAAAATATTGTCGCCATTTTGCATCTATTGGTTGGTTTAGCAAGGCAATTTCGAGCGCCTGTTAGATTACCGGAAAGAGTAGCTGCTCAGGTTGTAGTGGTACGGAAAAAGTATGGTCAGTTGACGCACAGAACGATACGAGAAGAAATTACTTCAACGTACGATGATTTAGGAATGCGCTGCGAACGAGATGCTTTTGATACTCTCTTTGACCAAGCGCCTGACAAACTAGCTGTGGTTAAAAAGGTACAATTAAAAAGATATGCCCGGGGTGCATGGAATTGATCGACCGAATGGTCCTAATATTCACTGTATTACCTTTCAGTCATTGATCACTTTTGTCAACAAGCATTTAAGTAAAGTTCACTTGGAAGTAACAGATTTGGATACTCAGTTTCACGATGGTGTATTTCTAACGCTTCTGCTCGGACTTCTTGAGGGATTCTTTGTGCCTTTAGGTAGTTTCCACTTAACGCCAAAAACTCATGATCAAAAAGTGCATAACGTATCGTTTGCATTTGACATTATGCAGGATATTGGATTACCAAAACCGAAAGCACGTCCAGAAGGTTTGACATAGCCCATTACATTAATGTAGTAATCGATAGATACCAGTAGTAAGAAATAAATGAATACGCTTACCACCTTTTTCTATTTGCAGATATCGTAAATTTGGACCTAAAATCAACCCTACGAGTACTGTATAATTTATTCACCAAGTACAAGAGTATGAATTAACATAAGGAAATTAACTGAAAAGACAGTCAAACCTAATGAAACTTAAGGAGAGTAACGTCATTAACGTTCTAACCAAAGAGGATATTTTACACATATGTGCCTTTATGCGTGCCTCTATAACAGTGGCAGCAGATTGAGACGAAAAAAAATCGAATACTTCTTCGATATTATATTATATCAGTATGTACCATCGTTGATATACAAATTAATATGTTTTATATAACCAGCAATAAATCTGACAATGATTTTTCTTCCAGTTTTGTCTTATCTCTTTACCTAATGTGATCTAATGAAACATCAAATTTGTAACTTTTCTTTGTTGAAATTTTGAAAATTCTGTACATAATATTGTTTCCGTTCAGAAATCTTGTTGAAGTTAGGTCCATCGGTGAACAATGTAAAGTTGGATGCATTCTGACACTCATTGTTACGGTTTTTTATTAAGCTGAAACTGCAGCGAATAACAATACGCTGCGTTCTACCACTAACGTCGATGTACAATTCAGCTGGATGCGAAAGAGCCGAGGGGCGTTCCTGCGATTTATCGAGTGAATTATTCGAGCCTACCGATCAATTTTAAGCAATTTACCAACTTAAGGGTTTAGTTTATTCATTGTTATCAGACGAAGAATCGATACTTGATGACAGAGCGGCAAACTGTAATATCTATCTGCATTCTTGGGCGCAAAAGTTTAACTGGAGTTGCACTCATCATCTTGAAAGGGTATTGGAAAAGTTTATAAACGTAGGAAAAGAAGTTTATGTAGTAATTTCTGAAACGGTCTTAATGGATAGATCGATAGGCAATGGTGGAGCAGAAAGGAGGTATATTCAAAGTTCGTATGACAAATGCGTCTCGTCCTAAGGATTGATGTAGGACTGGCTCACGCATTTATT
Source organism: Nomada fucata (assembly GCA_948146005.1). Lineage (NCBI taxonomy): Eukaryota > Metazoa > Arthropoda > Insecta > Hymenoptera > Apidae > Nomada > Nomada fucata. Next base: position 29,738,955 of record OX411278.1, on the reverse strand, counting down.
TGCAAGGAATTGTTCTTTCAATTTCAATAATGTCGGCAGAATTACGAATGTACCGAGCATACGCCAGTTTCGTAAAACGTTTTCTCTTCATCGGTGGTATATGCCCGAATACGAGAAGGCAGAATGTCGCCTACCGATACATAGTACTTTGGATTCTAATCAGCTGTTTCATTACGCTTTTCGGTGTAGGAAATTGTTGCAAGCAGAATGTTACGAACATCAGCTTGCTCACGGCCTCTCTCAATATATTTTCCACCCTGCTGAATGTAACCATGAAGGTAAGTTTTATATCTTTAAATAAAATATTAGTAACGGTAGATAGGGATAGTAATCGCGATAGTAATAGTTTTACTTTTCACACATCCGTATGGCCCTCGGGTATCGCAGTATATTTTCTCTCTATCTGTCTATGATACATGTACCTATTTGTCGATAATAAAACTGTCGGTACGGAGGGAAATATGTATTGTTATGCGGTCACCTGTTAGGGTCATTTCGTGAAGATCTAACACCAACAGCGTGCGTTGGTAATGCTCCAAATGCATATGATATATTGTACTATCGCGCTCAGTATTCGAATAATGATTTCGGTTAGAAGATCTACCCTCGTGTCCGACCTTTGTTTGAGATCTCCACTCCGAATCTCTGAGCTGGATCCCGGACTATCCTACAGGAGAATTAAAGTTTATTTCTCGTGAGAGGCCTTCATTAATTTCTTCATCGAACCTTGCCGCTCAATCGACACGGCCACGGCATAACAGTACATATGTAAGCTCGATTTATTTAGTTTAGTCAAGGTTTGATTTGTTTATACATTTCTTTATACTTCATTATATTCGTATTTCAAACGCGAATGAAAATGATTTGAGCGTTATCCATGCAAGTGCGTAACAGAACAGCTCATACTTTTTCAGACCTGCTGCTTTTCCATCCATCAGAAAAAGCTGCGGCAAGCAGACGGTATACTCGATTCCTTGCTGGAAGAAGCGTTGAGAGAGGCCCGTGCTAGTACGGTGATTCTTTTTAACCTTCGAGCGTTCTATCGGCTGATTTACACCCAAACGACCATCATGACGGTGATTACAATAATTTTCTGGGCGAGTCCTTTGATTACGATGAAGCTTCACGCTGAAAAAAATTCGACAACCGCGCTGTATCCGTTCCCCAGCGGTGCCGTTTTCCCATGGACAGTTGATTCTCCGTTGCTTTGGCAAGTGCATTACATCTTCGAGACGAGCATGTGCTGGTTTACGCTGTCTATATCTACCGGCGTGGATGCGTTTTTCGGCTTTTGCATGTTTCGCACATCGGCGTTGCTACGCTCGTTGGCCTTTGAGTTTGAAGGACAATTGTCAAGAGGTTGCGAGAACGGGGCGAACGAACGGAAATTATTTCGGAAATGCGTCGACAAGCACAACTCTTTAATCAAATGTCGAGACATCGTTCAAACGGTGTACGGGCCGACTATTCTTTTGGTAACCGTAACGAACGCCGTGGGCATGTGTTCTTTGATATTCCAAACATTTCAGGTGAGAGCGAGGACGCGTTGCTGCTACACGGCCACGTATAGGTGTACTAGAATGTTTCTTCTTTGATAGGTCAGCGGGATCAGTGCCGGTAAAGCCGCGGAGTTCGGAATGTATCTCTTCATGAAATTGTTACAGACGTTCCAGTACGCCTGGCCCGGTGAAGTCATCGTTACAGAGGTTCGTATAGCGAATCGTTTCAACAAACGATACTCAATCAACGTTGCATCTTTGCGCAGAACGAGTTTCTTCGTCGTGAAGTTTATAACAACATTTGGTACGAATGCTACGATACGAGCTTCGCGAAACAATTTCAGCTGGTATTAGTACAGAGAGCGATTATTCTGAAGGCGTGCGATTTATTTCAAGTCTCATTGGATCTTTTCAGTAAGGTAAAATACCCTTCCTTTTTCCGTTTCTATGTACATATTATGTACGTACAAACGGTATAAATGCAGTCGCTTCGTGCTTTTTCAGATCTTGAATACAACAATATCGTACTACTTCTTATTGGAAACGCTCGATAGTGACAAAGAGTAGCAAGAAGTACGCCTGCAACGACCACGACCACGTCCTTTTACCATGTATAACACGAGTTTGATCGTTCCTCGATAAATTAAGTAAATGTTGATCCATCGTTACAAACAGGATAATATCTTACAATATTTCACTCTTTTTCGATCCATTATTCTGTATGTTCGCTTTGCATATAAATACATGTACATAAGTATTTGTACGTGCACCTAGGCTAATCGGCTTCGTGAGAAGAAAAATTTCGTTTGTGACATATTGCGCCACGTTCCAGCTGCTTGCGGTATATTTATATGCACATAATGCGACGAATAAATGGAGAAGAGCACGAAGGACATGCTAAGTCGATTGAACGAGACAAATCGTCGCGAAGGTCGATTTATCGTTGTCAGCTCGCTGCGAATTATGTGCTTCTCGTCTGTATTTTCGCAGAAGATGTAGCTGAAACACGCGACGCTGCGGCGCATTCTTGCCCTCGTGGTGGTCGTTTTTCGCTTACGGCTCGATCCATGCGAAAAGAAAAGAAAATTTATCTTTCGTAAATTCGTGGCTAACGCTATTCCTCTCGATCCGGCGGCGTTCTTCTCCTCCTTCTTTCATTGCAACCTAGCGAAGTCCAACGAAGAGTCATTGGAAACGAAGGCAATCATTGTCACGTCTGTTTGCAAGAGCAACATGTTCAGCGAGTACGGCAGAATATTTGAGATTGTATCGTCAGAAGCGACGCGAGGTGCGATGGATAGTGAACTTTGTAATGGTAAACCGAGCGAAAATGGAGAAGATTTAATTTTACCGAGCGACGTGGACTGGCGGTGTAGAGTCTATTATCGACTGGTCGAACTGCAAAGAGAATGCGACAACGATTTTGCAAGAAAGAGGTAATTTATCATTTTGCTCGAGATAATTTACAATCTTACGGTCCAATACGGACGAATCCTGATGGAAAAGATTAACGCGACGCATCGCTCGTCATCTTTTCATTGCCACCAGTGCAAATATATTTATTTATACATATATCCATTCATTAATCGCTTCAAAAATCCTGTGGCACTAACTTTATGTCCCGACTTGAATTCATCCGATACAGTACCTGCACCGACCTGACGTTGCATACGCGCGCATTTCGATTCCTTTTTGTTCGATCCGATTCGCACCTATTTCTATTTCTGTTTTCGCGTTTCGTTGTGGAAAGTGTACGCACACCTGGTTGCGGGACCAGCGGCGTAATTTCGCCCTATATCGTTGATAATTGTAACAACCATTGTACACATTATACAGTGTACGGTGTACGGTGTGCCGTGTACGGTGTGCCGTGTACGGTGTACAGTGTACAGTGTACAGTGTACTGTATATGGATTAGAGTGATTCGAAACGGTCGATCCTTTTTCGATATCGATAGAACAGCTTGGTCGTTAGGCCTGTATGCATGTGACAATCATGAAAGCAATAAATAATGGAGAAGTAAGTAAGGTGGCGCGCTACAGTAAGAGCGGGGCAGACAAATTGATGTGCAAACTCGCAAAGGGTCGAAGAAGCTATGCCAGAGGGTGAATCGGTATCTGAGGTGGAAGGGAAGAGCAACGGTTTGGAATGGGAGCCGAAGAACTACGGATGCGGACTGTTAAGAGCTAAGCCGAAAAAGCATCGCAGCGAAGAATCGAAGGAAGGATCGTTGACCAGTGTCGGTGGAAACGGTGGCTCGATGACGGAAACGCGCGTTCAACTGGGTTGGCGCGTCAACGATATCCCCTTGGCGGCGAGTATTCTTCGAAAAGATCAGCCTCCTCCTACGTACGCGGACGAGGCAGAGATGCGTCGAGTGTTTGGACTGGTTTACGATGTTTTCAGGTGTAAGTCGAAGCACGATCGGTTAGATAGAATGTTGTTTGTCTCGTCGTCTTACCCTTCTCGTTCGTAATTATTCAGACAAAAGGGTATTCAGTCGTGCCCTAGAGGATATCGGATTTTGGCGAGACAACCAAGACATCAAGGATCAAGAGAAGGTTGCTTGGTTGCTGGTGCACGATATGCAGGGGCGAAAGTTTGCGAGACCGCGGGCGGGGATCGACGACACAGCGGAGCGCGAGAAAATGTTTCAGGTAAGAAACGCGACATCCCGTCATTTCCCGCTCCTATCTCGGTTTTCACTCCGTTCCAAAACTTTCCCAACACTTATTCTCGTATCGTCTGCATTTTTTCCTCCTTCGGTTCTGTTTCTCTCACATTTGTTGGGTCTTCCCGAACCTTCTAGATACGTGCACAAGATAGGTGTGCGAACCTGTGTATTCTAGAAATTCGAACATCTTCAAATTCTATTCGTTAGGCTGCTGGATTGATAGATATCGAAACGGCCCTTCTGGAGGTGAAGACGCGTCTGGCCGCGAGTATCTCACGCCTACGTATCCGTGGCTCTGCTCTGAATCTCGGTGAATATCTGCCTCTTTTTAAGTCTAGTTATAATTTTCGTCGCCGTTAGCTATTGTTCGAAATTTGCAAGACGAATTGCTGCCATCTCGTTTGCGCGTGATCGAAGGAATCTCTTGGGGCGAGCAAGATGCGATCGCCACCGGATGGATCAACACCGCAAAGATCGGTAGCAAGGGAGAATTTCTGCGCGAGATGTCGAAATTGATGTTAATCTGCTGCGAGAACGAAGAGGGAACAGAGGTCGAGGAACTCGAGGAAACCGAGTACGCTTTCGATTCTATTTGCCCGAAAATGATAAATTTGCACGAGCGTGCGCGGGAAACGATGGCCGTGTCTAGCCTTGTTCGTTGCCATCGTTTCGTATTTTTAGTAGGTAGATTGGTAATACGATTCGTGCGATTCCGTTCACATCGGAGTATCGATTAACGAGTATTGCTTCGGTCTAGCAGGAGAGATCCTTGTGCTTGGGCGCCGCTGTATTGGCCCGAGTGATTCGAATCGGCCGACTTTGCGGTCCCGTCATATTGACGCACTCTCTCGCGCCCCGACACACAGGATATCTGGCCGGACTCTTGGCCGATATCGAACACGCCGGTAGACTCTTGGCCTTCGGAGCTGGCGATCACCGCTGCGAGTACGAAACCTATCTGAAAGACGTCGGCGTTACGTTGCAGCAGTGTCGCGTTTTTTCCGAAAAGTATTTTTTCTTATCGTTCTCTCTACATCGCTGTACATTCTCGATTACTTCCCAGGCTTCCTGGCCTAGATCCCGCAGACTTTCTGCTTCGGATCAAACGCAATGATGTCTAAACAAAGGTCGTATGCTTCGTTAGATACGTGTCCCATCCAGCCATCAGCGAGTTCGAGAGGGCAACCGTAGTTCTGGCGGTACCATCGTGCAGCTACACGGGCGTCAAGGATATCGTCGACCTTGCGGTTGCACGCGGCGGGGACTCGGATCTCCTTGAATCGTTGACCAATACCTGCGTCGATGCCGACATGGACGACGACTTTTGCGATCACGAACAGTGGCGAAACTTTCTGGCAGATCAAATGGCCACTTTGAAATACGCTTTGACTAGACCGAACGTGCAGTTCCTCCTATACGAAGTGCATACGATTTCACCACTGGAGACCACGGAAATGGTTCAAGCGGTGGTAGAATACGTGAATCGAAGAGCTATGGAAAAATACAACCACGAGCATCCGGTAAATCCGTTAAGTCCGTTAAATCTAACTGCCATGTTGCTAGTGAAGAGTTACGCGATATAACTACATATATTCGTATACCCCTTTTTCGATCGAAGAGGAAAGCTTCAAAGGAGGATGGCGAATTGTCGAAAACGGAAGGTGGCCGCTTCTCAACAATTTCTGCGAACGTCACGGTATATACATATGTATTTTTCTATTGCACTCCTATTTACAGGTATGCACTTCTACTCGTACCACACATACATATAATACTTATACTTGCGCACTATTCGCGATACTTTATTTATGCTCGCGATAAGAAAGTCTTTTCCTAATCGAAGGTCCCGAACAGCGATCTGTTCGAGATAGGCAGTATCGATGAGATTTACGGTAGGAACGTCAGCAGCATGCTCGATCCAGGATGCTTTCTAGCGGTGATACGGCGGAAGGAAATGATGCAATTCGATTCGCTGTTCATGATCAAAGTAGCAGAATCGAAGGGGCTGTTTGGCGACACCACCGTTCCTGGAGAGCCGAAACTCCAAGATCGGCCGTTTCGGCCGCCTCCGCAAAATAGTGCTCGAAAACGAGCGAGTCGCGCGAGCAAGGTTTGCGAAATTCTGTGTGCTCTATACCGTTTCGATGAATAATAGATTGCCACAAATGCTAAAAACCCTTTTCTATTCTCCGTAGATCGAGATCGAGCGAATAATGGCCCATACGTATTCCTCATTGTCGAGAAGCACGCAGGGGAATCGAATTTGTCCTCGGCACGAACGGTGCGCAAGTTGGACGGATGCCGCTGGTTTCCAGGTATGGAAAAGAAAGAATTGGAAAACGGACGGGGCAGTCGTTATCGCTGATACACACGATTTCATTACTTATTTCGCGCTGCACGTTAATGCGCACAGGCAACCGAAAGTTTAAATCTCGACGCTAAAGTGTCGAACGTCGACGTTTCGTCCTCGAAGCCATGGCAGAGGCAGAAAATGTGTGTGAACCGTCTCTGCGCAGCCGCTAGTGGGAAATCATCTAGGAAAAAGGCAAGTACCGTCGGCACCATCGATCTAATATTGCTATGCTTTAGAAAATTTGCGTTAGAGCAGGAATTGCAAGCGATAAGCTCGTTGCTCTCGAGGCGAATCGAATACGATCCATCCACTTTGCAGACACCTACGAAATCCGAGGAATCGCCCTCTCCGTTGAACAAGTTGCTGAACATTGAAAGCTTGCGGCAACGGTAATCCACACGGTTTGAATTCATTCATATTTACTCGTATGGGTGAACGATCTTTCTATCATTTTATTTTCAACGATTTAGCGAGGAATACGAGAACGATCGGTCGGCGAGCACAATTTTCAGATCACCGATTCTCGCTAGGGCGGTGCGTCGCGTTGCAGTAGAGGACGACGTCGAGGTTCGCGAAGAAGGAAGGATTCAGCGGCGATTGAAAATGAATCACCGATATTGGGCCCCGAGGAAAACGTCCCGACTGTTGCATCCAGCTGGCTCTCCGTCCAATGTACTCGATTCTCTATTTGACGTTGCTTAGCAGTGTCACCGTGAGAGTCTATACCTAGACGTTTATGCGCTTCTCGCGCGACACTCGGGGAAGGACGTTTTCGGAGGAAATTAATTACCTGTCGCGAATCGAGATTATTCAAGAAATGTACAAATAAACAAGATATTCACAGCGTCAACTTTCTTAATAATAACTAGCGATAGAAAATATTTGACTGACCACGATATATTAGAAATCTGTGGTAATTCGTTTAGTAATTCGTTTATTGATTCGTGATGCGACTTAACTAATAAACTAATGAGAAACGAAGCGGAACCAAAGACAGCAACGAATTCGAAAAATGAGTGGACGTAAAATATGTATATAGAAAGGAGGGCGTTGATGTTTAGATTGTAGCTGCAGACATATCCTTGGCGAAGTATCAGAATTCACCTGATCTTTGGACTATGCACTATGACTTTTCGGTCGAGTCGCTCCGACGTTCTAACGGTAACACCGTTGCCTGAAGCTGTCGTGGATTCGAGAATTTGATCGATGCTCGATTCCGCAAATGTCAAGCAGCAATCTAAGCGTTAGTCGCCGAACGAAAGGCACGATGAGCTTGAAACAAGCCAAGTAATAAATTCACTAGCAGTTCGGTCAACGACCGATTCAATTACCAATTAGTGAAATATCGTAACAAAGGCTGGATCCAATGAAATATGCATTTCCCGAGATTGTTGCGAGGTTCCGTATACTGGCGGATTCCTCCTTTTCTCCGGCATAGCAGTACGAGCAAACAAGTAACAGTAGACACGGTAAAAGTTATCCCCAATTTGCATTACAATGCGCGTGTTGTGGCTTTTCCATAAAGAAACGGATATAGATAATGTAGTATTTAGTCTTTAATTGAAGAAAGCAAACAGCGATGTGTGGGATAGATTGAAAGATCTATTCCCCTGCGCCTTTTTACCAGGTCTGTGCGTTCGTTCCGCCGACAGGGGCAATCGTGTAAAATGTAAAATGTTAAATGTTAAGTGCAAAATGTTGACGCAGATTTAAACGTCGAAGGTACCGCCTGTTTCGTTTAGAAGTACAAGTTGTATCGTTTGGACAGTGGACCACCGGGGAAATCAACGTTGAACGAAGAAGAAGCGGTATACGCGCTGAAGACGATGAACTATATCAGGCGGATGGAAAGCAAAGCGGCAGAATTATACAGATTGCGGTTGATCAACGGTTTCCTTCATTTATGTTCCGGTCAGGTAGAGATTGAATTACGTTCGGTATAGTTTTAAGCACATAACGTCGCCGCAGGATCGCCGCTTTTTCTATAGGGAAAGTGAGCGTGATTGCGTGATTTCGCAGGAAGCCGTGGCTGTCGGGACGAAGATGTCCATCACGGAGAGGGACAGTGTAATCACGGCGTATCGGTGTCACGGTTTCGCTGTAGTATTTGGTGGATCGGCGCGACAAATTCTCGCGGAACTCATGGGTCGCAAGACCGGAATCTCGAAAGGGAAAGGTGGCTCGATGCACATGTACGCCGATCAGTTTTACGGAGGTGACGGGATCGTTGGTGGACAGGTGGGGACGTAGTTCGGCGCCGTTCTTTTTTCTGCTCGAAACAATGATCCACGATGGATGACGATAATCGATGACAGGTGCCGATCGGTGCTGGCTTGGCATTTGCCCACAAGTACAATGGCACAGGTGGAGTTGCATGGGCGTTTTATGGGGACGGGGCAGCGTCTCAGGGTCAAATTCACGAGGCGTTCAACATGTCAAAATTATGGAATCTGCCTGTGGTGTACGTGTGCGAAAATAATCAATACGCAATGGGAACGGTGGCGAATAGACATTCGGCAAATACCGAGTTTTACACGAGGGGGGATCTGATTCCTGGGGTGAAGGTGAGAGGTGAGAGGTCGTGAGAGAGCAGCCCCTTCACCACTTCTCATTTCTTGTTCCTGTTTGGCTGTTTTTTAGGTAGACGGAATGAAAGTGCCGGATGTTTGCGAGGCCGCGAAATTTGCTAGGGACTATGCTCTTCGGAACGGACCAATTATCCTTGAAATGGTCACGTATCGATACTTTGGACACAGCATGAGCGATCCTGGTACCTCCTATCGCACCAGAGAAGAAGTGAAATCGGTGCAATCCACGCAGGACCCTATCGTACTGTTGGCCAAATTGCTCATAGATAGCGGTATAAAAACCGAAGCGGAAATTCAAGTAAGTCCGGCAATGATTATTTTTCCCTATCGCCGGTCCTTCCGTCTGCTCTTTCGCCTGCTATTATGTTTACCATAGAGCGTCCATTTCTGCTAGGAAATTCAGAAAAGCGCGTACAAAGCGGTAGACGAAGAATTGGAGCAAGCCAAAGCCGATGTGCAACCGGAAATGTCAGAAATTACGGCGAGTCTTTACGTCAAGCCATTGGAGACAGTACGAGGCAAGGTGCCTTGGGAAATTCATTAAGAACACGATTACGTTTTTCCAATGTACCGGTTAACGCAAACGCTTTGTACATACGTCTTGTGTGTCGGATACGATCGTCTTCGTGCATCGAAATTCTCTCTTCCCTTTGCAATTTCATCGATAGATCGATTTGAAAAATAAATCTTGCGTTTGACCGTGAACGAATATTTTATCTCTGTTGCGTATAGAATGAGAAACTAGTCGAAATTTCTTGCGGGGACAAACAAAAAATGAACGTTGCGTGGAACGAAGAATGTGGTATGCGAGCGTTCGCGTTTGTCTCGCTGTCGGTTTCTTACTCCGTCAATTGGAACGATCAATTAAAGCTCATCGCGCTGCGTCAGGTCGCGGCTGACAGCCGACGGGACAGAAAGTGAGTACGAAGGAAAGAAGAACCACGCGAATGGTCGAGACGAGGACACCGCGAACGTGACGAGGTTGGGAGCTGGGACATTAGCGCAGAAGGAAATGGTCGAAAAGTGTGAGTCAATTGGCCGCAAGAATATTGCACGAGAGAAAGAACAATAGTTAGGCAAGAAGAATATATGAACGGCGAAAGGGGGAGGGGAAGGGAAAGGGAAAGGGAGAGAGAGAGAGATAGAACGAAGGCTGGGATGAACAAGACGAATGTGAGGGAAGAGAAGAAAAGAAAAGAAAAGAAAAAGGAAGAAAGAAAGAATCCAGCGTGTAGCGACGGTCTTTGCGGGAGTCGCCTTCGACTCTGCTCCCACGTGAAGCACAGCTCGTTGAATGTTAACGAGTTAATGTAGAGAAGCATTTCTACGCGTTCCTTTAAATCGTGCTATATCGACGACGAAGTATTACAAAGGTACTCGGTGGATATACAGTTACTGTGGAACGGACGTAAGTGAACAACGAACAGAAGTGTTTTCTACTGAATAATCGTGATACATTCCTTATCGCATGAAATAGAATAAAGTTAAACATTATTCGGCAATCGTCACAACGATCCGCGCAGCGTTTTGATACATAAGAACAAAATCGCAAACGATATTATTCGATGATGGTGATATTATTTGACGCGCCGCGTTGACGGCAATACATATGCATATGTACGGTTTGTACATATACGGGACATTATAAATCACATCATACCGATGTGATGGCAATGAATGCAGGAAGCGTGGAGGTTTCGATACGTCGTTAAAGAGCCGCTTGTGCGAGGTAATTGTAGAAGGTTCGACCTGTATACCTGGCAGCCGTATTTTGTTGAATTTCGAAACGATCGACGAAACTACCCCATACCGCGTACGCCGCGGCGCGCGTAGCGCCTCGAGAATTGTTTTCAATTGTTGTTGCGAAGAATACGCGCACACATGCAAGTGGCGCGTTGTTCGATAGATCTAACAATAAGTGTAACAATACCAGAAGGAACGCGGCAATCGAATAGAGAACTCCGTTGCGATGGGAGCCGACAACGAGCTTACCAGCATACTTCGAGGTAACTACATGCGCATACATATGGATACGTATAGATATTAAATATGCTATTATACATGTATTTGATATTAATACGCGTAACGCGTGTGAGTAGATTGTCGCGGTCGATACAAAGTAATCCTCCTTGTAGATATAGTGCAGTTTCTGGAATGCCTCCGGGATGTGAAGCTTCCGGTCAGCTTGGAGAGCGTTCGAAATAGCTTGTTGATACGTTCGAGAGATACGTTGACAATGTTCGTGGTGGAAAGAATAGAAAGACCGGCTTCCCCAGAACAGTATTTGAATATGAACGCAGCTGGATCGAAAGGTTTGATGGCTACGCTGAGAAAGGAAGCGGAACTGCAGGAGTACGTGGGGGCAGAGGAACACCAGCAATTACCAAAACATCAGCAACAAGATTATTACGAGACTTTTCAGACTGTCGAATCGGCCAACAATACTACTCTAGCGATTCACGGGGCTGCCGAGTATCTTCGAGACAAAGAAGAAGAGATTGAAAATACTCTGGTAAACATTTACGGGAGCTTCTCGGCGGCGCAGACCAAAAGCAAGTGCCAAATGTGCGGCTCCCTTTACAGGAAGGAAGGAAAGAAGTTGTTCGTTTTCGAACAGTATCGAGGTTGTTGGGTCGGTAAGTTGATTCCGATTCGACTCGATCGATGATTCCGCGCGATGCGTGTCTTATTTCTGAATACATACCACAGGCTTGGTTGGTTCGCACTTATTGATCTACGGAAACGATCGCGACATCCGCCCTTGTACAATATTGCCGATTCGCGGTTACATGGCACGGGCTGCTCCGAATGCGATTCCACGGGACCAACGACGAAGCGAATCCACATTCGAGATCTTTCGTCCCGGTAGTAGGACCTTCCAGGTAAGCGAAAAAATTATGAAGGGTGATCTAACGGTAAGGGGCAGGCAGGAAAAGAACGGGGATGACGTTCGATGTTGTTTCAGTTTGTCGCGAAAACTCCGAAAGACATGGAAGAATGGGTGAAGAAAATTTGCAAGCTGGGTGGTGATGAAAGAAACGAGCATAAAGATGTGACGAAAGTAATGGTAAATGTAACGGCAACGGGGAGCAGCGAAAGCACGAAGCCGAGCGATCCGAATGATAGCGAGCGGAAAGAGGAACGATATCAAGACGTAGGATCGCTGTTAAACGTTGAAAAGCATTCGGAGGAGCATTCGATCGTTTCAATCGAAACCAATGTCGAGGCGGACAATTCTCTTTCGAACGACGAGTTCCTCGAAAACGCCAACTCCTCCCCATTCCATAGTTCGGCCGATGCTCTAACAGTTGTCCCTTCTCTCACACCACCTCCGCCAGCACAGCTATGCCCCACGTCGTTGTCAACGCGGATACCGCGAAAACTACCCTCTTTACCTGCTTCCACTGTTCCTCGCTCCTCTTACGAATTTCCCGAGGAGGAAGAAGATGATATTTATCACAAGATCGAGGACTTCAGGGATTCGATGCGCTACGGGAACGTCGGCGAAACGTTCCAAGCACACCAAACGCACAACGATAGCCCGATCCAGCAATTGATTACATACGACGATGTTCGAGTTAGCGTGAAAATCGAAACTAAGATAGAAGAGAAACGAAATGAAAGTGATGTCGAAGCTGTGGGGATGAAACCGGGTAGCACGCGCGGCGAAGACACGTATGACGATACTGCCGCTGCTACCGTGGCGCAAGATAATAAAATAACCGACCATCGAGACAAATTTATATCGTACGACGACGTCGAGGTAACTGCGTATCACTTTTCCGCTTATTCAACCCCTAATATCCTCCCTCCGTGCTTTTTTCGCCCACCCCTATTTATATATTTATTCGATATATTGTATGTACATATCTAGATGTTTCAGCACCGTTCTGTTTATCGTTTTCTTTACAGAACGTGGCTTTGAACGCAAGATCGATGAACGTTCGTGGACCGGACAAGGCGGACGGATCGGCAAAGTCTCCGCAAAAAAAATCATTCCTTTACAGAGTAAGGAGCAAAAAGGAGTCCCAGAGTCCCAAAAAAGTGGAGAAAAAAGTGAAGTATAAAACTCCGCCGCCTGTTACACCGACCGTAAACAATCAGAAATCAGCAACATGTTACGACGGCGTGACCGATCCGAATGTCCAAACGCCTCAGGAAGAACCGTTCCTCGGTTCTCGGGCCTTCCTCGGTTTCGAGGAAGAACAATCGGAGTATACTTGCCCGCCTCCGCCTAGACCTATATATCTAAAACCACCGTCAAATGCCGACGCGATCGACTCCCAAGAATTTTACGACGATGTTACTGCGTACCGAGATAAGTTTCGAAACAATGGCGAAATTGCAGAATTAAATCAGGTAGTTGTTGCGTCGCACCCTTACTTCCACCATTTTCAACTTTTATCGACATCCACTCTCGGTTTATTATATTACTTTTAACACGCATCAAACGGATTTACAGCAAACTACAAAAGATTCAAATCGCACGGAGGCTGACCGAATAGTTTTCTGCGAGAACGAGCATTATAAGACCCCACGGGTCGACCCGCGTTATCCTAGGTGCCATTACATTGATCAAGAAGTAGAAGATCTGTACGACGATATTGCCATACTTGCAGATTTTACGGCGCGGCAAAAGGATATTCTCGTTAGAAAGGATGGCGAAGGTGGTACGGCTAGATCGCAGGGGAGTCCGGAAAAGAAGTCGTGGAACCGATTCGTTAGCGGAAGGAAATTTAAAGCCACCGATCCAACTATTGCCGAAACGAACGGCCGTCATTCAAACGGAATCGAGGAATCCGGCGACGATTTTAACGAGCAACACGGTTCGATGAGAATGAATACTTTTCAAAAACTCATCAGTAGAATGGAAAACTCTCTTGGTAAAGCATCTTCTAGATCCACCACGTCCATCATGTTAAACAAAGCTAATGTGACTAACAATGCATAACGGTGGAAAAAAAGAAATCCGTTTGCCGCGGGCAAATTATAATCACAAACCAAAGAGTGCGGTAGTTTATTATAATGTTTTCACCATTAAGTCTTTTATTTTGTAAAATAAATAACAATCATCTCTTATGCATACGCCTGATTTGAATATGACGTACTGTCGTATACGTGATGCAACGACAAATTCACGACCCAATTATATTTTCAACGACGAAACGCTTTATTCGTTAGCTAGTAGCAGCTAGAATCCCAAAGGGTATATTCAGACTTTTCAACCAAAGAATTATATGTATATGTTTAGCAGTATTCGTGTAACGTGCACATTTTCACATTGGAATGTCTGGTTCATTGTCAGTTTGGAAATTTTGCGTACAAGTATGATACAATTTGTCGTAAATATTGACAGTGGTCCGCATGCAGGTGTAAATCATATCGGTAGCATGTTTATGGAATGCCTTTAAAGGTATGCCTGTGTTTGCTTCTATGGAATTTACAAACAGCTCTGACTGCTTCGAATACAATGGGAGAATTACGATCGCGAGAGTAGATGCTAAACACAGAAGAAAAAGCCACACGATCGTAGTCACAATGATCCGACATGAACTCTCTGGAATAATATTAATATTAATATTGTAATATTAAACTCTTGTAATAAAATGATGTTTTATAAGAAATGTATTACCTTTACGTTCGCATTGTTTTTTAGCATGTTGTTTATTGTTTGTTAATTGTGGAAGGTTCACTACACCTTCGTCTGTTGTGAATGTTTCGGTGGATGGATTAGATCCATTTTTATCTAAATTTTCTTTGCTGCTCTGATCTATTTGTTTCTTCTTCTTCTTTTTTCCTGCTTTTTTCATCGACACTGTAACTGCTTCATTGTTCACTGGAAACATCCAATTATATTTATCTATAATACGCGAAACCTTACACTTTTATTTTTATTTTTAGAATATTACTCGTACCATTGCTCAATCTTCGTAATTTCTCTTCTTCTATAGTAAGTTTCACCTGGGACAAATATGTAACGATATTGCGAGCACAGGCTTGACATTCGTTTAAATTACTACAAGGGCCGGCGACGCTGGCAACGGCAGGTGTCAAAGGGTTCTCCTTTAAATCCAACCATCGAAGATTCTTCAATTCGCTTAAACTAAGTGGCAATCTACTTATCTGCAATAGGTAAATGTTATTGAGAAAAAGTTAATTGAACCAGACTTATGTAAATTTCAGTTTTACTTGATTTGCATAGAGGTCTAAATGTTTCAGCTGTCGGAGTTCCCCAAAATTTTCTGGGATATCTGTCAACATGTTTTTACTAAGGTCCAATTTGACTACATGTTTAAGGTCGGCAAATGCATTCTGCAATAAATTATTTCGAATAAAATCAAAGTCTTTTATGCAAGTGATATTTACTTGTAATGAAGTTGAAAAAGCTTACAGGTAAATAAGTTAACAAATTATTCGATAAATCCAAATTTGTGGCTTTCTTAATGGTTGCCTAAAATATATAAATAAATATATTAAAGAGATGTGCCAGCTGTTGATCGTCAAGTAGAATTATATATATGAAATTCGCAAAAATCACAAGCATTTGGTAAATCAGGGCACAAGTCAATATATTAACGTACGATTTCTCGAACCGGCACTTCTTTCAGGTCGCATAAGCTGAGGTCCAGCGTGTCGTATTTTAGCCTATCTTTAACGTTCTTTAAATTCATTTTTATACCGTAAAAAAATTACTCAAATGCAACAATAAACCATGGAAGACGTCTCACAGTAGTTTTCCGAAGCGTCACCTTCCGGCGAAAAACATATTGCTATAGAGTTAGTAACGAAAAGAATATCGAATGACAATATGGCAAGACACAATCTGATCTTCCATTCGAGCAATATATAATTTCATTATATGCATGAATTACTGAAAAGCATCTGACGGACAACATATCCACGTGGTCAGTGAACACCAATACCAAACGGCCACGAATATGTCAATTTCAAAATCTCCTGTCAATTTAGCAACTTTTTAAACCGCAAGACTGTTGGCAATACTTGGTTACTCCACTCGAGCTCGTTTCGATTCGCATGGTAGGTCTACGTTAGATCTTGTTTGTGGCCATACTGTCACGAGTTCGGCCATCTCTAGTACCAGTGGTGGCTCTAGTGGCCATTCTTTTCCTTACTTTTCGAAGCGCTAGTAGAGGTCTGGATCCGTGATAACGAGTGACGAGTAGTTGTTTCGTACATCTCCAGTAGTTATGCTTACAGGCTTGAAGAATAAAATTGACAAGTGAGGAAAAAGTTTGACTCTCGCGAGAATTGATCGGAACCATAAGGAATTCATCGAGAGATTCCAATGGAATTCCAACTGCTTTTACATTAATTCTTGTGCTGTCGAATGAAAAGTAGTTCTATACAGAATGTCTACACGGTATATGAAAAAAGTATACGGAGGTGACGTGCTGACCGAGAAGGATAGTGAAAATGAGAGTGGAACGGAAAATCCGATAGTTGGCAACGTAAAATCGAAGGCATTTAACTTGTTTGATGTAGTACGTGTCCCAAGTGTTTTACGTTACATTTCAAACGTTATAACGGTTTATCTATTTATAAATTTCGTTTTTCCGTTCATTTGTAATGTTTCAACAATCACAATTGCAGTTTCTTCAGATATTCATAACTGGCATTTAATGGCTCAAGTTTAATAACAGCCTTAGTATACGATTCGATAATATTATGAAACTTTACCCATTTCTAGCTAAATCAAAATTCTGAAATTGGTGAAAGGGAAAATGAAGGAGATGAAGTTGTTGAGGAAAATTATGTCGACGATGCAAAACGTAAGAAAAAGAAGAAGAGACGAAAAAAGTTGGATGGTTCTAAAACTCAGCAAATCGGGGAGTATAAGGAACAGGACGACGTGGATGAAATTGAAAGAAGCGTGAAAGAAGTAAATAAATTGCTCGGTGAACCAGTTCCAAGTTGTAGCTCGGAGAATACTGATAATTTCCAGTGTAGCAAAGAAAAATCTGAAGAGGTTGATGGTGCAATTTTGATGGTACAACATAAACACTTAAATCCATACAATGAACTTAAAAGAATTTTTGGTAGTAAAACAGTACAGGCTGAACACAAGTATGTTTTCAATGATATTTGAATCACATTAATGCATATCTGTATACATGTACCAGTTAAGAAACTTCATTATCTCACCTGTCACAAATAATTCATTTCGATAGCAAACGAAGAAACAGAGGTCGCTCGAGTCATCTGAAGAAAACCTGGTTGGTTTCTCCCAGAGACAATTGGGCACCTATTAATAAATCAGGTCTTTCAATGTCTGTGGATCACACTATAAAGTCCAGCAATAATGTTCAATACTTTGTGTACGATCACAGTCCATGGTACAGACAAGTGCAGCTAAAATTTTTAGAAGCGGTTGAAAGCTCGAATCCTGAAAATATTGTTGTACGTTACTGTTTCCATTGAACAGACAGGTGTGTAATTCTTTAATGGAACAAAGTTATCAACATTTTCTTTCCAGAGTATAATCAATGCGCACTCCTATCATGTGGACACACTGTTGCAATTAGCCGAATTCTGTAAGCTCACCGAAGATTTAGCAATGGCAGCAGAATTTACAGAGCAAGCTTTATATTGCTTAGAATGTGCTTTTCATCCATTGTTTAACTTCACCACTGCTCTCTGCAGAGTAGACTATAAGAAACAGCAGAATCGTGCCCTGTTCATTACATTGTTTAAACATCTTAATTTTGTTGGCGGACGTGCTTGTTATAGGTAAGAATCGGCTTACTTAGAAGTTCAAGTGGATTTAAAAAAAATGTCTTTCTATTTCAGGACAAGCCTGGAGTTTTGTAAATTACTTTTGTCCCTTGACCCAGAAGGTGACCCTTTAGCTGTGGTTTTGTCCCTCGATTTTTATGCTTTAAGAGCGAGAGAATATGAATGGTTTATACAATTCTGTACGCTTTGGGAGAGTGCGAGAAATTTAACACAGCTGCCCAATATAGCATTCAGCTTAGCTTTAGCCCATTTTCACTTGGGCAATCAAATTGTTGCTTCCGAACTTTTGCAAAATTCTTTAATAATGTTTCCTGGCGTATTGATACCGCTGTTAGAGAAATGTAGCATAGGATCCGATGAGACGGTACGATTACATTATTAGATGTTTGAGTATACCCTTATTTTAGTAAATCTTTCTTCTACAATTTATGAGAAATATTTCTTTTAGGTGCAGACACATGATTTCTTTAACAGTAAGGCAACAAATTCGACTTCATCAGCATTAGAGAAGCTCCAAAATTTATATGTTGCGCGTAGTTTTCGTTTGTGGAAGGAGGCAGATCTACTGCCGTGGCTACGCGAAAACGCGCATATTGTATTAAATCGTGTTGATTCTATGGACGATTATGTAAAATATTGCGAAGTGAAGCGTGGTAAACGCTATCAAGGAAAGCTGCCAAAGAATATATTACGACATATTATATTGTCCGAGATAAAAGATGTCACACTGAACATTCAAGAGGTATATGGCCTTTTATATCGTATTTCGTAAAATGTAATCATCCACGTAATATTCCACGTTTTCGTATCGAATCGCAGATACAAAATGATGGTTCGGTTCTTTCTCACGATCCTCTACCACCTGTGGATAGCATAGACATTTACAAACGACCCACAGCAACTGCAGGCACAACTAGGACTAGTTCCAATTTTTTGTCCCTCTTTTTCTCATCTTTATTCACAGACATTCACGGTTTAGTTGGTGCAGCTGGCCTTGACGGATTGAATTTATTGTAAGTTCGTATAACGATATCAAGGAAAATAGAACGTCAATGATTGCAACGTATTACTTTGCGTACAATTTTTAGCTACGATAACAACGAACAAACATAAGTTTGGCTTCTAATGTCAACGATGGAATGACAAATCAGGCAACGGAACTTTATTTTCAACTTAAAAATACTAAGATGAATTTTGAAACACCAACTACTGTTATAAGGAAAATGTACACTTCATGCCAGGTGATATATTCATTATTTTATAATAAACACTGTAAAATTGCAGTTCTTTGTTCCCATTACGATTATGATTACGATTACTGTTACCGTTATTATATAGTAGTCTGTGGTATGTATTTGAAACTTGATACGCCCTGATCATGTTAACACGTGGTTTTGGATTGTATACATTATTTTGCAAATTTGTATTTCTTGTTATAATTTATATGGAAATTTCAAAGCAGTTATCGTGTATCCACTTTCCCAAAAATTGTAAATACTTTATCTAATATGTGTATATAATATATACCAATAAATAAACTGTATTGTTGCGAGTTTGTCTACAAGTTTGACCGTTTAAAGTTCGTCTACGCTTTCTTGCTATAGCCAGCATGTTATACAGGAGGATGTAAAATACCTCGTCAATTTGATACATTAAAAAAGAATTATTATTTTTATATAGACTTATTTTATGTACAGATCTATACAATTGTTTTGTAGCATTTTATTAGCTATTGATAAACGTTACTTCTAATGAAGTGTTGTACCTGTATCTTTGTTACATTTGAATATCTTTGTAATATTATTATAGTAAGTAGTGAGCATGAAACTATTTTCGTGTGCGTTTACTAATGTAATACTGGGCGTTTTTCCCCCTCTTGTTTTCTTACTTCAGTCACTTCAATTGATTATTACATATTAAATGCTTAACTCATTACATTTGACCAAATACGTAGTCATTCAAGGTGAATAAGTTGGAATCGAACAAAGTACTGACAAAGCGCATTAAGTTTAAAAAAACCATCGATTCATGACAATATTATTTTCTTTTAACGCCAACTTATATCTTTATTTATGTTACACCATACTATGGAATACCGGATTATAACGACAAATTCCGGGACCGTATTCCTGGTAAGCCTTTTTGGTGTGACAAACTGTGTAAAATTCTGGATCACTAGCTAACAGAGCACCACCATACCATACAGCACAACGTTGCTTATGGTGCGATATAACGTGAACGTCCACGGGCTTGGGCTGAAAGGAATTAACTTACTTTTACTCCTACTTTTATGACTTGAAAGATTTTCCATTTCCAAGTAAAGTACAATGAAGCATATGTTTGTTACCGTAATAAGACTTCCACTTAACGTTTCGCTGAGTTTGAGACGCGCATCAACGATTCGTTTTATATCGCGCTGTAATCGTCTACCGAAATCTTTGAACATCGTGGAACCACCCGATAGTACAATGTTACTATACAATGGCCTTCTAACGTCTATGGGACAATTCTGGATAACATCGTCTACGATTTCGCTAAGTGGTGTTGTAAAGTCCGGATTAGAAAACTAGAGAATGAAATAATAACGTTAAACATGTATGCACAGTTGTCTTTATCGAGCACTTGATTTAAACTACGCGTACTTCAGGGTGAAAGAATATCTCGGGCCCAAGGAATCTCTCGTATCCAACGTCCACTGCAAAAGGTTGCTTGGTGATGCTGTTCATGCCATCGTACTTTTTTATTTTCGTAGGATCACTATCATACTTGGCAAATTCTTTCGAAATGTCAGGACATATATAACAATATTTTTCTTTTATTGCTTTCGCTGTTTCCAATGATTGCTCAGGTGGTATTCCAATTTCACGTTCTCTTAGCAGACTTTGAATAAAGTACGTAATATCACGGCCAGCGATAGGAATGTGCTTTATACAGCTTCCAATGACGAAGCCTTCTGCCTAAGCAACAAAATCAATGGGTCAATTGTAAAGCTACTACCTTGTATTGTCCTATGTAAACTTCTATTGCGAATTGACTTTCTTTTCCATACTTACCACAGGTATTACGTGTGTTACACCATCACCACTGTCAACAACTACACCAGTTAGCGTTCTATCTTCTATAGTTTTACACGTCCATGAGGCAGCTAACGCTAATACTGCTTGCACGGCGATATACAGGCCTGGCACGTTAAAGGATTCGAACATTATTTCTGCTGTATATTCTCGATTCTCTGGAGTATTTAATGGCGGTTCCGTGAGTAAGAAATAATGATCTTCGGGTTCGGCCCTAAGGTATTTGAATATACATTGCTGCAGAAATTTCTCCATTAAATCCCAATCCTCTACTAATCCATGTCTAACCGGATACTACAGACAATGCGATTTAAAGTATAAAATGTTTTCACAAGTATTGTAAGTTTAAAATCTTTGATATAAAAATATTGCTTACTTTTATGGAATACCCAGTAGCTTCAAAAGCTTCATCTCCGATATAAGCATCCAAATCTTCAACTCCTTTGGTAATCCTCCTGGTATTGGTATCTCCGACCTTAGCAGTTTCTTTAATAGCTATCGCAGATGGGATTATAAGCTGTGGTTCTTTGTTGCCTGCAAAGCCTAGCTTCGTATAGCTGGCGAAACCCAAGCAAGAATTACTATCTCACGAATAAAATTTAAATAAATTCGTTGCGTTTAATGTATACTCCTATCGTAGATTTGAATGTATTTCTTGTTAAGTGGTGAGTATATAAGTAGGTGATTGGGTAAGGTACGAAGCTGACACAAAACACAGGTAGAAAAGGGCGTTACTTGACTTGCTGATACTTTTGGAATAAAGAGGATGTTTGTCTACTGCTAAAAATGTCATATGTCATTAGTCACAGTCCGGTCTACGTGTTTCAATCGAGATTCATATCTATTTTTTGTAATACATACCCTGTGCCGACGTCGATTACACACGCAGGAAGACGACCGAGCATCGTGTTCTCTTCGTTTTGACCAACTTTTATATTCACCTTAAAGAAATAAGTCTTAACTGCAACTTAAATTTATTGCTCATCCGCTTCAATTAACCACACCTCACTGTGAACTGTGAAGATAAAGCAGAAACATACTTTCAGCAGCACGTTCAATGAGCGAAACTTCTTTCGATAGATTATTAAAAATGGGGCCTTAACTGATGACTGCGCGGCGATATCGGCAATGGAAACTCTTCCAGAGTGTACATGTAAATGGTAAAAAATTTGTACATGAACCAAGTGCATGTAACTTCTTCCGCATTTAATGATCTCTATTTTTAATTTAACTTATACTTAATCATCGATCATTGCAATAAATTATAGCATGGAACGATAACTGTAATTTTTTTATCTCCATGCGTATAATCCAGTACTTTCACTGAATGGATGAATACCAGACAAATAATGTAACGTGTATAGTCATGATAAATGGGAGAGGTACAAAGACAATGTTTTGTAGTGGCCTTTAATATTAACATATTTATTATTAACGCACAACTACAAATTATATAATTATGCATATATGAGATGTATGATTTATTTGGCGCCCTTCCGTCACTATACACACGATCCATATATATGGACATACACATACATACTTATAAAGTAACACGAATGGCAGTGAACTATGATGCGAAAGATACACGTTTTTATTTTTAAAACAATTGTATAATGTCCTCTTCCTCTCCTCATTCTTATGGCAACCATTATGGCATTCACAGATCGTCTCGTTTTGATTTATCGATATTTTCAAGACTAAATATAATATTAGAGTTTTCTGTATCGCTAACGTATCCTTCTTCGCCTGTGTAATGCATTGGATATATTAATAAAGGATTTGCGGAAAGTATTACTAGATTTCGATCTGGATAGTGTACTTTCCAATCTTCCCTGTATGAACAAGATAATGCAAATATAAAGAACGATTAAGATGTTATTAAAGGTTAAAACATTTTATTGCTACTCTACCTGGGATGAACATCCGATAATATAGGAAGATATTCATCAACGGGTATTAATTTTTTTAACGGCATTGCTTCAACGAGTTTTTTCGCCCCCCTCGCCGATAAGATGTAACCTAATGTCCAGTAGCTGTAGGATGCATGTACTAAATATTTTGAACCCTCCACCCACGATTCCGCCTTCTCGGCTAATCTTTTCCTACCTAGATAGCTAATGCAAGACATTCTTGTTTAATATTAATTTGTTTGGAAGAAAGACAACCGCGTTTAGGTGATGAATACTTACACCAAGTCCCATTCAAATTGCAGGTCTCTCAGTTCTGCCAAAATGTAATGTATTTTTTGTCGGAAGAATGGTTCGAACCGTACGTCGTCCTCGAGGATTATCACAGTTTCGAAACCGTTTTCAATGACCTAATAATTTCACAGCTATTTAGTACAATTTGAACGAACACATAAACAATTTCTTCAATTTTTTATTACCTTCTTCCAGATAACATGATGACTTAAAAAGCAACCGATTTCACCCATTGTCATTGGCCTGTAATTGTTTTTTTCTTATTAACGGTTCACATTACATTCAACTTCAATTCAATTACTTACCGTTCGTGATAGGGGTCAGTGTATTCTGGCATCATTTCAATCCCAAGCATTTTGAGTGCAGATTGATTCAGTACTCTGTAAATAAAAAGGAGGAAAGAAAGCACCACGTTTTTCTTTAAGATGTCATTGGAAAATTCTATAATGATAATACTTGATAAAACATAGTTGCATTTTTGTCCATTGTCGTAACTTACCTACCGTCAACAGCATCGATTGTTTCCGTTTTAATACCGAGTTCTTTGAACAGCTTATTCATTCTGGAACGTCTCTCTGATCTCCGTAGTAGACTAATCATATAAACGTTATCTGCCTGTAATGTATCCTCTGTAGGATAATGTACAAAGTGTTCAAGATGTATTGACAATGGAAGGTAGTTATTGTCCGCTAAAAAAGATGGGTATCGTATCGAATTGTATTATGCAAATATAGAAGAAACAAACATTTCTATTCCTTCTGTTGCTTGAAATATTGGCTTACATAGAATTTCAGTCTTAATATTTGTCAGCCTTTGTAGATCTTCTGCGATCGTTTCCCCGTCTTCTAACGGGACCATGACAAACCCTTGAATGTTGTCATTGCAAATATATAGCGGAACACCTGATGGAAAAGCAGAATAGCAAATTATTGATAAAGACACGAAACTTAGGGGAAGCTATTAAGATTTTCATCATTACTTTACCAGATTTATTAGCACTCATTGCAAAAGTTATGATATCATCTGTTGGGCCATCGTAATCGCTCAACTTTTCTGGATTGTACGTCAATGAATCAGAAAAATATTTTCTTAAATCTATAAGAACAGCACTATGAATCATGGGCACGTTAAAACAGCCCTTTTCCTCCCGAAGCAATATCGGTTCATACTTTTCTGTTCTTAAATAGTAGTAATCATCGGTCATGCCAGCCCAAAAATTGCTATACAAACCGTCGGATTTTAACAACGGTGCAACTACAGTTTCATTTTTTAATATTAACTCATTGAGAGTATTTGGATTTGTTAAAAAAACGTCTGCGTCGAGCATCTAAGATTGTATAGAAAGATATGGATACCAACATCAGTTAATATATTTATATTTGATATCGTTAAAAGATAGTATGCACATAGTTGGTATTGAAAATTTGGAAAGAAACAACCTTTTTGGTGGCGAAAGAGACAAAGAGAAAGAAGATATAGAATGAAATATTTACCCAAATATAATCTGCCCATATATCATTTCCGGTGTTAAGCGCTTCCTCGCGCAAATTTATTACGTGTAAAAATCTTTGTGCCGACCAATGGGCCACTCCATTCTCGTCATTAAAAGCGCTTGACCTTTTATCCAGATTTACATTAACTCTGTGATATTTCTTACTTTCATTATTTAACCATGTAGATAATATTTCGATTGAGTTATCGATATTGTTATCGCTACGTATCCTTGAACAGAAAAAGAAAGTAACACTCTAAAACAGCTTTAATATAACTCGCAAGTTGTAAGGGGACATGCGTAACAAGAATTCAAATGTAAAATCTCGAATGGTTCCACAATCGATCTCGAACAATCGCAATAGATTATTTTAGATTATACTATCGCGGGAAATTACAAATTGTATGACCATCCGGCATAAAGTATCATAATTGAGGCGTATGCATATATGAATATTCAACGATATTCGCAAAGTCTATCAATATATGGACCTTATATAATTAGTGTTACTTGATTAATGCAAAACACGGAGTACTGTTAGATATAAATTATAACATTTTGAAAGAAAAATTATGTGTTATTACATTAAATATGATATATTCTTAATATTTTTCATTTGATTGGTCAAAAGTTAAGTTCAAATTGCCAATGCACAATAATTTTGACAATATCAGGTTAATGACCATAATAGAAAAGTAAGGTTATAGTACATGGTCTTACCAGAGATGTATTCGATCTTTAGGATAATTTAGTTGCTCCAGAAAGGTCAAGAAGTATGGTAACGTATGTGCTTTATTACGTACTAGGATTGCTATTAGAACCGTTGGCTTTTTTAGATCTTTGCCGTCAATTATTAAAAACGCGATAAGAAAAACTAAGATAATGTGAGCAAAATTGACTAATCTCATCTTTGCTTTTAATTTGTCCAATATATTTTCATGCGATCAATTTATATTACACATTCATACACGAAGACACGTAAATACACGATAAACGATTACTAAATAATTCGAAATTTTCTCAACACGTTCATTCTCGTCTTCACTATATTATTCGTTACTTCATCTCTCATCTGATAAAGGTTTACCACCCACGTTGGATATATGTATATGTACAATGTACATGATACACACATGAGATGCAGGGTAGACTCGACAGGCAATGCTCCTTTTCTTTCATGTCACCATCGGTGTTATCGAGTTAATACGAGGGAGATTCGGAAATAATGTGTTAGTATCTATCACCAGCAACGATAGTTTTTGAATTAAATTAAGCACAGTAAATTATATTTCACACACGAAGTTTAAAATATTATTGTGAAAGAAAACTTTCCATTTTTTTATCAAAATGAAAAATGAAGTTACGCATGAAAAGAAACAGATAAACGATGATGAGTTGACTATATAGATATATTAGATGTAGTTTGGCATTTTTTTTAAACTGTAAAAAATCATAAAGCTATTCGCGGGTAAATGTAAAATTGCAATTAAGGAATTGTTATAAGTTAGCAAGACTATATATACATATTTCGATTCTTGCCACCCGATTTTCCTCTGTGATTCGGCGATTGATCGATAGCTCGTGTATTCGAGTATCATTCGATTGATCGGTTTCGATTGAGACGCGACCACTATTGCAAGCTAGAATATGCTATTGCCACAAACGATATACATGAATGGACAAGTCACCTTATGGACTTTCGTGGCTCAACGTGACTGTTGATTTAGAATTCTGACACTGGTTGGAGCGTCCTCTGCTCCTGAACAGTGATCGCTTGAAGCACTATCGTTTATCGAAGAAGCGTTGGGGACAGGAGTCATGCAATGGTGTGAACATATATAATTAAATATACATACTACGCAATGAAGAATTTTTTAGTAACGTATATTAATGGGGAACCGCGCATAGCCTTTCCACCATTCAAAGAAATAAAATATGCATATGCATATGTGCATTTGGAAAAATTATGTCTATTCAGTCACACGTTTAAAACCCTTCAGCATACAGTATTTTCGTCATTATCTGTTGTTAACATCTTTTTTGTTAAGGATTTCCCTTTTTCATCAGATTTTACCTTTGGTTTTAACTTTTGTGCATAGCTGAGACTCGATTTATCAAAATCTAACAGCATAATTCCTAAATCACCACTGTACCTATTTTTAGCAATCTGTAAACAGAATTATTTTGAGCCACTGCTACCACACTGGTGCATTTTGTTTTTATAAATATACCTGTAGAAATTTTTTGCCACGAATACTGCTAAGCCTCTTATCTTGAATGATGAGCACGTTATCTGCTTCTTGACTAGCTTTGGCGCTTCCGAAGATTGACGATGTTGTTAATTCCTCGTCAGCGCGTTCTTTCCTTGGATGTATTATCAGAGTTACATGGCAATTATATTGTGTAGCGAAATTTCTAAACTTTGCTATTATATCATCTTGTTTCCAAAACCTATAATATATTGATGCTATATTAGTGAAAAGTTAATGCCTTTATATTGAAAGGCAGCATGTAATACCTATCGATATGCTTCGCAGAATCACCTGTCCCCATCATGAATTGAACATTATCGATTATTACATGTGCTATATCATGTATATATGTTGCATGCTCTACTGCCTAGAAGAAGAAGTATCACAGGTTAAATTTGAACTAGGGAATAACAAGTGCTAGATTATATGTACACATACATCCATCACGACTTTGATTGTCTGTTGACCATGAAATGTCATGAAGTAGATTGGCAACTTCTGAAAAGCATTTGCATGTACGTTGAAATTTTCGAGATCTTCTTCCAAAGATGCACCTATCATTTGTTGTAACATCGTTCTTGCCAATCGCGCGTTTCTTATCTCAAAGCTACCCCACAAAGTATTAATACCCTGCATTGCCAGGTCCAGAGAGTATTCACTCATAAAAGTTGTTTTACCGCATCCTAATGAATAGCAAAGGGAGATTAATTAATAATTGATTACCTATGAAAATGATATACATATACTGTATAGTGTATAGGATATGTATTACCTGTTGGTCCAGTTAAGACTGTAAATTCACCTCTCCTATGTCCTTTTAATATACGGTTCAAAGTTGGATACCTCTTCCACTTTACTCCTTGTACTTTGTCGTTGTTTTGTAAATCACTCAGTACTTCTTCTCTGATATCCTGAAAGGTAATTATGCTCTTATGCCACAATGGCTGAGCATTTTCAAGAATGCTTTTGAAATTGTAATTCATTTCGGCAGCTAATTTGGGCCGAGGTTGTAAGTCTGTTGGCCTAACAAAGTAACACCGTTTGTCATTCAACTTCTTTGCAAAATGTTTTGCAGTGTGCCAACTTGTCTCGTCATTTCCGAACCATAAAATTAATTGATTAAATTTCTCTATGCATGGTAGCAGCTGTTGGGGCAGACTTCTTAAATTATATGGAAGACAGATAATTGTACTCGCCGGTCTTTTTAGCATTAAAGCTAACAAATCATCTATCATTCCCACAACTATAGCAGAATTTTCATCTTTAGTATGGTGCTGTTTATATTTAAGACATCCGCCAACATCAATAGCTGGAACTGTCTCATCCCCTTGTACATTGGTAGCGAGCGATTTGTAACCAACAATAGTATCGTTCAAACCTAGTAATGGAAAGTACAATACTTTGGTTGTTCTTTGGTAAAAACAATTCAACCGAGACAAATCTTTTTGCGAAACATGCTGAAAAAATAATTTTTCCCAATTATATTACTGCAATCCAGAAATATATCCGACAATCCATTTTATTTTCTTACAGGAAGTGAAAAATTATTGAGCAGAATTTTGTACTCTTCTGTGGATAGATCGGTAATCCTCTGACAATTTTCTGTCAAATTGCACCATGTCTCTGCAAAGCTTTCCCTGAATTTGCAGTTAGCTTTTAACGTATCTACTTCATTGTGTTTGTCTATGGATTCTGGTTTTGATAACAATTTTTCCAATACATCCCAGGAGCCATTGATTTCACATGTATCGCATACAAAGAACCCTGTAATTGATTTTATACTCTTTCAAGTATTCACTTGAAATCTTAATATTGAGTAATACAAAATTTATAGAAAGAAGATCTTGTACCTGTTGTTTTATTTACATATAATTTTGATCCTTTTTTTTGATCGTTGCATATAGGACAATCCGCTATAACACATGTGTATCCTTCTGCTACGTTCAAGCATCGTTGCTTAAAGCTTTGTTTCAAACGCAATGCAGATATATTGAGCATAAAATCTTCATTGATTCCATGAATATGCTTCTTATGGAGACAACTTGTAACATGTTGCTTTCCTTTCCCAACACAAGTTCGGAAGAGTAATTTGAAAAACATGTTTAATAGGTGAAATCAGCTACTTACTAGATGTCTTACACACAAGGAATTTTATTCATAAGAACGTAACTTCTTTTTCAGCAATATCCACTTTTCTCAGATCATTTCATTCGAATCAATTACTGTTAGGTAGGAAGGAAAATAAGTTCTTTTTTTAAACCGCTAATATGACTAACTGATTTATAAAAAGAACATTAACTTAACTTCAATTGCGAAATATATTATAAGTTTGAGAATAAAACTAGTAGTCCCAATTTGGTATAAACCAAAAACGGTGAAAAATAAAAATTGTTTGTCATTTTGCTCTTTATGTGAACTATTGATTTACTTTTATTTTGACTGCTACTGGTTTATTCACTCAATTGTTTTACATGTAATTGTATGCATTTCGAAGAACATTTACAAAACATTCAATAAAGTAAATCAGCTTTGTACACGCATCATTCCCGCCTGTTGCTTGTTACACCGCATTACAAAATATTGCATACTGTACACACATGCTTATGTACTGTATGGCACGTGGTCTAATAAAACGTGTATGGGGGCATCTGACGGAGAAATAATTTTCCCTTTCATCTCTGTTTACTTATGTACAATTTGTGTGTACTTATGCATGGAATTTGAATTATAATTCTCCTCATTTGTTCTCATTAGTTTCCCCCTCTTATACCCTATATATTGAATCTATCTATAGAAGAATTATTTAAAATATTGCACAATTTCAAACGGTGTCCGAATGTGTGGTTTGGCGGTAATCGGTGAAAAAATGTTCTCCTTGTTGTTATTATTAGTGGTGCCTTTAGTGTTTCAATGAGTTTTAAAAGTCTCAAATCAATTTGTACTCTATATACATATTTACTAGAACCAACATCTCTTGTTTTTCTTGGATAGGCTATTGACAGTATATATGTATAAACTACCATCTCATATAGAAGGTTATATTAGGTAAATTTGTCATATTCATGTCGCCAAGTCGCTCAGCATGTAAAATTAACTAAATAACGTTAAATGAAGATTATCTGTTTATTACATTTGTTTTCATGGATCATCGCTGTTGTTAGGAGAATTGTAAAAAGAGAGTTTAACATCCTCCTGCCTACAAAGAAAGTAAAGAAATATAAAAGCATTCTACTTATATAACAAACGGAAATAGAAATTTCTCTACATTTAACAATATTGTTTTGTCTTTTATCATGTCTTAAGACTAATGTCACTCTAGATGGATCATTATTAATAGTATTTTGGTATTACCTCTCGGTTGTATCGTTCGTCGTATTATCCGCATCTGTCAAAATACCAATTTCATATACCACCGCCTTTATGACATATCTGCAAAGCATATAAAGTATTCTACGAATGAAGTGTGTAAAAACAGCAGTTAATGGAGATTATAATTTTATGACGTTCTTACAAATCATCACCAATTGAATTATTAGATGCATTATTCATTAGCATTGTAGTTGTTCCGTTGTTATATGCATTAGATATAGAAGATGATACAATTAACGGCACAGATATGTAAAGTAGAAATATTGTTATATATAATATATGGGAAACTTTTAAGTACCGGTTAGTTTCACTGTTACACAACATTTTCGATAATACCTTTTTTTATCTCCGAGCAAGCACTTTTATAGCGAATCATTTTACCTTGTTAGCACCACTCCTCCTTGTCACCTTACAACACCAAGGTACATCAAAGAATATGACATATATTTTCATCTTGTTCATAAGTGGGAGCGGAAAATTTGAAGAAGAAGAATCTTTCATCAAACATGTTCTTAAAGTGCATAGATGCATTTGTACATTCAGTCATGGAAAAAAAGTTTGAACAAAAAAAGAAACGTATGCTATATTGTTAGTTACGACAATTCAATGTTTTTCAGTTATTCTATTATTCTTTCTATTATTTCTCAATGAATGTTGATATTACAACTGGATAATTTATTGTACAGGTGAAGGAATTATAACATTGTATTATTTGAATCATAAAATAGGACAGACAGGTATATAGGTATATAGAGAGTATAAATCTTTTGGAACAAGAAGTTGTTTGAACTGAGTATTGTTTTCTGTAAATTATATTCCTCCAAGTTGTACATATTCTTTAAAAAAATTCGACAGTATATCAAATTAATATTAATAGGAATCTATTGTACCTCGGAATACAAATTTTCATTTCTATGCTATATACATATAATAACGATAATTAACACGATCTTCGTAATTCTCTTTCACATATATATGTTTATACGTAACATTGTTTGCGATGCACATATCTTACACGTGGATCAGCTGACGTGTAGTTTCGCGAAAAAATTTAATGCATATTATACTGCTTAGTGAGAGAATTCGTATGTTTTTCGTATTTTATATGTACACACGTTTTCTTTATTTAATTAAATGCATCGGTCTTTTGGTTTTTATCGTAATTTCCTTTTTCAAATTGCCCAACAGAATAAAATGTATGACCAGAATGATCGTAATTTCTGTATACAGATGAATATAAATAATGTAACTTTATCCATTTTGTGATCCATTGAAATACAAAAATTGTTCTCGTAAAATAAATAGGAACATTTGCAAACATTATGTTTCCTATTTTTTTAAATGTAAGGTCCTATTGGTATAAACGTTCGATATTGCAAATGTGTGTATGCATACATTAGTTTTTAGGGTACAAGCGGCTCAAAATATCAAAATTTCGCAGCCTTTGTGTAGTAAAAGTGATACATACTATTATATGCATTGAGCGAATGAATCGTTTAATAGTACGCAAGAACGAATAAATATAAATAATAAAAAGTGGCACTTATTATAAAATAGATGAATAAAGGAACTGCGATATCTAAATATTTAGCATTAATGAGAAGATTCTTATTTGAACTGAAAATCTGTTCGAATTATTTTTCTTACGACTTTAGTATACGTTTGCGCACTTTGTACGAAGTGGAGTTTAACGCTTCCGGATGCCGAAGGTTGACGACGAATAGCAATTGATGTTATATGCACTGTTTATTTTTGGAAGATATAATCTTTTTCTTATAAACGAGTTACGCTGTGAAAGACTGATTGGTATGTTCAAGCTAACATATGTATACACATATACGTACTTGTGCATATGCACATGTTTGTTTCTTTTATTAAGTACGTGCAATCGACAGCTATTGTATATTATATTATATTTATATATATATATATATATTATATTTCTGGATTGACGTGGAATTGTTGTCGTTAAATATCAGGAGTGATTTTCAATGGTATTCAATAGTTCTTAATTTCATATGTTGTTCTTATCAGGTCCATTCAGGTTATATAGAAGGTGTACAAGTAACCCCAATGGTTCATAACCCTGCATAAAGTGTGCACGATGTATCAGCAAAAGGAGGAGGACGACTTGAAGCTCTTGCAGAAATATGTACGTAATAAAATGAAAAAGTTGTTACACATTTATTAGTCTGCTTATTAGTCAACGGCAAAGTTCATCGATGATAAAGGTTATTTGTGTGGTAATGTTACTCTGTATAGGCGAAGTTAAAGTTCGATAATCAATTGCAGATTCCAGATGCCACGCCAGAAAAACTGCGGGCCTTTCAAAAATGTATGAGCACTGATGCGGTTTATAAATCTGCTGTTCCATATGGGCTGGCGGGTATAGTAGCAGCGCACGTGCTGATTCCAAAAAAGATTGGAGTATCTAAACCTGTTATAACTGGTATCATTGGTTTATCGGCATACGTGTTTGGTAAACTACTTTATGCACCAGTATGTACACAGAGAGCATTTGGGGTGACAAGTCAGTCCATAGCCAATAACGCAGGCACAAGGTATTGCATAGTCATAGTTGGCTGATATTAAGCCAATTGTATTTATCAAGCAAAGAAAAATGTTTACAGAAATCGTGTCCCCTATACTTCCGACAATGTTGATAATTTTGATCAACAAGATCATCAGAGCAAGTATTATCCTGCTTCGGATAGCCCGATAGAGGAACAATTCGCGTGGAATAATTTTGATAGCAATTCTGAGAGTAGTGGTAAGCTTGATTGAACTGCTGGTGATCCATTGTTAGTTAAATGGTTAGCCTTTCGTTGCACTTCTGAATTATTTTCAAGCGGATGCATTTGACGATACGAGTATTCATTTACAAGAAGGGTTAACGAATGAACAGCAAAGCAATGAAAAGAGGCGCGTGACGTACGATGATCTATGGGTACAACACAGAGAGCAACAAATTAAAGATCAATATAGAAACCATATGGGGTGAGAAAAAAGATACTATTGTAGATGTACAGAGAAATGTAGGACAAACATGTTGCTTAAAAGCTGTTATGGCAGGCTTTCATAAATGAATCCTACCAGAAAGTTGTAAAAATTGAACATTCGACTTTATAATGTGCATGCTTATTTCCAGTGGTGCACCCTTGAACAGATCGATGCCAGTCACGCCACAGCGGTATAGAGGTCCTGAAGATTCTATAGCCTCAGATACAGAAATTAGAGAAAAAGATATTTGGAGTTGAAGCAAACCGTATGTTTTTGTTAAATAGATTTGCCTCTAGAATTCGCATGTGACATAATTGTACGTAATTGCAGCGCAATAATAAATTTTGGTGATGCTGGGATGAAAAATACAAATTGACGTAATGGGGAATCTTGCGATCCTAGTAATTCTCAAACATCTGATAGAAGGCACGTGGAAGGCAAAAAGGGAGGCATGTGTGTTGAAATATTTCGTTTCTTTTTTGTTGTTGTCGTCGCCAATGGACGAAAAATAAAAGAATAGGTCAGCTATGACTAAACGGCAAATGCTACGAGATATAATTAACAAACTAAGGATTTACATATCTCGCTCGAAGATCCCCACAATTATAGAGGATGTAGACTGGTAGGTACGATTTTAATTAGCAGATTAACCGTAGCGTGGAAGCAAGGGTGTACCGATACGATCGATTACAAAAGTCACTTTATTCAGTGGAAAGCCGGGATTGTTTATTTTCCGAAACGCCTACGCATCCAAGTGAAATTTCGTACGAAGTTTGGATGGAAAACACTTTTTGACTGCACCCTGTAGGTAGGGAATTAAATTAGTTCGCACAAATCCGAACAAACACTTGCTTGACTGTCAATTGATAAAGTTTCAATGCAACTTTGGAAAGAAGATTACCGAGCATTGTGTAGTTCTTCGAAGTTCCTTATCATTATAGGTCCAAGCTCGAATGAGCCGTTCGTTTATCACAAATTGATTAGCTGTATAAGAAAAAAAGGAGAGAAAATTGATAAGTTTCTTGTGGACCGTTTTTTAATATTTCTGGCTAAGTGTTATATTCAAACGCGTATTGTAGAACGCCCTGTTAGAAATGTAAATTATTTGTTACAACCGGAACTTTTAAATTGAATTTACCGTACGGTATTAATTGCACTGGCTTTTAACGTAAATTATCCAATAATTAATTGCCGTACAAAGTTTTGTTCGTTAGCGACGTTGAGCGTAATTATCGAGGTAAGTTATATGTCCGCCGAGTGCCTTGGTAGTTAAAAAAAAATATGTCTTGGCGTGTGAATGGTCCATATCCAACTATATAATAGCAACTGTAATATATAAATATATATTTATAACTATATATATAATATAAATATGTATATTTCCCGGTACATGCGTGTATGTAGTTGCACTTGCGACGTGAGGCTGCAAAACTAGTCTTATACAGATAGATCTATCGCAGCGGAAAGCAACAAAAAAAAACGAAAATATTAATGGTTTACTAGAAGAGTTGGTTGCTCCACTGATTAAATATGCGTTTAAAATTGTCATTCTTAAACATATTCTGAAAGATTGCCAATGAAAGAAAAGCGTATTTATCCGCTTATTAATTATGATAAGGGGCGATTGTGGGGAATTCGCACTGCGGCGAAGTCGCGCGGAATCACGCAAAGAGGGCTGCGTACAGCCAGCCATTGGCTATCGAAGGTGGCCAATGGGCGAGTACTTCCATTCATAAGTTGCGTTGCTTCCGTCTTGATAGTGGAAAGGGAGGGAGGAATTCTAGCTAGTCGCTTTCATTACCACACGCGATACGACCCTTGACACGTAGAGTCTTCGCCAGTACGAAAGCTGCGCTGTTCAAGGGAGGTCTCGTGCTGTTTCGTAGCCCCTCGACGCCGCCACGGCCACCCCCTCCCTCTCCTGCTTCGCCATATCACGACCCCAAAAAATAGGCTCGCTCCTCGTAAGACGGAGAATAATTAGAATGTACGCACGCCACCCTTCCAGAAAAATGTCGTACTTCCAGACTTATCGAATGCTTGGATTAGCCGTTCATTCGTACGAAAGAGGACGAAGCATGGGGGACACGATAACGAAACGGTTGAGGAGTTTGTTTTACAGATAATTTGCTTCCATTTACTCGCAATGTAAGTACATATATGGGTAGATATTCCGTTTTCATTTTTGGGCAGGTCGCTGATTGGCGATTAGAATTCGTCTTTAATACTGTCGGCCCAATTTTGCTTTGCTCACCGAAGGGTACTCAGCTGTAACTGCATCGATACGACTTTCTTAGGGCAAACATATCTGGATCTATGCAGATTAAATTACGCGCTGGAAAGGGAAAGCGTTTACGCGTACAAATTAATGAGTTAAAAGTGTAATCATCGCCACCGTTTCGCTCGATTATTATTGATGCACCTATTTTCCCTGATTTTCCTCACCTAAACTGCTTCAAAGAATTCTTAGCCAGTAATTTTATGTGATTAACCATGCACTGCGGAGAAACGAAACAGTCGTGGATCATGGATTCCGAAACTTCAGGTGGAAGTGCTTTGAAACTTTTTCCGAATACAACGTCTTATTCTGTTTCGAGGCGTTTGTTGTCATACGTAATTTCTTCTACGTAATTTTTCTAAAGAGAGGCAGCGTGCACTGGTAGATTTTGTTCAGAGTTCCTCGTGGTCGAAAGGTTGGACCATGGATCTGGAGAAGGTGATTTTGGCTTTCGTTTTCATAGACGAACCGATTCGGCGGAGGAACTGACGCGAAACGATTCCTCGAGATCCATGCAGCGAGACGATTGCCGATTACGATTCACGCGTTCGCTAGGCTTAAATGATCACTCGCGTAGAAAGGGGAGTCATGCAGGTGCAGGTCATGTGAAATATTTGCACTTTGTCGTAATTT
The DNA here is from genome assembly GCA_948146005.1 of Nomada fucata. NCBI lineage: Eukaryota > Metazoa > Arthropoda > Insecta > Hymenoptera > Apidae > Nomada > Nomada fucata. The sequence goes on along the minus strand of OX411278.1, from coordinate 29,702,785 downwards.
GCGTAACCCGTTGCATATATAATAAATCCGTAAAGCTAAAGCGCCGCGATAGAGAATCGTTTCACAATCTAAAGAGAAAGGGAATCTCTGGTACCGTGGGTGGGGAGAGATTCGAGATCGTTGTTGCCGCGTATATTACATACAAATATATCCCGTATCGTTTTCCTCTTCGAATTCGATGCGATTCGAGATTTGCCGTCGACAGGTTGGATAGGCGTTGTTCCTTCGATTTGCTGGAGATTTTTCGTCTTCGTTCGTTGGTTCGTTCGTTCGATTAAAGGAGGCGAGCAGTTGACGAATGGAAGTAGCTCTTCGGACGATGCGCCGATTCGACAAAACTAGCGCGGGCGCGTAGAATCGCGAGCGAAACAAGATCGAAGGCACGTTGGTAGCTGTAGTAAGGTGACGTCAGGTGAGCGTTGGCGGAATCGCAGCGATCGTTCCCGTTACTTAACGAGGAAGACCGAAGCGAAGAAAAGAGGCGACGCGCACACGTTGCGGTACCAAAGCGACAATTTACCTGGTTTCCTTCCTTTTGACAACTAATGACCGGTCATTTAGCCTGATCGACGGTGCTAGGGATTGAAGTCACGGTGTTAACGTTCGTTGTCACTGTGTCGACAACTGTGGGAAGAAGGGGCACAGAATGGAAGACGTAACCGGTCGATCGGGGAAGTGCGCCAATATTGTTTCTCGATAACGTTTGGCGATAATCGCGCACTTGGGTACATGTGTAGAAGGAGAAGGAAAATTAGAAGGAAAACGAGAACGAGAACGAGAACGAGAACGAGGGAGTTGCCATGAAGGAGAGAGGGGCGGATGCATACAAAATACATACGCGTACGAATAGAAAGAGAGTTTGTAGAAACGAAAAGGGGGAGGAAACGGGAAGACGAGTAACTACCAGAGGGCGAGTACACACGAAGGGGTGAATCGGAAGGGCGGAAAAGTAGGATGGTGGAGGGGCAGGGAAGGAAAGAGTGGGAAAAGGAGGCGACGGTGACTGTCGCGAGAAAAAGGACAGCGGTGGGAAACGGGAGGAAGACGGAAAAGGGAAGAGAGAAAGCGAGGACTTTAGGATCGACAGGCGGAGGGAAATATATACGTGGATGTAGATATTTGCGAGAGGGAGAGCGGCGGGACGGGGGCGTGCTTGATGACCGCCTAGGCCTAGACGGGTCGCATCGCATCGGTCCCGCTTGGGGCGTGAGCCAGCCAGAAGCAAAAGCCAGAAGTAGACGCGAGGGCAAAGGAACGGAGAACAGGAGCGAAAGCAACAGTGGATTAGAAAGAGAGCAATCGCAATCGCAATTGAATGGAGGGGTTGAGAAAAGAGGAAGGGAGAGCGGTAGTACGAGAGGGAGTGAAGGAGAAGGCAAAGAGGGCGGCTGCGGAGAGCTGCGCCGCTTCGTTCATCGGGCAGTTAGTTCGAAACCGTTGCCGTGGAGACACGTATCCGCGCATGCGTGTATATAGGACACCACGGGTGTACCAAGATCGCGTCACGAGTACCAGTTGCGTTCGCCACCCTCGCATCTCCAACGCTCCTACCGAATAGCTTCGCTCCACCTCTACCATCGACCTATACCATCCTTCGCTAGTGTTTCACCACCATTGCTTGCCGTCGCCTCGCATGCTAACCCTTATCGTTGCAGTAAACGTTGTCGTCATTGCTATTTCGCCTGCTATCTTTCTGTCACCGCGGGCGACTGTCGCTATCACGCGATCTGCGCCGTTAATAAGCTGTCGCGTCAAACGTTTCGGTCCACGCTTCTTCGTCGAGCATCGTGCCTTTCGATATTTCCCCTACTACGGTTTCCTGCGTTTTATTCCTCTTTCTCTTCGCTCGTTATCGCATCGCGGTTCCTGCTAGATGGACGGCGGAGAGGCAAATCGAAATACGGAAGGTGACAACGATGCTATCGTTGCGTGCACCCTTGCGACCGAAAAACGCTGCACTCTGTGAATCGATGTACGCGCAGATGCGCATCGATGAACGCTTCAATTTCATCGTTCATAGACACTATCATTGATATCGCGTGCAATGCGAATTTCCGGACGATCGTTTCGAAAACTACCAGCTATTCCTCTATCGCAAGGATACCCCGAATATACGGTGCTAGTACATGTTTAGCCCTACCGATTGTTCCTCCTATCTCGACTCCACCTCCAAGACCACCACCACCGACGCCACCACCACCACACCGGCACGACACCGCCGCCACACCGCCACCACACCACCACCACCTCCGCGTTCAATTGCTTCTCCACCTTCATCTCCTCCTTCTGCTGTTGATTTTCCCTCTCCTACGCTGTCGCGATCTCCACCTCTTCCCCTTTCTTCTATGCGATTCGCGTATCGTTACTACGAGCGCGAGTTTGTCATGCGTCGACGGTGCTCGTGATAAAGCGCGACCGTGTCGGGCGAATTTCGTCGGTAGCCCGTGATCGACCAGTCCGGGTTTCGTTTCCGAATGGTCCACTCGTTTCATAGACGCCGGTCGGTCTATCGCGTGACAGTTTTCGAAGAAAGTTCATGGACAAGTGAAAAAATATTTGCTCCAAGGGTCGCACGACAGACTTCCGTCATCGAGTATAGCTGCTTCACGTTTGTTTTATAAGGGATCCTCGTTATTCTGTGCAAATCTATCCAATTGAGCGAACGTATTCAACTTTTAGACGAAAGTTTGAGTGTCGACGATACAGTACAAACAAGCGATTCCAAGTCCGCAAAGTGGTGTGCTGCGTGCTTCAGCTTTAGAGGAGAGCGAGGGAGGTTCGAGCAAACGAAGTGTGTGTGAGAGAGAGAAAGAGAGGGGGCGACGCGAAGAAGAACTAGGTGTATACCTTTAACCGATTCGTTTGGTAGAATTTGGTACTTGGTGGTATCGACGAGGAGTGCTGGTAATCGAATCGTAGTCGACGTTTCCTGCGTTCGAGCTTTCGCAAGCGCAACGCGCGACGATGCCCCCATTGAAAGAACTCGAAACGGAATCGTATCGTCGACGCAATTAACGAAAGCAGGACGGCATCTCCAGACGAGTAAACGTATCGCGAGCTCGGTAGCGTGGATGTACGTCGTATAGGAGAAAGAACGAGGACGCGAGAGTTGAGAGGGTGAAGGGCGTAAGAGACGCTTTCTAGAAGAAGACGAAGAGGTGAAACGGGGCACAAAACTCGTTGCGAGTGTATTGAAGAATGTGGCGAATTCGTTGGCTATGTTGCGGCGAGGAAAGCGTTAGACGAAAGCAGGGAATATCTCAATGTCACGCGACACGATGACTCGTTGGAACATTTCCTGTCTACCTTTCGCGAGTAAACAAGAGGGGAAGCAGAAAACTGCGATGACATCTAGAGAACGTTGAAACCGACCAGATTTTTTGTCTTCCTCTGCGGAGCAGACGACCGTCGCGAAACATGATTTCATTTGCAACGAATCGAAACGATCGTCCTGTTGGTTGGTTCGCGGTGGCAAATACTCGTGCGCTCGGGACAATATCGACGGGGCAACGTTGACGCGGAGAACGCGAATGTCGATTCGAAACTCGAATGCTGAGAATGATCGCAGAGGAAGGATAAGTTAATCAGTTGCGTTAAAAGATTATCGCGCTCCCGAAGCGACGCCGAAACGGTAAAAAGCGTGCCTCGTTTAGGATCGCCGGTCATCGGCCAGCCGAAAGTAGCATGGTACGGTGAAGCGAAGGAGAAGAGAAGTTTGCCGTAGCCCCGGGGTGGTTGGTAGATCGGTGGAGAGATCGGTGGAGAGATCGGTGGCGAATCGGTGTCGAAGGTAATTGAATAGGGTGCACGGTTTGTGTCGCGGTGGTTTGTGTATCCAGGAATAGGAAGCAGAAAGAAGGCGACGGTCGCGGGTTGAATGGTTCCGCGGGGGTTAACCCTTGGGAGGACGAATTGGGAGCAAGCAGAGGCAGAGCCGGAACCGGAGCTGGGACCGGAGCCGGAGCCGGAGCCGGAGCAGCAACGTTTCTACGATTCTCCGCCACCACGGATGGACGTGAGCGTGTGCTGCTTGCCCGCCAGTGCCGGCTCGGGGGCCCAGCACCCTCACCCAGCGAGCCTGCCTTCCGCCGGACAGCCAACGATTCAACCACCCTATCAGTATGCCGATCAGATAGTGCCGGATCGGGGTCAGCCGGACGGATTGCCGATACTCGGGTGCACCGGTCAGGACAATTGGCAGCAGATCACCGGTTCCAACGTCGTCGGCGCTGTCCCCGCGGTCGCGACGACAACGACCACCACCACCACCACCACCACCACCTACATCGATTATTCCTGGCTGCAGATGCAGGTGAGAACGCACTTCAATTGCAAACGTTTCGACGGCTCGCGCCGCTGACCGCGCTTAATCGGGGATTTCGCAGACAGTCGGATCCATCGCGTTCGATCCAGTTGGCGTGTATCGCGCAGAAACTTTCGTGACGAATCGCGCTTAGGAAATTACGTACGTAGAAGGGGGTGGGGGGGGGGTGACCCGTAGGAATTTGTAGGTCGACGGTGGTGCGGAGCGAACGACTGGAGATACCGTATCGATTCCATGCAAGCGTCAGATCGTAAAATAATAGAGCAAAGTAATAACGGCCATTACTATTATCTTGGATCGAGTAATCGGTTTTCCCCTTTAGACGTAGCGGCGTTTCTACGCGCAAAGCCGACCGTTGTTGACAAGGTAAATATCCTTTGATACGCCGTCCGTCTTTGACACGCGTCGCGCGCCTTTCCACCTAACCGACCAACTCGTCGAGCGCGTGCGTCTCCACGAGAGCACCCGCTTTCTCGCCCTCGGCAATCCTCGTACCACCCGCACCGTTTTAACCACCTTTTTACCTATCAACATGGACGTTCCTTCTGGAAACTCGCGCTTTTCTGGCACGCGACGCGCGCAACGCAGCGTTTCGAATGTACACCCTGGGCGTCGTCGCTTTTAACTCGAACCCCGAAACTGATCTGCAGAATCAGCAGGAATTCGCACGATCGAGGAATAATAATGAACGGCGAATCTCGAATACCGCTGAAAATATTTGTCGGATAGCGTCACGTAACGCTCGTTTGGGCAACATTGAAACGCTCGGTGAATATTTATCATCGTCGAGTATTTTTCATGGCTAAATATAATAAGCCCGCAACCGTGGTGCGTGTAATTTCACGCCCAATCGTTAATCCGCTCTTCGTGGCTGAACTCGAACGCCCGGCGATCGATTAGAAATCTACGGCGAAGTTGATTAAAATTCAACGTGAAGCGATCGAGAACCGATCGAGATTCGATCGAGAACAAACGTTCGTCTTCCCCGGGAACTACTTTCGAGTTCGTCTGTGCGCGAATCAATCGTGACGTCTTGCACGGTGACGAGCGCGGATATACATATGTCGTGGCTAGATTAGGAAACCGGTTTTTCGATACCGTTACCGATACCATGTTTTGGGCTAGTGAAATTCGTTTCACTGGTGCTGGGAGAACCGATGAACGCGGACCAAGCCGTTCGCGGCAGGCGCAAGAGCGTCGCGGGCGTAGAGACCGGTCGATTCTGCGTTTCTAATTAGCCGTCACCGGAACGCAATCTAAACGTATTGTGAACCGCGTAAGATAATAAGCGGACGGAAATCCACGATTATCGTGGTCAGGCAGAAAGGGCATCCCAGCGGCGAGCACCGGACGAACCATTTCCACGGTTCACCGCCCTTCGTTTCAGCTCTGCGTATGATTATCGTTCCACCGATTATTTTGCTGGACGTTCGAGCGAAGAACAAACGCAATTAACATTAGGCTCGAAGATTGTCGAGCTAAAATACGAGAACGATCTTGTTTGCTCGGAGGGGAGCTCTCTCACGCGTTTAACGTTACCAGGCCGATTATTCGATCGTTTCGGGTCGTGTGCGCGGCAATAGGACGAGGCGACCGTCGCGTCGCGTCGGTGGTCGCTGCGAGCATCGAGCAGAATGTAAATAGCTGTGCTATTAAGTAATTGCTTCTTCGTTGTCGCTGGGAGAACGTTTTTCGCAGCCCAGAGATTCGCGTATATTCGCACTCGATTCGATAAACGACGCGTTTCGGTAGGACGTGGAGACTTGGTCGACCCGACCCAGCGGCCTTTCCAAGAGTTGACTGTGTGACTCGTATTACTCGAGAATCGAGCTGCCGCGCTGCTTGCTTGCAATGACTCACGACGAATCGCGGATGAGTGGGTGGGTTTGCAGTTACTTGCGTTGCACGGGCTCCGATGAACACAGGGCCGCAGTCGCTTCAAAGTTCCCGTATCACCCATGAATGGGGAAACTCTCTTCTGGAATAGACGGAAATGTTGTCCGCCCCACCGCACCCTTTGCGACCACGAACGCGATCTAGGGATCCGAAGATTGACGGAGATTTTAGACGGCGGCGATTAGCCGGGGATAAAAAAAGGAAGGTGGCAAGGTTTGCGCCGGCGTTATCGATATCGGGGCGACGGCGATTGGGCGCGGCTCAAGTTCGATGTTTCGATGGATGAACAGGACCATAGAGATTCACGAGTTGTCACGCGTATCGACTTCGGTAACCCTGTTTCGTTGTCGCGTTACATTTAGCTACGTTCGAACTGCACCGAACCAATGTTACGCACAATTTACTCGCGAAATTAGTTACAAAACGCTCGACCTATCTACCCATCAGCCACTTCCTCTTCCTTCACGTTAAATAGATGGACGGCCATTAAACGCCGAGAGTGGAGGAAGAGTTATTGTTCGCGGGTTACCATAATACGCTCGAACGTGTGTATCGTGAATCGTAGGCAGCGCGTATCCTACCTTCCCCGCTCTTTCAAACTGCGAGTGAAACTTGTCCGCGCGACCGGGACGGCGAGGTGCAACGCACGATTCATATTTATTTAATCGGGCGACCCGATGTTCCATGCGCCGCGGCCTTTGTTCCAGGGTTTCGGTGGTTACGAGTCACGGGTCGCGATCCCCGGTCCCCAGGAAGCAGATATGACGCGCGTCGCGAAGCGTGAAAAGCGTGAACGCACCCAACGATTACGTTCAACTGCGTGTACAAGTTTACGTATTTGCGGCTAAACGATTTTCAGCTGTGGGAACGTTCGGGGAATCGTTTATGCTCTTCCTTTTTCGATGTACTTGACCTCGATTTTCGCATCGATTTTCGACAATTTCTGCTCGAAAGCAACCCCTTTCCTTCGCTCTTGCGTCATGCACCGTTGCAATTCGTCGCGACAACGACGAGAGCTAGATGTTACGGAAGAAAGATGTACCCGATGGCCGATCGGTCACCCTCGTCGTTTCCGCGTACAGATGCGTTCCAGTCGCGTTCCAGTCGGGAGGGTCGAGAGGGTCGATCGAGAAGTCGTACGGTACGTCGCGAAACGCGTCGTCTTCTTTTCCTCTGGAGTTGTATTAAAAAGTCACCAAGTCGTATGTACTTTGCAGGCGTCGCGTCGCCCGTCGCCTCGTACCATTGACCAACGAATTGAAAAACGAATATAAACTCTGCGCACCGTTACTCGTACGACGTATACTCTGACAATTTGGTATCGTGAAACTGCAGCGGCCGAACGAATTTCCCGTTACTGTACGTCCTAACGTGGCGACGATAATTCGAATATTGATTACCCTTTGGCCCCTGATCAATATTGACTCGCAGCCATTAAGGGGGTTCCTCTGGGAAGAGTGATATAGGCAGACATAGTTGAATTTGGAAAGTCCCTCTGCATTTGGCGCGAGCTACAGAGTTGGGTGGACTGGTAACAGGGCTGGTTAACGCGCAGCGCGGCCCACTGGAGGTGCTGTTCGAAAAAGTCGAGGAGACAGCGACGCAAGGTGGTTGCATGGGTCGACGAGAAGGGATGGAGAGAGGTAACGAGAATCGTGAATCGAGCGAAACGCGCCGCGAGAAGCGTACAGCAGGATTGCCCGCTGCAAGCAGCGAGCAGCGAGCAGCGAGCAACGAGCAACGGGGACCTCGAAGAAGACAACCTCGTGGCGTTGCATGCTTAATGCGGCGAACGAGCGCTTCGTAGCGAGCACGGAAGTCTCTACTACGCGCGTAACGCGTTAACATTACGTACCAACATCGGAGCGGATTGTAAAGCATCGGTGTATAAGGTGTAATAACTGTGAAACGACTTTGCGTCCTTCATACTAATGAGAAGGATTTTAGTGGCGCGATGTCCCGGAGTGCGTTTTACCACCGCACCTAAACAAAAAATCGCTTTCATTCCCCGAGAAACGTTTCGCGCGAAACATACTTGTACTAATTTTCAGAGAGGAAAGAGGAAAACTGGACGATAACGATACGACTTGGTTTCGTATGGGCGGAGGTTAACTGATTATCCGTTTCTCTTGCACTCTCTCGGCAGGTACCGTTACGCTCGCGGCGCCCGGGGCTTCGGGGGGTCCTTCTTTCCTTTTCTCCACCTTTCTCCACCTTTCTCCTCCTTTCTCCTTCTTTCTCCTTCTTTCTCTTTCCTTTTCTCCTTCATCTCCGCATCTTTTCCTTCCCTGCTTCCTTCGCCACATCCCCACCCCACTTTACCTCGCATTACCTCACGGGTACTTTATTTTCCGTTACTTTCGTTCTTCTGTTCATCCGATCTCTCTTTAACCTGGCCTACCATGCCCTATCCAACTACGCACGGTTAATCCTGGATGCACGCAAACAGACATTCGAAGTCTCGGGTGGCACCGCGACGCAACTGCGTTCTCGTTGGTGTTCCTGGCAAGCAATGCTTTGGAAAACGTTGAAAAGAAAATATCACGACTAGCCCATTTTCGTAGCGAAACGTTTCATTGGTCGCGTTCCTTCTCGTCGAAGAATTGGTCGAAACGCATCCCCGCGGTTCGCCGTACAGCCCGATTTACGGTGAACGGAGTTTGGCTTACTTTCTCGACTTGGCTATTACGTAAAGGTTGACGGCCCACCGAAAGTTTCACGCGACTCCGTTTTTATGGTTGCGTCGGGTTTGGTAAAATCACGAGAGGTATCGCGAGCGATCGATCTCGAGTGCGTCGGAACGCGCGTGGGAACGCACCGAACGCGATGCCCGGCGAAAATGTTGGACCGCGTTGAATCCTACCGGCTAGGAATAGAAAAAGAAAAAGCAGAGGCTGGATCTTTGTGCGTCGTTGACGCGCGCATTCTTCTAGAGCACGCGGATGCTCGAGCGTTAATAAGGGAAACGGCGGAAGAGATGAAAGAAGAGAGACGACGAGTCCGAGTGGAATTCTCTGTGAACGTTGACCTACGGCACGGTAGATCGGGGAAATTTATATCTGTTGCAGCGCGTACGTACTGTACACTGTACACTGTGCACTGTACATTGTACACGCATCGCGGATCGCGGCGGATCGCACCGGTTCGATACCTACTAACCGATCGGATCGAAACCGTTACGATATGTATTGTAACGATGCTTATCGGCATAAGACTATAATTGTACGTCATTCTCGTTACATAGTATAAGTCGTATTGCCACGAAACGGTATCTATTCCATTTATCGCTAGCAGCTTTTTTTCTCTCGCGGTATCCAGAGCTTGGTTACGGCCAATATTAAAGGAAACGGAGGAAAATGGAATGGAGAACTGTGGGTGACCCTAACGAAAATTTGTTGCTTTCGCGCGTGGTCGCGTTCGAGTACGTTGCGAATACGCGAATACGCGAATACGCGAATACGGGGGGGAAACACGCGGCGTACGAAAATCGCATTAGACGTTCCTTGGCCGAAGAAAAGTTCCTCGGAAGGTCTTTAGCCTTCGACGCGAACCATGTGCCTCGGAGGAAGACCGGCGAGAAGCAGCGACTTTTAAGATGCGTACCGACACGTATTCTACGTGTCTCTCGGCTGCGTAGCAATCGTGTAAGCGATGCCGGGAACCGTGAAACGCATGCAAATTTTTCCTCCGCAAGCCATGGAAGCCGAGTGGACGTAACGCGTTCCGAGCCGCGTGCGATCGCGTTCAAATTCGAGTTGCTTCGAATATACATGTGCAATCGATCGATAATCGATAGTATCGTGCCCCACGGAAAGATCAACTGCTGTACTATTTTTTCTACCGCGCCGATCGTTCCAAGTGTTTACGCTAATTCGTCCTGCCGTAAATTCGTTGGCGTTATTTTCCAGTATGCAGTGTACAATACTGTGCGCGCAGCTGCTCCGATATTATTTCGTTCTTTCTGGCGAAGATCGAGGACGGGTCACGCTATAAATGGAGAATCGTTTGCTGGGCGTCATCGATCGGGCAAAATTTTCGTTGAATCTCTTACAGAGAAGCAGCACTTACGGCCGTGCACCGATTCGCGGCACTCGCGGCATTCGCGGCGCAGCGAATGTGAGAACGGCACCTGAAAAGCTAACCGACGGTTTATTTGCTCGCGCTTCTCGATTCTTTTTTGACCGAGTCGGTATTTGATTTTCGATGACGTTCGCGAGCCTTCGTGACACCGATATGACGCGTCGCAATGCTCCGTGCACCAACCGTTATCTTCATACGCGAGAATTCATTTTTATTCCATTTCTCACGCTGGAAGCTATCTTAGAGCCACGATATCCAAGTCGCGGGGGGAATAGTTTGCGTCACCGGTTCCTACGCAGCGATCGCGGGCCACGGATCACGGGAACGGTGATTGCAAGCGGAATCGATAACGATATCCCCGGAGGCAGGAATATTTGGCAAAGAGGCGAGTGTCGAATTCGTTAAGAGTTTGCCGGGGAATCCGTTGGCAGAAATGCGAATTGCGAAATATACGTAGATGAGTATACGCGGCGCAGTATTTGGTCTTTCGGTGTCGCTCGTCGAACGGCTTATCACTGGTAAACACATAGCACGCATATTCCGGTAAACGATGATACGCGTCGGTGCAGGTTAGATCGCGACTGCGGCCAATGTCACATTGAGATTAGAATGTTTGCGATTACTTGCTTTTCGTATTTACACGGATTATCCTTTCAGTCGTTATCGCGAGTCGCCTCGAAAATCGGCCGGTTTTCGAGCCTCGAATGGAGCATGCCGCGTCGCTACGCGCCGCGTCTCTTACGTAAGCCGAATGCGATCGTGCATCGCCGAAAAACTTGTCGAATAGCGAAACGCGCAAGCAAATTTCGGTACCATTAGTAGCATCTCTTCCGTGCCAGCCGTTCCCCGTTCCTCGGCAAGACCAAAAGGAAGAAAGGGCGATCGAGAGCAGGGTTTACGGTAAACCGAATAGGATCGGTCGGCATTGAACCCGAGAATGTCGCCTGACTATGGAAGGCTGGTTTCACTGTCGCTGTTCGCGCGTGCCGCCACTCGCTATTGCACCCGGTGCACCGGTCCCAGAGGTGACCGCTCGTCGCGTCAACGTCGATACCGGTTCTATGCTACAATCGCTTACAATAACTGCGCCCGTCCTCCTACGACCCGTCTCTTTCCCTTTACTCCGGGACCAAGTTGCTCGATTCCACTCCGACATTTTAGGTGTCGAATCGACAAATTCTCTTTGGCCTAGCGAACGCGTTCCATCTCGTAGTCTTTGATCGCGTTGCCTGTCGAACGAAGCGTGGCGAAAGTCGTAGATTCATCTGTGCGTGTATCTACTTGCTTGGCCGACTTCAAGGTCGCGCTTCGTAAGAAGGACACCGCCGGGCAGCATGCGCGCCTACATCGAGCATCGAGATCAGGGCGCGAGATCGATTCATCTAGTTCGAGGATCGAATCGCGATTTTCCGTTCAGAGACACCCATCTATAGCTCGAGCGAAAATGGACCGACCGTTTCGTCAATTTCCCTACCCTGGCGCTTTATCCGCGTGCCTCGAGAGGATCACCTGAACTAAACGATACCGTTCCGTCGCTACGTCGTTCGGTGAAAGCATCGTATCGGGTGTTCAAGGTGTAATCTCGCCGAGGGATGGTCTACGATAGAAAGAACTGTCGTCCAGCTTTTTGGTCGGGCTGGTCGTTAACGAGCTCGTGGTAGCGGTAATTGTATGGCATTCCGTTGGCAGTTTCGATCGAAACGAGTCGCTGGAGTCTCGCAGGCCACGCTTCTCGGCGATCTCCGGCAGAAACGCCTTCTCCCCTTCGACAGTCGCGTGCTGTCGCTTTCATCGGCATACGCATATCTTTTGCGCGACAATTGACATCGAGCAAGCGTGACCCGAGCTGTCGCCGGCGTGCCGCGGCGTGCCGCGGCATGCTCGGTGAAGACATCTCGTCGTTCCTCTCGTGCGCGAGAAAATGTTTGCGGTGTCGGCGTTACTATTGGCACAGATACCTCCGCGCTTATAGATTTCGATGCAGGCGAGTATCCTTTGAGACGCGAACGCACAGCTATAGATAATTCCACGATTGTACTCTGCAATTAACATTTAAATTGTCATGCGCGTTAGATCGAGCGCAACCTTGGACGCCTGCTACACTTGAAAAACTACCGCTGCTCGTTCGACGATCACTCCTCGATCGAAGACGATCGCGCAAGCGTAAAGGGCCGAGGTGGATCGTCTGTGCAGCCGCCGTCCACGGCGATGCACGCGTTCGCCAATATCTCCGCCAGAGCATCCACGTTGCGAATTCACTCGGGCGAGTGCCTGACCTTTCTCCTGTTGCGTGGACTGATCTTTGGGTCGATTCCCCGGTTGGCGAGACGTTTGCGGTCGCGCGCGATACCGCGAATGGTCACGCATACGTCGGGGAATCGATTTTGAACGGGCCGCGCGGCGCGCCGCTGCTCCGGCCTCTCGACGAGCGCGTCCGTTCTCCAAAATGGAGAAGGAAAGGCACCTTTGCGAAATCTCGGATATTTCTGTGAAAAATCGGAAAAGGAGTTGGCAACAGCGCGGTAGAAGAAGGAACTTTGAACGCGTGTCTCCCTAGGCGTGCGCGTGTTGCTTGTCGTTTGTCCAGTGGCCGTGCTGCTGGTGGATTTGCAGGGACGCACACGCGCACCAGCGTGCTCCTGAGAGCGCGAACGTGCTCACGCAGGTGAGTCCTCGTGTCATAGGTAGCCGCGTCCGTGTGGTGGTCCGCGCGGAGGTCCGTGCGGGGGTCCGTATCGGCACACGTATACGTTCGGACGCGAGACACTCCGACGAGGCGAACGTACGTGTCAGGTACACGCGTACGTGTTCGTTATACAACTTTTCCAGCAGTCACGGTGGCGGAGAGGCGAGCCGGTGGCTTGTGGACGATGGATAGTGGGGGAACAGAATGCGGAATAGCCTAGAATGTGATGCGAGCGTTCTCTATAGCACTCGTCTCCCTCTTGCCGACACGCGAAACGCGCACACAAATACATCTCTGTCCCCCTCCCGATTCGCCGCCTCGGCCTCTCTATCCGATGCTTCGCCGATTTTCACGGGACGGTGACGCTTTTTCCATTGATATGCTAAGCGTTGCCGCTTTGGGATTGCCAGCGGAGAACGGGCCCAAAATTCTGACAATTGAACGGACGCGAATTATTGTTCGTCTCGGTTGAACGTAAGCGCACGTAAACTTGTTTCCTCGTTACGCCTTTGCTTTCATTTGCTTTTGCAAGCACGCTCGCGCATTCGCCGGATCGACGAAACGATCAATAAATCGCGAGCCCGGATCCCAGAACGCGCCTCGCGTATCGCTTCCGACCAGATTACCGTTGCGAAGTCATCGAAAGTAAAGTTTGGCTTATCGGGCGAGTATCTGCACCTCCCGATGCGGAAACGGTGATCGGCCGATCCCTTCGCGTGAAAATCGACCGTTCACTCGAATAGAAGGGATTCCCTTCCGAGAAGAACGATCATCGGGGATACGGAGACCAACAGGTGGGCCACCTGCTAGGATTCTGGCGGACAAAAGGTGGTCCCAAGAGATCCGAATATCGGACTAACGTGATTAGGTAAGCCGATATAGCGAAGGGGAGGGACTCCTCGCCGCAGGCATCCGCAGTCTCTACCTCTATGAGAGATTTATTTCTGGTTAAATAGCAGTTTTGAGCTGCATTCTATCAGGTCTCGATCGATCAACGATCGCAAACCGTGGCGTTGGAACTTTTCATGGACTGTCCAGTCCGCGTCGATTCTTCGTTTGTTACAATATTCGCCGCGATTAACAAGAATTTCCTACACGCTCGCCGGGACCTCGAAACCCCTGCGATAGGATTCGTGGCACGCCGCGCGTTTCGATTCCTCGGTGGCGAAACGGATCATTAGTGCAGTACCTTGCGAATGGTTCTACGGTGGTGGGATACTTGCGCAAACGTCTTGGCATGCGAACAGACGCACATGCACCTGCGCGATTTCAGTGACACGCACGATGCCATTCTTGAAAGGAAAGGTTACGGCGCATCCTTTGAAATTCTGACATTTCACGATTGTTTCCAGCGAGAAAACCGGCCCGCTAGGTCGAACCACCGGCGCACAGTGGGGCCATTTCTCGAAAAGCTGGCCATAATTCAAAATTTCACACGATTTTCACAAAAATTGGTATTCTTATGTTTTTCAGGTTGCTGAATTCAAATATCTTATACAAAATGCAAAATTCATAAAGGACGATCTAATATCAGTGGTATAAACATTGATTTTACGTTAGCTTTTGTCAAAATTGACTATCTTCCGATTTTTTACTAAAATTATGTAATTAGAATGTCTAATTTAATATAATGAGGCTAATTTCAAAACTTTGTTGAAATTAATTATTTTGAAAATTTTACTTTTGCAAAATTTGTGTTTAGTAGGTCACGTAGTTCAAATGTATTGTCGAGAATAAAGAAAGGGATCTATAGGAGTATCTTTCGAATATGTCCCGATTCGTTTTCTGCCTAGATACTTTTTGACTATAAGCTCTTCTATACAATTTACACAGCTTATGACAAGATTCTAGGACTTCTTCCGTAAAACATCCAATTGGTTTAACGCAATTTTTCGTTACAGATAGCCCATGGATTAAAACTTTATTTACCGTGGGTGCCATGTAATACCAACTTCGCAGTATCAATATCATCATTTCCAAATTTTGTATAATTAATAATTCTGCCACAAGAAATAATAATTAAGATATTATGAAATCTTTCAATTATTGCGAGAGAGTGGAAGGAAGATTTGGCATTGGTTCTTAAAAAGGGTACAGCAGAGAAAATTTGTGTTTTGGGATGGGAGTAATTTATGGTCCGGATGTTGAGTTTGTTCATTCCGTTTTCCGGAACAGTTGAATACTGCTAAAAAAGTACAAAGGGTCTCAGTGGGTAATAGCGACCAGATGACTTCACGACTGGAGGTCCGAGGTAACTAACAGGGTTATAGTTTCCAGATGTGTGACAATAGAGAGTCAAAGGCGTCGAACAGAAAGTAGAAGACAATAGTTCCGGCAACAAATACCCGGAAGTACTGGTTCCTCTATCGATTACACTTTGTATACTTTCCAAGTCTGAACTCAAAACTTCGTTATGTTGTCCAATTGACTTATGTCAAGGAATCATGTTATCAAGCTATAATCTTGGACCCATCATTATTATTATTAATTATTATTTATTTATTATTATTGTATTAGTGTCTTCGATAGATTTCTTTATACCATATTAAATTTCTCACAAATATATTAACCTCTGCACGAGTTATCAGCCCTACGCTCTAGTGCGACAGACCGAAAATTCATCGTTTTGATATTTTAAATTTAAATATCTTAAAAAGGGGCAAAAAGGGGCAAACTTTCTCAACTGGATATCATAGCTGACATGCCACTTTATATCAGGACACTTGTCCCAGCGTGAAACTCCGTGAATAACATCTTTGTTTTCCTTCTTGTTCATTAAGATATGGCTAAGATTTATGATATATTGAAAACGGAATTACAATAATAAATTAAAAGATATGTTACTTTACTTCTGTGGAAAATTTATGTTTATAACACCTACTTTAATGGTAAAATGTTTCACATATGAATTTTATTAAGATAAACTTTCCCTGACGCAATTGACAAGCTCCAATTTTCAAGATACAAAGGAGCATGAAATTTCTTCAACTTTGACGGCCTATATCTCGGTAACCAATCAATATATTTAAAAAATTCAAACGGCATTAGATGCATTGATATGTATACAACAAATCTGCTATTCTGAAAACAAGCTGCTGAATACTTCAAAAATTGAGTTTTGGCCAGCTTTTTGGGAAATGGCCCCACTGTGCGGCGCGTCGCGACGCTCCCCCCATTCCCCAATGCACGTAGGTAAGGGAACGATACGACGCGACTCGGAATTTGCAAAGGCAGCGCAGACAGATAGGTACGGGGCACACGGTTCGAAGTTTTTGGCGAAACAATTCCCGAGCGAGGATCCGACGAAAACGTTTCGCTCAGTCCGTGATCGGTTACAGGCCAAGGTAGTGGGAGGGAGGGAAGAAGCGTACAGTCGAGGGAACTGACATCTTCGAAGCTGAGTGTCTCGGCCGAAATCAAATAAGACGCGCGCTATTGACTCGCTTCGACCAAACAGATTGCACGGTCCTTTCCGGCATTACTGGAAACGGCAGTGACACGCGACAGGCGGCTCGGAAGGTTCTCGTTCGAGATACTTGCTTCGTCTACCTGCCCTCTTATCGTTGGTTAATCGGCGTCGCGATTGGAACCGCCCTGTCGATAGGACACGCACGATCCTCGGATATTAACGTCCCGCTGAGATTCCATTCATCCTACGCGGTCAGCATCGCGTCAAATTTCCGAACGCTGATGGGTCGGATAGACAGAATCCATTCGCCATTGGCGTAGAACCGCGACAATTTTCAACCCCCTTTGGCGACGGCGAATTTGCGACAAACTAGGCTCGCTGGGCGATCCTCGAAGTCGACGCGTCGAGCGCGAAAAGGAGGCCGAGGAAGGTCTCCCGGGTCTATCTCGAACCCGGGCGGGGAGGGTGGACGAACGAACGGAGTTTGTCCGTAGCGATGAGCAGGATACAATCAGTGACAAAAAACCTTGGCTTCTCGTTTGCGAGAAAAGTCTGATTGGGGCTTAGCGGTGTACCTGATCTACTGGTCTACTGGTGGACTACTGCCTAATCCGTCCCCTATCTTTCGTCTTATCGTTTATCCATAATTGTCTTATTGTGTTCGCCCAAGCCCACGGGGGATCGGTCTCTGTCAGGAATTCGTCGAAACGAATCGATTTTCGTTTGCCGGGCGAAGAACATCGTCCACGGGATTGCTTCGTTCCACCCGGGCCGAAGCGTATATCACTTCGGCTAAAGATTACCTCCGCTTCTATTCGTTACGGAAACGTGCGCGAGCAATTCCGCGTATTCGTTTCAACGCGACGCGGGTATCGGAAAGCCGAGACACAATAGGTCGGACGATCGGCGAAAAGAAGCGAAACGCGAGATGGGACCACACGAGTCGGGACGGTAGCGATCGAAGCGAAAGGAAAGGATTGGGAAGGAAAAGCAAGGGAAAAGAGAGAAACCAAAACGGAACGAAACGAAACGAAACGAACCGAAACGAATAGGAAAGGGAAAGAGGATAGGATTGAGTCACATGGAAACGTTGGTAGAGAAGCGCACGTGTGCGTGTCATACGAGTCCACCCAGTATGTTAATTCGCGCTGATGACCCCATCAGGAAACATGCTCACCGCTGAGTAGAGGAGCCAAGTTTTCGTCTCGTCCACTGTTGGTGTGTATGGTCGTGCTCGCTAGTGTTCGCGCACAAGTACATCTATAGGTATACCTGCCTCCTCCTGCTGCCTCCGAACAATCGTCATCCCCGCGCACAGTTCACGCCCACGCACTTGCTCAAACATTCCAGCCGCACAAAGCGCGTCAGGCTAATCGTAATGGAATTGCTATCTGCTCATTAGGACCCATTAATAGCGGCGATTCATGCGCGGCGAACGTCGCGTGTGCGCATATGTAGTCGTTTCGAGCCTCCGATTACCCAAGCCGATATCCGTTGCTTCTGCCTCGGTGTCGCCCGTTTCAGGTGAAATCGTCGACCCGGTGGTACCGCGGCAGTTTTGCCGCTAGAAGCGAACCACCCTGGCCAGTGCACGAAAGACGAAGCAGTCGCCTTGGTCGGATCGCCTTCAAGCCGATCCTGCGGTTTCTCTTCCGATGCTTCGTCGCTAGAGGGATGAAACGAACAATTTATACCGATGAATACAGCCTGTGACGCAAGCCTTCGCGGGATGACGTTCCTCGTATCGTCACGCGGCACCAGCTTCGCCTTCCCGAGGAGATACCATCGAATTCTTCTTACTATTAACACTTTCCGACCGCTACGATCTCGAAGATTCTGATACGCATGGCTAATGATCCGCTGGGCACAAAAGCAGCAGCAGCGGTAAGAAGTAATTGAGAAGTCTTTGGCGGATCTCCGTCGCCGAAAACGCTTTCCGTTGCGAAATCGCGTCGCCCTCCGCGACGTTGGTTCGGATGCGCCTGAATATGGACGGAGACGGTCCCAGTATCGAGCATCCGAAACGCGACTATCGCTTTCAACGACGGTTCTTCTCCGCGACCGGTTCTTCTCGCCATCAGTGAAACCAGGTCTTCGACGTTCGGGCAATCGGCTCTGCGAATCGTCGCGCGTGCACGGCAACTCGCACCTTTTGGTTCTCCTTTCGTGAACTTTTTAGCCGAGGGGCACCTCAATCGATGCATCACCGCGGTTAGGAACCCCGGTTGACTCGCGTTCCCATTGTCGAAACGGGGGCCCGAGCTCACTTTCGGACAGATCCATAAAAAGCGCATCCGATAATTAGATTTTTCTGAAAGCGGAACACCGATAAATGGAGGGTGGGAGAGCGAGAGAGGGGCGTGGGTCGTTCGAACGGTGTCAGTTCGTAGCTCGTTTATTTTCGGTGGTCACGAGGCGAGGTGCGCGGCGCGGGTCGGCTAGCGGGTACTGGGACAAGCACCGACACACAAACATGAACGTGAACACGAGGACGGGCACGAGGACGGGCACGAGGACGGGCACGAGGACGGGCACGAGGACGGGCCCGCGGTGGATCAGGATTATTCGGGCAGTCGGACGGGGCGGTGTCGCGAGCGACGCGAGGAGTAGGTTTTAGATTAGCCGCGGCGCGGTAGAAAACGGGGCAGACGAGGGGCGAGTTCGCGAGTAGAGAAGAGCAGGATCGGCAAAAGGGAAAGTATCGCGGATGAAACGAAAGACGCGGGATCCGGGCACAGGATCGGTGGCCAGGTAGCTGGAGGACGAGCCAACCCGCGTCAACGTTTCGGACTTGCGCCTCACCTCGCGCCGTCGCCAACGAGCCTGCTGATTTATGGCGGCCATTCATTCTAATCGTCTTGCATCTCGCTGCTCGAGGCATCCCTATCTACCGTGTGTAGCCGAGCTTTTCGAGACACCGCCCTCGGCGACGCGGAGCTAATTGAATACAAAAATTCGAATATTTAGTCAAGCCTATAAACCATTTAATTAACGAGACTCTAACGGCCGTCCGATCTTCTGGCCGCTTTCGAACCTCGTAAATATCGTTGCGACCGAGCGACCGAGCGACCGAACAACGCCGAGACCCTACCGTATATCCGTTCACCGCCGATCTCTCTTCCAGCCACCCCCCGGTCGCTTATTATTCTCCCGTTCTTCCGTTCGCTTCGGGTGTCGACGAACTCCTTCGGTGCGTCCAATGTTTACCGATAACTCTTGCCCGGGGAACCCACAGCAGACCTGGTTTCCAAAAAGAGTCTGCCCCGCGAGACGTTTTTAGAACTTGGCTGGACCAAGGGGGCAGGAGGCAGCGTAATATTTTTCAGCGAATCGCTCGGGATAGAAACTGCGCATCGGCGGAGCGACGAAAGCGCGGCCCACCAAACGGATGAAACGATAGGACGTTTAATTAGCTACAAATGCGTGTAATTAACTGTAATAACCGGTTTATAGAGTTGCACCGGCTATAATAGTAGTGGCTGGGATCGTAGGGCTCGTAAACTAGGTGGAATGAACAGGGCTAATAGGAAGCCGTAAAGCCGTGCGAATAGATCGCAGTTTTTGCATCTTTTATGGTTACATTGCGGTATTTACCTTTCGTTCTGCGACATGTTCGTAGACGTTCGCGGCCTATGCGGCTTAGCCATTGAGAGGGGTATCGACGAGGAGAGTTGAGCATTAAATGTCCGCGCACCCGATGATGCTCGCACACATCCGTTCCGATCGTCGATCGAGGAACGTATCGAGGAGATCGACTTTGGTATAGTCACGGATCGGTCGTCGGCTGAACGCTTCAGAGCGGGGCTTCCAGGCATGCACGGAAACGGAAAGGGGAAGCTTGGAATGGGATGAACGAGGACGGAGTAATGGAATGAGAGAGAGAGAGAGAGAGAGGGAGGGGTTGGGGGTTGGCGAGGGGTAGTAAAAGGGAGTTCTCTCCGGAGGGATGAGTTTGCACCTAGAGCTGATGGCCGACACGCGAGGCCGACACGAGACTGCGGAGCAATGGGGGACGCCCTATTGGCTCGTTTAATTAATTAAAAGTGCATTAGCGACGGGGGTTAAGTAAGTTTACGGGGGTTCCTAGATACGTGTCTAACGACCTTTCGACCGGAACGGCCGCGCTATTGCCTTCGTCGGCGTTAGAAATCCTTCGAACTGCGTAGCGTTGTATCGCATTATGTAAAATTATAGCTGGCCGCCCAGCGTCGACACAGCTGTGCGGCGCGTTAACGGGGAATGCGGCCCAGAATCGCGGTTTCCGAAAAACGGGGCCCCTCGCGTATAAGCGTTGTCGGTGGTAAAAGGCAGCGGGTGTATCATCGGGATTGCGGCGCGGAGAGTAGATAGAATCAAAGCACCAGGTGCAAATTACAAGGGGGATGGCCGGGTAGCACGGAAGTTGGCCGCGCTACCAGCTGACTGGGCTGCGAGCGAGGCGTGTAATCACGCTAATGCGGCACGTCGTTGCCAAGAGTGATCCCGGTTTCGCCACAGGGATCACCCTGGATCGACTTTTCAGTGACTCATGCGCGTCATTGCGTAACCACTTGGACTCGATAACGATAATCTTCCCGCTGCGAGCGAGCGTGCTCGTCGATCATCGGGCACGGGGAGTAGCGGCGATCGTGATCACAGGGGACGAACGGGACGACGAATCATCCGACCGCTCCACCTGGAAATTTAATGAGGTACGATAATGAAACGATCAGCGCAAAAAGTACACTCGCCCGGAGCCGTGCTCGGTTGAATCGTCGGGTTAAAGTCGCCCGGTGCTCCAGAAAAAGTTGCGCGGTCGATTCGTCCCCCCCTGCCAGCTATTCGAGAGCAGCGTTTTCGAATTCGCCGAGCACGGGCGACACGGGAACGAAGGTGGTCGAGCGGACCGAGGATCGAAGAGCGGTTCGATTTAACGGCAATTTGTCGTTGCCGCTAGATTTATGCGTCCCCGGCGTTCTCGGGCTTCCCGAGAATGCGGCCCGTTCGCGTGCAATATATGACACGTGGTTCCTAACGAGGAGAGTGAATTGACGGGACGCGCGGATCGCGTGAGACGACCGACTAACAATGAGATCGATGACGAGGCGGCAGGCGATCCGTCCGGCCGCGCGAGGACGAGGAATATAGCTATCTAACCGAATGGTAGAACGGTGGAACGGTCGAACGGCCGAGCGGAGGTCAGCCACGCGACTCTGCGCTGCTCTTTTACCGATCCTTCACCGATTGCCACATGCTCTCCGAGTCGACGGGGGCCAACGATTTCCAAATTCGTTTCGCTCGTTTTGCCACCGTACTCGGGTACTCGCGTCCCGGTCGCACCGAGCTCCCCTTTTCCTTGGGTAAACAGCGCGATACGGTATCCACTGTCCCGACTCGGTGGTTGGAGTCGCTCGCGACCCTCCGCGTTCGCCTCGCAAACGGAGAGGGGCGGGCTGTTGCGAGGGCCGCGCGCTGACTAACGCAACGCAAACTGTCGGCTGTCGGGCCGCGTGGCGCGGCGGCTGCGGCTGCGGCTGCGGCTGCGGCGGCGGCGGCGGCGCGGAGCGTCGGGAGATGTGCCCACGCGCGCACGTGCCTTTTAATATGCCATAATGCGTCGCATGTCCATATTCATTAAGTAATTTTCTGCCCTGAAAGTCACTGGTCGGACAGCCATTGTCGACGCTCGCATCCAGAGCCGAAGGTGAACGTTTTCGTTTCTCTTTTCTACGCCTGCCGTGCACGTGCGACGCAGAAGAGGGCGAGAGGCGCGAATCGCGTCCAGAGCGGTCCGACTGATCGGTCGGAGCGGAGCACTGCTCTTCTCGGCGCATTCCCGCTTGCGATGTCCTTTGCTTTCATCTCCTTCATATTTATGATTCGTCGAACGGCGAGAGAGCTTGGCTGGTCCGCGCGCATAAATTTCCGTGCCCTGTGGTTACGGTGAAATCGCACGATTCTCTTGGTCGCGAGGCAGGAACGATTGTCTCGCGGCGACCAAAGTGGAGGCGAAGGAACAGTTTGGATGTCGGTGTAATTTGTCGACGACGACGACGGCGACGACGGCGGCGGCGGCGGTGGAGGCGGTGGAGGCGGTGGCGGCGACTTGGCGTAACGGTAACGTAGCCGCGTGCGTGAGGTCAGCGCAACGCGGATCGGGGCTCGATTACTCTCGAACGGCCGATCCTCGCAACGCGAACTGCTAAAATAGTCGGGACGGGTCGGGTATCTCGGAACGGGGCTCGAGGAAGCAGCGGAAGCAGAAATGAAAGAGCAACGCGATTCGACGGCGGTGTCTATCCCCGACGTTGGATCGCGTGGACGCGCGCGAGCACCGCGTACCCTGTTGCACGTAGTATCAACTAGGTGAACGAGGCAACCGAGGAGCCGAGTTCTGAGATCAAGTCACGCGTAGCCTAAAGAAAGTTGTTTAAAGGTCAGTGTAGCTCGACTTGCATCACAAATGCCAATCTAGTTACGAAATGTGTACAGGGAACTGGGAACAATGATATTCCCGTGGAAAGCGATTCGCCCCCTCTCTCGCTACCTCCACCGAATCCTCGTCGGAACGAAGCCCCTGCGTTTCGCGCGAACCTCTTTCACCTCGTCGAACGCTCTTGGTCTTTTCGACACCTCTGCACGCTCGTCCGGCCGCGGGTATCCTCAATTTTGCGAAATCCGGCAGGAATCCATTTCTCGCCTGCAGCGTCTGGGCGAAAGGGCGTAGCTGCCTTCTTTTTTCTTTCTCGCCGCCGTTTTCGAAAATTCCGCGAATTATACGTATATCGTTGGGACGTATCTTTCGCGTTACTCGTATCCGCGAAATAATGCTGAATAATTTCACCATAAATACGTGGCGCGTTCGCGTGGGTGTAAAGTAACGATAATGCGAGTAAATAATGGACGCGAGAGTTTTATTACCTAGGCGGTTGAATGGCGAGATAGAATCTACGTGTCCGCGGCAGTGCAGCCCCCTCGAACGCTGAACGCGAAAAGGGCAGAGAAGAAAAGAGAAGAGACGAGACGGGACGAGACGAGACGAGACGAGACAGGACGGGACCAAACCAAGTTCACCAAGATTCACGATCAGCGTGTCTTCGCTCGCGCTTGGACCCCTGCTCCGCATCTTCACCCTCTCTCTTGCAATACATTGATTAAAATGCTACTTTTAGGGCCGCGTCGCCCGCGCTTCTGTAGCCCTTTCTTGGAAACAATTTTTTTCCATTTCTCTGTCGCTCTCCTTCGACGGGCGACCGTTTCTCATTCTGTCATCGACTAAATATATCGTTGTCCCGTCTCGACTTCCAGCGACGCGACGTCGTCGTTCTTCCATTGCGACTTTATACGCCCGAGTCCATTGTCTCTTAGCGCTAGTCGACGCAAAGCCGATGTTGGTTCATCGCTCGAATCCTTCGTCCGTTCGTTGCGAAATAAATAGCTATTCGATATATATAGGTCATCGATCGGAATACCATGCTTCTCGCTCTCGAAATTCTGCGATCACGACCTCCGTGCTTCGATTGCCTTCCGAACTGGCTCCCCGCTTTGACGTTTCTTGCGAAAATCCTCAGGTGAAACGATCGTGAGTTCTCGGGGTGGCAATATTTCTACGCGATAACGGAGCTTCGTCCGTGCGGCGTATCGATCGAAACGCGCAGTCGCGATTAAAATTAGATCGCTTCTTCGAAAAGTTCACGAACCAGAGCAGAGGAATTGATTGATTCTCGAGGGAGGAGTCGCCGGTAGTCGTATTCTCGAGGATCGTAAATTTGCATCCGAACTTAATCCCCGACCGAGCCACGCCTTCTGCGTTTCTTCCTTTTCGCTTAGGTCCAAAAATTTTCTCTTCCTCATCCTTCTCCTTCTCCTTCTTCTTATTTGGACGGTACGTTCTGGCCACGGGCGTCGCCCATCTCGGGCCATCCTTTAAGTAAATTGCCAGCTTGTCGCGCGAGGAAGGACACGGCTCTATCCTCGCCATTCTTTCTTCGTCCGCGCCTCTTTCCTCGACGTCCGCCGTTCCGCGGGTAACACTTCTGCAGGGGCGGTTGAGCGGGGCAGGAACGTACCCCCTTCGTCTTCGAAGACGGTCGAACGGTCGGGCGCACGATTCGCCGACCGAGAGAGCAGCCATTGGTTCGCTTCTTCCGTTGCGAAACGTTCGAAGGAAACGCGCGACGGAGTTGCACGCGCGTAGGTACGAGTGCGCGCAGGTTAAAGAGAGAGTGCGCAGGGCCGCGACGTATCGATATTTCCACGATCGATGGTCGGAGCGCGGGGCGGATGGCGCGATTTTGGAAGCTCGCGCGGCCTCGACGCGAAAGCACGCAAGAAAAATGGCTGACTGTGCGCGCGCGCCTGACATTTGCCCGCTCGTTTATCGCGATAATGCGGCTTTAGGTCAGAGGGTGTGGCCTCGCCAGATTGATTCTGCGAGGCCAGCTCGCTTCTGCGCGCTATGCTTCGTTACTGCGAACAGTATGGCCGCCATCCTCGTCACGGCTTTTCATCCATCTCAATTGTCCCATTTCGCCCGGGCCTCGATAAATAGACCGAACGATAGCGCTGTCGCGTCGCAGCCGTAGGATTTCTACGATGACACGCCATCCATAATTATCGACCCTTCTACGCTCTACGCTCCGCGTTCTACGTTCTTCGTTCTTCGTTTTTCGATGCTCGACACCGACGATTCCGGTGACATCGCGTCGGCGCGATTAGCATGACCGCGATTCTTCTGGTATGCCCATCCTCGGTTTATTTCGACTCGGGTACCGCGATTGTTCCGCTGGGCCAATCGGTTTCCTGGTCCTCGCGTACCCGCCCAATTTCGATACATTTCGAGACGCGGATCGATTCTGTGTTTCGCAGGAAAGCGCGCCTCGGTTGCCCTTTTGAATCGCCTCGACTCGTCCCCATCGGGCTGGTCGGAATGTCCACGAACACGGACAAGTAATTGCAGCGTCCTCGTAAATGGGAGCGGTAGACGCGCGTGCGCTGGCACGTTCCTTTGTCGGTCGCGAGGCTGCGATTGGTCGAAATAAAAAATTCTAGGCGGCACTAACGGACGCGAACGGAAAGGTTTTTCATCTTGCTCCGATGACGACGCGTATCTATCGACAGCGTGGGTGTTCGTTCCTGCACCGACAGAATCGAAAACGCATTACTAACACCGACGTCCCTGACTCTATGATTACGCGCATTAATAGCCGGATGGACGAACTTTGCTCGCGCTCCGCACTATCATTATCGTGACGCGAGCAAGAGATCGACGCTGAAACGTAAGACGCGCTCGGGTCGAGTCGAATATCGAAGGAAAAGTAGGAGGAAAGCCGGCCAGGTCTGGACCGTTCGGGCGGCACCTGGCGAACGAACATCGGGGCTGTCGGACGCGACGAGCAGCCTCTCAAGAATTTACGCGCTCGCGTTTTTTTTCTCTCGCCTCGTGCGCGCGTCGCAGCGGCGCGACTCGAAGCATCCCGCGACCATTCGATAATTCGATACTCGACGCTCGCTCCGGACGGCGCGCGCGGCTACGGCATGCCCATTTAAATAATATGTATAATGTTTCGCGCGCAACGCGCCACCCTACGGACTCCTTTTCAAATTGCATATCAGCTTCGATCGAGTGCCGCGAGTATACCAATCTTCCGACGATGAATAATTCATTGCGTACATAATTCATAAATCGCTATACCTACAAGTTTGCTAGACGGTGAGCCCGAATCGTTTAAAAAATTTCCGACGAGACTATATTAATTCGATTCGTTGCTTTTCATCGCGCACCCCTCGCTGGAAAAGCGCCACCCCTGGCGTAGCTGGCGTCTTTGCCGCGTCCTTCGGGGGGTCGGTTTGCTCGAAAGTCTCGGTGCTCCATCGGCGATAGAGGCATCGTTTGCCGACGAGACGGTCGGGAACGAGAAGGAAAGCGCGAGAGGCGTTGCGCAGGTTGTACCGTGGCGCGTTGAAACACTCGGTGCATTATGCGGTCTGCGCGCACAGAGCACGAGGATTCATCGAAAGCGACGAGGGGCGAGAGCGCGGCGCAGCGCGGCGCAGAACACGAGGGCGGTGTAGCGCGTGTACAAATCATGCAAAGAATGACGCTGCATCGGCCGGCTCCCTCCCATCTTCGGGACCAAACTGTTTTGTTTCTCTTTTCCCTCTTTCCTTCTTTCTATCTTTCTTTCTTTCCTTCCTCTCTGGCGCGGCGGAGCTGGCCAGCTCTTCTATGCATCGTAGGACTCGCGCGCGAGGCGACGCAGGAGACCTTGCATATTAACCGAGAACATCGTGCCGCATACGTTTTCGTAAATCAGCATACCGCAAGTCATTCGCTCCTTTGCCTCGCGTCGCGCAAGTCGACATCGATCGATGGCTGGTTGAATTTTTCGCTCCGAGAGGCGGGTTCGCCTTTCTTTGACGCTACTCGCGCCGATTAGCTTTCGGTCGGGAAAATGAACGTCCATCTCGCGCGACGCGCACCAGCTCTCACATTCTCGACCACGTCCATATTCTATTTCTAGCAGACGTCGGACCTGGACACGCTGCTGTGCAGACAGGATCTCGATCGGCTGCAAAAGCTCGACGAAGATGACCCGGAGAAGGAGCCGAGGGAGCCTTCGGTACAGATGGAAGATTTTTTCGAGGTGGGTGGACCGGTGTGTCGACCGCAGGCGAGTTTCGTCTCGTCCAGGAGTCAGCCAGCGGGAAACGACGACGACGTGTTCCTCAGGCCCCCCCTCTGGGAGGACATTACCTCGAGTATACAAAAGCTCGACCCGGAAAACGCGGACATGCTGGGCTCGCAGTCGCACGTCAAAATGGAAGCGGAGGACGTCGCGTCCCCGGTGCTGTCGCCGGTGGAGATTAAGACCGAGCCCATGGCTCCGCCACCGACGCTGCATCTCCTCGAGGGGCCAGCTTCCAATTCGGTATCGAGGTACGCGAACGGCCATCCGAATCCACCGGCCGGACCGCAAGTTCATCATCGGAACGTGTCCGCCGCGTTCAAGACCTTTCCTTCCAACAACACCAACGGCAACGGGAACGGCAACAGCAACAGTAGCGGCAGCAGCAACAACAGTGTCGTCACGAACAATAGCAGCAGCGGTGGTAACGCGAGCAACGTTAACAATAGTGGCAACGGTACCGGCTGCCCCAGCAACGGTGCCAGCAGCAACGGTAACAACAATAACAACAACGATGCAACTGCGAACCATCACGGAGTCGCGAGCCAGATAGGTGGTAGCGCGACGTCACCGCTTTACGGCTCGATGACTAGGTTAATGTATATTTCCCCGCTGACGCCGCCGATTTCCGATCCCGGCTCTCCGATAGGGGCACCGCCGAGACGGACGCCGCCTCCACCCTATCCCCAACCGTCCATCATGAACCCCCCTCACAGGATTCAACCACCAGCCATTACCACCAAATTCAACAGGCGGAACAATCCCGAACTCGAAAAGCGACGAGTTCACCACTGTGATTTTATAGGTAAGTGAGACGTCGATGCCACCGCGCGCCGCGTGTTCGCCCAGAGCCCTGGCGCGTAGACGCCGCGTAGAGGTCGTCGGATTCGCAACGCGACGAGCGCCGCTAACTGTTTCGTTTTGCAGGTTGTACAAAGGTCTACACGAAGAGTTCGCATTTAAAGGCGCACCAGCGGATACACACAGGTGAGTCGATTTCCGTCGTCGAGGATCCGCGATCCCCGGCTAGGCTGGCCGAAAGCGTTTCAGGGATGAACGGTACGCCGCTGGAAAGGAGGAACGTTCGTGGAAATTAGATATGTAGCTCATCGACAAAGCGAAACGGAGCGTTTGAAAGCGCGAGGTCGAGCGCTCGGCGTGGGCAGGGCGCGGTCTCGCAGCCTCTTTCTCCGCTTAACCTTCGTCTCCGTCTTCTCGCCCCACCGCACCCCACCCTCGCTCTATCTCCACCTCCCGCCCCCTCCTATGCCACTCACCCTCTCTCCCGGTCTCTCTCACTCTCTCCCGTTTTATCTAAGAGACTCCAATCTTTCCGTCCGCGCGCGCGGTGTCGCGCAAAGAGCCTCTATCATATGTAAACGTATAAGGAACGCACGAAGCGTGGTATGCGACTCGCCGCTTCGTAGACTCGAGCTAGCGACCCACATCCTGTCGGTATTCAAACACCCCGCTCTCGAGCGCGCTCGTACCTACACCTACGTGTATTTGTACACGGTTGAGCACGAACGGTGTCTACGCCGGACGGCTCGAGATCCCGATCCGGCATCGATGTTTCCGTACGATCGGCGGAACCCTTCGCATTTTTCCAGCCTAGAGTACGGACGGCGAAGCGATAGGTTTCTTGGAAAAGAAACGCGACCGAGACGAGGAATATCGAACGGGGTACCTGTCCTTGGCGCCTCGGAGTCTTGGAGAATCTTGCTCACTCGAGATTATTGGATGGGAGCTTTTTAAATCCCTTTTCGGTCCCTTAACGGGAACTCGCGGCTACCGTCCCATCGCAATCGGGCTTGGAACGATTACGTTTCTCGCCTAACGGGCGAAAACTTTTCGCTGGTCTCGTTGCGAGAACGGTTGCTTCCCCCCCAGACATCTACGCGCATATGTTTCCGCGCGTTCCGCGCGAGCCAGGCGCGAGGAACCGTGAAAAGGGAAAATTGCCGTAGGCACCGAGCAAACATTTCGCAAGCATTTCGACGCGCGTCTCTCATTTCGGAACATTGCGGAACGAAGAAGCGAACGCGTTTCGCGCGACGGCTAACGGCGTGTGCGCGAAGAGGAAGAGCTGCCGGATCGAGCGCGCTAAGTTCGCCCATTCAGTCAACATATTGGCGTCGATCCATTCGCACGACCGCCGCATCGCGCCTGTTAATCGGTACGTGGCTAGATATATTCCTACAGAGTCGCAGGTGCACGTCGCCAGAATTCGTCAAATTTGCTCGACGGTGGTCGCCTCGTTTGCCAATCGGTCCGAAGCGTAGCGATTCGAAGAGCGACGCGGCGGACAGGGCGACACGTAAATGCGTCCACGAGGCGGCCGCGTTCCCCGACTACGCAACCGCGAGTACGGGTACGAACGCGAAAGCGGACCCGCGTGCTCGGGGAAACGCGAACGCTCGCTTCGGAGGATAGATGCACGCGTGCCCACTCGTCAGCTTCTCGCGGAATGCGATCCAGAGGCATCTAAACCGCGATGTACCACTTTCCAATTGACGCTCGGTGGTTTCGTGGGTCGTCGCATCGAGCGATACGCTCGAAGCTCGATCGGACGGGACCGGATCGAACAGTAACCGATCCAGATTCGCTAGCGGCTCGTCTCTCCGTGCTGGTTCTTCGTAGCCAACATTTTGAAAAATCGGTGCGCGTACTGGAACGCGTAAGCTGCGAGCGCAACGCTAACATGACCGAAACGATCTCGTTGTTCTCGATTGGCCGTCCGGATCGCGATCCGTGGAATTGACGTCGGATTTGAGATGGAAGAAAACGCGCGAAACAATTTGCTTTGCAAATCGTGAAATGAACGGCAGGCAATAACGCGGTCACCGTTCTAATCGGAAAGGTGAATCGCGTGGAGAAAATCAGTGGTGTAGCTGGCGGGTCCAGTGCCTCGGGCACGTGGCGCTACTCTTGAATGAAGCTTAGGACCTCGCGAGCCCGGTATTATTCACCTTGGATGTCTCTTCCCGATGTCCACTCGACGCACGCCGCAACGAACCCGCGTCGACGCGTGCACGCCGGCGTTCGCCCCATCTCGTCTCGTTCCGTTTTGTCTGGTCCCGCTCGGTCTTGCCCGGCCGCGTCTGGCCGCGTCTGGCCGCGTCTGGCCCGTTCGGAGCCAACTCGTTCCGTCCCCTGTCGAGCGTCGGGAAAGGAATATCGTTCGATCGCTCGTAAATTATACACCGTCCAAGGTGGAATGTCTATATTCTTTGGACCGTTCGCCCGGGTGTGAGCGGACATCGATGGGTTCTTGATCAACGAGACGGTATTACGGCGCGTTTAGTATTCCGTTGATGCGCTCGGATGCGTTGCGCCGCGTGCAAGCTGCGCACACGTTGCGTGCTTTTTAAGCGACGAATTTTCGCGCGCCTGCCGCCGCGTCGTCGAGACGCGGTGGATTTCGATGTTGGGTCGCGCGGCTCTAAAATTCCACGCCTTCCGTCAAAAATCCTCGGCGCATCGGCTCCGCCGCGCGTAATAGGGATAGAGTTCGAGGAACTCTCGATAGTAGAGCCGGTCGTGTAGCGTATCCCTACGTACGTGGGATGAAACGCGCGCGCGCGCTTACCGTTGTTCGCGGCGCTCGATCCGAGTTTGCCCGACCGCAAATTTCTCATCGGCAATTTATACCGACACACCGCGCTTCCGCGAACTTTGCCACGCGATTCCTGAAACTTCGTTCGCTATTCGCGCCCCTTCGATCCGGTGGCGGTGTCTCGAAGGAAAAAGTATGACCGCGAGCCCCGAGTACGACCCGATCGGCGAAACGGACGCGCGTACATTCGTAGGAGGAACACGGAACCCGCTGTACGCGCATACGTCCCCTCGTAGAGGTAACCCATCTCGAGACATACGGCACGGTAACGCGAACGCGAGGCGAGCAGCATTCCTTCTTCGTCCGTGCTTTCGACTGTGGCAACCTTCTAGTCGCCGCGATTCTTCGGCATTCTGTTTCGTCGACTTTTAACGGCGGGATCGTCCGAAAGAGGCTGCTCGACGGTCGATGTCGAATAGATTCGCGAATTCTTCGTTCCTCGATTCTCTCTATAGGAAGGGACTGCTATGAGAATTCTCGCGAGCTATGCGGAGCTAGCCGTTGAATCGAGCGACGCGACACCGGACGCGTCGACGCTGCGACCGGCAGAGAACGTAGCGCGGTGAAAGTGATCCGAAATTAACGGGGACGCCTCGAGGCTCGTAGGCGTCGTCCGGCAAACGGACCCGATTCAAAGGTACGCCATCTAGAACGTTACTTGCCCTCCCAAAACATCGATCGAGCTCCTCGGTACGTATGGGAAATAGAAAATTGGCCGACGCTCCAGGTGGAGGTTGAACGTTGCTCGACCCGGGACATCTTACCGGTGGCCACGGTCGCGTGGGACGCGAATGGCCAAGAAGAACGTAATTGGCGTTAATAAGCGATGCTCCGAACGACGCGGCCTGGCGCCACGGGCAGAAAATCGCTCGACTCGATGCCAATCGGTTGGTCGACGACGCATGCTTTTCTATTTCGACCGCGATCGATTTGGCCAGCCTTCTCTCCACGATCGCGAATCATTCGTCTCGGTCGCGTCGATTCACGATTCTTGGAGGGATCTCGGAAGGATCGCGTCGACGAAGCGAACGGACGCGCGTGGCACGCGACAAGAATGGCTGTCGGCAAGAAAAAAGCTATTAGCGGAAAGCTGCTTCGAGCCGGTCCATTCCTCTGCAGGCGTCTCGAAGAAATCGCCGCGGAATTCTCATGAACGGGCAATACCGTGAATGGATAGCCCGCTTGTGGTGGTAGTACCGATTGTATGGGACTCGTGCGTGTGCCTCGGACCGGTTGGGGTCGTCCCCATAGCGAGACCGAGTCGTTCCGTAGAGGAGAACGAGTCACCGTACGCGTGGGCGTATTTCTCAGCTATAGAGTCTTCTCTCGCTATTTCCCGATGCGCGCATACCTCTGCCGTCCGTCTAAACGATTTTCCTCTCCTTGGCTGACTGTTCGAACTTCCTCTCCAAATATATTTTACCTCGATTCGCGACCTCCTTTCTACTTTTCTACGTTCCACCTTCCACCGTTGCGACGAACGGTGGGAGTCTGGCTTCGCACCGCGGTACAAATGCCGGACCGTTGACAACAGATGCATCCCGAATTTCATTTTTACGACGCGGTACCGCGTCGCGAAGCCGGGGCACCGCGGCTGCATCGCGATCCATCCGTTCGATGAAAATTCTGGGTATTCCGAGGGCGCAGTGCTCGCCAATGGGTAGTTTGAGCAACGAAAGGAACCCATTAAAGAACAAAGCGGTGCTCTTTCCGACGGTGATAGGTACACGAGGAACCTTAGGCTACGGAGAGATGCCGCGGTGACCTTTAACTGTACCCGCATGCCGCAATACGCTCACCTGTATTCTAGCGCAATCCGTTCGCGTTCTCGCAGCGCCGATCCTGCCTCGCTCTTACTCTTGCTCCTGCTCCTGCTCCTGCTCCTGCTTCTGATCCTGCTCCTGCGCCTGCTTTTGCTCTTCGTTTCGCCTCGACTCGCCTCGCCTCGCCTCGCCTCGCCTCGCCATGCCCCGCCCTACCTCGACCGAACCAACTTGCCCCGCTGTGCCTCGCTGCACCGCGACTCATTCTCTGTCTCGTCTCGCCTGGCCTCTCCTAGCTTCGCCTCGCTTCGTCGTAGCCGAAGCAACGGTCCCGAGATGCATACGCTTCGAGTCCAGTTAACTTTTCTCCTTCGCGAAAGCTGCGCCTCCCCCCGAGCGGAGCAACGCTCGAACCCGTTAAACGCTTGCGCTCCTTCAAAAATTTCAAAGCTTCCCGAGACGCGTTCCACTATCTTCGGCCTCGACGAAAGTAATCGGTACGCGATACATCCATTTTTGTTCCAGGTGAAAAGCCGTATCAATGTCAGTGGCCGGAATGCGAATGGCGGTTTGCCAGGAGCGACGAATTAACTCGTCACTATCGGAAGCACACCGGCGCGAAGCCGTTCAAGTGTGCCGTGTGCGAGCGTTCCTTCGCCAGAAGCGACCACCTCGCCCTACACATGAAACGGCATCTTCCGAAGCAGCATGCCAAGTGACTGTACCGCTGCTCCGAAACGGATTCTTCACCTTCGCCTTCGCCATCGCCTTCGCCTTCGCCTTCGCCTTCGCCTTCGCCTGCGCCTTCGCCTTCGCCTTCGCCTTCGCCTTCACCTTCGTCTCCGAGTGTGAGCGGACACAGGCGCGTCGATCTCTTCGAGCCCTTTTCAGCTTACCTGGTCTGATCGAGGGGAAACCCGGAAGCTTCACCTTCTCCTCTGACCCCGCTCGAAATCAGCTTCGAACCAAATGCCCGCAAAAGCGTTCTATGCTCTTTACCCTTAATCGTTCTCCTCGAATTAGTTGCTCGATGCTTCGAGTCATCGTCGCGCGATGCGTTAATATTACGCTTTCGCGGTGGAACGTTCGACGAATCGAAGCCGAGCGTCGCTGTTCAGTGCTTTCGCCGATCTCAAAAGAGAAAGATAGCTGAAAGACAACCCTGGCACCGACCGCCGTATCTTCCGAGCGTTTGCCGCGTCTCTTCGTGTCCGATCGCCGAGCAAATAGAATTTCACATTTGGATTTCGCGGTAATCGATACACCGACGTCTGTTCGATGGAATGTAACTCGTTGCGATTTAGTGGCTGGACCGCTATCGTTCCACCGTTCTACGTTCAACGAAATCATTTATCTGTGAAACCTAAAAAATATGGATTTAGTAACGCTTACTCCTACGTGTAATCCACGCGTAAAAGCATTGAATTTTTCGTGGATGCGGCTTTTCCGATTAAACATTTTTCTAACATTTCTACTCAGCAATCGCGCAGGAACTTGTCGTGAAATGCTCTTCTAGAAGTTCGCTCTACTACGCGATTAATACGTAAGATTTGTGTCTGCGCTACCGAAATTTCGCGCGCATGTAAATTTTAGATACAATAAATCGAACGTGTTTCGTTTAATCAGTGAGGCATTAGGAAGGAAGGATCAACCTTTCGACGAGTAGCGAGTAGGTTTGAGGAAATTTGGAAATTTCGGTTTCTTTTCGATTTCGTGCCGGTGCTGCTACAAATACAGTGGCGTCTATTTCGTCCTAAGCGATTTAACCATTGAAGCTAGAGATTCGTTTGCAAAGGAGGCGAGTGTTGCCGAAAACTTCGGAGGATGTGTTAATTTATTTATCTTTTATTAATAAATTATATATATATATATATATATGTATAATGCCTGTAATGAGTCGAATTAAGCCATTAGCTCGTTTGAAAAATGATTTGTCGGTGATGGCAACTTCCATACCTTTGCATCGATCTTCCTTCGTTTCGTAACGAGCGATCTAGGTCTCGGTTCATGATCTACGCAAGAATAAAGTTATAGCGATGCCTTATGTACAAATTCGTGTAGGTGCGTCTCGTGTACGTATATGTGTATATATGTTCATATATAGGCATATACGCAAGCGCATGTATATATACATATAAATATACGTATAATATTCAAAGAACTGTAGCGTCGCATTCCTTGCGGCTGAAAGGTCTATGCACTTCTCTGTGTGTACACGTGTAAAAACGCGACATCTATCCAATATATATATATATGTAGTTAGTGTAATATTATCTGTACAATATGCTTTTTAATTTTTCGAATCGACAACCGTCGCGTTCGTCGATCGCACGACTTTATCGATTACCTTACTTACATTTGCGACAAATAGTGCGCGTAAAAAGTAGATACGATAGATGAAAGAAGTGATTCCTTTGCTCGTCAGTTTGAGTCGAGAAGCGAAGAAAAAGATTTTCGCGAAGCGATTCAATATCTTTCTCCTTGTAACTTGTAACTCTTGGCGTTCTATTCGTTACTCCCTCGTTTTCTCCCGTCCCTTACACAGTCCTCCCCTCCCTCCCCCCGTCTCACTCTCTCTCTCTCTTTCGATCGGCTCTCCTAGCCCTTAGAATGCGGAAGCTTAGCAGTGACAATTGTACGCGCATTTTTCTCTACGTCACGTGCCCCCACCCCGAAAATTTTGAAAATAGATACGGACTTTGATAATTATCTAATTATCGTTCCGTTAGGCCATTGCCTCGTTGCGCAACCGAATATTTCAACTCGTATTTTTCAATAGCCGACATCGTTCATCGATTTTTCTTTTCTTGTATACGCGTACCTCGTCGGCGCATCATTCTTCCCTGAAACAAATATTAATTACGAAAAGACGTTGCAGGTGTTACACATTTTGCTCCGATAGCGAACGTAATTTTTTCGAGAAACGTTTACATTGCTTTCAGTATTTGAAACGAAGGATTGAGCTTGCTTCGCGATTCTTTAACCAGCAATACCTCATATTTCTTTTCGCCAAATCTTTTTCGCATTCGTATTTGGATCACTTTATTTTCTAGGCCGATATTAACTTTGACGTATATATACCTCATTACCGCAATAGAAAATTGTGCGTCGCCCCGACGAAATATCATACCCTGTCCTACGCGATATCTTCCAGTTTGGTTCATAATGTTTCTAAATCATTGTAACTTGTGTGTTGTGTAATTTAAATAT
Source organism: Nomada fucata (assembly GCA_948146005.1). Classification (NCBI taxonomy): domain Eukaryota; kingdom Metazoa; phylum Arthropoda; class Insecta; order Hymenoptera; family Apidae; genus Nomada; species Nomada fucata. The sequence goes on along the minus strand of OX411278.1, from coordinate 29,667,134 downwards.
ATTATAATGATATATATGATATGTATATACATATACATACATATGTTTATACATGTGCTGATATATCTATATACGTAAACACGTGTCCGATCTTTTCATTTATCAACATCGACGTATTTTAACCACTGCAGTCATCGTGATTAACATGCTGCAACTATAAAGGTCATCGTTAGCACACTGATAAGTAACAGTTATCAGAGAGGAACAAAAAAATTGCAATCTCGCGCATAGTTGCGTGTAATTCTGAGAGATTATCGTTCGTGCAGTGTACATCACTGTCGCCAAAGGACATCAATGATAGGAGGACATAAATTAAAGCCAGAAGTATAAGGTACAATCTCCAATAGGTGTTAATATTGTTCCATACGCGGTTTATATGGTATAAGCAAGTAAAGAGTTTAAATTAATATTACGGGAAACGGGAAGAAGTTACCGTAACGGGATACTTGTTTGCGTGTAACTTATTCCCTTCCCTTTCATTTGAGACCCTGTAGATTGAAAAACAACCAAGAGCCAAGAAGAGCGCAACGACTTCCAGGGTGTCTCCGCCGATTTAAATTGTTAATAACTTTAAGGCCACAAATACCATATTTTTAAAACCTGTTGAAAATTCAAGATAACATTTGCTGTATTAATTTGAGATTAGTCCGGCTAAAAAAGACGCACTAGAAGCCGAGAAAAATGCAAGTGTTTATATTAACGATGTGATCCACAAAGTTGGTTTTGAAAGCGCGGAAAACTGCTCAAAAAGCCGCAAACGCGAAATGACGCCACGACCTTTTCGCGCGTAGAAGGACTCCAGGGCCACAGGACGTCATGCTATGCAAACGCGCTCTGTCGCTGTAACAATGTAGCTTTAGAACGACAACCTATATCGATCGATCAGTTGATATTCATACCATGTCGGTAAGTAGTACTGACTTTGGAGCAGGGACGAGATATAGGAATAGACAAGACATCTTATGGATTTTCGAGGCCCAATGTGACTGACAGCTGACTCAGAAAAAATACGCTGACTCAAGCGTCCTCTGCACATGAACTGTGATGATTTGAAATACTATTGAAGAACTATTATTTACTGATGCAGTTTTGGGGACAGGATCCATGGGATTGTGTGAATATATATAAATGCTTTGGGAAGGATCAGGAAAGCTATTTCTTGGGCAACGTTTCGGTAGAAAAATTGAGCTACGGTGCTTGCACTTCGATTCGGCTCGAGTTGACTCGAAATTACATTGCGATGCATCGGGGGGATGAAATTGACAATGAGTTGCGTGTCATGTCAAGCGCCACGCCTGTGCTGTCGCGCTTTTATTGCGCGGCAAAGAACAAAAGAATACTTTAACGAGGATCTTGGGTAAAGATTGGGTAAATAGTCAAAGTCCAATAGGTACAGCCCTGTGATCGTAGGTGCAGCTAAAAGATTGTCAGAAACACTAGAAGTCCAGTAGGCATGACGCTGGGATAGTAGAATTTACAGAAATAGCGACACCACCGACCGCAGCCAATGCGCCGGCGCGTCCGAGTGGGGCGGCTCACGTCGTCGCGCAGCGCGCGCCCCGGCAGTCGCGATTGAAGCGTCGCAGCGTAAGGTGGTTTTTGTAGTATAAGGTTAGCGACATGCTCACCCTACAACACAGTAGCACCTCGGGCTTTACTGCACCATCGTGTACGCTTGATTATTATCTTCTATTAATTAATACGCGTTTAACTAACAATCGTTCTACTATCGCAACAGTACATTAAAATTTAATGATTAAAATCTTCCTTGAGTCTCCTTTGCTGGACGTATGACAGATCATCCAATTGAGTTTGTTGTAACATCGCGTTAACTAATTTATTAGTTTGAACGGTTCCTCGAATCTTTATTATATTTTATTCAGACACTTACACACTGCTTTTGCGACTTCGAATTCGATTCTGATTTTAGAACGGGTCAAATTCCCCAAGGAGCCTTACTTTTTATGAATGAGGTACCCACGTATATATTTTAATTTATAAATGAATTATTACTTGTAAAGATATGCTTGAAACTACGCAGGCCGATGCCTTATCTACAGTGCCTGCTTTGTTGTTGCCATCTATACAGAACTTTGCGAAACTACACGCGCCCCTTTCTACCTTAAGTGTAGGTATAGCAGAGGCCCGGCAGTTTCAGTCACATTTCTATAGATGGCGGTACTAATGACTTTAGATAAAGCAAACATACGTGTAGTTTCGTGCAGTCCTTTATAGATGGCGAAACTGGAGCCACTTTAGGTGTAGATAAGACAGGTTAGGTGTAGGTACGTAATTTGAAACAGTTGTTTATAAGTAGCGGTATGATAAATTTTGTTGAATTTGGTTATTTATGTCTTCATATATAAAATTAAATTAATAATGCTCGCAAATCGTTTCATACTGTCATTTACATATTAATAAAGTGTTAGCAAAGACGGTATTACAATCTATATACATTAAAGTTAGTATGTGTAGTAACATTGTCAGTTCCATTGTTCATTTTATTCGACAACAATAAAGTTCTTTAGCCAAGGTAAATACATTTGTCAATATATTTTTCTTGTAACAAATTCTCCAGCATGCAATACATACTGATAGCGGTATTGTTCCTTATTTCGGGCTCGCCGCAATAATAGTTGGGTTAGTGTACATATAACCTATCTGTAAAATTCACTATCTGAACTCTTGCACTCTCATCTTCTGTTTCGCTCTTCCTTTTCATACCTTTTCTACTTTATGCATCACACTATTTCTTTTCTCTTTATCGCACATCTATTATACATCTTTCCATTTCCACTCTGTTGGAGATCCATGCTGCTTCACTCCCACACCCATGCTACTCTGCTGCTACGTCTACCCTCTTCTGCACCTCAAACTACACTGTGTCATTTCCCTCGTTTATGCATCTTTTCCTTTCCTCCCTGTTTCATTTCAAATTCCTAAGTCATTCGGATATTCTATTATCTCTAGCTCTATACATTCTGTTAATAGGTCTTCCAACGTTCTAACTTTTTGCCGGTGTAGGTCCTATCTTTCTTGCTTTTCCTTCTCCCGATATTTCTTCATTGTTTAATGGTTTTGCATCAATAGTGCAAGTAAGTTGCACTATTGATTGCTGATTACACCCTCTTTCATTCTTACTTAGTAGTGTTGCCATTATATATTTAAACCTTCCATTATATCTTGCTTCTTCACTTTTATTTTCTCATGCCTGCTGTCGTGTTTCATAGTCTCTTTTAAGGCCCTCTGTCGTGCTTTCACTTCAAAACGTCACCAAATTCATTCTTACGAGACTCATTCCATTCCTTTTTAATTCTGTCTTTCTCTTATGCTTCTTGTATTGCTCTGCCCTATTTCTCTTTCTTCTAAACATCCCTAAGCAATTTTTTCGCGCCCCTTACGTATTTACTAATATATTTTTTGTGTGCAGGTTACTTGGGAAGGGGTGAGGATCATTGACCACCACACCTCTTCTCGCATAAAAGCAAGAAAGAAGAAACTTCTTCTACTTAAGAAGAAGATGCTTTAGTTATATCTATATTTATTTAGAGCAATTTTGTAATTAACTGTCCGATGTATATCTATTATATATTCTGTTTTATCTTCAGTTTATTCAGTAGTTCTTGTATAAAGTTTAATAGTACTTTTACTACAAGTTCTACTGAATCTGCTAAATATAAAATGAAACATATAATAAATAATTTACATATGCATATAATAAATAATTTAAATTACACAATTGCTGTAATTAGTATTAGATTATATCTGTTTATAGTATTTTTAAATTATATAAACGTTCGTTTAGAATTTATGCAACATTTAGTTGTACAATGTATTGTAAATAGTTATAAAAGCATAGTTAATATGTATTACCTTGTAAGTGAATTACCACATTCTTGTAACTTGTATCTTCATTAATTAGTTTAAATAAAGGTTTAATGAAAAGAATTGCACTGCCTTTTTTATTTTCATACCTTACCAATCCTTGAAAGAACCTAAGTCCAATTCCTTATACAAGAAGTACCGTGGACGAACTTTAAATGCAAAGTCCTGAAGCGAGAAACTTATCAAAATTGCCCTATACGTTATTAAACTTGGCAGCAGAAAATTCTCAATCATTTTCATCACTATCAGTCTTCATATCTTGCAAATCAAGCTTTAAGAAAATTCAACAAAGTTGCAATCAACGCCTGGCAAAAATTGAACAAAGTTGCATATCGAGCTATAAGAACATGCAACAAGTTTACAAACAACGCCTGGCAAAAATCAACAAAGTTGCAAATCAAGCTCTAAGAACATACAACAAAGTTGCAAATCGAGCTCTAAGAACATACAACAAAGTTGCAAATCGAGCTCTAAGAAAATACAACAAAGTTGCAAAACAACGCCTTGCGAACACGCAATTTTGGCAGAATTTTTGCAACTTTGTTGGGAAAATTGGGCCGAACATTGTTGCAAATTTTTCTCGAAAATTTTTGCAACTTTGTTGCAAATTTTTTGGCGCAACATTGTTGCAAATTTTTCTCGAAAATTTTTGCAACTTTGTTGCAAATTTTTTGGCGCAACATTGTTGCAAATTTTTCTCGAAAATTTTTGCAACTTTGTTGCAAATTTTTGGCGTAACATTGTTGCAAATTTTTCTCGAAAATTTTTGCAACTTTGTTGCAAATTTTTGGCGTAACATTGTTGCAAATTTTTCTCGAAAATTTTTGCAACTTTGTTGCGTTTTTGCGAGGCGATGTTTGCAGTCTATTGCATTTTGGTGAGGCGTTATTTGCAACTTTGTTGCGTGTGGTGAGGCGTTGTTTGCAACTTTGTTGAGTTTTCGCGAGGCGTTTCTTGCAACTGAATTGCATTTTTATGAAGAGTTGTTTGCAACCTTGTTGCATTTTTTAGGCGTTATTTGCAACTATCTTATATTTTCCCAAGGCGCTAGTTACAACTTTGTTGCGTTTTCGCGAGGTGTCATTTGCAATCGTATTTCATTTTCACTAGGCACGTCTTTGCAACCTGGTTGAATTTTGGTGAGGCGCTTTATGTATACCTGGTTTAAATATGTTTAGTAATGTTAAGGTCTATTTTTACAAGTTCTCCGCTCATGAACATTGCATTTAGTATGCAACCTGCACGGTAGTACTTGTTTAAGGAACTGGAATTAGGTCTTTTCAAGGACTGTTGCGGTGGGAAAATAAAAGGAGTAGTAAAATTCTTTTCAATGACCATTTATTTAAACTAATCAATGGAGATACAAGTGACAAAAATGTTTATGCTAATACTTTTATATCTAATTACAATATATCGAAGAACTAAATCTTGTATTAATTCTAAACTAACATCTGTGTAATACAAAAATAGTTTGAATATAAATAATATAATAAAATCTTCTATGAAGTTAGTTTACAATGCATCTTACAGATAAAAGTTTTTTTAAATTACAACGATTGTGTAACTTGTGCATATGTAAATTATTTACTATATCTTTCGTTTTATATTCAACATATTCAGTAGAACTTGTAGTAAATGAGGTACTAAAGTTTACACAATATCTACAGAATAAACTGAATATAAAATAAAGTATATAATAGATGTACATAACAGTTGTTACACAATTGTTCCAAATTAATCTTCCACGCTAATAATTCCAACCACTTTTATAAACCAATTTACTATAACTAAAGTATGTGGCAAGAATGATTCTTTCATCTTTCTTGCATTTGCGCATGATGATAAGTGCCGGCCAATGCTCCTTACTCTTTGCCTGCGGAACCTGCACACACAAATAATGTATTACTAAATATGTAACAGGTGAGAGAAAGATTGGGAAGCAACATTTAGCGGATGCACAAAAAAGGGAGGTCCAAGAAAGAAACATAACAGAATGTTAAGATTACTTGAAAAAGAATCAAACGAGTTTGGCAATGCGAATTTTATGATAACGGAAGTAAAGGATTTGACGGAGAGCCTTAAAAGAAAAAGAAAACAGCCAGATATAATGAGAGGTTTAAAGATATTAAAACTAGAACAGTACCACAGTATAAAAGTAAAGATGGAAAAGGAAGGGTTCGGCAATTACAATCGCAAGAATGACTTAGGAATTTGAAATGAAACAGAGAGGAAATGGAAAGTTGTATAATGGATATGTGATACAGAGACAAGAAATAGTGTGATACATAAGGTGGGGAAGGTATGAAAAGGAAGAGCGAAACAGAAGATGAGAGTGCAAGAGTTCAGATAGTGAATTTTACAGATAGGTTATATGTACACTAACCCAACTTTTATTGCGGCGAGCCCGAAATAAGGAACAATACCGCTATCAGTATGTATTGCATGCTGGAGAATTTGTTACAAGAAAAATATATTGACAAATGTATTTACCTTGTCTAAAGAACTTTATTGTTGTCGAATAAAATGAACAATGGAACTGACAATGTTACTACACATACTAACTTTAATGTATATAGATTGTAATACCGTCTTTGCTAACACTTTATTAATATGTAAATGACAGTATGAAACGATTTGCGAGCATTATTAATTTAATTTTATATATGAAGACATAAATAACCAAATTCAACAAAATTTATCATACCGCTACTTATAAACAACTGTTTCAAATTACGTACCTACACCTAACCTGTCTTATCTACACCTAAAGTGGCTCCAGTTTCGCCATCTATAAAGGACTGCACGAAACTACACGTATGTCTGCTTTATCTAGAGTCATTAGTACCGCCATCTATAGAAATGTGACTGAAACTGCCGGGCCTCTGCTATACCTACACTTAAGGTAGAAAGGGGCGCGTGTAGTTTCGCAAAGTTCTGTATAGATGGCAACAACAAAGCAGGCACTGTAGATAAGGCATCGGCCTGCGTAGTTTCAAGCATATCTTTACAAGTAATAATTCATTTATAAATTAAAATATATACGTGGGTACCTCATTCATAAAAAGTAAGGCTCCTTGGGGAATTTGACCCGTTCTAAAATCAGAATCGAATTCGAAGTCGCAAAAGCAGTGTGTAAGTGTCTGAATAAAATATAATAAAGATTCGAGGAACCGTTCAAACTAATAAATTAGTTAACGCGATGTTACAACAAACTCAATTGGATGATCTGTCATACGTCCAGCAAAGGAGACTCAAGGAAGATTTTAATCATTAAATTTTAATGTACTGTTGCGATAGTAGAACGATTGTTAGTTAAACGCGTATTAATTAATAGAAGATAATAATCAAGCGTACACGATGGTACAGTAAAGCCCGAGGTGCTATTGTGTTGTAGAGTGAGCATGTCGCTAACCTTATACTACAAAAACCACCTTGCGCTGCGACGCTTCAATCGCGACTGCCGGGGCGCGCGCTGCGCGACGACGTGAGCCGCCCCACTCGGACGCGCCGGCGCATTGGCTGCGGTCGGTGGTATCGCTATTTCTGTAAATTCTACTATCCCAGCGTCATGCCTACTGGACTTCTACTGTTTCTGACAATCTTTTAGCTGCACCTACGATCACAGGGCTGTACCTATTGGATTTTCACTATTTCTGACCAACTTTTAGCTGTACCCACGATCCTCGTTACAGTATTCTTTTGTTCTTTGCTGCGCCATGAAAGCGCAGGTGCACAGGCGTGGCGCTTGAGATGACACGCAACTCATTGTGAATTTCATACCCCCGATACATCGCGATGTGATTTCGACTCAACTCGAGCCAAACGGTAGTGCATGCGCAGTAGTTCAATTTTTCTACTGAAACGTTGCCCGAGAAATAGTTTTCCTGACCCCCCCCCCCCCTGCTTATATATATATATTCACACAATCGCATGGAACCTGTCACCGCACTGCATCATTAAACAATAGTTCTTTAAATGATCACTGGTCATGTGCAGAGGACGTTTGAGCCAGCGTAGTTGTTCTGAGTCGGTATGTCAGTCACGTTGGGCCACGAAAGTCCATAGGATGGCTTGTCTATTCCGGTATCTCGTCTATGGTTCTGCGATTCTAGAATCCTTCTACCCGCGAAAAGGTCGTGGCGCCATCTTAGGTTTGCGCCTTTTTGAGCAATTGATTGGTTAAGAAAATTCAGTCAATTGACTGCAAGAGCGCAAGTCCACTCTCTACTCGCATGAAACGCGCAAAAATAAGCCACATAAAACGCAGAAGGTGGTGCCATCTGAAAAGTTGCAGAGATATTGGAAAGTAGACGGAAGCAAAACATGGATGTGGATACGGCAAGCGATAATACATCTATCGATGACAAAATTGACGATTTTTGCGAAAACCCAACTCGAGATGCCTTGACAGAAGGGCTTATGAGCCTCCTGAAACCTACAGTGGATCAATTGGACGAGAGAATTCGTGCCACTAGGTATGCGAAACTTTCTTCCTATACGTGCATTGTCGATGCAGAATATTACAAGTTGTTATACAGATAAATATTAGTATACGGCTTGACAATATTTTGTAAGGCGTATCTCTCGCCAGATCGTAAATGACTTGAAATGATTGAGCGATGCTAATTTTATGGAATATTTTATTGATCTCGTTATCCATTACTTCCATAGAATATGTCAAATAGAACTAAAGCAAAGGATTGAGTCACTGACGGAAGAATTGCAGAGAATCAACGACGCGTTGCAATGTCCACTAGAAACAGACTCCTATGTAAAAAAGCTAATTAATGCCAAGCACAAAATAACCATTGTTAGCAATATTTTGCAAAGCACGCAGGAACGATTGAACAAGATTCACCAAGCGGTGGAGAAGAATACAGCAAAGAGGAAAGCTTTATTGGATCACAGTACATCGTATGGCAATACTACAAATATTTCCGTTAAGGTAGAGCAAGCAGAAGCAGAGAAGCAATCCAGCTTGCCTGAAGGACAAGAATAAATTAGTTTTAGAATAACTGTAAGATACGCTTACCATATGTCGTTAGCTTTATTAGCCTAGGAAATAGAAATTCACCAAAAGGGGAAGCAACGTACGAAAGATCTTTTACATTCTTTGTTTATATAAGATGGATACACCGATAGTTCAGTTATTGGACAAAGACGGGCAAACAGTTTACGAACCTTCAGAGGATTCTTTCCTTCTGATAGATGCCTTGGAAGCCGACTTAGAGGTCCTAAAAGCTGCGAGACCTGTGATGTGTTTAGAGATAGGTAGCGGGTCTGGTGTTGTAATCACCGCATTGGCAATGGCATTGAGAACACACTCTCAAGCGTATCATCTTGCGATCGATATTAACGTCAATGCATGCAGAATCACTAAACAGACTGCCATTCATAATCTAGTAGAAGTAGATGCGGTGCAAATGGATTTGCTAAGCAGCATACGCAGCGATCGAGTTTTCGATGTCGTGGTATTCAATCCACCGTACGTGGTAACGAGCGACGAAGAAATTTTGAATAAAGAGAATTTGTACAAAGCTTGGGCAGGTGGTACAAACGGCAGGAGAGTTATGGAGCGCGTGTTTTCCAAAGTACCCGCTATCCTATCGGATACGGGAGCATTTTATCTATTAGTTATCAAGGAGAACGACCCGGAATACATTTTGCGAATCTTTATGGACTTGAGAATGGTGGGTGAAATAGTGGCGGAAAGAAAAATCAGGGGAGAACATTTGTACGTGTTGCGTTTTAGAAAGATGAAGTAACAAAAGGACGGAATACACCTTTGAAAGAGGATTACGTATCCGAGGCGGGTTCAACATAAATGTCTTTTTCCTTTTGCAATTAATCGCGATTGCAAACAGGTCCTCTCTTTCTACTACTGTGATACTTGCTTCGATGATTAATTGTAAACGTTGATCGCGTACGATCAGTTCCATATCAGTTATGGATATATGTAGAATGTAGAATATGGTATTGAATAATTTTCACGAGCCGGTCAATGCGTTAATCTCGTCCGTCTGTTGGCAGGATTATAAAGGCGCTGTAAATATTAAGGATAATACACTGTACGATTTTATTCTACGCGTTAAACTTTTAATGGTTCGCGGGGCAATTTCAGCTTGCGCTCTTGCTCGTTGTTGAACGCAAAGACAATTAATTGCGCCGGTCTAGTGACACGTGTAATTGAAAGAATATGAAAAAGAAAAGGAAAATATACTACAAAATATTTCTGTTTATTTTTCGTACGCGTTGAATAGTTATTCGTATTTACAATTTTATCGTCGAACGTGTATCGCTTCGATTGGAATATTAAACGCTTTGAAAACAGTTAATTCGTCTAAAAAATGATTCCTCTATTTACTGTCGCTTCGCGGAGTAGGCCGGAAAGTTTCGAGTTTCTTCAATTCGACGACTACTACAATGATTGTTGCTGCATTCGCCACAATATGTAAATTATGTATGGAGGCTTGGAAAGCGAACGGTCGATAGGGGAAAAATGTTATAATTGTCAGACTGGACTGGCAGGGCCATGCCACGCCAATGATAAATGGCATTACAATGGCTACAAACTGTACGCGAGATTTATCAATGACACGAAAACGAACGCGAACGCGGCACGGATTCCTACGATTGATCGATCTTCGATCTGTACACTCGTTGCAGTTTGACGTAGAGGGCGAGCGTGCTGACCGTAGTGACGAGAATGGTGCTGAGCGCGAACGAGATCGCGATATAGAAGCCACTGTGCGTGATGCAAACGTTCATAGTGTTTTTCGTGATCTCTTCGAGCGTAGTTTCCTCGAGCTGCCCGAAAACTTGGTTGCTTGCTTCGCTCAGATCGTCCACCATGATCACTCTGAAGCCACGAGAGACGCGTATCGGATCGGCGAGCAGCACGGCCGTTCTGTTCAGAGGCGTGTTCGATGGTGCGTAAGTTATCGATCGTCGCCGTCTGCGGGGCTCTATTTGCTGAAAAAGACACGATCCTTGAATAAATAAGCCGAGCGATGCGTAGCTGTCTTCGAGGCAAGCCAGTGAAATCCAGCGGCTCTTTTCTTAGGCACGCGTGAACGCGTACGTACCTGATTCGGATCTGGGCATGGCTCGCAATCGGTTTTGCATAACTCGACGTTGCATTCGATGAATAGATCCATCACGTCGGGAAACTTGAAGGCTTGGAAATACGCGTAAGCTATGATCGATGCTCCCGTATTTCCGGTGTCGTTCGTTTTTTGGAAGGCCCCGAACAATTTTGGTTTCAGTATGCATCCTCGGTTGTCCGTCAGCTCTAACGTGTTGCTCGATGATTCGTCGCGCGCGACGCAATCGCGCACCTTAAGAGTCAGCCGCGTAGTGAAAAATCGCATCTTGCATCGACGCAGGAAAGAAGGGAAGGCTAAACGATTAGGTTGGTTACCTGGAGATCGAAGGCGGGATCACCTTCCACGGAGACAACCAGAGTCATGATCTCGCCGATCTTGACGAGTCCGTTGGCGGCCGGGGCGAACGGTCCTTTTCCTACCTGTATGTCCAGCTTGGCGATAGCCGTGTCACCGCTGAACGTTACTATCTCTTGATTCAACATATCTACGGAAAAGTTCACCGATAACGCCTTGTTGATGTTTCCCTCCCAGAGGCAGCGGACTGTGCGGACCGTGTCCCAAACCTCCTGTATCCCAGGCTCGTTCTTTTGCAACAGAAGGAAGAAAAATAGCACCGGAACCGTTTAAGCGACTCGCATTGTTCCGCAAATCTCTCACCTGAAGAACCAACACGTTCTCCAAATACGCCTGGCCAGCTTCACCCGCGAAGTCGTTGATGAACTGGGTCCCGCAGGAATCCAAACTTACCGTGAACGCGTACTTTGTCTGACCGGAATTCTGTTCGACGTATCTACATTCCGGGTTCATAAAGTATCCCTGGAAATGCGAGGCACGCGGAAAGGTAAGAGGAGCGTAAAAGTGCGAACAGGCGATGCTGGTTGTCCAAGTTGGTTTACCTTCGAATATATGACTCCGTCGAAGGCCCGATTAAATTCTATGTTGATAGTCATCATGGTCTTGCTGCACTGAACATCGAGAGCATGAATATGGGGAGGATGTTTCAAGTCGTCGTCACTCTCCGCTTTTCCGTCGACAGCCACCGTTCCCGATCCGCTGAAGCCTGCGACGTGTTACAACATTGAACGAAATTCGAGCGAGACCCCCATGGGGTGAAGAGATAGCGCGTCCTACCTTCCCCGATGGACCCCGCTCCGGTATCGGTCGCCGTAGCACCGGAACTGCTAGAACCGCCGTCCTGAGGTGGAAACGTTTTATCCGGAGTGGCGGAGGGATAGCCAGGCGCGGGAGGGTATCCGGCGGAGATGCCCCGATCGTACGAATTTGCTCCAGACTCGATGGTCGGATAAGAATATCCAGTCGGCGATGGAACGGTGACGGGCTCCTCCGCGGATGGGACGTAAGTGGAGCTCGGCCTTTGGGACGGGTAACCGTAATTAGTGGAGAATCCGCTCGGAGTGGAGAACTTGCCAGTGGCGGTAGAGCCTCCGAAGCTGGACGACGAGTAATCGTAGTTGGTCGAGACGGCGCCGGAAGTAGAATACGCCGGCTGCCCGGTGGAGATAGGTCTAGGAGTTGTGCTGTAAGGAGGAAAGGCGGAAGAAGCAGAATTCGAGTAGGACGTCGTGATTGTGGGACGGGGATTGTAAGAAGAGGGCCGGTAAGTAGATCGGTCGCTCGGCGGAAGATACGTCGATCGTTGGGTGGAGAAGGGCGGAGGTTGAACGCTGGACGACTGACCGGACGGCAGAGCGACGTTCGGCAGCGAGAGGCCGGTGGATGGTCTCTGGTAAGGAAAATTCGTCACCCCGTTCGAAACAGGAGACGAGTAGGTTGACTGCGGACCGGGCGACGGCGCTTGGAACGGCCTCGGCCTTTCCGGCGGCCTCTGGGTGCTGTACGGCGGCAGGTACCCGGGCGGATCCGATTGTTGGCGAGCTACAAGACGATTGGCGTCGGTTATGGAAGCTCTAACAAGTTTGGAGGTCGGTGATTAGCCGCGGGGAACGCGCAACCCTATAATCCCAGCGCTCGTTAATAATCGATCACCGATCGTTGCACAGGGGGTAGATAGGGTGGTCGCGCAGATGCGATTGAACTGGCGAGAAGCGTGCATTGTTGCGGATTCGCGTACAAACTATGGTTAGTTGCATTCCGAGGTTTACGAGCTGCCTCGAAACTATCGAGTCGTCCACGTTCGTGCAGAACGAAAAACGATACGCGGGATGCGGTAAAAGGCCTCCGATTCGTTCGAATATCGGGGCAACGTTACCGACCGCGCGAACCTCTTCAGTGCTGCGCCGCTTAGAAGCAAGTGCGTGGATGCGTAAATATTTTGTCGGCGTGGAAAATAAAATGTTGCTCTTTGGAGCTCGAACGTGCAACGCAACGGAGGGGAAGAAGGAACGCAAGTGTACGCTCGGGGTCTGAAGAAGCGTCGAAAGGCGAAGCTGGCAACGGGCAGAGGGCAAAGTGTAGGAAAGAGGATGCGCGCGTTTTGCTTCGACAAGCTTTTCGTGTCAGAGGGTAGCTCGAGGGGAGATGGTTCTCCCAGAGAACGTACGTTTACGTGCGCCCTGTCGGTAGATCCCCTGAATCCACTCTAGGATATTTTGCGCCAACGCGTCAGCGGCCGACGTTGGAACAGCTCGGCGAACTCTCGAGTGCGCTAATGGATTTTAAACGGTTGCTTTGATCAAATTCGTTCGTCGTTATGGTCGTACACTGTCTCTTATTTGTCTCCGAATTGGTCGCCGTCGGGTCTCACCCGACCATCTCCCTTACCAGCTGTGGACGGCGAGGTTCTGACGAACAAGGCATGTCCTCCGCTGTGCTCCTGGCTCAACGATACTCCTAGACCCGCTACGACTAGAAACGCCGCAATCGTCTTCATTCTTCTTTTACCTGTAACACGAATTCTTTCACTTTCATCTTCCGCGTTTGCCTGGCAATGTGGTTCGAATCGAGACGGATGCGAAAGCTTCCTCGCAGCGATCTCCGATCTCCGGTGGAGAAAAAAGCAATTTAAGAGCGTCGGGGAGTATTTCTGCGAGGCAGAGATGCGCACGGAATTTGCTCGGAGCAAGCGAAAATTGGCGATCGGCGTTCGTGGGATTCCAGCGTTTCGCCTCGTTTCGTCACAATTTCGACACAGAGATTTAACGAGTCGGAGAGTACAATCGCTAAAATAATTTTCTGCTCTCTAGGGAGGTCGTTTTCACGATTGTCTCGGGGTTCTCACGCGCGTCGGCGTCGCAATGTTTCGTCGTATCGGATTACTAGAAGGGCGCGAGGGTGCAATCGCCCGGGCTTTTATCTGTCCCGGGGATCGAGCAACGACGGGCGACAGATCGGTCACCGGCTTTTCGACAGGCGCGCGATTACTTTCCAAGCCGCGGAGAGAACTGAAGTGACGCAATCCTTTCAAACTATCTACGCGTGTACAATTTTTTACACCGCTACTGTTTGTCTTTGCACTTTCACAAGACTACGATTCTGCGCACGGCTTTGCGTGCCGATTGTTCTCGATAAGGAGCAAGTGGGTACGCTTATTCTTATTCTCTTCTGTTCGAGGGCGAGACGATCGCGTTTTTCACGGACAAATTGACGTTTGTCCGTGACATCCGGCTAATTTTCCTATTTTTCTGGGATCCGAGGGCGAGCGAGCGAGCGGACGGAAAATCTGATCGGGACGGCTCGCGTTCCAAGAGTTTTCATTTGCAATTTAAACAGGTGGAATAGAAAGTATCGTTGCAAGCGGCTTTAGAGGAGAGAAAAAGAGACGGAAACGCGTGCTGGAAGTTCGTCTCCGGCGGGGAAACTCGGTGCACTGTCGCTTTCGACGGAGGCAAAGTTACGAGCGGAATACTTGGCTAGATCCGGATGCTTTCCATCGGTATCGGCTTCGGGTCTTCCGTCGACTGACCGACGCGACGGTGAAACTGAATCGTGACACCGCGTGGTCGTGGTACTCGTGCCTCGACCTCGGGGCCTCGTCTAGCTTCCCTCGAGAGAAGCCACGCGGCGTTCCTCGTGGTGGGCAAAGGTTCGAGAAGTTAACAGCTGTATCGTGCTCCATCGAGGCGAAAGGTGAAAGTCGCGTCGGCCACCAATCGTATGCGCCGCTAATGCCTCGACGTAGCTTGCGCGTCGCTGCAATACACTATAGACTATGGACTCGTTCGTTCCATCTCCGCGAATGAAATCGAATGTGGCTGTTCTATGCTTCCAATTAACCGACTGCCAGTGTTATATCCATTGCTCGTACGATTCGACCACAATCGAAATTAGGTGGACCCGCGACACACGTTTTCCCCAGGATACACGCGTGTTCGCGCACACGCGCTGGTACGCGCACGCCGCGGCCGGACGCATTAAAATGCAACGAGCGTGAGAATGGTACGAGCAGTGGCGAGTAAGTCGCGCAAGAATAGATTTCGGGGCAATTAATTAATTAAGATCGAGCTCGAAATTTGTTAACCGCCGCGCCGGAAGAGGAAGGCCGAGTCGCGGGTGACGCACGGGGTGCGAAGATCATTCGGGCATCGGAAGGGTTCAAGCTCCAGCAAATTTCGCTCGAGCGTTGAGAACGAATCTTGAGAAACCGCAATTGATTCGACGGTCGAATGGTCGAACGTTATCGAAAACCGACCGACGCCAGTCGACTTCTCGCGCGACCGGTGGCCACGTTCTACCTGGAACATTCCTATGGACAAACGCCGCGACGTCTATTCGGCAAGTGGGGAAAAAACGTGATCGTATAATTGTCGCAGGAAATTCGCGACGTTTGCAAAGAGTCGTGGCCAGGTGGTTGTTTGCGGTTGCGAGATTGGGTAAGCGCGACGTGCACTTGAGATGCTGCGGTTACGTTTCGGCGTTTCCCTGCCTCGACGTTTAGTCTGGATGCGGCGGCGTCTTAATAACGAGACGAAACGGCACTTGTTTGTTATTAGGATTTCATAATAAGCAACAAACTCGACGGTAACTGTGCCACGCGCGCGATCCCGGCTAACGATCGAGCTGGTGAACAGAGATGGAACCCGAACTGAGAATCAGCTCGTTTCGCATGGCATTTCGCTGACTAGGTGGAACGGAAAATTTCGATTGGGCGTGAATTGTTTCGGGAGGTGGGAACGCTTCAGGTCTATGGGTAATCGCGCTGGCAAGAGAATAGCGTTCGAAACCACTCGCCAGAGATTTATCAGCGAGAACTAGCGGTTACGTCCGATAGGTCTGGGTTACGAGGACATCGGTTGCCTTACGCGACGTGAAACGCAGCAGAGAACGCAAAACGTGTCCGCGGTTTCTAGCTGCGCAATGTCAGCCTCGGGCCACGAGCCCGAGTCGCGGGGAACGCTCGGACCTTTTCATCTCGCTTCAACCATCGCACTCGCCCTGTTTCCCCTGGAACTGGACGAGCATGAAAATCTTGCGCTTCCAATTTCTCTGGTCGAACGAGCTTTCGATCGATCGATTCGTCGCCGAACGGTGAGAATGATTAAACCGCGTTTCGCAAGTCGAAGCGTTCGCGAGCATTTTGCCGATCGGAAACGTTGACTCGGGTGGTAGCAGCGAGATACGTATCCGAGGAAACGGTATCGAGGATATTGCGCGATACGGAAAAAGGAGGACTCGCGAAGCTGTCGCTGGTAAAGGTGTACGTCTATCAGCGATCGACTATTAAGGGACGACGCGATACGGCGAGGAGCGGTGAAGAAGTAACGAGAAATCGGCCTTCTCGCGACCTTAACTACGGAGAAAGCCGAGAGAATTCGGTTCGACAAAAGTGTCGATTGCTGTTATTGCTGCATCACGACCAAACGTACGTACATAGTTCGGGATCTAAAACTTCCCTTCGTGCTTTTCCCGGATACTTTCCCTTTCAATGTTCCCGACGACACGTGGTTCCCAGAACGCGGACGCGCAGACGCCCAGACGCCTAGACGCGGACGGTAAGAGGCAACCTTAAATTAGGATTGCGGCATGCGCGGTTTAAACTTTTTCTATCGGAGGAATTGCGCAATACATATTATGGAACGACGAATATTTCCTCGCGTGCTTTGCAATACCTAACTCGCCTCGACGAAGGATGTCAGAGGTCGCGAGGCGTAAAGAAAAGTCAAAGTACCTACGCGTTATAAAGGAGAATCGTAAATGCGACGGGAACGCGTGCACGTGCCTAGCGTAGGCAGCGTGGCCGCGGTCCAAGTGCGCCGGGCATTCTGCGAAACTTGGATCGCGTTGACACGATTTTCACCACGAGCAAACTTCGACGTTGAACCGCCTGAGTACCACTGATCCGACGATTAACGTAGAAACGCGCGACTCTGATATGTGCGCGCTTTCTTCCAGATACGGTCCACGCCGAAACGAGTCAAATCGCGACGCTGCTAGACTTTGCTTCACCGCGGTCACAGCGGCGGGTCACTGAGGCGACTCGACCGAACCCTGCGGCGTTTCGATCCTGAACGCTTCTTGGGACGAAAATTAACGAGGGATCGCTTTCGAGCAGTTCTGCCGGCTTGTGCAAACTCGAAACGAACGTTGCTTCTTTCTTGGCTGCGACAACGAGTTGGAACGGTTCAAATGTTTCACGGATTTCGAGGATTGCCCGCAGAAGTATGTAAACGGTGACGGATCTTTCCATCGAGGAATGTCCGTCGATCGGACAATTTGCAATAGTCGCGCATAATGCGCACAGTGCATTCTTTAATGATACTTTCACCCGAGAATTTGATCGGCACAGCGAGACTCGAATGTTTGCCACGAAGATGGCGCAAATTTTCGGCAAAAGAAGATAAGATGAGACGAACGGACGGTAGACGAAGTAGGGGCACTCACCTCGGAGCGAAATCCTCTTGACGGGAGACGAACGCGAAGCCGATCTTCCCTCGTGATTCGTCCGGAAGATTTGCGTCGTGTACACGCTTGTGAGAAAGGTGAGAGTGAATAGCTGGGAGCATCTTCATTCAAGCTTTATATAGGTATTGTACCCCCTTTCCTAACCAGCTTGTAGAAAGACCGTGCCACCACGGTTGCCCACCGTAATTGTACCATCAACGGGACAACAGCGAGCCAGAAAACAGTGTTTCGCCCGACGCAATTTAGTTGGGCGAAAACTCGTTTGATTTCGTCCGTTTCCCCTGATCCCTGTATCGTCGAAAGCTGTTCCTCGACCGGGCGACGAGATTTTCCTCCGCGTTGGATACCGACAAGCTTTTCTGCCCCCGAAGAGAGCGGACCTTTGCCAGCAAAGACAGCATCATCGATTCGCGATTCTCGACGGTTGTGCACCGAATTATCTATCGCAAGATCGGTGGCCCGAGGCGCGTGGTCCGTGCACATATTGCGAGACGGACAATTAACTCGGTGATTGCCGGAGACAATCAATTTCGAAAGCGCGCGCGCTTTCTGGAATGCAGATTGAGAAAAATGTGTGTACCTTAGGTTCGCGTCACCTTATCGAGCACTGGTTCGCGTCTGATCGTGAGACGAAGGGTGGACGGGCCACGGTTATTTCGCAAACGCCTGTGTCCACGGATGTCGCGGATCTCTGCTTCGCGCGACGTACATAATGTGTCGTATCGTTTCGCCGAGAACTTATATTATATTATGTTTCTCTGTAACCAGCGTAACGTGGCCGATAAGTAGCGGCAGTTACCCGCAATGTCACCGACAAGATAATGCATCTCCTCTATTCTAACGTTACACACGTCAGCGCCCGCAACGACAAATTTCAGCGGCGCTTCGAATCGCGGAAATGAATTTTTCAAAATTGCCCTGGTCAACCGCGTTCCGCTGGTATTCGATTAGAAAAGCGTGGTGGCCGGCAAGTCCAGGTCCCCCTAGTTCTTCTAAAAATTGTTCCTTTCTCGTAACTGAGAATTGCAGTAACTGCATTACTTTTATTAACACTTTCCGCCGTATGACCGCTCGTAAAACTTTAACGTCTCGAGACTTTCGAGACACACGTCGAAGGGGTTAACGGCACGGCCTCTTTGGTTCGAGTTTTTAACGACGCGTGTTCGAAACATCTCCACTTTGACGGCAACGGCGATATCGCCGTTGGTACTTGGAAGGACTTGAGCTTTGGGGTACAGGTTGGAAAAATTTGTATCCGAGAAGGGATTGCAAGCGGAGATCGTTGATCGGCTTTTGACGTACGCTCGTATTACCGTCCGCTTAATCGTCCTCCTTGCATACAGATTGGAAGAAGATTCAAGATGATTGCTGTTTTCCGCGAGGAATGGAACTGGTCGTCAAGCTAATGCAATATATGCGCGCTAAATTCGTTGGCCGAACGCAGAAATTCGATTTTGCCCGACTGCAAAGCACTCTTTGCCACGCAACCAAACCATATAGCCATATTAGCCGTATTAGCCGCATTAGAATTAATGAGAAAATGGCAGGTTATTAAATTTGTTACGTGGCGAGGTCCGAAGCCTTAGGCCCGAGGATGCAATTCTGCGCGGTGCGGCAGTTCGCGAAATAGCTCGCAAAAGTGACGCGATTTACCGCTTTTCCACATAAATTTTTGCTTCTACTATTGTTACGATTGTTCATTAATTTTACGAGCGTCGACTCGACCAATTCTTCTCTTCTCGTTACAGCTTTTTACGGGTTTCGTTCGACGTTTCCCCTCGATCAACGTACCGCTCGAAGGGCGAAACGATCAGAGGGGATGCACGAATCGTGAAATTTCTCGAAGAAGAAACAAACGTTGCCGTACTTGTCATTCGAACGTAAATTAATTTCTAGTTACGCGAGTAATTGCTGAGAAACTCGGAAGAGCCGCGCCGCGGCCGGCCAAAAAGTAACGAAAGAACGCGACGGAGAAGTTCCAGAACGAAACAATCTTTGAAGACAGAGACGAAAGATTCGCAAAGGAGAAAGTCTCGCGACAGAGTAGTACTTCTTCTTCTAAAATCTCCTCCGGTAGACCTTAATATGTATTGAATATCCTTAAAACGTTGCGCAAAACATAGTCGAATGACTATACGAAAGCGTTCGTGACCGTAGCAACGGTGTTTCAAAATCAGTTTCGCCGACGGTCTACAGTTAACGCCCGTATCGCAGGTGTTTCAAAGCGTCGCGTAGAGCTGCGATTTTTTTAATAGAATACAAATGGGAAACCGACGAAACAGAAGGAAAGTAATCTGAAAGAAATGTTTCTTCGAACGGTAATACATAAATGGCATGCAGCTTGTGACTTGTTTTTTCAACTATGCGACGGAGCGCGGAGTTGGCAAAGAGGAGATCCTACCTTGTTGGCTCGGTGGCGTTCTTCGAATTGTCCCCGGTTTTCACGGAACAACGGTGCCACCTTCGCAGAGGAGTTTAAACTATGTTTTTCGATCGAACCGCGAACCCGATCGACTTCGCAAATTATTTGTGCCCCCGTGATTCGATACCTTTCTCCCCGAAAGGAAACTGCCGTTTCCCCCGAGACGTTCAGCCGACGAATATTTTTCGAACTTCCCACCAGGGACGCCCGCGTAAGTACTCGGCCAAGCGGCGAGTGGTAACGATTTAGCTGAAATTTAGTATCACATTCGAGCGAGGTAATCGTCTAAAAAGCTTTCGCCTCAACGATATTTACAAATTATAATAATTTCTGGCATTTCCGGAAGCCTTCTCCTCCGTCATTTCTCTGCTGTTTCTATGCAACGGATGTTTTATGCACGCATGGTCCGGCAAACGATCGCATACCAACTTTCTACGTTCTTTGTGTTCCGCGGGTGCAACAATTCGGGTGCGAAAAATTGCTTTCAGCAAATTCAGAAGTCGCGAGTTTTTCCGGTTTTTTCGGCGTGGAATTCCAGATCGCAGGAACCAGTTAACGATCACGAGATCAGCTTACCTTTTGGGGGGAACGAGGTGCAATGCCAAGTGGTTGCTCACGATTATGCCAAAGCGAGTACAAGTACAGTTGCGCAATACCTCGGCTTGACGCATCGAACGACCGTTCAGTTAATTATGGAATCTCTCTCGGTCGAGGGAATACGTGCCCGAAAGTCGCGGGCCGATGCGTAGGTGTATATTTGTTTTTCGTGGCGAAAAGCATCGCGAGAAAGCGGCAGCGCTCTTTATACAGAAGCAGAGGTCGTAAAACATGTGTGTCGCTCCGGCTGCGAACAGCGCGTTCGTTGATTAATACGCATTTTCTCCTCGCGGTACCCGACCGAAGTTTGCATAATCGTGCGGCTGGCAGCCGTCAACCTCGAGAGCAAACTGCTGTTCGCGTTTGCCGATTTTAAAGACGCCGAAAGAATGTCCGGTACTCGCGGCTCGAGGGGATCGGGGGGGGGGCGGCTCGTCTCTGTTATCGTATCTTTTATGCAGCCACGGAGAATGTTTCGAAAAACCTATCGTCTTCGGGCTATCGCCGGCGGGGAATTTCTTTCGAAATTCTCTCTCGCCGAGGTCTCGATATTTCGAAAAGTTTCACGCCCGTTCGAAAGAGAAATCCTTCCAGCGTAGCAATTCACGGGGCAATTGTTCGCACTGAAATATCTCGAAATTCGGCCGCCAAATCGGCTGCCGATTGGCCGATAAAAGCGTGCTCGCCCCGTTGAAGCTCGGACTGCTTCGCACGCGAAGACGGTGTGGTATTTGCATAAACGCGATCCAGATGTGCGCAATTACGGTGCGTCGAATTTATTGGCAATTGATTGCCGCGAGCATGCGCTTATCGTTGCAACGTTCGTGCCGTTATCGTAAAGTTTGTACGCGTTCTGTCGCGATTGATGCGACTGGTCGGTCAGATGTTTACTCGCGACTCGCGACTCGCGATTCAATCGATGACATCGAGTGCAAGGCGACCGGGGCGTTTTCGATGTTGGACGTTTTCCGCAGAGAGCAGGCGGAAAAAAGACGTGCAAAACTACTAAGGATTGAACGCGACGCGAAAAGAAGCGCGAATCGCGTCGGTCTGTTTTGTCGAAACAAATGCGATCGCACTTCTGCCAAGACAGTCTGCGTCTCTGAACAACGATCTTACGCTCTTAAGTATCGATTCTGGGCCATTGGCATATGTACCATACATCGGATACTCCGCAACCTGGAGCTACACGTCGAGGGGCACGCTGACTCGTCTTTCCGGTACAGTTACCCTGGAGAATGCCGCGGAATTTGTCGGAGGCCGACAGGAAAAAGAATCAATTCGATAAGGAGGAAAGAGTTCACTTATTGGCTATCATGAAGAGATACGCGCCGTTATTAGACAAGAGCGCATCTACGCTGGCTCGTCGAAAGATCTGGACGACCATCGAGGACGAATTCAAAAAGGCTGGCTTCACTCGCAAAACCTCTGCCCAGCTGAAGAAATATTGGCAGAATTACAAGTATCATTGCAAGAGGGCCACGGCGTTTGGGAAGGTATCCGCGTGTTCTCCTTTCGATATTTATCGCACATTCTCGAACCGCCTTCGACTAACGTGACGAAAATGAACGTTGCAGGAAAATAAAAGGCACGTAGCCTCGGAGGTGAACGATTCTCTCGAGTGGAATCGGTATCAAGTTTTTGTCGACAATCGGATCGCGACCAAGTTTTCGGACATTCCCGAGATCGCTCGATCGTTGACCGATCGTTCGCGGACGTCGCCTCTGGAATCAGGATGCCGTTTCGACGAGCCGAACCAAAACGATGAAGAGTCGACCCGGAAATCGAATAGCCCGAACACTTTTGGTTCGTATTTCTTCTTTATTTTGCTCACGGTCGCACCAGTTGTAGCGTTTGCTAGTTTTTCAACTTCTCGTCCTTTCGTCAACTGTTTGCAATTTCAAGATTTGTCCAGGGTCAAGATGGAGCGGAGCGACAGCGACGCGACGCGCAGCGATTGCAAAACGCAGGAAACGCATCTCCCGGAGAGCAGCAATTTTCAAGAAGATAGCGTGGACGAGAAGAAGGAAATCTTTTCGAGCGAGGATTTCCCGGCGTCGTCGGGGTCGATGGTCAACACGGCCGAATGCAAAACTAAAAATCGTATCGTGGTGTCCAACGCAAAGATTTCCAACAACAGCGTCATCGTATCGGTGTTGTATCCCGAGAATGATAACCCGCCGCTTCCGGAAGATGCAGCCGAGAGGACGCTCGAAGCACGATTGAGTTGCATGTCGTTGCCTATGCGGAGAATAGGTAATTTTCTCCCCACCGTCCTTCAAACAGCACGGTGATAGTTTCCCGTTTTAACTCTCTAGTAGCGGATGCCCTGTGGAACGATCGAACAGAGACACCATGCAGTTTAAATTCGACGAGAACTCGAGCTGCGAGCGTCGACGATCGTACACGCGCAATGGTATACGGCCGTCGCAGCTTGACAGAACCTAATGGTAATTATTTAATTGCGCTTGAGCAGTCGAACTGCAGGCGAGACGGGCGAACTAAAATTGTGGACCGCTTCTCGTCGCGAGTCGCAAGTAGGACGTGTCTGATCGATCGATAGATAATTAATAGAAACCGATTGATATCCGCGCGTGACGCTTTGTTGCGCCTTTTCTTAGGTTACAGAGTGGCCGCGCGTAGCGTGCAAGCGATTCTAGCAAACAAGAAAGCGGTTCGTTTAAACGTACAACGATATTTGTAGATAGCGAAGAATATCGATCGTTCGCGAGTGGCACGACCGACGACTCGTCGCGCGAAAGAGCGATCGGAGAATTTTCGAGGCAAGATGGAGATTTAGCAGCAACCGACGGCGAAGGAAACGGTTCGAAGAATGTTAAAGGGAGAAACGATCGTCTCGAGTCCAGGAACTACGTTTTTTTGACAGACTATCGCAATCGATTGAAGCACAGGCTGCTGCTGCAGCAGCTCGAGGTACGTATGCTGTCCGCGATTAAAATCGATCGAGAACAGGAGTGGAAACGTGTAAATTTCGGTTGCAGACGGAAGAGAAGCACCTGAAAATAAAGATTGCCGAGATGACGATTCAGGAGATACAGCTAAGGATAAAAGCTTTGAGAGAGGACATGCGACGCACGGAAGACGTGCATCGGATGCGTTTGGCACGGTTAACCACCGGAAGAGCAGATCTGTAAGGGAGAAAGGTCCCACAGCCGCGACGCGGCGCCATTCACCTCGTGACCCGGGCGAAACGCGCTCGTTCGAAAATGTAGAATCGTGCGAGAAGTATGGACAAAGATGTCGACGTCCGTGTGTGCTTCAAAGTATTTTTATTAATCGCCACAATTATCGTCTGTCACGATGTCGTCGTCAGTTAGAAAAAACGCATGGGACCATACAAAATAACAATGCGCATAGATTTTCGTGGTAACCGGTAAACGTACATACACGGTATCGTGGTCGCGTTATTTTTCTCGTTCGTTTCCATTGTGGATGGTACGATTAACCGACGCGACGTATCATCGACGGCACCGTGTGAATCGTCAACAGAGTACGGAACGGTAACGTTATCGCGCAACTTGATTTCACTTTACCTTCGATCCAGCCTTATCTACCGGGCCTAATTTTTCTCCCATCTGTGATACTGCGATCATAGTATCGTAGCAACGTCGAAACGCTATTTCGAGGCTTGGACATATATACGTTCCCTCGATCTCTGTCATCGTGTAACTAGCGATTCTCCTCGTATTTAGTGATTGTTAATAATTATCACAGAAAGTTCGTAAAATAATCACGCTGACGTATGTCGGTGTGTAGGCTTGTTTGCTGTGTGTGTGCGTGTCTCGTGTTTTTCGTGCTCTGCTTCTGTGCAGCGGTGTGTGCACGCGTGTAACATGTATCGACGCGTATCTTCTATTTTTCGCAACCATTTTCCGCGGCTTCTCGATTCTCTCCGTTTTTTTTTTCATCTCAAACGAGAGGAGGAGCGAGGGAGGGATAGAGGGAAGGGCAGAGATAGGTAAGGGATATAGGGACGGAGGAACCGTGCGCGTGTAGACAGAATTTGTCAGGTTGCTCCAAGTAGAGTAACGAGAAATCAACGTTTAGTATATAATTTGGGAGTAATAGTGATGGATGCGAGTAGCGATGTGAATATAATGGCACGCATTAGAATAACTCCTATAACTTTGTAGCATTTTAAAAATATCAAGTTTCGCTACAATAGAATAGCTCCTTTTAATTGTACGCGCAGACAAGTTTTTGTTCTTTTACTTCGAATTGTCGGTGCATTGGACAAGTGGAAGAAAGAGAGACAGAGAACAGAGATAGATAGATAGATAGATAGATAAATAGATAGACAAAGAGATAGAGATAGAGAGAGAGAGAGAGTGAAAATTTATCGTTCAATCACTTGGAAAGTGAATTCTACCGGTTTGGACACAACCTGGAGAACTTTAGCTTGCTTTTCAAACCAAGGACAGGATTGTGGAAAATTTGTAAAGTCGTTTTGATTGTCGCGAGAATCTATGCAATCGATATCGTGGCAACACGCTTTGATCGTATATAGAACATGAACAGCAGCAGTGCCTAATGCTTCTCTTGTACTGCCGCAAAAATACGTCTAACAAAATTTAACTTGCACTTTAAAAGTATCTCCCTTTTCCATCCGATTTGCTTCCATTCTATTCATTTTCTTATTTCACAGTTCAATAAACCCCTGCAAATGCGAGCTTCCCTTACATTGTCAGCGTTTCTACCACTCTCTCTCTCTTTCACCCTATCTCCCTTCTTTCTTCGAAATCCTTCTCTTTCCTTTCGTTTCAGTGGCAAGTCAACGAGGGGCGATTGTTACTCGACGAGACTTCGCTACGAGAATTTCACACGGAAAGCAGCTAGAAATTTTTCTAAGCGAAAATCGTTTTCTTATCGTTATAACATTAGTTGAAAATGTAAAAATGACTTAAACTTAAGTAAACTTCATGCTTCGCTGGTTTACGAAAGATTGCACCTGAATACCGATTCGTTCCGACTGATCGTTTCGATTCAAAGTTTATTCCACTTTGGTTCGCGTGGTACTCGTGCCTTCGATGCGTATCGTAACAACACTCGGAAACGTTTCCAGTTTTGCGGACTTTCGGCTGCCGCAACGAGCCCAATAATTGCGGGTAGATTAATCGAATGCTCGAGCAAAAGATTAATAGGGGTTCCAAATACTGGTCAACATTTTTCTCACAGGCATTCGTAATTGAATAACGTAATGGGATCGCCAGAATGTCAATTAAATTCAAATAGGTTTGGGGGACGTCCATCGGCATCTGGAAGGTTAAGAATCGATGTCGATATTCGACCGGGGGAGAGCTTCAACGTTATTTTGACAATCGAAAAATTATGTTTGACTTAGCGATGATACGAATGGGAAAACGTGAGTGTTCGGAACGCGTTCCACGAACACTAAAGTAGAATGTATTGCTTCGGGTTAGCTTAGCGTGACAACTGTTGGTCAGCGTATCCGGTGAATCGTGTGAACTGCCTTGCATTTGGTCAATTGCACGTTCGCGTGCAGCTAGTTACCCGACGTCTCCCCTTAACAGCTTTTGCCTGCCGGCGAGTTAATTAAACGACGCACAGGTCACTGAAATGTTCCGACGCATCGATGCATCGAAGCCACGAGGGAAACGGATAGTTGACAAAAAGCGTTAGGTTCCCTAATTGAACCTACACGCCAACTCCTAACGAAGTCACGAAATTTTCGCTTCGGCAAGAATCGGTTGGGTTCCAATGTTCGTTCATCCGCTTAAAACTTTCTATTAACTGCGCTAACAAAGTTGTTCGATTATTGCTAATGTTCGAGCGACGAGAGAGGCTTCGCTCGCTGGAGGCTGAACGAGTCATCGACAACTTGCGTTCTTTCCCGTTCTTCTTTTCGCGAGACGCGAGAGGAGCGTTTGGGTTGTCGTCGATTTTATTTCAGTTCGAAGCGTCTGCTCAAGGGCTTGGCCGAACGTAACACGCATACAGGTACGCATACTATCTGTATCGCATACACAGACCCACGTTATACATATACGTGTATTTGTTAAGAGTGAAGTCCGATACTAGCGTAGAAATTTCTTACAATTCTATGTGATATAAGATCGTCTAGATATTGCTTCCTGTTACGGAGTATAAGATACGGAGAAAATTTGTGCACCACTGCGAAGAGTTTTGGTGTACGAACGACGAAGGAGACGGTACCATTTCCTTCTTTTTTTTACTTTTACAAAAATTGAAGCACCGGGCTTTCCTTTTTCCACCATCTTGTAAGTTCTTTGCCAAGTAATTTAAATGGTAAGTGGAGCTATTTCGTATGTGATTCGGACACCTACCGGCAGTCGCCCTGCTACGATCATCGATTTCGGCTCTCGCTTTAAAGACATTTTCTAGCGAATGAGATTTTCACAAGCTCGCGATCCTTCCTCGGTGTCGTTCATACAGAAACAGCCGAGAGTTCGATCGAATACGAAGATCTAGGAAACGAGCTACTAGGCCGATATACGAAATTTCTACGTTTCTATTAATGCTGTTGCACAATATTTTCAAGAAATCGTGCAAAGATAAAAAGACTAGACAAGCTACTGCAGATAAGAGGAGGGGGATCCGTAGGAGCAGAGGTAGAAAGGGGTCGAGAGCGAGAGTTAGAGGGGGCAGATAGGAATACAAAGAAGTACATTGCGATTTGTACGTGTACCTCCGTATGCGTGTACGAAGGGCTGCATAGTTACGGGGGCGCCATCTCGAGATCACTCGTTTCGATTATCTGTTCGAACGATAGATTCTTTTCTCTGTCGGTTTCGGGAATCGGATCGAGGCGTGGGGACGATACGATCGTTCTCTATAAAATGATGAAGGATTCGCCCGATCTCGAGGGAGCTTGCCGTTACTCGCCTCCAAGCGACAATGCTTGCACGATTCTCGGATCAGCTTTGCTACCCTCCCGGAATTCCTCCAAGGTTAGCTTGTCGTCGTGGTTTTTGTCCATTTGATCGAAGATCTTGTCGACCCTCTTCTGCGGTGTGTTCTCGTCTTCTGCTTGCGGCTGTTGCCCCTGGAACATCACCCGACCGATCTATTAGCCCTCTTTCGTTCCCTCTCCCTTTTCTCGCAAAAAATCAGAGACAGTCTCCAGTCCCAAAGTCTTGTGAACGTGGAGCAACTTTGGGCCAGGGTAAAAGGGATTCGCGTTCCTCGCGAACTATCGATCACCTCTCCTCTCGACGAAGGGTAAGTGTACAGTCGGGGGAAGTAAATTGACCTCTTTCCCGACGACACGTATGTAGTTGAATAGCAGATAAGCTGCGCTTATCGTCCGAATTTAATTGCGTTCAAGAGCAGCGTGCAGAGTTTCGTTTGGTGGAAATAAAAAGTCGTACATCTGTAAGAGTTAATTCGAGGATTTCGTGTTGCCGAGAACAGGTATTTGAATAAAGAGCTAGGGCGGAGAGGTACATTTTGGAAGCAGTTCGATACAACCACCGGCAGATTTTTCGCAATCTCTTTCGACTTTCAACCGGATTTATTAGGATCTCCTTTAACGTCGCCCGTTGCCTTGGAACTATGCCACTCGTGCGATTCTATAAAGCGAAATAGCGATCCTTACGGTAGAGGAGGAGACAGCAAAATTCAGATTTATGTACGCACGATTGGAACGTTGATAATCGTTTAATCGTATACCTACGCGGTAAACGGGCTATTTCCATACGCTGAATTAAACGCCTCCACGATAACGCAGACGGATCTTGCATTCGTATTGCCTCGGGTTAAAAGTAGCTACTTCAACGTTCCCTACAATATTTGCGGTACTGTTCCACTTTCTCGGATACACGTGCAGCAGTGCGCGTTGGTCCAAATGAATTATTGGACGAAGTTATTCCTTTGCCCGTTGGTGTCCCGTTTTTCACGCGGCTTCGTTCCGCTAGCGCGATGTACCAGATCCCCGGAGGATCAGCGCGGCGCGGGAGCGGCGTCGCGACGCGGTGTACCTCTGAATGAAAATGGTGCATATTTACTTCAGGCGCCGTGTATAACTTTCCATTAAGACGGATAACTCGCCAACTCGTGAATTAATCTGTCCCAACTCTGGCCATCCGTTCATTTTCAATGTCGTGGCCGGTTTTTCTTTCAACTAAAATTGTGCGCTGAATTTTGCAATCGACGCGCCCCTGCGAGATTCTGCAGCGCGACCAACTAACGAGACCGACTTTCGTTTCGCTCGAAACTCGTGTCGAGTACTCGGTCATAAAGCGCGACTCATTTTTCGCTCGCCTTTCTGCCCTTCCGCGAGTAAACGAATATCTAACAACCTCGGATCTTTCGTTCGCCCGAAAAAGTTGCGCGTCGGTTTCAAAGATTCGATGGGGGGAAATTTTTGCAAGCAGTCGTTAATTAGCTTCGACGCGGGGCAATTTGCTCGTCGCCCAGCCACCATGGATAATCTGTTATTTGTGGCAGCGAAGCGTTTGATAGATGCATCGACAGCGAAAATAGCGACCGTACATCATTATCGTAAGCTCGTGGGTAAAAGTGCTCGCAGTCGATGGAAAAGCGTGTAGCCCGTAGCGATGCAACATGATTCCGTTAATCTTTACCGAGACTATTTTTCCGTAGCGCGTTCTTAGGGGTTGGAAGCTGCGCGAAATTTATAGACGCAATTAAACTAAGGAGATATTGGCTGTCTATAAATTCGACGAGGACGATACCGATAAGGATAATAGCTATGGCAAAAGTGCTGCGGGCATTCACCTCTCGCGTCTAAAGTAAACTGTCCCACTATCGGATAACGATTATCGGTAGGTATAAAGTTGCCTTTAGAATTTTGTCTTCGAGCTTGAACGCCCCCCAATTGAAATTCGCGTCAAGTGCCGCAAAGAATGTGCCGATTGTCTTTTTGAATTTGTACTGCGTGCTCGTTCGTTTGACCGCACTGCTGGACGTTCCGCCCAAATGGTTCTCATTAATCGATACTATTATTGCTGGGCACTATTCGCCGTACGTTTGTCACGTTTCACCCGCGGAATAATTATCTTCGGATCGGGAAATTTTCGTTTACGATTTTCTAGGAGCTTCGAGAGCGATCGCGGGGGTAGTGTTGTTCCCGAAGAAATTCGCGACGACCCCTTCCGACGAGCGATCGCGCCACTCGAAACTGTTTGCTGCATTTTTATACTAAACTAGAGGACAGAGCGACGGTAAGCGTATCGATTTCACCGTCGAAACTCACCGAAGTGGACACAATTGACGAAAAGAATGATGCGCGCTGACGAGGGGCTGGAAAATTCCGGGAAAACAATTTGCACCGCGCGTGCATTCAAAGGAACGGGAAGCAGCGACGCAATTAAGATATGCAATTAACGTTGATCGTGAATCGTTATTTGTGATTCAATCGATAATCGATTGCGATTAATAAAGCACCAGAGCGTATAAGAATATTCCCTTGTTCAACGACGACTTCGGACAAAATTAATGCGATCCACTTGGTGTATAATTGCATCGTGCCGTCCTGTTCACTGTAACTGTAACTGTCCACGATATTTTTGTCTCTACGATTTTTTTTGTAAATTAACAGGCGAGTTTTTGTAAATTAACAGTCGACGAAGGCTGGCCTTCTTTTTCACAGAAAGTCGTCCCTACGCGGTGCACCGCGGTTGGGGCCGATTCACTTACCACCATCTCGTACATCGCGTCGACGATATTGTACATCTCCTGGCGTGTAATGAAACCATCGTTATCCACGTCGTACAGTCGAAACGCCCCTGGAAATAAGAAAGAAACAATACTCCTGCTGTTTTTTCTGCCACCTGCGATCTTATGGCCACGCGGGTCGCCCCATTATACTTTTTTCCGAAGGTAACCGATTGTGATACGTGACATTGCATTTATGAAATTCTTGTAGCCATATTTATTCTTGCTCTCGTGAGCGTGAAGAAAAATTAACTCGTGCCCATTTCGAAATTTCAGGGAAGATTGTTTTCTCTACTTCCTACTTCGGAAACTTCGAAGAACGAGATTAGTTGGGATAACTTACAGAGCAGTTTCTCGTCCAAGTTGCCGCGAGACGTCACTGAGAGCGCCCTTATGAACTCTTCGAATTCTATCGCGCCGTCCTGTAAAAAAAATCGTTACGGCAGTCTGTAGTTGTTCAATAAAATCGGATACGAATACCCAGCTGACTTTCATTTAAATTGACGTGGAAAATTGTAGCGACCTGTAACGTCACTACTACGATCGATCAGTTTAATGAATCGAAGTGCTTTTGGAACTGTTGGAAAGTTTCGAACTGTCACCCATCGTTCATTAATTCTCGGTTAGGTATCGTTATGAATTACCAACCCCGTGAAAAATACAAAAAATACAACGCGCAACAAATAATAGGGGAGATTGATAACAGTTTAGTCGATCGGTCGGCGTGTGTCCGGGTCATTCGATTGCGGCAGGTTCTCCTTCCATCCCCTTTGGTCTCTCCCTCCTCTCATCGCTACCCTTTGCACAGTTTACAATAATTGCGACAGCCTTATAAAACAGGCCGCCTATCGTAGAACGAAGACAGTAATATGTATCAAGATGCTCGGGCGAAAAAGTATTTTACTAGACTTACGCTGTTTTCGTCGAACACCCTGAAAACGAGCGTAGCGAATTTCGACGGATCGCCTTGGGGAAAGAACTGCTTGTAGATCCTTATAAAACCCTGAAATCACGCAACAGGCACTCTTATCTTCCAACTTCCTTCGTGCGTATCGATTTTCATGTAATTAACGTGCCAGCTGAAACGAGGTCATACCTGTTCCGTCAGCAACCCGTCGG
Source organism: Nomada fucata (assembly GCA_948146005.1). Lineage (NCBI taxonomy): Eukaryota > Metazoa > Arthropoda > Insecta > Hymenoptera > Apidae > Nomada > Nomada fucata. The sequence continues at coordinate 29,635,508 of OX411278.1, read as the reverse complement.
GGCAGTCCTTCAGGAATCCTTTGTGCCTAAACAAACAGTTGCCAGAGTTATCGAAGCGATGGAGGCTGCCTCTTTTTTAACGAATCTTGATTGAACATTTTCCGGGCGGACAAACATAGCGGAAGGCGCGTGAACAGAGTTCGCGAATCTGATAGGCGTAACTATTCGACGGCCTCCTGGGTATATTTAATCGTATTTACGAAATTCCCGGTCACGCGAGCAAGTGGAAATTGTTTTTAAATACGATTAGAAGTTTATTCGCTGGAAATGGCAAGTTCGCGACGTTTAATTTCATCTATCGCAACCTAACTCCCGCGTATCGGAAATCACCGATGGAATTTACGGTGGGCGCAATCACGAGCGCGACAGCGTTCAACGGTTTTATCGAAATCGAGATAGAAGAATCGATTTTCCGGCAGACTCTCGACGAAGCTCATTCGTTTGATCCAAGATAGCGATCGAAGGGTTCGATCTAGGGTCCGGCGACTCACCATTGTCGAATCTCCTTCTCCGTAACTGAAACAGAAACGTACGAAATCCGTTTTAATCGAGTGCGCTGGCAGCAACGAAAAGTAAAGCTTGTTGAAAAGTGTTCCCGTAGGACGTCGATTTAACGAACACTTAAAAATAATAAAGTGTCGCGCGAATCGAATTTACGATTGCGAGTAAAGTAATAACATCCAGAAAAGGGCAAGCTTAGCAACGGAACGCGCGGCCTACAATTTTCGTCGTTTGTGGAACGTGAAAAATAACTGCGCTCCAGATTCACCGATGGCCACGGTCGCATTTGCGTGGAAGACTTTCTGCCTGAAAAATGTCCACCCTTAGAAATTGATCGATATCTAAAATAGGATAAAGTTCGCGCAATGTTTTCGCCAAGGTGTTTACTCTTACTCATTTCGATGGATGAATTCAAACTTGAACGGTTCGGTGGAATCCAATTCAAAGAAATTTCGTTCCACATTTCTACCCCGTCCGATTTTCTTTTCCTATTCTATTATCTCTTTTCTAATTGCACCGCGATTTTGGAAACATGCTCGTTCTATTATCCTCGACCACGCGTCGCGCGGAAGTCGATTTCTTCGATAACTATTTAAGTTTTCTTTTGACAAACAGCGCATGCATAATCTTTCTGGCACGTTGCTCCGGTAGTGCTCAACGTTTATAACCTTCGATAAAATTGCGCATAGTTTTCGAGCACGGCACGCAAACATCCAGACGCGAGCGTACAAATTCTCTACGAATTTTAAACGTTTGAAGAGGTCCAAATTGTTTTGAAATCGCTGGCTGGTGCGTGTGCAATTTCATGTCTAATTCGAGGGGGAAACCCACGGTATCCGATGAGGTTGCGCAACGTACGATGCTTTCTGGGGAAATCGTGTTACGTGCTGTTCGCCGTTGACCATTGGATATTACGCGCGTCGACACGATTTTCAGCAGAGTATCCGGATGGAGAACAATGGAGACAGATTAGTTCGAAATTAACAACAGATTATGTGTGAGCGTCGCGACGCGTCCCTGTCATGTCGTAAGGGTGAAACGACGAGGTTGGTCACTCCGTCACGGAGCGAAGCATCAGCGGTAGAAGAGGAAAACGCCGCTGGTTCGGAAACGGTATTAGGGGTTAACGATCACTTCAGCCACGTAGCCGCCACCGTGTTCCTCGCTGTACGTCACGACTATACGAACCAACGAATAATTTATACCTCCGTGTATACGAGACAGCTGTTGGCATCGGGCTACTTCCGAGTGCTTCTTCGCGAACCGTTCATCCGTTCGACGCTTTTCCGACAATCTCGCGCATCTCGCGCCCCAAATTCTATTCCTTTTCCGCTACTTCCTCGATCGACGAATACGTGGAACAACGCGTACTCTATCTGCATCGCGGATCAATGTCGTCCTCCTGCCGTTGCATTCCTCCAGCGTAGAGTGCGCGGCAACGCGAGTCAATCATTTTTGTAGGCACTGGCAGTGTCGAAAAATGCGTGGAGGGTGATTATCGATCGTTTAACAGTTTAACAGAAGCTCGATGGAGGCCGAATTAGAAAGGCACGCGAGTAACAAAAGGTCGAGGTATCTCTTTAAAACGAGCTCTCTATTTTACGCGGCGTACCTTCCATTCGTCTCTCGTTATTTTCATTTGCCGGTGCTTCGTTCCCGCTGATAGTAGCACCAGTGGGCACCGGCATATCGTCTTTCGTTCCGGTAATAAACCTGGGAATCTCTCGTTTCGCGGGACAAAGGCCGTGGCACGAGAAGCGCGGCCGCTTTTCCAACCCTGGATGCGCCGACTTTCGTCCAAGGGGCGAAGGAGCAGAACGCTGGCAAAAGTTTGCCTAGGAAGCTGGCTAAGGTCGAGTGGATCGTTTCGGATATTCGCCGATATTACAACCGCGCCGCAAGTCTTAGGAGTCGCGATGCCGCCGTCCTCGTTCCGTTTCGAGTGTCGTCGAATAATTTTCGAGGAATAACGAGCATCTTGGATTCACCGAGATAACGAACTACCCTAACGGTCTTTTCCAACGATCAAGCTTCCCATTTTCCAACGAGCTCGCAGACCCGTTGGGAGTCGCAAAACGCACTGCCAGTTCACGTTTTCCTTCAATTTCGATGAACGCGAAAGCGCGAAAGGCACGCGCGACGACGAAAAAGAAGCGCACGCGAAATTTTCTCACGAAACAACGAAAATGTTTTTCGTAGCGACACTTGAAATTTCACTTTACGCCTTGGGCAGTTCGCCGGTGGCGTTTCTTTGCAAAGGGTAGACGCGGTTGGAACCAAGAGGGCAGCCTTAGGTTCGCAGAGGTGGGCTCCAGGGGAGGTACGATCTGAAAGAAGTATTTGGCAGCGTTTCGAAAACGACGATCCTTGGAGCAGCGAAACCCAGGGCGAACGCATCGGCGATCGCAACGTTCTTTAATGTGCTACGTATTCGATTCGACGCGGCGCGCAGCGGCCTAGCGATACTTTCGAAAGCAGAAACGAATTGATCCGATGGAAATCAGAAAAGTGCTCGAGTTCCAGGCGAATGATACGTAACCGCGTAGAGTAACAGCCGTTCTACGTACATACGTATGGGTACAGAAAAAGAGGGAAACGCTCCTCGAGGGGAATACGTAATCATGAGAAGCATATGGTCCGAACGCGTTCTCGCGTTTGCTACTTGCTATTTACTATTTGTCGTTTTCTATCGAGGTCTATTTTAACCGCGCTTAGTGAATCATTTCTCGGCGGTGTTTCGAGTACAATAGCGTTTCGAGTACATACATCGGAGGGACTGCTGGACGCTCAGGAAAATACGATTACGGCCAGGAAAAGTTAGCTACGCATGCTTGAGTATGCACGCGGAAATTGGAAAATGAAATTGGAGCAGCGCGCACCGACGTTAATAAACGCGAAGTTTGACCGGCCCGTCGCGTTTCCCTTGCTTTTTCTTTTCACCTGTCACGCGGCGCGGATAATCCCATCGGACACGGAGAAGCTGTACAGCCCCTGATAAATCTTCGATACTCGTTTCAATAGTCGCAACTGAATTTCCCAGCTCGATTCATCTTTTCCAGCTGTCCGGAGTTGAATTGTTTCTGCTCTTTTTTTACACGTCGCAGTGTTATGCACGATGTTCCATAACTTGTCCAGTCGTATCCATTTGTCGGCTCGAACGAGGGGGATCAATGTCCGAGGCGTTGATACCACGAGTTGTTGTAAAATTATACGAAGCTAGTTTGCAAAGTGTCGTCTATCGAGGACAGTCAACGGTAGTGACTTTAACAGATGCATTAGTTTCAGATTACACGTGCTACCAGAGTATCAATGCTATTCCTTGTCCTTGTCCGGAATTTCGAGTCCGGGGTTAATTGCGAATTTCTTTCTTTTCCGTGCTCTTAGCGCAGGCGTTTTAATTTGATACGTTTAGCAATTATCTGGGTAGACGCTAGCCCGTTAAACTCTTTCAGTAAGTCGTTAAGCGGTAACAATTGCGCACGGGCCATTACCTTACATGCTCGTTACCCATTATATTATACCGAGACGCGTTAACTGTTCTCCCTCGCGTTTTGCGCACCTGCCTAATGTATTCCGATTTTCCAGATTGCGGAGCACGTAAAACGAGCTGCGATTTTCTGTCTAACTTAGCGATATCGCCGCTCCTCTGCCTCTCGCGAGGCACGCATCGTACTTTTGGCAGGCTCGAACGACGGAAGTTTAAGCGTCCTTCGAAGATCGCGATTTTATCAGCTCCCGAAACACATTCGACGACCGTTCTACGTTAGTAACCATCCTCTTCTCGACTCGCTACTCGACTTTCCTTTCTTATCCGCCGCGTGCATTCTATTCTATATAGATATAAAACTATCCCCTGGAAAATTCGGGGACGGAGGACGCAGAAGAGCCGATCGAGATCTGCAGGGAATAGCAAGGGAGGTTTAATCTCTCAATATAGCCGCGGGTGGAAATTAAAACCAATTCGTTGCAAATACGTCGATAGGAAACGAAATATCGCCTTTTCGACTCTTCGAAGAATGCAGCACGGTAGCGTTCGACTCGATGATCGAAAATGCCGTAACCCCGAATGCTCGAGTCAATCGAGGCCTATTACCGATCCGAGCGCTGATTAAACGGATCGGACGAGCTATGCGAGGTGTCCCGTCTATACCTCGCCGGTTCGTCTCGTTCGTTTCGTTCGTTTCGGGTCCATTAGCAACTCGTACGCCACTTCTTGTTATTTCACCCGACGGATATTTCATTTTCTCGGATAATTGCCACCTTCCATCGAGGCCTGCGATGGTCGCGTAGCGGAGCAAACGCGACCCCGCGGAAGATAAACCGAATGCTAACGACTCCGCAGAACTTCTGCGATACGGTGCTTGCGAAAAATTCGCTGCTAACCCACGAAAGTGGTGGCAACGCGTATCCTCATAAGCAATTGTTTGCCATCGAGAAAAACTGGAGAACGTTGGCGATAAAGTTGGGACGAAAGGATCGGGCAAAGCGTGGCTACCAGGAGAATACGACGGTGTCGGTAGGCCCTGCGAAGCATTGGACGAAGCGTGGAAAGGCATCGGGATCGATTGTTTCGGAGCAGAGAGTCGCGTAGACGACAGTCTCGACGATGGTGCAAACGATACGTCTTACGTCCGGCAGAGCGAGTCCAGTAAATAATAGAGGGATTCGTGGCGCGGCATCGACCACGAACATCGAGAAAGAAGGGTTCGGTTTATAGCGAGACCGTGCGCTGGAAGATACGTAGTAACACGGTGCATGTGGAATTCGAAATTCGTCGGTTTCCACTTCGAATTGGCCAGGACCAGTAGCTAGAGTGGTAACTCTACCTTCGAGCAGCCTGGCCTCGTATGGTCCGTCTGAACAGTGTATTTAAAAGAGATTACTGCTTTTTCTTATCGGACGTGCAAGAAAGAGGATAACGGTGAGCAACGCTATGCGAAAGAAGTTCACGTACGGTTTACGAGACCTGCTTGAGAGTCGGAGATTGCGAAAGGTCGACACGCAGGTACTCGTGGCGGTAATGACGTTGTAGCGAGCAATACCGATGCCTTGGCCGTTAGGGGTAAGCAATAATTTTGTCACGGAAACCTCCGTAAATCAGATTACACGTGGCGTAGACGCAATGAAAAAAATCGGCCTGCCCACCTGCCCACCTGCCCACTTGCTTACTGGTTTCGTGCGAAAGTGTACCTCGTGTAAGGTATAAACTAGTGAAACATAAGGCGACAGCGCAGCATTAATAACACCACTCGATCCACGAGGAGGAAAGACTATACCACCGTCGCGACGCATCGAACGTCGCCCACAAATAATAATAACTTTTCCGCTCGACCATTTTCTACCGCTCCGTACCTCTCGTATATTATTGACCGTCGATTCGTCACTTGTCGCGTTCCAGTTTCCTCCGATTCTGATTCCTTCTCGAAATCGAATCTCGCAAATTCTCTTCGTTTCCCTCCATTTTCCTCGATAGCACCTCTTCGAGCCAACGACATACGTTTTTATAGCGCCGACGACGACGGAGAAAGAGAAGAATATCTTGATCGACGCGACGTTCCACGGTAAAGTGCGTGACGTTTAAGCTGTTATTTTGAAGAGATGGTGGCGCCTGGCTTGGATGCAATGAAAGGAAACATCGGAGCAGACACGTTGCGAGCAAGTTTAACAAGAGGCATTGTTTCGCGCAGCAAGCAAGCTCTATTAGAATCTAGAGAGGAGTACAGTCGGCTCGCGAGTTTCCACCGCTGAACCAACGCGGGTTATTTTCCGTTTCTCTTTCTGTTTGAACAATACTTTTCGATACGAGACCGTTTTTAAACGAAGATCGAATGTTTCGACATCATTCATGTAGGTATTCGTTCAAAAGAAGCATCGTGCTCTCGAAAAGGATAGCAAATTTCGAAGATTAAACGATGGTAAATCGAACTATCGAGGAAGATTACTAGTGCTATGTAGAGGAACACTTCCACCGTACATCCGAATCACTATTGGCTAGAAAATCGCGAAGAGAGCTGCTTGAAAACATCTAGACCGTAAACTGTACGCGTTCTCCGAACGAGGTGATTCGAGCAGGTCAGTTGGAAAAATACTTCCTCGCAATGGACAAATTTCGTGCCACGGGATGCATTTATGTATGTATATATTTTGGGGGGACACGAAAATATTTGCCCCGCTTCGTCGTCGTGGAGAATTCCGGTATACATATATGTACATATGTATCCGCTGGCCATTACATTACCTTCGATACGATGCATTACGATAGTACGTTAAATATCGGTCAAAGCGCATTGAAAAATAGACGAAACGCGTAAAACGTGCCAACCGTTGTCTAGGTATTGAATGAGCGTGCGATTGGCGAACGACGTTGCGCAAGACAATCGATGAAAGCATCAGATTTCGAACGATTTCAACAAATATGCTTTCCCGTAATTTTGACCGAAACGGTTGCATTCCGTGTCGAACGTGCAAGAAGAAAGTGAAAAAAAACCGCGGCGTGCGCGCTGTCTTCGAGACTTAAAGGTAGGACTGTCGATACTCACAATACGTGTCACTGGTGAGTCGATCGATGGTATCCTGCTTCAGCTTGCTGTTCTTCTTGCCCATCTTTCTCGTTAGAATCCCCTTTCTAAGTTACGCTTTGTCGCTCGTTTTTCCCAGCTCCCGTTCTTCGATCTCCACACAGATTTACCAATCGTTTCGCATGTTTGGCTGTCCCTCCAAGTCAGTTACCGATTCTAGATCGTAGGTCGAACTCCTCTCAACGCGCGAAAACCTTTCTCGATCTCGTCGGATGGATCGAACAGTCATGCGCTAAACACGGCCCCACCACTTTTTCTTAACTTTCCTCGCTTCGAGAAACTTTGTCGTTTGGCACGACCGAACCTTCGAAGACGGTACTCTTAATTGATCCAATTTACTCTCGACGCACCCAGCGCGGACAAAATTTCGCGTCGCTTTGGGGTCCTCTCCGGTTCCAGCACGTCTGCTTTATATTGGTTGCGCTCAAAGTACTCGTGCGTCGCTTCGTCCCAGATAGACGTCTGAAAAAGTTGGTTTCGCGTCATTCTAGACATCATTTTGGTCCAATTCCGCTCGATTCACTTCTTCTTCGCCACATCGAAGCCAGCCGCCAGGGATTACCTGCAAACCCTTCTAAAAATTTCTCTGTCGGACTTTTTTTTTATACTTCGCGTATCGCTGCGACCGATCGCGCGTGGGAGGTTCTGTATTTCGTAAAATTTCTCTCGCCGCATCGAAACTCCACTCTTTCGGGCGCGTGTCCAACTCGCGATTGTAACATGCCCGGTCCACGATCCATTCGAATATAAATTCGGAACAGTATATATGTATATTCGCGAGAGAAGCGAATTCTTTGCTTCGCGCTCGGTCGTTCTAGCGGAATAGATTTTTTTCACCTCGACTGTTCCCAGCAATCTTTCAGAAGTTCTACAGCGATGGGCAACGTTTGTTCGTTTGAAATGTTGCTCTGAAACATGGATTTAAATGGAGGAGTGCGCGATATCAACGAAGGGTTCAACGATGGCAACGTTAACACGCGACTATGCGTGCATGTATATTTCCTTTAGCAGGCTTCAGCAATCGTTCGGCTATTGCCAAGTCTTCAAGAAAGAACGAGAAAACGTTTTCAGGGAGAGAGCGAAAGATTGCAAGTCGCTCCTCGTTCAGCTTTAGTTCATTTCTTTGCAGGAGCTTGGGAAAGAGCTTTTCTTCGAACTTTTTTTTTGACTCGGGAAAACTGCGATATTTCTGCGCGAATCGAACGAAATTTTGCGTATCGCGAAGGAATTTGTTCGATCGGGAGGCGAATCTTGCGCGTGCTCTGGTGCGAGGGAGGGGTGATTGTACAAAACGTTACGGGTACACGAACGTCGCATGCAATTCGGACGTTTCGAAATTTAAGCGACCGAGCGAAATAGGCACGCTGCTCGTTGCGCGTTACAAAAGAGGGGAATTTCCTCCTACATTTGCCAAAGGTTCGTTACGAAGGAGTTACGAATTGCTGTCGACCCGTATGGTAAATTCGACCGAGAGCGAAGTATCGCGATTTCGGGGAAAATAATTGCACGGCGGTACACTGATTGTCCGATATCGTTATCGGCTAGTCCGGATCGCGGAACAATTCGTGTTCCATTGGACCGTATTCCACGAAGCAGTCGAGGACGGAAGGTGCGCGCTCTTGACGCGCTGTTTCGTTCAAAATCGAAGCGCATCCTTAACGCGAATCGATGTTTATTACGAAAAGAGTATTTCGACAAGCGGGCAGTGGATACCCAAGAAACTCGCCGACAGCTAGATCAACTGGTTTCGCCCGTTGCGAACGCGATCGTGCTTTCTTCTGTAACGTGCAACTCTGTACCGGGGGCTAGACGAGGCCCTGGCATGCTACTCAAAGGATTGGAACGAGAACCGTATACATTATAAATGATGCACGAACGCGGGCGGACAAGTAGTCAGCACGGGTATTATCGCGTCAACTGCTTCTTCTAACGAGTTAGCTTTACACCAATTACATATTCCGTGTGACCGAAATCAAGCTCCGACGTACGCTTCATCGGCAACCAAGGCGAGGAAGAGCAGCTGAACTCTTCGTCGCGTGCTCGCGGGGGCAAAATGTGGCTTTGCGCGAAGGAGTTAAAAATGTTGAGGTAATGGGAAAAGGAGGATAGGGCGCGAAAAGAAAGGACCGTTGCCCGATCGGACCTTCGCTTTAGCAGAGTCCCGCGAGGGGAGTCGCGTGAAACGTCGATCGGAAAACGAAACGGATAGGAGCGGAAGAAATTGCAGGGAACGAGACGGTTCGCAGACGCGAGATGCTAGACGGAAGTGGTGGCGTTGCGGAGACGTAGCCAGTCGCGGCACTAGGTTCGTTCCATTTCACGAATGTGGCCTCGTGCTACCCACGAAGAGAGATGGATCGGCCCGGTCGAGCAGGGCAATTCTCCTGGCGGCCTCGTGGGACTCGAGCTCGCGTGAAGTAGGAGAAGAAGAAGAAGAAATAGCGATACTCATTCATGAATTCTCACCGCTGCGCTGACCAGAAACGATTTGCGAAAGAACGCGGACCAGTGACGTCATAGCGTCGCGGCGCCTGGCGTCAGACTGGCTCACCGATGCTTTGCGTGCCAGTGCGATGCTACTGATTCGCGCAAGCGCCAACCACCGCTCTCGTCGGAGTACGTATTCTCTTTCTTTTCTCTCGTATCTCCCCGTTCGTCCTCTCTCGCTTTCCCTTCGACCCTCCTCGCACCCTTCCCGCACCCTGCTCGCACCCCTGCACCGCGCCGTCCTGTCCCGACCCTTCGTCCTCGGCTCCTCACCGGATCGCAACGTTCTCCGCGCCTTTCGCCCTGAACTTCTTCTCCCCGTACCCCAAATACCACGGTGCTCCTTGCTTTCGTCCCACTGTTCCCGATGCTGCGGAGCAAAACCACCCTTCTTTAAACCCGACCGTCCTCGCTCTCTTCTCCTTTCACCGCGGTGCACTTACTTCCATTTACCTTCGAATGAATTTTCGTCCGCTCCGAATCCGTTGATTATTCCACCGAGATTTCGTTTCGCTTCTTCATCTTTTCTCGCACCCCCGCGTCCGCCCCGTCTCCGCGCAGAGGGGCTCGTTACTCGGGTGGTTTAAGTTTCCCTGCTTTCACCAATCGTGTACATCGGTTGATCGCAGTCAGTTATCCCGCAACGATACTTCCGCCACTTCTCGACGTGTTTCCGGACATTCTTCTGTGTTTACTCTTACTTCAGCAAAGTCGCGTCCATTGAATAATGAACGTACCGTTCATCTTGTTTCTTCCCTGTTCTACTTTTCTCCCGGCGGGCGACAAAAACGTGGGCATCTTTTTGGGTTCCTGTAAGAATGACTAATAGACCGTTGATGAAACGACGAACTCCGCTAGGAGCAGAAACTATTTCTCGAAGCGACGGAGGCGATCCCCGTACTCTTTTCTTCGCACCCTTGTCGAACGTAGCGGACGCCCCCTTCGATGCTTGGCCAGCCAAATGAACTGCCGAATGCAACGAGCTGATCAAATATTTTTGTTCCACGATGAACCACGATTATTGTTCCTCGAATAACCGTACTTCCACGCCCTTGTCGAGGATCCGTCCAAAGGGCATTACTACTTTTGTCGAAATTTCGAGCGAGTCGACATCTACCTCCTCCAACATCGTAATCGAATCCCCCGCTGCTGTCACTGACTCGCTTCTTTCTCCCACGTAACGCTAGCCCGACTGTCCATCGAGTTGCGTATCAATCGGTTCGTCGAATTTTCGATCGAACGGAGAACCGAACGCGAATAGAGATATTCGATGCGGTCGATCCAAACGTTAATGGAGAGCTTTGAAATTTAATTCGGATGGGACTAAGAGCGCACGTTCCAGTTCCAGTTCGGGTATCAGGTAATTTTAGATTTCGTTGATGATTTACGAGCATCGCTATAGCGACAAAAATATCGTACGGTATCGTATATTCGGCGACCGCGAGCGAGCAATTTATTCCGTTGTCGTGCACTCTTATTGTCAGATATCACGTTCCCGACCCGACTGATTTCTTTCCCCTTTCTTTCGCTGCCCCAGCTGAGGATTCCACGGAGAGCGACACCCTTCGCGTTAAACCCGGAGGAGTCGTTTTATCGCGATCAAGAGAAAAGCGAGATACGGAAATTGGGCACGATTTAGACGAAACGAGAATAAGGGAGTCAACTGCCAGCGTGGACCCTTCATCTTGGAAAAACCGACATATGTACATTTCTCTGCGCGCAGCACTCAACAAACACATTTATCTAGCTTGCTCGTCATTAATGAATCGTTATTCCAGTCATATTCGTGTGTATATTATTATTCCAGTTTGGTGGTTCGCTTTTCTTTCTTCTTTTTTTCTCGCCATCTCGATGGGCCAGTCGAGCTACGATGGGCCAGTGTCGGTGGTTCTCGTTACTTTACGCAGAGGTGCGTTCCTATATCGATGCCGAATCGAACGGCCAACGCCAGACGGCGAGCAGGATTAAATTTGAATCGTTAGACCCGAAACTGGCTAACGGGGAATCGGTTCGATGGGTAACCTCTCGAATACAGGAGCCCGGTTTCCTCGGTGATGCGCCTTTCACGCGAGAGGAAGCTGCGGTATTTGAGCCGGGTAGAAATATCCTTGCCCCTTTCTCCTACTTCTTGTATATGTCTGCTCCGTTCGCCGATTCTTACCTCTGACCGGGCGGCACACGGAAAACGTATCGAGAAAACGCAGCTGCACGACCATCAAGGTTGCTCGGCAACTCAGTCTCGCGATAAGTCACAACACGCGAGAACGTACGCGTTTCCTGGTACTTTCCCCCATTATTCATAGCCTTCTATGCATTAATAATGCCGAGCAATCGCCGTATGCCGTCCCGACGCGAGCACGATTCGATCGTAATGATTATTATCCATTGCGCGCCCTAGGGTTCGCTGCGGTTTTCCACGAAATCGGTACCCTCGATGCATTTACGCATCGTAGCCTGTGAGTCACCACGCGCGTTCTCCAAGTTGCTCGCCCGTGCTCTATGGACTGTCGTCCATTATCGGCAGAAAAGCTGCTACGCCCAGCAAATTGGCCGAAATTCGCTGCACGACATGGCGCGCGTGGACTGTAAAGAATTGTACAGGGACAAGAAAACGAACGAAGTCGCACTACGGTTTTCATTTTACAACGAGGGGCTACCTTTCAGATTTTCGATGCGGCGAGTAGCTTCCATCGAGCTAACCCATACGCAATGCTTCCTTATCGGCGTTTCGCGGAGAGCAGCGCATCCTCGTCTCTGGATCGAAAAGAAAGACGGTCGACGTCGAATAAACGGCAGGGAAAGGCGGAAACAAGCCGGAGAGAGCGCAAACGGAAAAGCGGAGTCAGCATTGTGCCCGATAGATTCGATAGAGTAGAATCAGTTTACTCGTGAAAACAGCACCGTCTATTCTCCTCGCTCTTTCTCTTTCTTCCTCCACGAGACAGCAAATTGATAGCAATGCTCGTACCGTCGTTCGACGAACGTCGCTAAAAAACAAAGCGTTTCGTTTATCCGTCGATACTTTATTTGAAAGGGGCTGCCAGGTGTACTAACTTGTTGTCGGTGATTCGCGCGAACGGGCGAGACAGCAGAAGACGGAGAGCAGAGAGCGACGAGCACGGCGGATCGTCGTCGTCGGAACGCAAAGGTAGCCGAAGTTGATCACCGATCAGTCGCGTCGATCGAATCCATGGTGTTCGCATACCCCTCGCGGGCAGGCAACGAGGGTGGCAACGAAATCGTGTTCGCCAGCAGCGTGCTTTTATAATATCGTATCTATGTAACTCGGACAAGTGTCGCCTCGCTGTAATCGTCCACCTATAACGACGAACCGACGCGCGATGTAACGCGATTCCCGACAGGGTGTCCGCTTATCGGAGAGGAAGCTACGGGAACGACAGAGGGTTGCTCGTTGCTTCCATTTGGCTGCGCCAGTCGCGGAATATTGCATCTCTTGCCGGGACGTTTAAGCACTCGCAACCATTCGCTTGTCTCGAGCACGCGTCTAGTGTTCTCGAAACAGTGTACAAACGTCGCGACGCGACGTTCGTTCAGCAGCCGAGCACGTTCGACAAATTTTCTAACGAACTTTCAACGATATGTGTGGGTAGAGAGGTATCGTGGGTCCTCGACGTGCACGCGCATGCAAGAGAACGTCGATCGCGAGTTAAGCGAGTCCGCTTTTTCGAAAACAGAATCGGTTCTGTCATCGACGAACGCTAGAATGCCCTCGTTAGAATCGAGCGGAGGGGGTTGCTGGCCACGGACATAACTGGGAAGCAATTTGCGCGGTCCCGGTTTCGCACGTATGCGACACGTGCGATCCGTATACGTGCTTATAGTTTCCCAGTCTGATCTCAGTCTTTCTCGCGGATCAACGAGAATCGATCGGGCGAAACTTCGATTGCGCTTCGAAGACTGCAGTGCAAAGATGGTATGCCGTTCTCGGGATAAAATATTGTCCAGCGGATACCGCGCCGAGCGAACATTGGAAATTTGAATTCCAAGGCAAATGTGTCGCCTCGCGAAGTCATCGATGAATTTGCAAATATGCTTCAACGATTAACGCGATGCACCGTATAAATGTAATAGTCCGAGGAAAACCCCTGCCTGCAATAGGAACGAGACCACCGGGAAAAAAAAATGCTTTTTATACCTATATACGCGGGCAGATCAGCACGAAGCAAGTTAATTAACCGTGGAGAAGATAGAGGAGAACATTTATCTCCCGATAGCATCGGGCTATCGCAAAGTCGACGGCAAAGGGAAACTTTTCCGGCGATAAAGCAAAAAGGAGCAGGAACGATCTAGAGAAATCAATTATCCATCGGGACTGGTGCTTCCCGAACAACTTTGGAAGCCGTCTACGCCGGATCTAATAAACCTTTGAAACGTACCTTAGAACGCGGCCTATCGTTCACCACTCGTCGAAACTTCGAGCAGCGTCGAGCTAGCGATCGAACCGCTACCTTCTCGCGAAACCTTTAAGGAAATATTATAATTGCGAGCCATGAGCGAACCGTTGTCGACGCCTCGTTCGGACGCAGGGACATGGCGACGGAAAAGACGTCGAAGGAGATGATGCTCCCGACACGAGTACGCAATTAGGCGGAGGTGCCTCTGCGCATCGATCGCTACCTGTCCACGATCTGCCGCGAATCGCCGAAACGGCCCACGAGTATAATCGAAGGGGAAGGAAAGCTCTTTGCGTAGGAAATGTAATCTCCGTAGAAGAGAGCGGGGGCCAAGGAACAAGTGTCCGTCTGGTTCCGTTGCGCTTTCCTCACGAGCGACGACGGAAGCACCCTGTATCGACCCAGCAACGCCCACCCAAACAGCAGCCCCCACCATAGGGACGACCCTGTCTGCTATCGCACGCTGCCACGCTGTCCAAAAATTTGCTCGTGTCCTTTTGGTCCACCGATCTCGCCCTCTCTTCGCCCAACCGAAATTTCATCGACTGCAGCCCGAAGCGCGAACGAACGCAGAACGGGTTCTGGCCGCGCCGTCCGGTCTTCGAAGTTTCTGCGTTCCGTGCTATTCTTACGGCGAACGATCCGAGGGTGATTGATTTTCGGTCGCCTTTATTTCGTTTGCTTCTGCATCGCGTAGAACGTTCTGCGCTTCCGACGTGGAAGCAGCGAAGGCAGACCCTGAAATGTTGCCCTCAGTGGCAAACAGAAGAGGTGAAACGATCGTGTCTGCATTTGGCTCGGAAAGTAACGTTTTTGCTGCGGAGCGATCTTGGCGAACACGATTCATTCTTGGCTTACGCTTGGCGATACACGGGCGATTTCTTTAACGAAATTACTTTACGTCCGTTGCAAGATTCACGAACACCTTTATTAAATTCCTTTTCTTCAATGACGGATACATTTGTATACTCGTTGCCTCTCCGTGTTTCGCTCGCAGCGAGCCGCAGTTGAAACTGTCGTCATTGGAGAAATGCCATTCTGCAGCGAGGACTGAACGCGGTCGCCGTTGTAAAAAAGAATAATCCTGCGCCCGATTGATAAAAGTTCAGCCGAGTCGCGACCGCGTCGCAAAGTTTTTCGGCGAAAACGGCACGGGACGTCGCCTTGCGTCGCGTCGAGAAAAGTTCGGAGGGCGAAACGATCGTTCATGTTTCTCCGAGTTCGTCCTCGAACGATATTGAGAACACGCGGAAAGTATGCCCGCGAATGGTTTAATTAAACTCGGTCGCATACGTAATTCAAGGAGGCGCGCCGGTCACGACCCACGTAATCGACTCAGCCGGTTCCACGTCGATACTTCGGAGGTGCTCGACTGCTCGTGGGACGAGAGGTCTTTACAATTTTACGAGAATTTGCCCGCTGGAAGCTGGGGAACCTCTTCGACGGCGGACGACGAACGACGAACCCGCCCAATATTCATCGACGACTGCTCGTCGGGACGTGCCCTATGGCATTAGGCAAAGTTCGCCCTTAAAAATTTCATCCCTCGCCGTACCCTCGCGGCACCCTCGCGGCACCCTCGCGGCGCGACGATTCGAGACGCGCGGAACTAGACGCTGGCTCGAGCTAAATGTCCGGGAGTTGCAACAGCTGTTGTCGGTGGCGTGGTGGTGGTGGTAGTCGGCCTCGGAACGGGGTAACGCTTCATCTGGAATCCTCTTCCTTCTTGACTGCTTTTCGCCCAGGGCCATTGCAGGATACGAATCAAGGTGTTTCGGAAATCTTCCGAAAATAGGCAGTAGATGTAAAACGTGATCGAGTAGTTGATTATTTCCAATAAATTGGCCAGAGCACGAAACACCTGCAAAATGGAGACGAGACGCTGCGGTTTCTGATCTTCGATTCCTCGGGGAACGACAAATATCGAGAAGTGAAAAACACTGCTACGGGATGCACGCTCGCGAGATATCTGGAGATATCGGGAGAGGGTGGCATCTGAAGCGCGTGCGGACAACGAATGTTGCACGAAACAATTACCTGGTAAGGATAGTGGCTGAGATTGCTCTCCCTCACGGTGACGTTCAGAATTACCATGGGGGTAACGCAGACGAGAAACAAGATACTGGTGCTGCCCAACAGGAGGACCAGCCTTCTTTCTTCCGCGAACGTCCTGGGATCTTCGTCGTTGCTCGCGGTCCTGGAGAGCGTCATTCGGCGACGCCGTTCGCAGGATCTCCGGTAGACTACCATTATTCGGAGATTGAACGCAGCCAGAAGTATCGTCGGCGCCACTTTGAAAACGATCTCCAGCACTATCTTGTACACCTGTGCAAATATGTTCGTGAAACGGGTCGGCAAGCCAGTGTCTCCGATCGGAATCATTCCAAGAGGACAGCAATGCGATTACTTGATAGAACGTCGAGTCGAGGTACGAATGATTCTCCCTTTTCTGATAAATCATGGGCCCGTCGGATGCCAAGAGGCAAGTCGTAATTTCCTCCTTGAACGCGCTCGGCAGATACACTAGAAAGGTCGCCAAAGGTATGAGAGCTACCGTCAGGTGCGGAGGACCACAGAGAGGACGAGTGTGCTGACCAGGTCGACAGACGCTAACGTAACGTTCCACGGTTAGCGCTAGTAGCATCATCACTCCAACACCTGGAAGGACGATCGATTCTTTGCGTCTCAACCTTTTCCGTTAACCTTTGCCGACAAGAAGTACTTGCTCATACCTAAGCAACCGTTCCCCAGGAATAGTTCGAGATGAGCGTGATAGAAAGCTTGGGCCCAATTGCTCCATCGACCGGTCTCTTTGTGAATGAGAACTCTCAGGCCGAAAGGAATGCAGAAAACAATGGCGAGCAGTGCCGCTGCCGAATAGCCTGAAACAAATCGGCAAGAATGTTATCTCGGCCTTGCGAAATTGAAAACGCTGATCGATGCATCGCGGTATTGGCGATACTTTGTTCAAATAACATAGATCAACAGGTACAGCGGCGCGGCATTGGTCGACGCGCTTTCGATCCGTAAATCGAATCGAATCCGCTACAAATTCAAACCATTTTTGCTTCGAAACGCGAAGAAATTGAAGCTGATCGTTGCTAAATTTTCTATGCTCGCAAGTATGAACTCCGCGACAAATGGTTAACAGCTTAAATTGATGAGCTGTTCATTTAGCGTGGCTCGTTTATGTTTCTAGGTACACAGGGCATAGTTTCTACTTTGCGTACAATATTGAAAAATATTGCAGAGATTTCGCTTCCGCCGAATGTTTCTCAATAATGTACCGGTGATCGGAAAATGTTGCCTGCTTTGTTCTACGTCGATAACACTCTGTATCTCGACTGTGTTTGTTGTCTGTAGTGGTACTGCGGCGGCCATTTGTACCGATACGAGGAAAGCTAGAATCTGTTTTACCAAGTAGCAAGGAATCAGGCATTCGTTCGTTCGTTCGTGCGGCTTCAGCTATGTAGGGATACTGTAAAACTGATATAGAGTACTTGTACACGCAAAATAATTAACTACTGCGCTGCAACACGAATTGATGTCGAATTGTAATTGATCTTGCATAATTTCTTGCTGCTGTCCGTTTAGGTGTAGCTAAATTAGATGCACCCTCTTCGCCCCTCAATGTTAGCTCCAGCCCTTTTCTATAAGACAGTAGAATTTCGTATCTCTTCTTCCCTCAAATGCAGGGGTGCTGTTTCAAGTTAATGAACGTTATTAAGATAAAAGTAAACTACCGTAACCGATATCGCATCTAAACGGCGCTCATACTTTGCAAAGTATCCTCTGCGGAAGAGGTCTCGTTCGTTCGAGAATTTTTCCCTTTAATGCAGCTGTTCGCAACACGGAGTATCAAGCTCCACGAGTAGAAGAATCAAATGCGCTGATATGTACTGTCACAGATGAGATATACGAATAAACCAAACACCTGGTGGACTTCCATGAATCGTCGTGACCGTCGGAGCACCTGGGAATACGAGACTGGCTCGACCGTGACTCTTTTCACGAATAGTGGTCTGGCAAGGGACTATTATTTACTGGAATAGGGAGAACCAGAGAGATTCGATTGTGTCAATATATTTGTATGCTACGAGGGGAATTAGCTAGAATAAGGCTCAGTTAAAAAGTGCAGTAGGTACAACCCTAGGATCGTAGATTCGGCTAAAGGTTGGCGAGAGAATGCTTAGCTGAACCTGCGATCCTAGGGGCATACCTACTCAAGTGGCAGTATTTTCATATTTTTAGTTAAATATAAAAATATCCAACTCGAAAGTTTGATTCACCGATGCCCGGACGTTCTCTGGCAACTCCTGGCAACTTTGTTTTAAACGAGCGTTATTAAACACTCGCCGTCAAAGACGTTTCTATAGCGATTCGAGCACGTTTCAACGCGGCGCGCGGCGCGGCGTCCCGAAAACAAGGGTCGACCAGCGTGCACGTGAAACGTGCATAGTTGCCGCCAACACGGTCAGTAAAACGATAAAGAAGCTGGAAATTTTGCAAACAGCTGTTTGCGAATAACGAAGTTGAGAGAAGAGACAGGGGGTGGCAATGGCGACGCTTAATCTCGAAGCGGCCAGCCAGCGTAGGAACTCGTAACTCGTCGCGCCAGAGTAACGAGTCCGAGTGTCGCGGTGATAAACCATGGCGCGTTAATATCGCGGCTAACGAATACAAGCAGGCTGACAAATTGATCCCGAAATACCGCAGACTTTCGATCGAGTCGAACCAGTCGCAAGGTCCTGGGAGAGCGAGCCAACCGACCTGCCGTCGCGGCAACGAAAAACGTTTCGGCGTAGGGCGACGATATTACCGCTACCTCCAAAAAGTTCACGGACAATGGGATTGCAGGGCTGACAACGCAGGTAGAAGCTCGCGTGAACGAATAACGCCGCGCGTTTCGTACGCATCGAGGCAGGTGAAACAAGCGCGCGTTAATAAAAAAGAAAATGCGGCACAGGTTCGCGACGCGTCGCAATTGCACGACGGAAGCGTAAAAGTGCGAGGCAATTAATAGCGACACGGGATATCGACTGATAAACCCGGTTAGCGTTCTCGGAGCGTCGCAGGTATTCTAAGCATTTTGCGAAACGGTCGACAACGAGTGACGATACTGGCAAACCTGACATTCTTTCCTTGATTTTTCTCTGCTGCTCTGGTAATACGCTCGGGTAGAAGTCCACCGGTTTTCCATGAAGCTAGCGGGATCGTTCGGATCGCGAGGAAATAACGCTCTCCGCTTTTCTTCGATAAAGAAAATTAGCTTTCTTTTCGCGCATTTGCATAACGATCTCGTCCCACGTTTTGTCTTCGTTCCGCTACTTCGCTTTACGGAAGATCCTTTCTTCGGACAGGTAATACCCCCGATAGATAACGATGAAAACTGGCCGATAGCGTAGCAAAATTCAACACAGCGAGTGAATAAGTCAGTACGTTCGTTACGCTTTACACTTACGCTATCGACCAGATGTCTGCCAAAGTATTTCCTTGGTCCGTTCACGGTCCGTTCCATTAATTGGAACGGTTTCGATTGATCCGATTCAACGTGCAAAGAAGGCACAGGGGACAATAGAGACGGGGATTGACTGAACGAGGCTGAGGAGCGTTGAGAGGTGAACGACGAAAAAGCCTTCGCGTTCCGATTGCCTGATCATTCGAATAGCGGGACAAAGTTTCGCGCGAAAGCGATACAGAGATACAGAGATACAGGGGGTGGAAAATCGCTTAGAAGTCTTCTGATAAAAGGGTGCGAACCGTGCACATGTACATCGAGAGGGAGGAAGGTTTCTTCGACCGATCGTCGATTCTTGTCGCGAAACAGATAAAGCACGAGCTTTGTTCAGTGTTCGTCGCCGCATTGCAAAACTCCGTCGCGACACGACCGATTCGGAACTGTGGCAGGTTTAAAATTATCCCAAAGTAACAAAGGAAACGAGCAGCATCGCAGAGGCCACCGGTCGTCTCTAATTCGCCACCTTTCGACTCGAACGGCGATGCTCGATGTCTTCACCGAGACAACAAAAATGCAACGAAAAAAGTTTCTCCGCGCGTGATACGAATTTCGCGAAAGCGCTGACGGAACGAGAGGGAAACGAAGAACATTCGTTTGCACGTCCTCCTCGTTATCTTAAGATACCGAGAACGAAGCTTAAGATCGGGGCCACTGAATCTGCTTAACCACCGAGCGAAACGCGATGTCCCAACCGCCAACGACCTACGTTCCCTCTCGTCAGTCGGCCCGCTCCTCGTCCTTTTATTCCTCGGCGTCATGCAAATTCCGCTTGACGCCCCAAATGAACATTCGTTGCACCCGGTTAGGGTGGTTTAGGCAGGTCGAGCGCGCGACCGTCCTGCCCTCGCGGCTTCTCGCGTCTTCGCTTTCCAGGATCCATCGTAAGATGTACGAGCGCCGAAGTTGTTTGGAACGGAGAAGGCCCGCCGCGATATGCATATTTAATGAACAAAATTTTCGCACCGTTTCCTCGATCAGTCGGAAGAAAGTTTGTCGTACGGCGAGCCGAAAATGTATGAGAAGATTCGTGAAATTTTTCACTCGCCGAGGCGTGTATCCCCTCTATTAGAGGCGCGTTCTTCATATTTTTCCAGCATCGCTTAATGCACCGGCAGCGAGAAAGAATGGCAGCGTGTACGTTAATATTCATAAACCTCGAAGTCGCACAGAGAAACGGAAGCGTTCAAAGAAGAATTAGTCGCGATCGAACCCGAGAAGAGCTATCTCGTAGAGCTCGAGAGAGGTGTAGAACACCGAGTACCTAGTATGTACGACGATTTTATCAGGAATTCGCGCGAGCTAGGCGTCTTGAAAAAGTCTAATTGCTTTTATGCAAAGAAGGTCGTCGAGTGCAGTACGAGGGGATGGCGGGTACCGTGGTTTCCTAGTTAGAAGAAAATTAGACGGACACAAATAATCGAGCAACGCCCGTTCGCGATGCACACACTTCGCGAACGAAACCGTGAAAAATATTTAGTTTTACGCGCGAGTACCCTCTCCTTGTTGCAAATGGACGATCCCGAATTCGTTCGATATCCCCGGAGCCCAGGTGTTTTCGCGCAAAATAGGGAGAAAATTAACTTGGACGTAAATTATCGAAGATCGAATCGCGAAAAACGCGAACAACGCGAACGTTCGAAAGGTAATTCGCAATCGAACGCGTGGCAAAAGGGCGGAGCATTTTCGGTAACGATAGAAAAAATGAAGCGGCCGATTTTCTGCCGACAAAATTGAATAGGAATTAAGCTAATTCGAGTCTCCGCGCGATCTCTTTGAACGACGGAGACAAAGTCTCTTCCCGAGGCGAGAGTTCGCAGTGGATATTCAGCTCAACGGTGGATAAAGATTTGTCGAAGCCACGGCACGTATCTTTGTACACGCAAATATGCCGTGGATACGTGTACGAACCTGTTTTACATATGTATACCTGACGTTCGACCGGAGCTTTCGTCGTTTCCGAGCACGTCTCAAATTGCATTTCCTTACGCACAAATTCTTCCGCCCCAATACCCTAGGATTCGCAATATTTCCACGCTCAAAGGCACGTCCTTTTAGTTCGACCTCATCCTGGTCCTTGGCCTCATCCCCTATCTGCGCTACATCGCGCATATCGATAGATTTCCAAGCCCGCGCGGACAACCATCGTCGCACCGACGCGTCGCACCTTCGCTCCTCGTTCGCGCAAACGATTTCCTTCCTCTCGTAACTCATCACCGATCCGATTCATCCGTTCCTCGTCCTCTTCGTTTACGTTTGTCCCGCGCAGGATTATAGATTACGAAATAAGCGGGCGCATTCTTCCCGAGCAGAGCCCACCCCCCGGGGGACCCAATAGTTTGCGTTCGCGCGATCAAACTTCCGACGACTCTCGGCCCCTGACCGAAATTTCCATCCGAGGCACGCCGACGAACCGATTCCTCGTGCACGCTCGTTCGCGAGAGATTTTTCATAAGCACGGGGGGAAATTAGTAGTCGAGAGTTTGGCTCGATCAAAATTGTTGGGGCGGCTGATAATCGAAGAAATTTCAATAAAGGGATATCCAGCTGACCGGATCGAAAAGCACGCTTCAAAGTACGTGCAACGAATTCGAGCACGTTTGTAAGAATTAAACGCAGAAAAGACAAAACGACGGATATCGAATTTTCGTCCAATTTCCTCCTAATGCTACGGCCTTCGGTGGACCGGAAGCAAATGTGGACTAGGGGACACGGAAACAACCGCACGTTCGATTCTAACGAACCGAGAATCTTTCGACCCTGCTGTTCCGTTCAGTCAAAAAGATACGCTACTGGCATCGACCGCGTTAAGAGATTTCTTTTTCTTGCGAATCGTTGATAGAAATAGCGCTAGACATTTTCAATTGCCCTTTTACCTCTTGGATAGCTGGGGCAATTTAAACCGGGAGAAGATAGTCGAGATACACGAGCGATCTAGTCTCTAGTTAGGTCGTAAGTTTACAGGTATCAGCGAGCAACGTAACGGCGCGGCTAGGCGGTATATGTTTCCGGCTGATAAGCTAATAAACGCGCGAATCGCGCAACAAAAGTTTGCTCGTGAACTTTAGTTTAGGAAGGTATTCGCGGTGATTCCTGCCTCTATTATTTGGCCCGGAGTCAAAATGGAAAATTCGTCCCACTATTTGGCAAAGGTGTCGCACTCTTTGCAGCGAATACGGGTTACGTCGAGTACCCTGGTAATTAATAGGTACGCTTTAGCACGTATCGCGAGGCGAGTTCGATAGGATACGAGCTCTGCGCGTACCTACGATTCACGATTTCGAGCGGATCGGTCCGAGACGCGCGCGTCGCGACGCGGCGATGGGCCGTTGCAGCGCGTCGGATTAACGCGACCGCACTTTCCATTTCGATATTACGTAAACATGGAATAACTTTATTTCGAGATAATGTAACGCCTCGGTAGGCAAACGATGCGTCCCTCGCGTTCCTTTTTCCCATTCCTCTTCTCTCGAAACCTACGAAAGGTACGACGATGCCGGCGGTGTCAGCAACGATAACATCCTCTTTGCATACCGCTTTCCGGTCGGTCTGCCCAAGACGAATCTTCTTCGCTCTTTGCGAGCAACAACTTACCTCTCATGTAGATGTAAGCGGTGCCTCGCATGTTGCGTCTGGTAAGGACGACCAAGTTTAAAATATTCCCGACGATCCCCAAGCAACAGATGGCAGGCAAGATAATGCCGTAGCTGATCCGTCGCAAAGACGGCGTTCGAGGATCTTCCAAGACCTCGAGGTCTTCCGGCAGAAGGCATATTCGTGTCTCCGTTCCATTCACGGGGTCGTCCATCTTGCGTCTCCCCCTCTCGCGCACAAACACCTGCCCTCCCTGTTTCGCGCATTTACGGAATCCGCGTCCGAAATTTCAACGAGATCGTTCACTTCCTCCTGCATCACGCGCATCCGAAAGCAGATCAACTCGCGACCCACGTGGTTGCTTGCCAGCTTGCGATTTCACTCGCGATGTCACCGGCCGCCCCTTTCATCGTAAAACCCACGGAATACTGCCCGAGCTATACTCTCCTTGCACTTCCACGAATTACGAGGCGAGTAGTTTGCGATGCAACAGGTGAAACGGTAGCTCGGCATTCATTACGCCACTCGAAATATCCGGCCGAGGTGCTCCGTACTCTTGAAAGTTTCAACGTTTAGCGCGCTGCAGTGGTTCGTGTCGGTCGCTCGATTTCATCGAAAAATCGGAACGTACTCTTCCGGACAACTTGTCCGCCGTCATTTCCTACGCGTCAGCCAATCCCGATGCGTTCACCTGGAAACAAAGAATGCCCGTTGAATTTACCGCCATCGACTATTCAAGTCCAAACCTTCGGCTCGTTCGGCAAAGAGTGGAGAAAGCGTCGCGGATAGACGAAACGAGGAAAGGAAGGAAAATCGGAGACGCCATATGGAAACGAATATGATTCACGTTTCGCCGCAATAACAAAGTTTTGCGCAAGAAAAGCTGCGAGAAACGCCGCGAGAAATACGTATCGCTGCTGTTGCGGGCAGGGTAGTAGTATACGGTGTCCAACTTCGAGGTGGAACGAGGAAACTGGTGAAAGAGCCTTTCCGCTTTCGTCTGACCGTCACCCGAACTCCTACCCGTTCGAAGACTGAAATATATGCTCAAGCACAAGTGACTCGGGTGAACACGCCGATCGAACGCTGCCCGTTTCACCGCGAAAGTGTCGTCGAAAATTCGAATTAAAGATCCAAGGTGCAGCAGCGTTGAATATTGATTGCTGCGAGATGAACGGCGACGCGGATTTTGAAGAAGGAACGCGGGTCGGTGGTATCGTCCCGTCTGGAAACGTAAAGCTAGGAGAGAGACGCAACTCTACTTCTTCCCCGGATTTCATAAAAATTCTCATATGCGTGGGCCGACTCTTTTTACGCCGCCGCAAACACCTGTTTCTTTCAACTAATTTCGAGTCCTCATTGATGTACTACCTCGATGGCTCGGAATTTATTTTGCTCGGGAAACTTTCTTCAACGGCTTTCGCGTAAAGTACGCACCTTTTCTACCAACAAATGGATTTCGTAGAGGCACTTTTGTCTGCAGCGTTTTGTCCTGATCGTTAAAGGAAGGCGCAGCGTAGGAAAAAACGTATCGGAGGTAGACGATAATAGCGACATTACACGGGCAGAGAAAAATAAGACTGGCAGGTCGACGAAACACGACAGCGTGATAGTGAATCTTTGACGAGGGAAAATAGTTTTTCCTGCGAAGCGACTTTCATTGACCGTAAGATGGCTATTCGCGGCAGGACGATCGCCCTACTATCGTGAACATTGATCTACTTAGGAACGAACGCAAGCACTAGTCCGGTGGACTTTGGTGGATCATAAGCGGAACCGTAAACGAGTCCCATCGTGTGGATAAAGGGTTTAACCCGTCAAGGCTCCACTTCCGACCAGGTGCAGACGCTTCGTTCGAACGTAGAACCTTGCTCGTCGTTCCTACGATGGGATCGTCGTCGTTTCTATCCCGGTCTACGACATTTCATCCGAAGAAGAAGCTATCTGCGTTCCTCCGATCTCCTTTCGCCTCAGCAGTTGTAACGGGATAGAAATGTTATTAGCGTATTAACGCAAAAAAAAAAGAAACAACATATACCCGCAAATCCCCTGAAGAAAGGTACAGAAAAAAGGAAAGTGGGGAAACGTGTGATGCAAATCGTATCGATGCGTCGAATCCGTGGTTCCCTGAGCGCTGGCTCCGGTTCGAAGTAAATTGCAAAACATCGTGGCTTACGGTAATCGTATCGCGCTCGCTCCCTTATGCCTGGTGCGCGGAGGGCGCGAATTTCGAGGTGAACGAGCCGGGGGCGTCTGGAATGTCCGGGATTCGGTAGATCGACGTAACGTTATCGGGAATCCTGATCGACGCGCAAGTGCAACCATAAAAATCGTTATGCGGCGCGAAGTTGCGAAGGGAAGTTTGCAGCATCCGAAGCGACTTGTGCAACTTGCGCTTAGAGACGGTTCAACAGATTCTCGCAACTTTCACCCGCGAATTTTCCTTCCGTCCTCGATCAACAGCTGCGACTTCGTATCCATTTTGTATTATGTATTTCGTACCTTCTCCAGAATTCCTCGAAGACGCGTCTGCGAACCGGGACTTTTTGTATCGATCGCGCAAATGGTGTTCGCACCGACGCCAAAATGCGTGCGGTATAATCGTCTGGGGTTGATGTTGTATATACCCACGCTATTTTGTCCGAAATCACACGACGCCCCGAATATTAAACAATCCTACTTTTTTGCACGGACAAATGTTGGAGATTAAAGCAGATAAGAGGGTATCACATTTTATTGCCTTCCAAAAAAAAAAAATGAGAATAAGCTCTCGTAAATTCGGATAAAGACTAATCTCGAAGGAGGCGAGGGAGTACGGGCAAGGGGAAAGGGCAAGTTTGAAATAAAAATTGGACAGATTTTTTGGGGATTACCGGGGCGCGTGTGTAGGGAGAATATTTCTTCTGGAACGCGGCCCTCTGCGGCAGCGTGAATAAATACATTGCCTTAAGAACGGAACGAAGAAACAATTGGGTGTATCTATTCGGAGTACCAAAACTTATTAAAAACACGATGAAAGCAATTCGGGAAGTTCGAGTTACTGGAGTTGCTACGTCTGTAGCTCCACCCAAAGTTGTTGGGAACGTTTACAAACGCGACGGATTGTCTCGTCCTTTTTCGATAACACGTATACATACTTGTATCTGAGCGATGC
The DNA here is from genome assembly GCA_948146005.1 of Nomada fucata. Classification (NCBI taxonomy): domain Eukaryota; kingdom Metazoa; phylum Arthropoda; class Insecta; order Hymenoptera; family Apidae; genus Nomada; species Nomada fucata. The sequence continues at coordinate 29,609,264 of OX411278.1, read as the reverse complement.
AATATATGTCTCGGGGATGAAAATTTCTTTCGTTCGCGATAGGTGCGTACACAGCTAGCTGCTCTCGTTGTCGGTTAAAAGCTGATGCCACGAAATGGTTTACTCGAAGCATTACCGCGTTAACGTTATTCGGGACAATTTTCTTCGTATGCGCAGCCACCTATGTAATCGTATCCCTGGAAATCCAAGGCAATTCTACGTCGCAGATCTTTCCCTTTGCTTGCGATGTTCCCGATGTCTTCGAGCCTTTAAGCGCGAGAGGAAGAAATAAGGGTGCGTTAAAAAGAAAAGGAAGCAACTCGGAGAATTACTTTTAAGATCGCAGCTAATGAAAGGCAACCGCCGGGGGAAAACTTTCGTACGGAGCGACTCTTCAACACGTCACAATCTCAAAGAGCAACTAATGCTAAGAAGCTGCCTCTCGGTTGGGGGCGATCAACTGCCGCTATAATTTCCCCCTTTATCGGTGGCTGCCTCTTTTATTTATTCAGCGGACAAATATAGTGGCTGAAACGCGACGAGCAGAAGCCTGCAAGGAAAATGTCATGCTCGTGGTAGGCAAGATTGAACGAAGATTCAAGCGCACGGTGTTCTCGATCTTCGCAATTTTAAATGCTCCTCGTCGCTTTGGGGCGAACACCTCGAGCGTAATCTCACCTTTGAAAGTAATATCCCGCTTCTGGATGCGCGACTTGCGTGAATGCTGGAAATTAATTCGAATCCGATTAGAGCCGCGATGAGCAAACTGCGGCCCGCGGACCACATTTGACCCTGCGGCACAGACCTGCGGCCTGCCGGAACACGTGACACGCGGGCCACGGGGGCCACGCATTTGCTCATTGAACGTACATCTCAGTGAACAACGTTGATATGTGTATGTTAAAAAGAAAAGGGAAGAGACTTTTGCTTCAAATCGAATAAGATATGGCTAATTCCAGTCTTAAATTGAATTAATTGATTAATATATTTGAGTATTCAACTCGTTCGCATCGGAGGACGATATATCGCGTTGCAATAAAACGGCATGCGAGATATCTCGTCCAAAGCGTATCATGAATCTCGTCCTCCGATGCGAAGGGGCTAACATTGCGGCCCGCGTAATGTAGTAGATTTCAAAGGTTGCTCACCGCTGAATTAGAGTTTAATCTGTTGCACACCCGACCTCGACATTTGACAACGTGTAAAGTTAGTAGCTGGATTCGAGGGCGATGCCGCGTCCGGATCTTTCTTCGACTGGAGGGCACACACTTGTTGCAAGCAAGAGTAAAAAAGAGTCTCGCGGTGCGATTGAAACAGCAACGATTTCAGGCTGTATTCCGCGTCACTGTTCAAACTCGGAATCTAATCCTTAGAGGGGGCAATTTGAAATTAGCACGTAGACGTTCGTTCAAGCGTATCAACCGTATCGCTGGAGAGTTTCCTTCGAGGGAATTACTGGAAGAAAATTAACGGAGCTCTCCGGATCGTTTTCATTTTCCACCGAGATCCCTGCGAAGGAAGAAACGGCGCGGCGCCGAGCCCGAGTACGATGCAGCAACACCGATCCTGGGAATCGCTTTTTTAAACGGTGCTACTTATTACGAAAACGTTGCTCCAGCGATGTTCAAGTACTGAAAATGAGATAAAGCGCGGCAGTTTTCGGCCAGCTTTCGAGCGATGAAATTGGAACCGTACGAAATCGTTCGGTGGTCAATTTTTGACGACATTCTAACACTTTTGTGCAGGACGCAACCACCAACTACGTCGGTACGCAAACGCATCGCTCTCTGTGCGCGTATCCACGTATGACCATAAATATTACCGTTATGTTGCCGGCAATGCTGGAGACACGGTGGTTTCGTCGATAGGAAGCGTGCAGCACGGTACGGCACGATTCGACTCGATTATTCGTTGCACGTCGTGCGCGCAACATTTTTAATTTAAGTTCGATGGGAACCCGCACTGTTTTTTCCAGAATACTACAGTCCGTGAATGGATTTCAAATGGGGTCGAAAGACATCGGTAGCTAAGGCACCGTGAGATCACGTAATTTCACCGAACGAAGGGATGGCATTGATAAGGTACGTATATTGAAATCAAAATCCGGCCGTCGAGTCGCGGGGCGCCGCGCCGTTACTGTGATTTGTTCACCGACATAGCAAACTTTTTCATCCCAAAGGATCGAAGGGAGGTGTCGACAGGCAGGATTCTGCGATTCGAAGAAGAATCGTGCCCCGAAAGAGAAAACCCGACTCTGGTTTATTCGATTGTAGAAAAAATGACAGCGTGTCGAATTAACGAAACTTTGTTCGCCAACTTATCGAACAAATAATGGAAACTGCTCGACTCTTTGCGGCGCTATGGCGTCAGTCGATCCGTCTGTTTTTCAACATTGCTGCTTATGGCGTACCAATATTTTTTCTGCAATACAATGGGTATAAATTATTCTAATTTGCCTTCTGAAATAATTGTGCACTGTTCATAATAATTTTGTTGCTCATATTTCAGCCAGGAAACCCACTCGATAGTAAATAAATCTCGGAGACACTTTTCGTTAAACTCTATCGGAACCTCGCCAGTCTAAATTCACCCTTCTGCAAATCATTGCAACGAGATAATATTGGCAAACGTGTTAAAGCGAGGGATCACACTCTAGGGCTAACGCGCGCAAGCCGTTTAATGGGTAAATCCTATTCCGTGTGAGCGTGTAAGTTGCCAAAAATTATCAATAGACTGCAAGTCGTGCGACGCGATTAAATATCATTTAGAATTTACATCGTTCTGTACCGACGACAATATTCCTAGCCAATATATTGCACAGACGCGTATCGTTTTCTCGATGAAGGCGCACGGCCGACAATACTAATTACAATTTATATCTTGCTGCCTCGATCGAGATGCGTCATCCTTCTAGAACAATTCTCCTAAGGTAAATTGCTCGCCGTTGGAATCGGTTTACTTTTATCACTGAGACCGAGCAAGAACTATGTACGTCCCAGACCCTAGACGCACAATGCGCGTATCTGTCAGCGTGCTTACAGGAGTGTAATTTTCCTTATCCCTCCTACTGTGCTCATAATTTAATATAAACATTTTCGGTTGGAATTAGCGCAAGCGTTCGCGTTGCGTTCGATGTCCCTTCCGAAGGGCTGCGTTGAATAAAAGTACAATAAGACATTCCAATGGTGTCCCTTAACGAGCAATAGCGTTGTCGCGTATTACACCCGTTGGATCCTCAACTATCCCTATCCTTCCCTCTCCCTCGCTATCCGTCAGAAGAATTGACCGCGTAATCGAGCGGTCAACTTCGCCACGCAAAAGTATTCGATCGTAATCCTCGAAGGTCCTTAGCTGCGTAAATTGACGTATTTCACCGAACTAAAATGGCTCGATGCAGTTAACTCGAACGATGTCGCACTCGCAACAGATGGCAACAAGTGTTTCGGAAAGCATGTTCAATTGCATGCTGGATTAATATAGTGCGGGTTATACGTACCCCCGAAAATATATTTCTCTGCGTTTCTACATGCGCTTCGTCGGAATGGAAATATTGTGAACGACCGACGGAAAAGGAACGCGTTGGAAAGGACGCTGAAACTTGCAGTCTCGCGCCAGTTTTTAACTGAACGAGAAACCGACACGAACCAAAAGACGTTTGAGGCGCGTCGCAACGCGAACTGAAGAGTTCCACGAGTTTCATAGGAGCGTCGTGTCGTTTGGTCACGGGGACGGCAGAACGCCAGGACGCAGAGACGCATGCTCCGGGATACGTGTGTTATACGATAGGACGGATACGTTTGATGGGATGGAACTGCGGGATATTTATCTCGGTTAACGTCTCGTTCGTTATCGTTGAGCCCGGCAAAGGGTTTCGCAAAATGAGGAATCCACCAAAGTTTCGTTCATTTTCTCAAAACTCGAGACAAAATTAATCTCGTTGCGTTGATCGTCGGGATCAAGATAAATGAAAATAACGTCCTGTCGAAACCGATTTGCACCGAGGACAAAGTTAATTCGAGGGCGATGACAATCAAGGTCGTGTCTCCGGAACCTAGGTACGCGCATACCTTGAATAATTCCTATGCGAAACGTACGGCGTACCTGCCAAGAAATAAAAGAACGAAATAACTTGAAATATGTAACCGCGATTCGACTGATACTGTTATTAATATTTTTTTCCATTAGTATCTATCGCCCTCGCACCATTGAATCTACCTTAATCGTATAAAGCTCAACAGGTCTCTGCACAAAGCCCGTTTCGTAATCCCCTTTCCGATACATATGCAAATGTACACGCATATCTTTCCATAGCATAATTATATCGTTGCAACGTTTTGTACGCATCGGCCAATGTAAGTATTGTTATTATTATTTATTTACTAACGGGATAAGATTGAACATTAAATTGAGCATTCCAAAAAAAGAAATAAATTGGTTCGATAGGTACGTACGTCGTTACGGTAATTACGTCGTATCAAGGGAAATGATACATTTCATAAAAAATATCCATTTTATTCTTCCAACTTCATCTTTTCGTGTCCCTTTTATTACATACAATAAAGTACTAATAGTAACTGACGTAACAATAATTACGATAACGCGTATACGGTAGAGATAGTAGTATTTTGCAATTGGACACATAAAACATTGAATTTTAAAACACATTACCGTCCTCTCGACACAATAATTATTCCTATATAAAAGGTTACCAAGTGCTTTACAAAACTGGATCGTGACACACCGAAATTGGTGCATCGGTTATCACAAGATTACTAACACGCCGGAGCGCGACTTCTTCTTCCGAAGAAAACGAAGCTTGTCGTAGGAAACACAAATGGAAATGTTCCTCCACCTCGCTAAATGCCTAAGAAAACCCAGCTACTGCAAGTTGCATGTTAAAACACATTACACTCATTGGGTCATTGCATCGAAGTTTCAATTTAAGGATACAAGGTTGCATCGTAGCTCGTACTCATTAAAATTGTCTAGATTAATTTCGCTCAATGTCTACGATAAACGTTGACCTACATAAATTGCCGATTGCGCCAAGTTTCAAGAACCGAGCTTAACTAGATTCAGGGGAGGAAATAAATAAATTACTCCTGCAAGAAAACTTTAAGTGTAACGTACTGGGAAACCATGAGCAGGTAAAAGAAAAATATGTTCGGTATTAAGTGTTGAACGGAACGGTCTGGATCTTGCGTGCAATCATATACCAAGTTTGTAGTACTGAAGCAAGTGTGTATATACCACAGAGCGTGTGGTATAGAGGAGCTGAAGGTATGGTATGGTCGTTCGATAAATAAAATATATCCGTTTTTCTGCTCTCGTAAAAGTATACAAAAATGATCGAAACGGTCAAGTTAATGCTATCTTTAACTACGCAATACCATCATCCTTCGATAGCTTTTAAACATTGTTAACGCTACACGCTAATCCTACTGTTAGCACTGTTTTCAAGTATCACAAGACAGACAACCGAGTCTCTTACTTTTGTCGACTCTTCAATCGTTGGAATACGAACGGTTTGCTTTCGCCTTTGCTCAGTCGTACTCGTGAGAAGGTTCTGACTTATTGAACAAGCAGTCTCTCTCTTCCCGAGTGGATGGAACATCCGAAGTAGCAGGCCTCAAAACTTTCGGTACTTTACTAACTTTACTGAGACCCTCGGTAAGCCCACTGCCGCCGGAAACACTGGAAAAAAGGCTGAGATCGTCATATTAGAGCTGGCCAAAGTACTAGCAAGAAAGAAATTGACTCGAGAAGCTGCGAAAATTGTTCCTATGCAGATTGCCAAAAAATTAAAGAAGGCAGAAGCGTAGAAGTGCACAGAAGTGTGCAACATGAATACTCACACGACATCCATTTCGTCGTCCTCGTCAGCTTGGGCCGTCTCGTCATTGGTTAATGTGAAATATGGATTCGCGGAAGCTGGTCGGAACTTGTACCCGGTAAGCACGAAAAAGACGTACGTGGCCATTTCTCGGAACATTTCATCCAACCACTCGTATTGAAAAGGTACGGTGATCTAGAAAAAGACAAAAAGGAATCGAGGATGACAAAGTTTCGAACGAAACCGACGAAACGAGACGAGAATAACGAATACCGTAAGGCAGTGAAAGTTGTACCTTAAGTAAGTACACTATGATTCTTGTGAAGTAAATGTAACAAACTATCATAATATAGAAATGCCTAAAGAGCTTGAGCTTGCGTAAGTTCACTGCTGCCTTCCCGTCTGTGTGTGCAGCTTCCTCTAGGTGCCTAACACTCCACACCACGGGAAATAGAATTGCACCGCAGCAAAGCAAATCTACGAGGATGAAAACGTCTCGCCACGTTTTATGCTCGATGTCTCCTTCCTCGCTTTCTTCGATTATTATCTCTGCCACGTTTGCCAATACCTGTCAAATTGAAGACACCTCGTAACCCATCTAATCCTGCTTTCGACATTATGTATTAATAGAGAAAAAAAGAAATCAACTAACTTGTAAGGGTATGGCAATCATAAAGAGCTTTTTATCTTTGTCCGCTAAAATATGTTTAATAAATGTCCAGCCGGTTCCGACGAGTAAAATAGTAATGAAAAGCACGGCCCCTTTTAGTAAATGAGTAATGTAATATAAAATCGCCCAAGCAGCCACGTGTTCTCCTTTAGTCTGGATAAAGTGATAGTTAATTCCATGGAAAAGTAACGACATAGACTTTAGATAAACCAGGACTGCCATTAAATAGTGAATCTTGAAAACAGGATGCCTAAACGGACAAACATACGTTAAAATAGCATCCCAGTGATTTTGCCGTTATAACGGCGTTGGGAAAATGTTTTTCTTGCGCGCTTACTTGCTCTTTTTAAGAATGAATACCCAGAAGCAACCTGACAAAAAGAACAAGAGAGCCATCATGAAGTAAAGGGCTGGCAACGGCATTTCACCAGCGCTTAGAAAATTCCCGCTGTTTATTTCGGATATTTGTATCTGTAAATTATAAATCGTTGCAGTGTGACGTAGAACATTTCTCTAGCAATAACGCGAACGTGGAAAAAGGTGGGATTCTTACCGTAAAATCTAACGCAACCTGAGAATCATATTTATAATTTGGACAGTTATGGAAGTAAAGATTATAAAGGCCTTCTTCTTCCTCGCTGGCAACGTACATCGCGAAACTCGCATTGTAATATTTCTTCCCTCTCACAGTCTGTACTGTCATTGGTAGCGTTAGGCGAGAACAAACGCTACTTTCCGACCTGGACCCGTATTGATCCTCAAATATGGATCTCTCGATACCTGCAGAGTATGTACATATATTGATTCTATTGTTGGCCAGTTTTAATAAAAGGTCAACATTTTGTTCAATTCTTTTCCACAAATCCATTGAAACGAATGAAATGCATGCAACGCTGCTGTAATATGCCTGGCATATAAGGCCGTTTAAACTATCATATATATAATATTGGCATGAAATGTACTGCTGTAGAAGACAGTTACCTAACCAAACCCTCAAAAATACTCGAGTTTCGAGTTATTTATAAAATTGAGGACGAGTCACGTTAATTATAGCGACTCTCATCTTGGTGGCGTTCGATCACCGATGTCGCCTCAACTCCACATTCCATAAGATATCGATCACGATCGTATTTAGTTCCTCGGCTGTATAGCACAGCTTTCAAAGTATCGTAATACAATAACGAGTTGGGGGAAATAAATAGTTTACAAATAGCTGTTTGACGAGAGCAATTACGGTTCCTAATTGTCCCAATAATTCGTTGAAGAAGAGAAGCATGTCGTTATCCTTTTCCAAGCATCATAGAGATAAATGTGCTATCGAAATCGATGTCGATCCCGTACTAACGTAAGACGCTTCGCAGCGTTCGGTATCGATTTCTGTACCGTCATCCAATAATCAATTACACATGTTATCTTACATCATCGAGATGCGCACAAGCGCAGCGTCGTACGTGTATAAAATAGAACGAAATTGTCCTTTGATTCGGACACTCGTCTTACTATCAACGTATAGTTCAAGGCAAAGTTACTCTACAACAGTTCACACTGGTAAATGGTATCTTCAAATCTTTCTATCTCTTTGTTACCGTGCTTACAATCGTCGGAATAAGGAATGGCATATTGCAAGCAAAACCTACGGCGCGGTAACTTTTTACGCTTGGACAGTTGCCCGAAATAAAAGTGTTAACACTACGTAACTAATATATTAAGTCCTTGCACCTTCGACAACGCTGCTCATTTTTTGCGTTGCTCTACGCGAGCAATACGGGTACGCGAAAATATTTACTTTACGACCAATATATTTTCAAGATTCCGCAGCGTCTGTACACTAATTTTTATTGCCAATAAAAACTTCAATTGGAGTGACTTTTTAAACAGAGGCGAATCTTTCGTAGTTGTGTTTCTTGAAATTTAAAGAATGTTTCTTTGGATTGCGTGTCTATTAAGATTCTAGATATTATCTCATGCTGTAAGCATAAGTGGTAGGAAAACTGTTACTCACCATACGAGGTATAACGTTTTCTTCGGGGGAAAAGCACTGTATCGCTAAACCTAGCCGGGAACGAGTCTCTTTTCTCCCGAAATATTAATACTTTACTGGAATCTTTGTAGATATGTGCAGTGTGTACGTTTCGGCTACAGTTTACTTTCAACCTGAAACACGTTCGTTCGTATTCTTTTGCGTTCGTACATTTGCGAAACAAGAGCAACAAGGTAAGAACGATGTATATTTGCATTTAATTCTTACCAATTATTCTTGAAATCCATTGTGAAATATATAACCGCGCTCTCGTTTCTCTGTTCTAAATCGGGCTTGACGGTGGAAATGTCTTGGAGTACGCATTTTTCTTGATAACTGTCCAGGTATGGATTCATCGCATCGCTTAGCGTTCGATCCAAACTGAATCCAAACTGAGCAATAGAAAATACAATGAATACATCACACAAGTGCCGGGAATGTTCTGCTTAAAAAAAACAGGAAAAAAAATACTACGAGTTCCCGTATTTTATTGAAATGATTATAATCGTTCGCGATAACTAAATGCTGAGTTTAATATTTCGATAATCGACTATTAATTGTTTTGCAACAATTAAAATTTTTTGGAGTTATAGCAGCGTATAGGGAAACTCCTTTAAATGTACTACGTACATCGTGGCGGAAAGAGTAATGTATAGAGGATATTTCGAAAATGTGTTAAACAAACCTGTATAATTAATAAAAAAATAAAAAATGAATATATATTCGTGTACATTTGTACATACAAATACTGTGGATAGTGAGTTTTCATTCGGGGATAGATGCATATAGGGAAGGAGATCCGAGTATTATATACCTTCCTAGCGGTAACACAATGAATGACGGAAAATGGAAACAGGTGTTTGTGAATGGACGAAGACGCGTAGCATTACGCGGGCGTGCAATTGACGATTACTCACCACGGCATTTTCGTCGAAAGGATCGACCTTGAAATTCGTTAGATTTACATCGAGGATGCCACCCTTGTAGAAACCGAATGTACTAAGAGCAATGTAACGCCTTACATCTTTCTGTAACAATAATGGATATTTGTAAACGTAAGCAAAGCGCAGAAGTATTCCGTAACCTACAACCAAGTGACAAAAGTTAAAGTTCTTTTTACCAACGTCGGTTTAGGCAATTAACGACTAATTATAGCATACACCGTCTTTACTAAAACCTTTTACACTGTATTTATAATGTAGTCTGTATGTGCAAGAATCTATACATAAACGTATCCATACATAAACGTCGTTTTCAACGAAAACGTCGATACAAAATTAAGATATATCGTTCCTTTGTATCATTTATTTATATCATCCACTATCGTTTTTCAAGTTATCGTGTCAATAAATAAAACGACACTGCGCCGTCAATTAAAACGATTCATTAAAACAAAGCTAACGTTCGGAAGCAAATGGAGTAATATTGTCGCTAGATATGCATGCATTACTGTTAGTGATTTCTTAACTAACCCGTATTTCTAATTTGTGAATTCTACCAGTAGCTAATGCGAATATTGTCGCAATCCAAACAAATTGTATAAATAACTTCGTCGATTGCATTTTTACAACTTTTCAACACAGGAATGTCACATTACGAAAGTACAAAATAACCACACTTCCAAAATACTTGTAATGTTTGCTCGTCGATAAACGAGTAGAAACTGAGACTGAAACACAGGAATAGGGATTGTGCTCCCTGACAGCGGAACGGATGAACTGAATTACGCGCGATTTTTGAATAGCTTTTAATCATTAGGCAGCTATCCAACATCAATAGCACACACACGATTCCTTCCTACTTGCTATAATTTCCTTAGGGACTACAGCCAAAAAAAATTAATCCATTTCAAAAACACTTCAAATCTTTGTCGCCTGCAACTTTTTATAAAATGTGTATAGTGGCGATGTAATTAACTATTCCAAATCGAGGCACAAAGTCTATAATATTTATTACTAATTAATTTAAATTGGCAATCGTTATTTAATAAAATTTTGTAGCACAATCGGCTCGAATACGATGTTTTTGAAATTGTTTTTGAAATCGAAAAGTTTCGAATGTAATTGGGGTTACGTTTGACTCGCCGGTTATAATTGTGTATTGCGATTAAAAGTTTGATTTAATGGTATGGAAAAACACTTTGCAACGTTGAAATTACTTGATTCGGATACCGATTGCAAATTAACAGAAGCCTATAGCTACGCCGAATTGCCCTATTCTCGTCAACTCCATGTAAAACAAATGTATAGATCTAAAAGTCAGTCTAACTTGGTTAGACAATACAGTTGTGAGAACATTTTTAGCGATGATACAGATGCAAGGTAAAAATTATTTTGTAAGAAAAACTGCAACGTAGAAAATTAATATCCTTTCGTATTTCAGAGAACTAGAAATATCAAAAGTTGCGTTTAGCGATAAGAATAGGTGTATAAATGAGTGTCGTATAGTACAATCATATTCTGACTTGTGCAAATCCTCTTCTTCACATTTCTATAGAAGCAATAATATACTGCAGGCACCCAAATTTATACCCAACCAAGTGCCGAACAAAGTACAATGCGATAAAGTGAAAGATATGGGAAATATAATTGAATCCACTTTTTCATTTTGCGCCTCTTCTGCAAATACAAATGGGATCGATGCAAGTAATCCTTTGACTATTAAGAAGCCGAAAAAATGTGAAGCAATGGATAACAAAGGAGCAGAAATTAGTGCAAAAAGAAGTGCAAACAAGGGAACTTACAAAGACATAAAGAAAAAGTTCAGGCCAATGGTAGTAAAAACAAAAAGTTGTACAAAAAGAAAAGTAAATAGATGTTTTTGCACTTGTTTAACTGTATGTATAATACCAGTATTGACAGTAATATTTGCGCTGCTTATAAATTTAGATACACATATGGTATGCAATCGTATGACCCTTTTCTCAAATGCTAGCATTGAATTAGAAGAAAAGATATATGGACAAAATAATGCAATTTCAAGCATTATATTGTTCTTAGATCATGATTTTATTAAATTGAAAGTTTTGTGCCTTATAGGAGGAACAGGTGTCGGAAAGTCTTATTCAGTTGAAATTATAGCAAAAAATTTTCCATCCCAAAATAAAATATTTTTATATGACGCCGCATTGGATCATCCAATTGACACGAAGGCATTAAACTCCCTTGATTCGCATCATTTGTTTATCATAGAAAATTTGAAACCAAAGCATTTGGATATCTTTGCCAATATTATAGATGCGATATCCGAAACATCCAAATGCCTCACAGTGATTGCAATTTTTAATATTGAAGAGGTGAACAATGATCTAGAGAGGAGGGTAGACTTGGAGCAAGGGAGAAGTACAATTCAGCAAGCAATGACAAATAAAATAGTTGATTTCTCAATTGTTCCTTATGAACCACTGGACGAAGAAACATTGGAACTGTGTATAACTCAGGCAGCATCGGTTAGTGGATTAAGACCTACAAGAGATCAAATAACTGAAGTTAAACAGAGTTTACTATCTTCTGGAACTGGTTGCAAAGGAGCTTATGCTAAGCTGCAAGTTATTGGCAGATCCTGAATTCTATAGGACCTTGCTTTCGAAATACATTCTTATTTTTTCGTATCTGTGTGCTAAAAAGACAAAAGATGTTAAGACTGATTGCGGGAAGTAATATTTGTTGCTCAAAGATAATAAACATAATTTAAAGAAATGCATTTGATTAGTCTGAATTTATTTTCATTGCAACCATTTTCCCATAACATTTTATGCATAATATAATGCTAAAAAATATTGAACGGTCGTTGCTTATTCTTATCCCTTTCCGAGTCGAAAGGGGAAGCACAAATATATGTAGTTATGAGATTAAATGCAAAAGAATACGAATCTTTCTTCACACTGAACGTAAATTTGTACGTGAGAAGTAAACCCTCGCGCAATGTTTAAATTTGATTCGTATTTTCCGGTAATAATAAAATCAATGAAATGCACCCAACTTCATTGATTTTAATTTATCTCAGCGCAAAAAATAGCAAAGTCGTGCGCGTAGAACACAAGTAGCTGCTCTTGCCGGTTGTGTTCTTTCACGCACGTAACTTTTCCATCCCTAGGCAGAGCATTCCTGCGAATACAGTCACATTTCACTTTCCGATGGTTAGTGCTCGAACTGTATTGCGTGCCAAAGCTTGGTAAGAAAACAGAACCGAAGAGACTGTTACGCAAGCTTATGTCAGTATGATCGCTTCCGTTATGCAAAACCGTAACAATTTATCTAGCAATATACTCGCGATGTTTTCATCAATATGCCCTTTACTTTACATATTCTGATTTATCGTTTGAAAGTGTTTCTTCAACTTTACTGTCCTATTATATATTTAGTATAATAAAGAATCGTAAAGTTAGTAAACTAATAACTGTTAATCTTAGTAGTCTCTAGCAGCAGGAACGGTTCCTCACATCTGTATAAGCAACGCAACGTTAAATAAAACTGGACCCACCTTTTTACAAATAATTTCGATATGTCACCCTAAAATTTATCGAAAACTGAAATCAGTAAAGCTTTTTCTAATTGCATGTTACGTGGGACGATGATGTAAGTGAGGAATAGTTGCGTCTAATATAGCGATTATTATAAAATAGGAATCCATAATTATAACATTCACATTCTCAATATTCGCGTTGCAATATATATACTTTTAAATTCGTATTAATCGTAATCGGTGGAGTTGCTAATTTAATTGATAAAACATTGCATAATTCATTTCAAACACGCTCGGCATTCAAAAATAATTCTTTGAACGTTTTTTCCTCGGCGAAGTAATCAAAATTTCCGTTACTATTTCTGACGAAATAAAATATTGGTAGGTGCAGAGAAATATCAAATAAAACTGAATTACCCAAAAGTTATGCCGCTGTTGAAATACCCGAAGTTCAACACGTAACTTGCAGCAAAAAACGTGGACGCTGCCACTCTTTAGCAAAACTTAAAATTTCGGCATGTTTTGTAACAGGTCCGTTGGATTTAGAGTTTAGAAGAAGAAAGGGTGGTTACGAAATTATTCACCGTCGACGTATACCTATCGACGTATCTATCTATAAAAGAAAGGCAATTAGGGAAACCGTGGTAGTTGTATGCTCACTACTCGACAGTGAATTACAGACTCATTTAGGAGACCTTTTCGTTAGGGAAGGCATTTAGTAAAATCAATTAAGGATAATTTGGAGGGAAGTGCAGGCTATTTTGTTTTCCGAATACGTTTGTGTATGCAGCTACAAGGGTATCGAAGGCCGAGCCAGAAGAAAGGTGTAACTGGAAATTATAAAAGAGCGGTCGACACTCAAGAGGAGGCAGTCTCTTTCAAGTGTTCACCTGCGTCACTACGAGCGAGGTACGTCACGTGTTTCCTTCTTAGTTTATTTTGGCTATTTCTGTCCATTTCTGTTTTTTTTATGAAAGTGAAGAAAGAGGATTGTTACAAAAGATTTCTATTTCGTCGAGGATAAATGTATAATTTATTGCAAACAGAGTGCTGCAAATAGGACACCATAGTTATAAAAACTCGAAAGATAGACTATACTAGTTCATTCGTATTCTTCTGAAAAATGAAATCGTACAATTGATCCGACCAATTGAAATTCCGTATACATATTGCGACCTCAACATGTTTAACCGATCGAAAATGTTATATATCTCAAGAATGAAATAATTGAATTGCTTAATCCTCTGCTTCATACTTTATACTTTATACGATAACTGTGACAATCATTATATTTTCTGGTCACGTCATAAGGTGGTCCAATCGTTCTTCTCGATGTACTTCATTGAATCAATGTCCCAGGCATGCTAAGTATCGGCAGTTGTTTGCCAACCTTGTCTTTAAAGGTCGGTGAATCTGGAGGTCAAGGGCATGATACACATCGCCCCTGCACCAGTAATTCAAAACACATTGCAATTTCAATTTTATATTCCATTTTGGTTTCGTAGAAGCATACACAAGTGTAAACGCTATATTACTGCACTTTGTACTTGAATGATCTCCCCAACAGCAAGCATAATTTCAAAATGCTGTGCGACTGAATTTAATCTATCATGTTCGGAGGGCTCGCAATTCACATCGCAGATCTATAATCGCCACTGCACTTGTTTGCAATCAAGTGTTACTAATTCGATAGAAACTTGAATAGGAAGTTTTGAAAGAAAGTAACAATGAACAGAATTTTGCTGCTCTGATTGACTAACTGCATCCTGGAAAAATACACGTTTAGCTACGGGGCTCACGATAGGTGGTATCGATGGGAAAACTTGGTAGTAATAGTAGTAGTAATAACACGATAAGTGGCACTTTCTACACGGAAGGTAGTCGTATACGGGGTTCGCTTCTCTGATTGCTCGGTAACATTATTAGTGTTACGTTTGTGTGTAACGTATTTTGTACGTAATACAGAATACAGAGTAAAGCCTGATTACCGAAAGTAAAGTTGGGGGTAGTTAGTCGTTAAGTGCATTCGTAAAATGATTCATCGTTTGTATCGTACGGTGAAAATACGTAGACAGTTTTTTCGCCCTCAGACTGAAATTGTAAGAGATCGAACTTCGCTGAATACAAGAATACTTTTTCGATAACTTTTTTTCTGCGGATCCTGTTTTCTCCCACGCGAGTGGTCATAGCGAAACAAACTCACGGCATATTACTAGATCTTTAAATATCTGACAATCGAGGCATTTCGACTCGATTTTGTAAACTTGAATCTTTCGTCCCGTTTTACTGCCCTCCTAGTTGCGGAAGAATAATAAAACTATCGTCTAGTGTTAGATCGGTAGAAAGTGAGTGTGCCAAAGGCGCGTTACTTAAAAGGGGAATAATGTAATACTATCGATTCGTGTTAGTCGGTCGTGGAGAATCAGAGAACAAAGATACACGCACAACCTGGCCAATTGCATAATCGGAGAAAGTGATTGCAAAACGAGTCACTCACTCAAGGCACACATAGCTACAACGGACACGTAATACTTCTCAGTGTTCCGACTTAGTCGAGCATTATATCATAAAGCAATGAAATTGTTATGTCACGAAATTATCACCGGTTTTCCTAGTGGCGGAGTTCCTATGGAATTATGAAACGGTTTCGATCGTGTGTTACGCGATCGAAAGATACTACATAGTTCAAAGACATCTCCTTCCGTCACGATATTCCTTTCATTCGACCCGAAGCTTAAAACGATACCCGCTATATATGCTGTGGCCAACGGTTCGTTAAAAAAGAAGAAGGGGGATGAATTTCATCTCACTCGACTTCAACAAATCAGGATAAACCTTATATATTATAGTTTCAATGCTGGGTATAAAAAGGGGGAACATTTGAAAATAAGTAACAAAAAGATCGTCGATCGGGAGGGAGAAATAATTTATTAGACTTCCAATCCAGCAACCGATAATATTTTGGATTTGCAAAATTTAAAGCTGACTTGGCTCGTTCCGCCTGTTGTTCGAAAGAAATTAAAATAACAGAATGGCTGCGATCGAGTGGGTAACCGAGGGAGACGACTACGAATGTCCCCTTTCGGAGGAAACGAAGAAAATGGCGAAAGAGGAACTTCGGGAGGATAAAAATACCAGAGATCAAGCACTCGATCAAATACGTAATTGGATCAAGTTAAATCCACGTATTGAAAACTGCCGGCTCGGTGAGAAAATTTGGACAAATACTCACAGCTATACAGAAATTATTGGACTGGTTATAATGGTACGCTTTCCCTTGGACAGATGCACGGTTCTTGCTAAAATTTTTAAGATGTAAAAAATTTAACGTTCCAATGGCGGAAGAGGCAATCGAAAGATATCTGCTATTGCGTCAAGTGTACCATCCTGCATTCAATAATTTAGACATTATGGAACCGACGATGCAAGAGCTGTTATCTTTAGGGTAAGGAAGATATGATTACACGTGTGCCAATTGCGATGCTCTGATGGGTCACTATATCTTGTTTTCCTGCAGATATTTGTTCGCTGCACCGGGACGCGACGCGAAAGGCCGCCGTGTCATAATTGCTAGACCAGGTAAAGTCCATTTAATGCCAAAGCACGATTACACATTGCACATACCGCGATCAAAAGAAACATAGTAGCAATACTTGTACGACCTCAACCCCATAAATTGTTGTAATTATCTTTTTAATATTTCGATGATCTCCCCTTGTTTGTATAGTATCGCATAAACATTTTTGATATCTTGCTGGCCTACTGTAATCCGTTTTTATGCGATACATTATTTCAGCGTTAATTATTTGAAATTTTATTTCCTCTGAGTACATAAGTTTTTCTAGCTTCGCCGAATAATTCTCGATTACACAGGTTAATATTGGACGAGGAAGCTGGTAGTCCTTCAGACCGTATATTTTACAGAGCCCTTTCCTCTCTGAACGGCTGCGTTGTACGTTGTAGCAAATCAATCACCACTTTTTCCTCCAATAAATATGATCTTCTGGCAAGTAAAGTTAGTCTGGTTTTTTTAGTTAATCGTTAAAATTGCAAATAAAATGTCGTAAAGTTTGATAGGTGTAATTCCAGTTAAAAAGGACGTTAGTGACGTAACCGGTACTAACTTTATCCACACCGTAAAGCCGAGTCGAATGAAAAAAATTAATTAAATGCAATTTTGTATGGTATAATGTTTATAAAAAAAAAGTGAATATCGATTTACCACCATGACAAGGAAGTTGTTTTAGAGATCGCATAATACACTCTTCTCCTACTCCAAATATTTTCATGCAAAATTCCCAAGGACTTGAACCGATTGCATCAGGTTTTTAAGGCGACCGAACAGCAGCAACTTTATTCTACGAAATGTTCAGTCTAATTTGGCAGGAATGTAAGCAGCCAACGCCATTCCAATGCCACGATTATTATATTCGTTCTGAAAATATTGGCATGCGGTTACGATAATGAAAGAGGGCAAGCAGTGCGAGTATTTGTCGATCGTTCAATACACCCGCAACAAATTCTCGCATTTTCAGGTGTTTTCGATCCCCATAAGTACACGAATGCGGACATGTGCAGAATTCACGCGATTACTTACGAATCGTTGATGGAAGACGAGGAATGTCAAGTGCGAGGTTTCGTACACTTTGCCGATGGAGCTGGGGTCAGTTTTCCGCATTTAACACTTTTTACACCAAAGGAGGCTGTCCGCATCGTGAAGAATGGCGAGGTATGAACTTTACAAACTTTCATCTTCATCGAGAACGTGCTTGCCAACAACGTCTTGTTTGAACAATCACGATATCGTTTCGCTTTAACGTTGGATGTTACGCGGCGCTTATAAGCGAAGAACAATGACAGACTTTCACCTTGCGAAGAAGTTTTGGAAATGCTCGTTCTTTTACCGAATCATTTTAATTTCCAAGAATTCCCATTAAAAAATAGTGGTTTTAGCGAACTATACCGATGCGACACAAAGAAGTTCACGCGATTAATACGCATCCCTCGTTGAAATTCGCTCTGGACTTTGGTATGTCACTGATATCTGAAAAAATAAAAAAGCGTGTCAAGCTTTACACCAGCCTCGAAGATGCCGTTAAGCAGAAAATGGATACGAGCATGTTACCTAAAGAATACGGCGGCACGATGCCGATGAAAGAAATGATTGGTAAGTTGCTGGCTCACAGTCTCCACCGTCAACGATTTTTTCGAAGCGGAATCTTCTCGCCCGAATCGTCTAACGAAATTATTGCTTGCGCAGAATTATGGAGAAAGGAGCTACTAGATATGAGACCGACCTTAATGACCCACGATAAAATGAAAGTGTGCTTGGATTTATATTCGGAGAAGGCTCGGGAAGGTGCGGTTTCGGCCTTGAAACAAGGTTTTGGCTGTTCCGATATCGGATCCGGCGATTCCATGTTCGGCATCACCGGTTCCTTCAGAAAGCTCGAGGTTGACTGACCGCGACGTAACGCCGTGTCATCGTATGTCGTATACGATATTTGCCCCACTGGCGGAACAAAGTCGTTCTCATTTATATTCTAGCGAGTCGTTCTTAGCGAATGAGATATAAATCTTGTTATAAAGGGATATGAATTTTTGATCTCGTTTAACGCACACTGGGCTACTGGACACTGGATTATAATAGCACTTGCATCCATGCATGCGATGCATATTTCCAAGCAAACATTCAAGGCACTTAACTTAAACTTACACGCAGTATCGGACAAGTAATGTTACATTTTTGTATTGTTATTATTATTGCAAATTGTATGTTATTTTAGTTGTACATAAGATTGTAGTATTGAAAATAAATGTACATTTCTTAACACGTTCGTAAATAGGCGTCCTTTTTTCCGACTGACGGTGCAAATCTTAAACGTAAGAATCGATCCAAGACTCGATAATTTTGCGCACTTTCGCTCTAGCTTGGATAAGGTCTTGGCTATCCTTGTTTGAATCGCTATACAAGTCTCGGCAGTGCGATGAGTCTGAAAGGAACAAGCACTCGTCGATTAAAAATTGATCGGCTGTCTTTCGTTTACACTTGCATGAAAACGAGTGACCTGTTTTAGCTGCATACCTTTGATAAGTATCGCGGGTGAGAATGCATTCAAATTTTGAAGGATAGACAAGGCGTGCCATGGATCGGTGTCCCCGTTTGTAAAAATTACGTTGCGCAAATCTGGTTGCAAACCCCCGTACATTATATTTGTTCTCCGAACCATGCTGTTCAAGAGCTTTGTATCGTAACTGTAAAAAAATAGAATGGCCTCTGCAACATATTTTGGTGAGCTTGAAAATGTGAAGGGGACGATATTTTTCAATACGCACTAGTCGCCGTACAAATCGGTACACATGTCTGTAAAATAGCGTAGCGGAAATAGGGAGCCGAAAATGGATTTCTTCGCGTCCGACGTCTGGTAGTAACCATATTCCGTACATGTCTGATAAAACCATTGCCTCACTGAAAGCAGGGACTCGTACAAGTACCAACATATATGTATATGTAGCAATTTTTATACTCAGAGTCCGTTCATTGTAACATACTGATATTAGGTTGAGCGTCCCAGTTTTTATTTCTGTAAAGCTTGACGAATTTTTCGTAATTGTTTTCCAAACAGCCATCTTCGCGTGCCACCAAATGTGCCAGTCTCTGGAGAGGGCTGCCTAAATACTCAGCAGTCATGTTATCACAGCAAGTAGCGATTTTTGTTCGATTGTCGGTGTTTACGCTATCGTATTGAACGATACCCGCAAACGTCTGGTTAAATAGAAAAAGAAATCGAAATTATAACCAAAGTAAAAAATAGTAGGTGGATATACGTATAGAAGTTGTTGCTTCACAGTATCAGTGTTCGATACTGGGTACCTCTGCTAAAAGATTCATGAAATGCCCAAGATCGTTGACAGAGTCTACATTGGGAGCGTCGCATAAACTGAAACATTTGGTACGATCGTTAGCCGGCGAATTCTAATTAACTTCGAGATCAGCTGGATACGAAAAAGTGATAATTACTTGAAATACTGTTTCAATCTTTTCGCCCCATCTTTAACGGTTAATAACTCTTCGACCGCATCGAATGCAGCTTCAACTTCGTCGACACATTTCTGACTGTGTTTACGCAGCGATGCGGTCACGACTTCGTAATACTCTAAAAAGATAGATTTCTTTTAGCGAGACGAAGATTAGCTACTTATTGTAATAGATTTCATTCTTCACCATCGAAGTCGACTTTTGCAAGAACTGGGGCACTGCTGGCAAGCGCACCCTGAACCAGGTGAGGATATTTAAGCCTTATCCAAGTTGCCACGTTTCCAGCATAAGATCCTCCAAAAACTATCACGGGGCTATTCTCCAGCCCGCTCTCTCGCTTCTTTGTTTCGATAAAATATGCCAGATCAGCGAGGGCTTGATCCACGCCAAGGTACTGCAAATTTCTCGAACTGATGTCTCTAAAAGTATGCACGTACGTCGCGATTCGCGAAGATTGGTGAAACACGTTAGCCGAGGCCGCGTAAAGCTCTTTAAATTGAAAACACTCGGCTTACTCGGTCGGTTTACTCTTGCCGTAGTAACGGTGTTCGGTATAATACATGATCGCATTACGCGTAGCAGCTATATCATACATCGTACCAGACGTTAGGAACCCCGTAGATATTGCCCATTCTCCGCCGATCATAATCAAAATTGGTCCACCCTGTTTAAAAAGGCCTGAGTTTTCGTAGTAACGCTGCCGATATAAAATACAAACGTAAGTCTGGTGCTGTTTTTTTTTCTTTTTCCAAAGCTTCGTTTCAAGCATACCATAGACCAAGTGCGGTTATCACGAGGATTGAAGTGATCAAGAGATTGTTCGATCCAGCCTTCGGTTATGTTTTCAGAACTCGCCTTCCTTAAAGATTGCGGTTCTTCCAATCCTCGAAAGTGTAATCCGTGAAGACCGACACCATGTCCGAGTCGACAGGTAAAGCACAGGTAGAACAGGAATAAAAAGTTTAGAAATATCATATCGATCTATCTTCTGGCCCCGCTAAAGGTCCACACCAATTCACTCGTCGACGGTTACTTCAGTACTTCAGTTAACGAGATACAGAATGGATTTCTTATAATGAAAAATCAAATTGCTAGAGTTTATCTGATAAGTTGACATCAATATGCACTGTCGGATAAAATCAGTTACCGCGACCACTTAGAACTTGGAGGCAGTGAAAAGTACACAGTCTCGTTCAACCGAAAAATATCATTTTGTCAATAAGGATACTCGAAAGATAGCGAGGTAAAATCGAATGTGTCCGAGTGGTAAGCGTGCCCATTCCAAATACATACATACCGTAGCGCGCTTAAAAGGTATTCGAGAAATTGCGTTTTGCTGTAGGAGAAGCACAGCGTGTAAAGTTTAAATGATTTTCGGTTATTTGCAGCAAATCATAACGAAATAATGAGACGACGTATGATGGATATAAAATACTTAATTTGCTGGTAAATATATTTTAATACGAAGCAGTATGCGTTCACCTAAATATAGTAATTAGATTAGAATTTCTTGCGGCAATTATCAGCCAGTTCGCGGCTTCGTACAAGTGTAACGTCTATCTTGCTACTTTTCCTGCATTTTCATTTCACTGTCCGAATCTGTCGTAGCCCACTCGTCATCTTCGGACATTCCTTTATCAGACGTTCGCAGTGATGTTACCAACATCTCTTTGCTCTGAATCTCGGCGGGGAAATCCGAATGTGAAAATCGCGCTTTCTCAGGATCCACTTGCTCGGTATATTCTTTATCCCATTTAGTTTTCATAGGAGATACGTTTGTTGCTTCTTCGACTTCTTGGTCATCTGTCCTCGAGAGATCTTCGGCGGATTCATTACGAGTTCTCCATTTGCGTTTGGCTCGCTCGTTCTCCTCTTTTTCCCTTCTAGGATATTTGCTGGAGGATCTGCAAGTCTTTGAACGGCAACTTCTGTCGTTGCTCCTTGAGGATCCTTTGCGAGAATGTTTCGGTGGTGTACCATAGTCATCATTTTCTTCTCTCTTTCTATGGTAGGTTTTCGGGCGCCCTTTCGAAGACTCGCAGCCATTCGAAGCGCCATCGTTCTTGATTTTCTCGTCGGAATGTTTTTTCGAACTCTGTCGACGCCGCCTGACGGAAGTTTCGCCATTGTCCGCAATCCTTTCTCGGTCAGATTGCAGCGATCGCTTATCGCGGCCAGATTTTTGCCGAGAATCTCTGTCGTCTGAACAGCGACGGCGTTTATCTGTGTTTCTCGAGCGATGTTCCATCTCGGGTTCCGGTGATTCGGACCACCTCCAATTTTTGATTTCCTCCGCGTCGCTGCCGTCATCCCACTTCGATTTGTTTCTGCAAATAAGGAACGTCGATAAAAAGAGATCGGTAATACGCGACAATCGTTCAGTATAGAATGCCAGGTAGTAATGCTCCTATGAAGTACCTGTGCTCGGACTTTCGGCTGCTCGTCATTTCTTGAGTTGACGCGTGCGAAGTAAATTGTTTCGTCCTTCTCGGGGGACTCTTAATATCGTACTCGTCGCGAGGATTTTTAAATGTGTGCAAAAAATTGCACGCCCTTCCTTTCGGACACTTGGACATTCCGCACACAGCGCTCCGCCACGATTTCAGATTAACAAACTCGCAATTCAACTGTCGGCCAGCGTACCAACGACCCTTTAATCTTCTCAACGCTCTGGCTGCCTCTCTTTCGGTGTGATATTCGACGTACAGATTGCCCCGCAAATGTACCTCGGTATTGCAACAATATTTCAGAGTTTTTATTCTACCAAGTGATTCGAGTTCTGGAACAACGTCCTTATAAAATTCACGAAAATGTTGTCGCGTTTCCGAACTTTCGAATTCGAGCGCAATGTCCGTGTCGTATTCCGCAGAATTTTTCTCCAAAGAAAAGTGCGTGTAAAACCCAGGTACTAATATCACCTTGCTCAGACATACCCTACGATGATTTCTCGAACAGGTGTCTCCGTATCTACGCAAATGGTACTCGAGTATTATTATTTTCGTCTGTAACGCTCGATAAAAATGTAGATAATTATATTTAATTTACCTGCAGGCACCAGTTTTCGTGAAAAATGGACAAGGCTCTTTACCAGGCTGACTTTCGATAACTTCGCGTAAAGCTTCCGGCGTTTTGATTCCGTTATCAATATAATCGTCGATCTCTTTCAACAGCTCTTCCCGCTTTCGAATTTCCTCGTCTCGCTTACGTTTATCCTCTTCCTGTTTTTTACGTATCGCTTCCTGCTTCGTTTCGAACTCTTGCCGAATTTTCGCCTCCTGCTCCAGTTGCAATTGACGGGCTCTTTGCTTTCGTTCCTGCAGGATTTGCCATTCCTGTTGGGCTCTTACCTAAAGAAATTGCCGAAGAATTACAAATGTGTAGTTTCTGAACGCTGGTATTTCGTCAGCTTACGGACGTTATGCAGTAATTAGCAGGCCTTGGTATCCACATTTTAACATGATTTTAAATGTTATAACAAGTTCATATAGAAATAACCTTAGCATTAATCGAAAGAGCCACCACTATCGATATCAATTGGAAAATAAAATAATCACGACAATGAAGGTCGCAACGACATTCGCGGTAAATATTAATTATCGGTAATTACTGTTTCTCTATAGTGTTTCCACAAGCAATGCGTATACTATTTGGAAAAAGCGAGTTTATTCAACTATGATTTGAACATCTTTTAATTTACCTCCTCCTCCAACCACAGTTTCTCCAGCTGATCGTGTTCCTCCCTTTCTCGAGTTTCGTTTTCGTTCTCCTCGGCTTCGCGCTGCTCCAACCAAATTAAATATGCCGCGCTTTTTTCAAGTGCTGCCCTCAGTCGTTGCTCGTCCGTTTCCCGTTCTGCGGCTGCTTTACGACGCAGACGTCGGCGACGCTCCTTTTTCGCCGCCTTTCGCCACTCTTTGTGGCTTCTTTTTGTCGAACAATTGCCTTCCATCGTTATGCATTGTTCTCGGAGAGAAGTATTTACGTTATTTCCGATGGTATTCCAATTTTACCGATGTTGGTGAACTATACGCGTTACACGTCAGACTAGCGATCGTAACGAAAAAATACGGACAACACGTGCTCGCCGCCATGTTACCTTGCTTCGATCAGAATTGTCCCTATTTTTTGGAATGAAACGCGAAAGTACATTCTGAACCGCGATCTGTTATTGATCAATATTTTTGCAGCATCGTGTTAAATACTGGCGGCGCAAGAATTTCTGGTACAAATCGTAGTATAATGGCGTTATTTAGCCGCACAATTACGGAAATTTCCGGAAACATTGTTCAACTGTAAATCATTATGCATACGAGTTGGGTTTGCAAATTCTCTTTGCATGTTGTACATATAGAACGTGAGATATTATAAATATTAATATCACGTCTAGCGCCAATTGATTTGTCGTTGAAACAAGTGCAGTTGTGGGGTATCTTTATCTAGAGACATTCAGTTTCGTGTCATGGTAACGCTACTTCTTTGAAACGATTTTCCTTTACGGCGTGAACGAATTAATATTCAGAAACTACGTACACGTCTTTCTTCAATTCTATTATGGCTAGAAGAATACTTTGGAAATATTTAATTAAACGTTGCAAGGAATTGTATTTTCTCGAATCATTATATGACAAATGTACAACGCGGGACAAATTCATCTTTAATACTGACAATAATTTTCACATTGAAAATACTTATCTCGAAGAGACTAAATAATTATTAATCAAATGGTGCAAAATATATGAACAGGTACAACAGTCGTTTATTAGCGCGTGTCCAAAGTACAAATAATAGAATGCATTCCCTGAATTCTGAATATGTACAAAAATCACTGAAAATTCATGCCCACTGTATCGTGTCCCGTTGTAAGTGAAAGCAAAAACATTTCCCTGACAATTGTACTCGTGTAGGTTTTTTCAGTTAATTGACGTCGTCTCCGAATCTTTGAAATGATAACTTTGGCATGCGTACGCATAACATGTGAGCGTCATAGATGTCTCGCAAATTTGTTTGAATCGATAATTAGGAATTCGTAGGACCGGTCGCACTTGTATCTTCTTGTGCTTGACCGATGATGCATTTTCATACACGTAGGCTCTACGTGTACTATACACATGTATATGACGATTTCGTTGGTACGGTCCTGCGATGGTACCGTTATACCTGACAGAGCGTTGAACCACAGATGGTACGGAGTGTTGGACCTGCTTGGCCACTTCGTGCTTTTGAGAGCTACGCCTAAGACCTAAATAATCGTAAACAAGAAAGAAAAAAGTAATACATAAAAAGTGAATACAGTTGTGCGTAAAAATAAAAAGAGGACATTGTGCGATAACGGGCGAGCTTATTTAATCGGTATATGCAATGTTCTTATTAGTGTAATCGCGGGACTGGAAGACGGAGGTATTCCTCGGCTCGACGGGTGTGGGGGAATACGCCATCGTTCGTCGATTGTGTTCGATGATATTCAAAGTATAAAAAAAGTGATCGAATAAGTTTGTCCGTCGTATCGGGAAATTCAAGATGAGGAACTTGTAACCCTATATGTAATTAAAGTAGAACGGAACGAGGCAGCATGGAAATAAAGAATGGACGTAAGAAGGAGTGCACGGACGCAAAGAAGGATCAGAAATCGACGCTATGGGCTTACGTACTCTGGCTGTTCGGGGGTCTAGTTGGAGTGCATCATGTGTATCTCGAACGAGATATACAAGCATTCGTCTACATTAGCACCTTCGGTGGATACTTTGGCCTCGGATGGCTTCGAGACATCTATCGGATACCAACTTACACGCGCGATGCGAACGAAGATCCCAGTTTCGTTGACGCCTTTAAACAGAAAGTCAGATGCAATCGCAAGGTATAGTGATGCCGATCGATTATCGATCATTTACGGTGCGAGCAAGCGCACGAGGGCGCGAGTACATCGAGGGTCGCAAATTAATCGCGGGAAATTCTAAGTTAGAGGGGTGAATTATGTATGTCGCGCAGGAGAAATATTAACGTAACTTTTACCTCAATTTAATTTCAGCCGCCATTCTCGACAGTGCGCTTTGCTACCGCAAATGCGGTTGCATATTTATGGGCCGAACTATTTCGTAATGCCATTCCAGAAGACGAAGTATTTGGAATTAATTTGAGGCATCTATTAATTTTAACGCCTCTCGTCGTAGCTTTAGGTAAAAAAAGTACAAATATCCTACCACTAATTGCATTTTACTTTTCTTCAACTTATCTTTTTCGGATATTAACCGCATGCTTATGCACCTCGTCTACCTAGCTGATAATGTTTCTTAAGGTCACGAAGCTAAATAGGTATACGTTCCTATTTGTATAGATACTCGCTCGATATATGTGTGTACCCCAGACTGAGACTCAATATATTTCCACTAATTGCATTCGTAGAATTTCCATTTCCCTGGTCCCTATTCTCACTTACATAAGCCTACGATACTATTCGTCTATTTATATCCGTAATTGTATTGGATTAGGTGTTTGGTCCGTTGGAAATATTGGTAGAGAACGAGGATCCATATGGATAACCCTATTCGCAACGTATATAATCTACCCAACTCTTACGTACATCGGAGACGACACCCTATGGATATATTTGATGGTCGTCACCGCCA
Source organism: Nomada fucata (assembly GCA_948146005.1). Classification (NCBI taxonomy): domain Eukaryota; kingdom Metazoa; phylum Arthropoda; class Insecta; order Hymenoptera; family Apidae; genus Nomada; species Nomada fucata. The sequence goes on along the minus strand of OX411278.1, from coordinate 29,582,636 downwards.
GTTTAAGTTTCGATACGTTCAGCAAGGAATGGAGGCTGAGGCCCAAAAAGAGAAGAAGCTTCGTTCGGAGAATGTTTTATCTTGGTCTCGCTGTCGCGATTTTTGCGTCTCTGATAAGCTCGTATCTGTACTTCAACGCCGTTATTACGGACAGCCAAGGCGAAGAGATCAAACTGTCCGAAGCTGTCCAACATTTTCTAACGTCCCCAATATGGCTGGACCTTAAGGTTTGTCAAGATCATGCACAAAACACTCAACGTTAAAGCAAATAGCATTTCGTGAAAATACCATTTTTCGTAGGCAAGCCTGGAAGCAACGTGGAACCAAGCGAGGCACCAAGGTTTCTGGGCAACGTGGGCGCAGTTGATAGATCTAACGGATCCTCGAGGAGAAATAAATGCTTACAAGGTAAGTTTTAAGTTCTACCACACATGGGAAGGCTGATCCTCAATTCGTCGTTCGTTGCTTAGATCTTAGACCTCTCGCAAACCGCCACGCAAGCTGAAGTAACATCACGCTGGAGGGCTCTGTCGAGGGAAAATCATCCGGACAAAGTAAAAGGCACCGAAGAAGAAAGAAGAGAAGCTCAAGAGAAATTTATGGTTATACAGCAGGCGTACGAAATTCTGTCGAAGGCAAAGAATCGTAGGCAACGCAGAAACAGAAAATCGGATTGATTCGCTGTTCGCAGAATACCGTAGAATTCTTTTCGGCTTGTGGAAGAGTTGATAGAATAAATAACAAGATTAATTGCGCAGAGTAAACGGTGTAAATAATAGAGTTTACGTTCCTCTAGCATTTCGAGAACTTTTTTCCGCGATATTTCAACTTGACACCAAAGTTGACGAAGACCGTTCACAAACTAAGAGTAAGCAAATATTTTTCATTCGAGTATTAATGAAACATTCCGTTCATTGTAGATTATGTTTAAACGTTTTTATTTCTCGATCTTGTACTACCTCGATACGTTGTTATAGCATTGTGTATTTTTGTTGAACGCGTTGCTCACTGCGATACGTGCTATTGTCATGCACGTTAATATGTATGGATTATATACATATATACATATATGTCGTGTATCTTGTATGAGTAAACCGAAGTCAATGGACGAACATCTACAATCTGAACTCTCTTATTATTAGTATACGCCGAGTCTTCGCCCCTAATGGCAAACCAAAATGGCGTTTATATCAAGACATTTATTTAAAAATTCGTACATTCATCGTTGCGCGGCCATCAAATATCGTAATCCCTTCGAAAACGTTTAATTGTCGTCAAGTTCCATTCCACCGCAGTTCACTTTTATCTAGAGCAGCCGAACTCTTTTCCAACCACTGTCCACTGCACTGGTAGGTTCAAGATCGCAAACTAAAAACAAGTTTCATCGTTTTCCACGTGCACCGTTTCGAATACACGATTCACGGCGAGAGGAACAGAGTAATTATTGTTGGTGATTTTGCGTTCAGAATTCAGCGGATAGGTGCGACGCGAGAGGTAAACATTGTGTTGACAACTGTGGAGCTAGTTTAAGTCGGAGGCAATGTGCAGGACCCAATAAGCAACGAACGTACCGAGAATATTCGCGACGCGACGTATCTCACGGCACTTTCGTGCACCACGAATCGCGCGGCTCTACCACAAATCCATTCTCGATTTATTTCGCCTTCTTCTTCGATCGAGAAGGCTTGCTTATCGTATTCTCGATTTTCTCCGATAAATTCAGCCCGTACCTTTCCTTCGACTGATCGAGAAAATCTTGCGACGGCACTAGCGTCACCCTGAAACGATCGAAACGTTAGCGACGAAATCTGTTTGGTGCAATTGGACAACACGAAAATCACTACCTCAATTGCGGGACGCTCAGGGGTCGAAGGAGACTTTTAACGACGGGCGGGACGTCGCTGGATTTCGGTAAAGCGGGACTACTCGCGCACAGAGCAGCGCTGGTCAGTTGCGAAACCAAGGAAAAATTTCGGTCCGGTCCGGATGTTGTGCGGAAAACTCTTCGAATCTTGGACTTTAATCCGGAACACGGTGGCGATAGGGGTGCAGTCGGAATAGGCATCACCTGTATCAAATATCCCCCAGCATTTTCACCTTGCTTCTCGGTTCTCGCAACGCTGCGGTATAGTAATAATAATAATAATAATAACAATAATAGAGACGCGCATACCTTTCCCTGGAGTACTTTGGCTGCCAATTCCGGTTCGCTACCCCATCGACAAGAGGTCGATCGCTCCAGTAGGCGATGTCTGGCGAACCTTTCGATCACCTCGGCGCACACGTATCTTCCGCAAAATCTGGCCCACTGTTCCGCCCTCAATCCCCTTCCGTGATCTCGCAACGTCGGATTCGCTCCTAAAAGCGTGAAGCGTCGAATGATCAAGAAATCCGCCGACTCCCGTCGTTAGAGAAACAACTCGGAAAGTTGATTTACCGGCGAACAGCAATATCTTGGCGCATTTAGTTCTCCCTTGAAGGGCTGCTTTCATAAGGGGCGTAAAGCCGGCCGCGTTCCTGGCGTCCAATTCGATGTCGGAGCACCTTTCGAGGAGCACGTTCAAGCATTCTATTTGCCCTGTAACAAACGAAACGCGTTTAGCAATCCGCGCGGCCTTCGGGAAGTCAGGCGCTCGCGTATTTCAAGTAACGTAAAGTTCGAGCATGTTTTGGCCCGAAACATTCATCGGCGTACGTCACTGCAATCTACGCGCGTTTCAAGTGCTCTAACGTCGGTTATTTCTGGCGTCAGTGACGCGCTGTGGAATCCTTACGGTATCGCGCGTGTAAAATTTGACGTTACGGGAAAGCGTTTATACGTTTATACCCAACGTTGCAACGCCTTGGAGAGTTTTTCTGATCCGGTTCGGAAGGTGCTGGGGTCACAAGTTTCGCGGGGTCACGCTCGCGGGGCGATCGCAAGCGCGGCTCGTTACGGATGCGGAAGGTGAGAAGGAGGGGTTTCACGAGTAATTAGCCCCGATAAGCTGAAACGTTAAGGATTTTATTTTCGTATCGATTTCGTATCGATTCCTGCGCTCGTCGATCAAGTCTCTTAGCAAATTCGGTTTGTTAACCGACCCGTATCCGAGCACCAGAATAGATGGGATCGCGAGTGTCCAGATAAAAAGTAACAAGAAAGCGGTGTTTGCTAGCGCATAAAACAGATTCCCCTTTCCGTTCCCCTTCGTTTAAGCGTAACATAATAGCTTACCCGCCTGCGCAGCGAAATGCAAAGGTGTGTTCCCCTCGTTGTCAGGAATATTCGGATCCACCCCATCGGACGATAGAGTCAGCTCCAACATCGACGTGGCACCGTTTCCAGCCATGTAGCTTATGGCTGTCTAACATCCCAAGCAAACAATGCGAATGTTGGTTTACGCGTCGTCAGAAGTTTGTTCAAGAAAGCACGCGGATTATCTTTAGCAAAGATGCACTTACTGGTCTCCCCCCCCGGCGTTACGCCGCGGACGGCAGGTAGGTACTTTTTATTCTTTTCTCTTTAACAACCGCGCGTCTGTCAGCACTCGCTTCGGCCGGAGTGCTACAGGGACGATACTTGGGAAAGCTATTTCTGAACGTCAGGAGAAGGATTACGAAACTGTACGGTAACCGTATAAACGATGAACGTGCAAGTGCGACCGCTCCAAAGAGATTTGCCTCCGCTCGACGATCTTAGGCCGGGGGGGGGGGGGGAGTACAATAGACTGTGCGTTAAGGTTCAATTTATTAAGTGGTTACTGACGTTTGCGCGACAGCTCCGACGTTATTACTTTATCTGCGTCAGCACAGCAAACATGCGTCAGAACGCGAGAAACTTGTTTTCGCGCAAAGAACGTTTGATGCTGCCGGAGCCCTTGGAAGCAGTCAGATTTCTTTAACCCCTGCTGGTCGAAAGAAATTTTTCGACACGCTGACGATACAGAAGAGGGCGTTCAACGGTGCGCTCAAACTTTTCCGCGAGTCATTGGTAGAGAGGCTGAATTTCAAAGTACAGCGATTCGAACGCGGTTCGCGAGTACAATTTTTTCAAGACGGTAAAAAAAATTAAACCAGCAGGTTTACTTCGAGAGAGATCGAATTAGAATTAGCTAGCTAATTGTGTCGCGTTTATAGCCCGAGAATAGTCGGTCGACTGGACAAGGGAAGAACGAGATGCGGTTCTTACCGATCGCTTCGCTGCGGGTACTAACGCAAACAAAAATTGTGTAAGCAAGATTTCGAAGTGTAATTAGGTCGTCCTAACTTTATTTATCGAGACCGCGCACGAGATAACGGGATTGCCTAATTTTTATCGTAGGTACTTCTTCAAATAAAATGCTACCGTCGATTTACTGAAGTATAACGTACGTGTACATACCTACGGGTATGTAAGCAAAAGTGTTCGGTTAATTAAAACGGCACCATTTATCTCGAAAGAATTCCTGGCGAAGCTGCTCGTCCATTTATCAAAGGGACAGACATAACGCGTGCTACTTCGCAAGTCGATTTTCAACGGGCACACCGAATCCCCGAAAACTCGATCAGCTCTTCTTTTCGTTCGAATGTACGGTTAATGGTGCACTTACTCTGCCGCTGCTATCAGCCATGTTGACATCCGTGTCCCTGAACCCAAACTTTCGTACCTGTGCTGCAATTTCACCGAGGGCCGTGTCGTCGGCATCCCTTGCTGCCCTCAGAAGGGCCGATCGGCCCTCGGGGGCTGTTTCCCACGAGGACGGCACTTTTCCGACGAAAGCTTCGGCCGGGTAGCGATCTACGAAAGAAACGCAACGCTTTCCATTCGCTCGGAAGATATTTTCCCGACCGTTCATTTCGTTGAACAATGCAAAACGATGCGAAACGAAACGACGAGCGCGTATGTCACTTTAACGCCGCGGTGACATTCGATAGCTAACGCCTTTATCCGCTCGTTACGAGTATCGTATTAGCGTAAATATTTTTCTTGACGAATTTCCAAAGAAAATAGCGACGGTTGCGTGCAGTGTGCAATTTCGAACGCACCTGCGATATACCTCTTTCGACATCAACCGACGGGTCGATCAGGTCTACGGAAGAAGGAACGAAAAAAAAAAAAAAATGTGTACCTTGCAGGACACCCTTGTGGTATACTTTGACTTCGTGAATGGCGGCCCTCTTGCAAGTCCCTTTTCGTTTCTCTTCGAAACTCGTATCAGAACTGAAGGACACCGATTTCTTCACGCGGCAAACGGTTTTCTTCCTTCGTTCGGTTGGCAACGTTCGAACACTCGCCGAACGTCGGAGAGAATCGAAATCGCTGGTCACGTTGGTCAACACCGAACAGTATTCCGCCAAGGACGGATAATTCGTCAAGCAACCACTTTCAACGCAACAACCATTCGGCTGAGGTTTCCCTTTGATCTTGCTCGCAGAATGAGCGAGATTGGCAAGAAACACCGAGGATCTCTTCAAAATGCTTCCCTCGGTCGCATTTCGCTCGCCCTTCCGCCCTCTTGAAATACCTGAAAGTACGCGAACGTATCTACATTTATGGTGCTTATCGTTGTTAAAAGTGTGCCGTCAATGGGCCGCGCTGTTTGGTCGTCCGTTTCTGTTAAACGAAAGCGGATTGCCGCGTTCGATTATTTTGCGCGAGCGCTGCGCCCTGGCTAATCTCACTGTCTCGGTAAACAGACATTAAACATAGTCCGCGGAAAGGTAGCCGTTTCTCGTTGACGTCGGACGCGAATACGAAACACGTACATATCTGTGGAATTGCTTTTAGGTACCTTCTCGTAGACAGGTGGGGACGGAAAAGAAGTTGCGAGCTGGACGCTGCGATATCTTGAAATCTTTCGAATCAACGATGTCCTCGAGGAGCAGTTTAGCGGAGAGTTCTTCTCCGAGAAAGGTGTCGCGCCGCTTGGCGCGGGAACTCGAGTTCGAAATCGCTTTGCTCTTCTTGCTAACGATGCACGGCGTCGACGCCTTTCTTGCCGTGCATTTATTTCGAGCGAGCTCTCCCCTAGAGGCGACGATACCGTAGTCGTTCACGATGCAGGCGCTACCCTTTGGCGACGAGGTGTGGCACTTCAGGCGCGCAGCTTCGTCAACGTTTACTTGCCAGCACGTCTCCAGCACCCGTCGGGTTGTCTGCGACAATTCGCCTTCGTATTACGCGAATGTTACTCCGTCGGCCGGCTGCTGCCTATCGCGTGCAACGATGTAATAGAAACGGAAAGGTGATGCGCAGGAACGGTGGTGCGGAATGAGACACGGACAAAAGCAAAGGGGACGGGCTAGAATAGAAGCGTCGAAGCACTTACGGGAAATGTTGAACATTTGCATAAGACCGATTCGGTTGTCTAGTTCTGGGTAAATGGGGGATGAACGCGGGATCGCGTGTCGGAGATCGATCGGTCCCGCGGTAAGTCCGAGAAATCACTGACTGTGTCGCTGTTCACGAAACGACGGACGCCGATGCCCGGAGTAGGAGAAGTTCCTTGAAAAGCGAATCGTGCCTTCCGGATCGCCACGCAAGACGTGCACGCGAGTTCTACCGCATCCGTTTCAACTAAACGCTATTTATATGTCTGTTAAGTCCTCTCGCCGGTCGGCGTGTATGCGCGCATTGTCGAACGCGCTACGCGAGCAATACGCGCGTACGTGCTTTTCTTTGCTCGCGCGCCAGCCAACGTTTCGCATCGAGAACGCGGCTTCTTTATCGTCCTTTCCGATTCTTTTGCAGATCGACCGTCTCGCGGTTCTTCGGCCCGATCCTCGTATTTCCTCGCGCTCCGGCTCGCAAATGAAACGGCTGGCGCGTCGAACGAAGCCCGTATAAATTGCTGTAGACGAATTTTCAAAACCGCCTGCTGGGATTTGAACGTAAAGTGTGTTATAAACGAATTCGTAAATCGCTCGCTCCGCGATGACGTGGTCGACTTCTCGAAGACGTAAACGCGCGATTTCGACTGCGAGAGGGAAGGCAGACCGTAGCCGCAGATGAAAGAGGCGCTTACTTGTTTGGCATTTCGGTGCACGGCGAATAAGGATACGCTGTCTTCGACGTCGCCCTCGATTGCACCGGACGAGGGTGTTCTGGAACCGATCCCGTCCCTCGTTGACGATTCGTTCCCCCGATTGTTCGCCATCTCTTCGCAGTAATCTCGGCGATGCTGTTGAACGAAGCTGATTATTTCTTATCGGCTCAGGGGCAGAGGGGCAAGGAACGGGTGATCTCTGGATTAAAATTTCCTGTGCGACTATATATTTATCGACGCGGCAAATGCATTTTCCTGCTTTAGTTTCCGGGAATCGCGCCTCCGGCGTCTGCATTCGAAGGCGAAACGACGATGCTCGCGTCGAACGAGCTTTTGCGCGACCGCGTGTTTATTTTGGCGGCGCACGGCGTAACATTTCCCGGAGATGATTGCCGTCGTCGTCGTCGTCGTCGTCGTCGTCGTCGTCATCGTCATCGTCGTTGCCGCCACTGCTGGCGTTCCGCCAATATTTTGGATTCCCTTATGCACAACAATCGATCGATTATGCCAAGCTCGGGAAGTCAGTCGACAGCAGCTGTTTATCGATCTTACAAAATCCCAGCCCTATCTCCGATCTGAGAGGTCGCATATGGCTCTGAGTTATAACAGCAGGTATGAAATTACACGCCAAACGTTTGCGAAGCTTTTTCGACTAAAAAAAAAAGTCCAGGAACGCGGAAGTGTGGAAAAAAAAAACAGTTACGGCGTAATCTCGATTTAATGATCAAGTGAGGTGTAACAGAGTAGGTGCGAATCGCGTGACTCGCCACGCTCGAATTCAGGTACGCCAAATAAAGTTCAAGCAATTATCTACCAGGATACTATCTAGAAACGAGACGTTTCCTTTGCCACTTTTGCTGCACGATTCTTAGCACTTTCAAATTGTCGCTGAGAAAAATAGCTTAGAAACGATAGGAAAGGCGTACTACATGTTAGCGCCGCGTTGCACAGTCGCTTCGAGTCTTTCGTAAGGGTTTTGTTAGGAGCCATTGTTATTTCTAAATACAATGTGCAGCGATTCATGAAAATTCATAAGAGATCATGCCGAACCTGCGAAGGCTGTCAGTGTCGATAACACGGACGCGGCATCATCCGGAATAGTAATCGTATTTCGCTGATAATCACGTGCAGCATTGTGTCATTGACACAATTCGAGGACGGCAATAACCTCGGTGACGAATCTTTTCGATTTCGCCAGCACGATTTTCCGGATAATGACTACGCGAATACTGTGCCTACGTAAAGGTATTCTCCTCGATGTGCACCGATAGTTCTTTCCGCTGCTCCAATTGCAAGCGTAATCGGCGTCGCGCACTTGGACGTTATTTCCCTACGAAAAATCGAAAAATTCTGTCGACAAATTGCAAAAGAATTTGCCAAATGTTACGTTACCTTGCAACTTATCAGCTCGTCCGTTAATTATACGAGAAACGTCACCTACACCGGGATTCTCATGTTTTCACGTCTGTTAAGTTGTGGAATAACGAAAGTGTTTTACTTTCACTGTTAAACTCCGAAAAAAATATCCGTACACTTTTTTACAGCTAATTCACCGAATATAAGCCCGCAATACCTTTCCATTATCCGACTGCGTACGAAATATACGGGCGGGGTAATAATCTGGAACGCCATTAATTCCATCGAGAAACTTTGCGAACTAATCCGCTCGTGTAAGGGTTAATTGGATACTGGGCCGGGGTTTAATTTGCAGCCTAGTTGTGAAAGTAACGCGAGAGTCGTATCATATGCTTGCGCGTCCGCGCAGCCGCGTATTTTGGCCAGGTGTTGCTTTTCGATGCCTAGCCACAGCCACCGAAAAAATAAGAGGACTTCCAACTACTTTTGCGAAATATTTCGGGTGTGTCAACCTGGCGACCTGGGAGCCTGGCAAAGCGACTTCGTTCTTTAGGGTTCGCTATTGGAATGACATACCGCGCGAGGAAGAAAAAAAGGAAGGACCGCCGACGAGCACTTGTTGAGGTACTCCCGGATCGAGCATTTAAAGTGTGTTTCTTCCGATCTATTTTCATGCGCTGACACGCGATCATTCCGACGCGTTGCGTTGCGGCGTATCCACCTGCTCGGATCTTTTCGATCGTTCAAGTTCAATTAGAAAACCACAGCTGCCAAAAATAGTATTCCCAGTACGTATTGTGCTATCCCGGTTTGGCCACTCGCGAAACGGTATTACGTATCGCGCAAATATAATTCCAAAGTAATCTACCGGTAAGCAACATTATCCGGTATTCGATGCGTATACCGCACCTTGTTAAATGCTTTTAGGGCCTTTGCGATCTATTTCGATCTACGTAAAAATGTTTTCGGCGAATGCTCGTCTGGAAGACTCTTCCCTTCAACATTTCTCGGATCGCAGATCGAGGAGCACTAAAGTTGGAATGCGTGGAAATTTGTTCGCCGCGATCATTTTCCCATTATCAAAGGAAATGTAAAAAGACGAAGACCTCGTTTGTGGTTGACACCGCTACACGTTGTCTTTGCGAAACAACTAAAATATCAATACGCGTGTACTGTTCTCATCTCTCGAGAAATTACCGCACGTAAGACTAAGAAAAGAAACGACAACCGTAATAATAGGAACGAAAATATAATTTCTCTTGCGGGGGAAAAAATAGCCGAACGAACGATGCAAAAGCGTAGGAAAAAACATACGAAGTTTAATCGCAGGGAGAAATGTAATAATAAGTATTTGAAAGTGTAAGGCTATATTTCGGCAACATACAGAGTTTACATGGAGGATGAACTATTTAATGCCTCGCCGATAGGCTAGCGTGCGCGAATCTCCCTCGCGCTGACAGCCCTTTAATTATGAAAAAAATAGCAATATGGTGACAATGCTGGTCGGGTGGAAAATACAATAATTTTCTGACGATTCTGACCGTGTTCTAGGTACGATACTTATTTGGCAACAATCAACAACAATTGGGATCAAAGGTCACGATTGGTATGTGTATCAAAGTTTCGATTTAGCAACCGCCGATGGAATTTCTCCGGTCTGTCCCAGCGAGCTACCATTTATAATCGTTGATCCCAGAATTACGTAATAGCGTTAACACGGTTCGCGTGTCTTTTCCTAGTACATATTTCTTTAAACTTCTCCGCTCCCGAATACGTACTCGGTACTCGCGCTCTATCGCGTACGATAAAATGAAAGGTAGCGCAATACTTTCTCTCGTCCGTGGCGGGACGCTTCCGCCGATGGTAACGTTCGTGGCAGTAAAGACTCCGTGGTCACGCATCGAACGCACGACGCATGAGAAAAGGGGGACGAAAGATCCGACTAAAATGCCCGAATCAAATTCGGATGGCCACGCCTTCGAACGTCGCGGTACTCGGTCAATTATACCGAAAGAAAGGACAAACTTTATTCGCGACACGGAGGAGCACGAGCCGAGCTTCGTGACTCTCGCCGTGTCAAATAGATATATAATATACGTATATACATATGCACGCACACACTTTTAGGGACACGGAGGCATCGATACTATTATTCCCAGGGAATGTGCGTCGATTTGAAATGCCACAGAAGAGTAGAGGGGAGATAGGCGTTTTATTGGGAAAGCACTGCTCGAGAAGTTTAAGGAAAAGCAGCCGAGGATCGTAAAACGTTGCGAAGCTTAGCTGCGTCGTAATCGCAACGTTCTCCGCCTTTTCCTCGCGGTTCGAGATTTATTGCACCCAAGAAGCAGGCACCCAAAGCGGCTCCGACTCTACTCGATGAACCGCGTCGACCAGCTCCTCGAACGCTATCGACAGTTCGGCGTTCACGATGACTTCGTCGAACAGGTGAGAGTACAGAAACTCGATCCTAGCAGCGCTGTGCAAAATCTCCTGGAACTCCTCGTCCTGTAAACAATCGATTACCGTGTACCGTGCGAAAGAGCGACGCAATTTCGGACGCGATTCGCCGATTTACCGTAAATCCTCGTGAGTTGCTCTCGTCGAATGTCGATCTTGCCCTGGCATCGTTCCTCGTTTCCTTCAGGGTCTCGAACCGCGGCGACTTTATGTACACTACGTACGGCTTTGTCTGCGGGGTACGCAGCATCTTCAGGGCTTGATAGTGCGGATTCAATAGGCACACGTATCCGGCGTTTATCAGCGAGCTAACGCTTTCGGTGCTCGTGCCGTACAGGTTGCCCTTGTACTCCCCGTACTCTATAAACTTCCCTCCCTCGATCTCTTCCTCCATCTTTTCACGGCTGATGAAGTGATACTCCTTACCGTTCACCTCGCCCGACCTCGGTGGCCTCGAAGTATCTGAACGCAATTACGAGATAGACCTGAACGATCGTGGATCGACGCGGAAACGTTAAACGAAATGATGGAACGATGGAGGTGGTGATAATGAGTTGCGACGAGACTGACAAGTTCGCTGTGCAAAGGTCGAGAAGTATCGAGGGGCGAGGAAAATCGAGGGGAAACTTACAAGGAACGGGCGTCTTGTACTTATCGGGATCGATGGCCATGAGCCGTCTCTTGAGCTCGTTCCTGCCGACACCCGGTGGCCCGATAAGAACCACCGGCCGGTAGAGACCCGGTCTCGGATAAAGCTTCGCGACCTCTTCGTAGGTCGGTATTTCTTCCCGGTCAAAGTCGTCGTTCTCTGCAGCGTCATACATGATTTTTTTAGTTTTTACTCCCTGAAAGTTGCACTTTGTAGGCGAGGCGTGCAAAGAGGTACTGGGACGGGGGCACAATGCGGGCAAAGGCACTGGAACAGAACACAAGCCTAACCGACGGTTAGGTCGTCAGGCCAACATCCGTTAGGAACAGCAGCCGAGGGCGGCCCATCGGGTTGTTATCGCGTCGCGGAATACCATTCCGGTTCACACCGGATGGGCTAGCTTGAAAATTCTGGCAAAAGTTTACAAAGCGCGTCCACGGTGGATATCATGCGGTCGCGTTGGCAGCGAGATAGGAAAAGAAACGCTGGGCGAATTTATCAGAGAGGCAACGGAATTTATCCCGCTACAATTCGGATATTAATCGGATATAGTAAGTTATGCATTTACGCGAAACTGATTGCGTCCTACGCTCGGTCGCCACTTACTTATATTATCGTTGTCAGTCTTTTCTTTTTGCTGTCTCTCAAGTATTATTCTTCTCTCCTGCAGGGCCCTGCTGGGAATCAAACCGGCTCTCATATTTCGGTCACCCTCTCGCCTCGCCTGCCACCTATTTTCAAACGAACATAACGGTGATGAGCGATGCGTATGATGCGAACGGGCGACTTCGTTTCGTACCAGTACGCGTCGTCCTGGCTGACGATGTGGAGGACGTCACCCTTCGAGAAGTCTAGTCCAGCTTCTTTGCAGGGTATGTACGGATCCTCGGTGGCCTTGTACGAAAAGTGCGCCCTAACTCGCACCTAACATGCGCAGCATGAAAACGATACCAACAGATGAATATATTTTCCATCGGACCCGACCTCGACTTCACGCGCTCGAACGCGTGTACCTACCTTGCTTTCCCGGATCCCTCCTTTGCTGTCGGCAGGCACTATTTTAAACGTAATCGTGCCCTCGGAATTTTGCTGAAAAATATCACGCCGTTCTGCACTCAGTGAGTTCGTTTCGATCGCCGAGGGCAACAAGGCCGGGAAACCCCGACCGCGAACCCGTGCCGATAGGCAAAGTAGAGACCTGTGCGTCACCTACCAATATCTTGAGAACACAGTTCGGCGTCTTTCCCTCGACGCTGATGCCGTTCACCTCGCAGACCTCGTCTCCAACGTGAATCAGGCCGGATCTATCGGCCGCACCGCCATGCATTATGCGCGCTATCACGATCTTCCCGGTGACCTCGCACGTTTTTATGGTCGCCCCCTGTGGTTAACGTGTAAACTAATAGTTTTCATTGGGGTTGCGAGGTGCTCGTGTTAAGGAACGCCTTCGTATTTCTTAAAAAATAAATAAAAACAAAGAGAATTGATCGCGAAGGCGTAGACACACGCCCGATCGAAACGGTGGTGATCGCCGAACGCGACTGGGATCCAAGCGTCATCGACTGCGCTCGGCTTCCTCGCAAATTTTTCGAGGCGACAGGCATGCGTGCGAACGTATTCAGGAAATGTTCTCGGACCGAAAAACGGGGACATGCGGGACAATAAGACGGGAACCAATTGTTCCGATACAGAAATCGTTTTATTTCCAAGGAAAAATCGCAAACAGAAAACCACGAACCAGGTGGGCTCGAGACAGGCGCAACGGACGCAAAGTGAGATGCAAGGCAAATTAATCACGTGGCGACTATGTGCGTGTACGTGTGCATGCGTGGGTGCGTGTGCGGTGGAAAACAAACGGCGTTCTATTTGCAGCTCGTTTTATCGGCGCTGCTTCGCCGGTTTTCCGATACGAAGGCGACATGGCAAAGTGACAAAAGCAAATGCTCTCTAACGACTGGATGGCTAATGAATGAAACGAAACGGAAGAAGGAGAAACGAAACGCTACGGGGATCGTACCGCGAATCGGTAGAAACTAGAAACTAGATACATACTAGAAACGCTTAGTACGTTTGCAAGTCTGTATGCGTACAACATGTTTCGGCGTACAGTCGACTTACCACGATAGGTTCAACGCCGGAGCCACACTTCGAAGCAAGTTTGACGATGAAAGAAACACGTGATTACTTAAGAAACTGTATTCGGCATCGCTCGTGCGATACTCGAGAGGAAGTAATCGTTACTACGATACTTATTACGGGAGCACGGGGTGCCTAGGTTGGCAGAAAGGATTAATCAGGATCAACTCCCATGCAAATCGATGTAATTACTCCAAAAGGATTACGTTGTCACACGTTACCACTCTATTTCTCTCAACTTTCTTTTAATCGCAATTGTTATTTTGTGCTACGTTATCGTAGCACCCCCTCCCTCCAACCCCCTTTCTCTACCGTGTTAATTCAGTGAAAAATTGGGCAAAAACACTCTAACGATAAATACTTGTAGGAATCGTGCGACCCGTCTGACGTACCAAAGGTTCGTTCGATTTCACCAGCTGCACGATCTTTACCGTCTCTTCGTCCTCGTCCACTTCCAAGGGAATCTCCGGCAGTCGAGGGTAGTAGTCCTTCTGGGCGACCGCGTCGTGCGCGCACAACAGTCCCTGCGACAAAACGTCACGACTCTTCCTCAGCTTCTCGTAGCCAACTCTACTTAACTAAGTTTTCAATCGCGCTCATTCTGTGCAGCCATGCTACCTGTATATGCGGCTTTTGGAGCAAATGGAAGAGCTCCTTGCATTCCTTGGAAATGTGGGTCTTGGTGGATAGCAAGTCCAAAACATCGATGTCGATGTCCATGGAATTGGAGAGCACGGGAAAGAACTTTTCGTCCTTGACATTGTTCAAAATTTTATTGTGCACGTTCACCAGAGCGTTCAGCTCCTTCGACTGCAGCAAATCGCTCAGGAACCCGAATTCCTCGTCGGTGCAGCTGGGTATTTCGTTCTTGTTCTCCTGTAGAGAGTTCAGCAGCTTGGACAACGCTGAAAGAAAAAGGCAGCGACAATGTTGAAAGAGATGGCAGGGCGTGAATAGGAGGAGGATTCGCGCGACAAATGTTGTTCGAATGCTCGTTTAACATTCGACTCGGACGACGCTATGCGACGCTATGCGACGCGATGCTACGCGACCCGACGCGACCCGACGCGACACGCCGCGGAAATTGCAACGTTTCGTTTCGGCTCTTCTCGGAAATACCGAGTTCGTCCACACATTTACCCCTCGATCGATAAATTAATATCGTACGAACACGAAACCCTCGAGCGTAGCTTCCATCCTTCGAGCTGGGACAAGGAATCGACTAGCGCTTCTAACGTTTCGTAGCTCGAATTTTCAAGTATGCCGATGCGAAATCACCTCGGAAATGTCAGCCATTGTTGTTTACTTGCATAAACCCGTTTACCCGACTACCTTGCGACAATTTCTCGTTTCGACAGCATCGTCCAACGTGCTCGAACATTTCGGAGAGAAAATCGGGGCGCAAATAAAAATAGAGGCTCGCGCGTAACGCACGACGCGAATGTGCACTGCTACTTTTCCAAAGTACGTAGCGCGTTTAATCCAGCCGGTTAGGGGTACACGGATGCACGAAACAGGGAGCACTATATTTAAATCAGTGACGTTTGTCGCGGCGCTCGTGCCAACATGTACATAGTTGAAAGAAGAAAAAAAGGTAAATGAAAACAAACGCGTCGTCGGGAAGCGTAAACGGCTGCTCGCTCGTTCACGATTACTCACCAGGATCCCAATTCGTGCTTTCCATGACGAGCGCGGCTGTCATCATTTATCAGCACGGGTTCCGATATGCCTTTCCAGAGTGTCAGATTCGAAACTAACGGGGTGCGATCGAACAGCGGCGTGCTCCGATACCAGAACGACAGAGAAGATTCAGGTCAGTCGCGATGCGTATTTCTAGCAGACTCGTGCGCAGCGCCGTGAATAACCCGGTAAAACAGTTTCTTGTTTCGCATCCACGGCTGGAATATCGTTATCATAGCGAGAATAATCCGTTACGTAAGCCACTGTCACTCGACACGGGGTAGAATGACCGCCGATAGATTGGCCTGCCTTCCCATCTCGTCAACCTTTCTGCTTTTTCAATCCGTCGAGCACTTCGAAACACCAAACATTCGTCACCGGTAAACGTTCAACGCTCCTTCGATCGCCGTGCAATACGATTTAATCGGAGTTCGGGATCTAGTAAAGATTTTCGTTCATTTTTCAGCATGAACGCGACGCGGCGCGTTACCTCGAGAGGCCATCTTTAAAGGCAGCACTGCTTCCTCTACTGTCGACGGTACAAGTATCTCCCCCTTCCGCCCCTTCCAGCTACGCCAACGTATTCGTTTCCCTCTATGCATTCCCCTCTGTTGCATACGAATACGTACTCGCGTTTCGATACACTTCTCTAACCTATCGACTACCTTGTTTGAGGACCGCATTGCCGTACCGCGCGTGTTCCAATTAATATTTCGATTTAATTGCGTGCACTGGGGTCTTACGTATCAACCCCACCTCACTTCATTTCCCCTTCAATTTCCATCACTGTCAGTCTTCGTATAGCTGTGGAAGGTAGGAAAGGAAAAGGAAAAGGAGCCACGTGGAAACCGTGCTTGCATCCGAATCTAAATCTAAAGTATAGCAGGTATGGTGACTGTTGAACTAGAGTAGGTACTTGTTTCGATACAAACATTTGTTAAACGATTCGAAATGCCGCGGTCGCCCGGCTAGTTCTCGTGGTCGCCGCCGTTCGATCGTGGCAGCACTGTCAGCTGTGTATACATGCAGTTGCCTGCACGAAACATCTCGCCGCTAGCTTCGGAGTATTTTGTGAATTCTGTGCGGTTTTCCCTCGTGAAATTGTCATTGGAGCTTTTTATTAGGGGCCTATAATTCTCCCTTTAAACAGTCGTGGTAAGAGCGCCGAATTCTATTTACTTTCTGCGAGTAACGCTGATCAAAATTTGACATGGCGTTGACGCACGTATTTCGGTCGAAAATTCTGTAAAAATGTACAACAACTCGACATCGTTAGGTTCGGTTTGTTTCTTAGGCACCGCGGTCTACTTTGCAACCTCGCGGTTTTATATTAAAAGCTTATCTCCCCAAGTATCATCCCAAGAAAGAACGCGTTCGCAGTTGCTCGCACACGTATCTCCAATGCCTACGATCCACAAGTGGTTGTGTAGCGCGAGTTGTACATAAACTCGATTTTTCTAAATTCAACGATGACCAATTTACCCTTAACCCTTCAGCAACGGATAATTTTTGTCGAACGCTCGTACGACCACTTACGATTTAATTTTGAAGGCACGCAAAAGCACGAAGCGACGTAGACGAGATAATTTATTAAAATCGCAGATATCTTCGATCGTTCAAGTAGAAAGCCAAATCGGTTTTGAATAGAAAAGAGAATCATACGTGCTCTTTAGCGCGACAAATTTCTTACGGGCTTTAAGTTAAATCGTACTTACTATATCGTACATGCAAGGGAGATCGTGCACCGTACTGTAAGGAGGTATTGTCAACAATTAATTTTTCCACGCGATTTGTAATATTTTGATAGCCATTAAAGAAAAATATATATATATATATATATATATACACATGTATAGATAATAAAAAGACCTGCATAAAACACACGAATATATCGTACTTATTGAAAAATTTGCAGCGTGCCATCTATACTTTGTTTGAAGTGCACTTTTTCATTTGTTACAGTTTCTTCCGTATCCCCTGTTCATTTTTCGTTCATCGTTTTGGTAAGTTTCTTCAGTTTTTGTTCGATCAGCTATCCGTTCTTATCCCACCTAATTTTTCCCCGCTATTATTTTCAAACTTATCGAAATAGCACGTTTACCGAGTAACGAAAGTAACTGCTAACGGTTCGATAAAGGTAATCGCATGCCCGCATTGTCGACTGCAGTTTGGCACGCAGCGTAAGTCGTATCCGACAGATGGCGGCAGCAGCTTCGTATGCGCTTCGAGAAGCAGGTGCGCGATGCGTCGCGTAGAATCGTTTAACAAAATTTCGATGCTACGCGAGTAAAGGGAGGAAGGAATATCGTGGTCAAAGTTTTGAGAAGGAGAAAAATTACCCTCGGGCAAACACGACAGACGTTTACCACCGGCGTAGAGAATTCTTTCCATGCTTCGACGGTTCATACGATTCGACGTACAAACATTCGAATTTATGCAGCGTTAACGCAACAGAGTATAAACAGGAACGCAAAGAGTGTTGCCCGCTGGCAAGGGGCGAAGCGCGGACACGTTCGGGAATATCGAATGGGAGCGTCGCCAGATATACGAAAAGAATGGGGGGGGGGGGGAGAAAGTTAATTAACCGGGAGGAAGAATTGCAAAGATCGTTTGTCAAACACGCAGTTGACGTAAGCCGATAGATACGTCGCGTCGATGAGCGACGTCGCGCGTCGAGTGATACGTTCGCGGTGCACAAGGGTGCCCGGTCATGGGTGGCGCTTGGAATAGAAGGGGGTGGGTCGAGGGAAAGGGTGAGGTGCGAGGGGTGCACGAGGTGTCAGGAAAGTGTTTTAGTAGCCTTAATTTCGTGTGCTTTCGCAGCCAATATGTCGGGCAGTAAATTCCAAACTTTCCAGCGGGTATCGCGTTTCGTTGTTGCGCGTTTTCGCAGCGGCGGCATTAACGACCTCGTCCATCCTCTCTCCCGCATCCTCCGGCTCAAGGAACGCTCGCCGGATATTAATCCTGTAAACAAGCGTCGCCTTTGCCAGATTCGCGGAACCGCTTACTTTCCGCAGAGCGCGCTCGACGGTTGTCGCGGCCGTTCGCCACTCCCGAACCACCCCGCCTGGAACGGACCCCCGCGGGTGGAACATTTCGCGCGAGCCACTCCACCGCGGGGGCAAACAGAACAGGGCGATTAAATATTCGAAGAATAGCGCAGAAAAATGTACGATGTCCGGAGGAGTTGACGCGCGCGACGAGCCCGGCGGACGAGCAGCTCGAACGGGGGGCGGGGATAGCGAGAAAAAGAATAGGACGTCGATTCGAGCAAGAGAGCAGGAAGAAGGGAGCGGTGGCAAACAAAAGAGAGGAACGAATCGATTGAACCAACATAAACGCTGAAGGACTAATAAAAAACAGAGGAAAAAAAAAATAGTAATTTAGTTAGTAAAACATAAAGCTACGTCGGTGGTCGGAGAAGGAAGGCAAACACATTAAACATTTAGAGGGCATAATAACTCGTGGCATACGTAATACGGCTGGCGCCCTTTTCACCGATGGCTATGAATAATGTACATACGCCAAGGTATGACGTAGGCTCGCCGAGTTGTGTGTATTTCACGGTGGGGTAGATCGACCAGACTATTTCCAATAACCGCTGCGCAACGTTATCGCGAGACCGTTCGCGAGACTTCGAGAACCCTTTTGTGCCGTTCCCCCCTTCCGTCGTCCCCGGTTGCCCTGCCTGCCCTGCCTGCCCTGCCTGCCCTGCCTGCCTCCGATCATTTTTTTATACGCCATACCGCCAAAACCGATCACTCCAAGTCTTTCCTACGCCGTTCGTGGACAGATCGCGCGGAAACGCGCTGCTACTCTAGCCGGGAGGAGGGCAAATAGGATATCGTCGCGGCATCGACGAACGCCGGTCGACAGAGTAGCGCGCAAAGAAAGTTCGCGAGACGATCCGTGCGTCGGACTCGATCGAAATTTACGTTTCGAGGGCGCCGGATTTCCGGGGATTCGAAGAAAGACGTTTATTCCCCGAGCGTCGCAAAGCGTCGCGGGCGAAACACAACCGGTGGAAAGAGCGAGCGTTGTTTTCGCCCGTGAACAATACCAATGGAATTCCAGGGACTTAAAACAAATGAACGTTCGCGTATATTATTCAAAATCGTCGCGATACCGAGGATGTTGATCAAACACGCTCGCGCGGTCGCCACGGTCCGCGAGAACAGCAACCGCGAACGAGTATACACCTGGCCAAGAATCTGGTCGAGCGAACGGAAGGTTCCCGGTCCGGTGACCGGCGCGGGGGCCACGCGTGGCCGCGAGCGGATGCGAGCCAGTTTGGAAAAAGCTGAGCGGGACGAAATGTCCGAAACGCGTCGATTTTCCGGTGGCTCCGTTCGGTCGAGTTGACGCGCGCGATAGAAAGCGAGCCGGAATCTGTCAAAGGGAGGATCACCGGGCCTCTGGCGGCGGGTGCGCGACGAAAAGGTAGACGGGCAAACGTCACGGTGTCGCTGACGGGTGGAGGCTGAACGAGAAACCGACACAGCAGGAGACACGCGTTCGCTGTCCGATAAATCTACTAGAGGCGTCTAGGGGACAGAGCGGAGCAAGCTTGGGGGTTCGCGCGTTCGCGCAACGAATATCGCCATAAAGGCCGACTCAAAAGTCAATCAAGCGGACCGAATTACGTCGAAAAGCGCGGGGCGAGCGCGGCCACCGCCGATATGCAACAAAATGAAAGCTATCAGAGGTGACAATCCGCGGACGACAAATCAGCGTGTATATTTAATGCCCGTGGTGCCGGTCTCACCCCCGGAAAACCTCCCAACGCTCGAGGTGGAACGCGTTCGCGCCCCTCTCTCTCTCTCTCTCTCTCTCTCTCGCCCTCGTAGATAGGTTGCCGTCCCCCGCCTGTCACCGATCTTGATCCGATTTTAATGCCCGCGGTACGCTCGCTATCGCGGTCCGATCCACTCGGTTGCTCCTGCTCGTTCCGTTTCTCGTTTCTCGTTTCTCGTTTCTGTACCGGCTATTCCGTGGCCGTCCGACGTCTTCGGCCTTCCCTGCCATCGGCCCGTGTCCGTTCCCTCTCGAGCGAGCTCGTCTTTGTCGTCGGGTATGTCTACTCGTGCACCTCTTTCCTAGCAGCCCCTCGTTTCTCACCTCCCGACCTTCTCTGCGCGGCGGGTTGTTTGTCGCGCGGTGTTCTGCCACGCGCGTCGCTTAAGCCGCCCACCCGCAGCGATCCAGCGCAATCAATGCCATTGTATTAAATATTTCGGTCCCCTAAGCGCGCCTCGGGTTCCCCACTGCTTCGCCCCGCGCCCCCATCTCTCGGTCCTCAGCCGTCGTTGACGATATTTCGCGAAAAGTGGATCAACGAATCCCTTCCGGTAGTCCCACCTTGCTTAGCACCTGTCGACGGTCCGCCATCTCGACTTCCCGACTGGCTTCAGCGAATAAATTGGGGCGACGATCCGCGAGCGCGACGACGTCGGCGCGAGAAACCGTTCCGTCGTACCGATATTTTGTATAACGTATTCGTTAGCCTTGCTCGTAGACGACCTACCGAAATTAGTACGCAAATATATGGACGGTAGGTTCTATTGTATGCAAGTGGCAATAGGAAGTCCGTTATCTTTTGCAACATTGAACGAGCGACGGACGGGACGAGTCGGTCGATCGACGAAATTTCGCGACTCTCGACGCGGCCAGGCACCGGTCGTCGACGGAATCGAGAATAATCGCGCTCTCCTCTTATCCGTCGGGGTTCCAGCGGCTCGTCGATTCGCACCCCGTCGAGATTCATTCCGTCGAGTATTGCGGGGAGCATCGCGCGACGTATGCGGTAGTGGCAAACGCCACATGCGTCACCCCGGTGCGGAGTCGGGTTTGCCCTGCAACCCCATGCACCAGACACCTTAAAGTCTCGCGCGAGTGCGACGCGTTCCACGGGACTCGCAGGATCGCCGGGTCGTTCCTCCGGCTTGCGAGCCCCGGTGCCCCGTGGAGTGAAAATTGGTGCTCGATGCGAATTGCAGGTTGGATGTCTTAGGGCGGTGACGGGGCTGTTTCGACGATCGAAATTTCATTTCCGATCGGTCGAATTGGCCACCCGGGGTCCCTACCCCATCCGGCGAGCTCTCCGTTCCTTTCAAACGAAGTTGTAGCCGGCATTAGAAAGATATAACCGTGGATTTTATTGTGCGCGCAGTAGACGCAAGTACCGGAGGGTTCTCCCCCTCGCGTTCGCGAAAGTGGTACAGGCCGATGCGTCGGTCCTTCGGTGTCTCCGTCGCTTCTGCTCGCGCAGCCCTGACGCGTTTACGCGTCGCGCGGACCGAGCAGGTAAGAGAAGAACCGAGACTCGCGGGGGCACGCGTCGCGTTCGAACCTTCCCCAAACACAGGTCGCACGAATCGCGACCGTACGTAACGAACGGCCGGGCACGTTCCAGAGTGGGTAAAGGGGCAAAAGGGGGTAAAGGGGGGAAAGGTATGGAGGTCCGTTCTATCGCAGAGGTGGATGATTCTCGTGATTTCATGATTCGCGATATCGAGGGAGATCGGCCGTTAACGAGCCGATCGTGACTCGCCGTTCTTGTACGGTAGCTTATTCGCCGACTGTTGCGAGCACGAGCACGAGCGCGAGCGCGAGCAGAGCCTGGTGGCGCGTCGGTAGGGTGCATTCGATCCCTCTGCCAGCAGGGGAACTGCCACTTATCCGCAAGCTCGCCCCTAAATCGGTCGAACGATAGAACCGAAACGGTGGTTTTAATGCTATCTACGTATACGAGACCGCGGCGCAGAACTCTAGGAACAAGCGGATCGCCCTCTTCTTCCTCCCGCTTTTCTTTCTTTCGCTCCTTTCGCTCCTCTCGCGGTCCTCTCCCTCTCGCCCGCAGCCGCCCCTCGAACTCGAGCGCGAACGCGATGTGTTCCCCTCTGCCCTCTTTTCTGCCTGTTTACACACTGCAAAGCAAACCTAAGAGGCCTCGACGGGCAACGATGCTTGCGATCGATCGGTCCTCGAGCGTCGCTCAGAATGGAACGAGCCGACCGACCAGGACGATTCATCGCCGGCGATAAAAACGCGACGCTCGCAACGATTTTAACGATTTCACTTTTCGTTTCCTGCTAACCGTTTCGCGACGACGGAACAGAGGAGCGAAACGAGCGATTGTTTTTTCAGGATCGACCGGGGGGGTTGATGATACGTTCCGCGCAAAGGTATCGGTTGGGAGAGCACAGGAAATCGGATCGCATGTCTGCCTCGAATCTTTCCGCCATCTTGCGAGAATTCTTTCCACGGTAGCGAGCGACGAGCGGCGAAGACCGAGCTCTGCGATTACATTCCCTTATAAATATGCAAATATGGCGGCGCGGTGCATGTAGGGAGTAGGAACCGTGGGGGAGGAGGACGAGGAGGAGGAGGTGGGGGAGGAGGAGGAGGACCAGGAGGAGGAGGAGGAGGCGGCGGTGGTGGAAGAGGAAGGGCTGGAGAGCGGCGAAGGAAGTGGAGGCGGCAGAGGAGGGAGCATCGGTGAGTTCGCAGGACTTTGGCAAACGAACGGTTCGTTAGAAGAACGCGAAGGGGGTTAGGACGCAAAAATAGAGAGTATCGCGGTAATAATTATTGATTAGGTATTCGTGACCGACTCGCCGTTGCGAGAGCCGCGCGATGTACAAGACTGGCTTGGCTTAGTTGCCGCTGAGACCTTTTCCCCTTTTCCCCTTTTCCCCTTTTCCCCTTTTCCCCTTTTCCTCTTTTTCCGTCCGGCCCATTTCGTTCTACCGCGATGGAAACGAGAGCTCGTGCAGCCGCGCGTTCGGCGTTGCACCCTGCTCTCGACGATCGCGACAGCGTTCGCGTTTCGAAACGGTCGAAATCGCCGGCGAAATTTTTCTTCCACCGTATCCTCCTCTAACCGTCTCTAGGAGGTTAATCGTAGAGGGGCACGAGGAACGGGATGCTGGGAATGCCCGTTGCCCCGTCGCCCCCCCTGCACGGTATCCATAATTTTCGTAATTCTGGGTTTTGGAGAAGCGTTCGATCGTGTTCTGGCTACCAGTCTTTATTCGAGCGCCAACTTATTGAACGTACCATCGGATTTCGAGCATGCGAATAATCAGGGATGCACGGTCGATCGCTAGAAAGAGCAGGGGAGACTTCGCAGGGAGATTCTTTGAAAGGGACCGATTCCCGATGCGGATTATCGCCGGTGCACCGGCTCGATGTTCGGAGATCACGAATCGTCGAAGGGCGGCGTTTCGAGTTTGCCCGGCAAAGAGGTCCGTCGCGCGGAAAGCGTAATTTCGCACCGACGCGGTCAACGTCGACGAAAGGGGAATGCCGTCGAATCGTTGACTATTTACGACTCGTCGACGGGGCCAACGCGGACTCCACTGCCGCCTCCGTTCTCGATACTTTCGCCGGTTTACTGGCGAGAGAGGCGAGCGTCGTTGCCCTTGGCTTTCGTTCCTCGACTTCGATACCCGAACACTCGGGGCAGCGGTTCGGCCCCCGATAACTCGCAGCTTCTCCGACGACGACGAACCTTGGCTAATCGAACGAACGAAACGGTGGCGTTCCGCGGTGCGTCACGCCGCGGCGTATCGCGTCGGCCGTCAGCCGTCAGCCGTCAACCGTCAGCCATCCTCCGGCCCCTCGGCCGTCCCGCCGGTCGCTTCGGGTACTCGGATCGCGCAGGAATAATTGCGCGACGATACGTAATAATTGTGCAACGATTTATAAGGTATCGACGTTTCGCGGCACGCGCGACGCGACTCGGAAAATTGGCCAAAACCGTTTCGCTGCTAATACGTAAACAGCCCGGCCAGTAAATCGATTCGCCGCAACCGTCGCGGCCGTGGGATAATTTATCGCCAAGTATCGTGGAGGATCGCGATCACCCCTCGATGCCTTCGCCGGGACCGGGAAACGCGCTCGGAAACACTGGCCGACGAACGCGATTAACGAAATATCTCGCTCGAAGCGGCGCTAAAATCTGGTCACGCCGAGCGGAACTGTGACCAGCCCTCTTTCGACGCGGTTCCAGGGTCAGCGGGACGAGCGATCCCTGTTTCCGCGCTCCAGCTGGAAGTTCAGCTAGACCCTCGATTCGTCCTCTCGCGTGGCCGATACAAAGTGCAGGGTAATTATTGTAGTTCGCATCGCTCGGGTCGCGCGAACCTCCCTGCGAATCGATTAAACGACGCTGGCGATGGGGTTGTCGCGGCCACGGTCCGTCGTTCGAACAGATTTGCCTGGATCCGGCTCGCCGTCGCGTTACACCTGGTCGCCGACCGAAGTTCCCTCTTGCTTCGAGACATTCGAGTCGTCGATTTTTCTGACAAACTTCTGACGACGGGCTCGAAATTTCATAGACCTTTCCGCAGCTTTCGTCGAATGCGCGGCCCGAGATCGAGTGGAAAAGGAAAAGCCCCGGGCGGCTGAAATTCCGTGATTTTTCGTAGGCCTCGCGAAAGATAAAGAGCGAGGTCTGCGCGGTAGAGATACGCGGACGCGCGGAAGCGTGGAAGCGTGGAAGCGCGGAAGCGCGTACGCGTAAAAGGGTGCGAACGAGCGACGCAGGAATAGGCGGGGCTGGATACGCGTACTCGTGTGCATGCCTCGCTTTCTAATCAGGCATAGTAGTTCTCGGAATCCCTCTGCCTATAATCGATCAGCCGGGTTATAAACTTCTCCCGTGAAGCATCGCGAGCCCTTTTCTTTCCGATTCGTGGGATCGATCGACTCGCTTCCCGTTCGGGGAACGAATGCATCTATCGGCGGATATTTTCGCAGCGTCGATTTCGGTTCGAGCAGCGATACTCGGAGAGAAATTGTCGGGGCGCGTGGCGCGAGCGACGCGTTCAATTGGATTCCGCGCGAGCGAACGGGCAAAGAGGCGGTTACAGCGCGACGGCAGGTACGCGTGCAAAGGTGAGGTTCCTTTTGGTCTGGCCGGGTAACGCGCGTTCTTCTAGTCGAGACGCGAACCTGGTTCGCCGTCGGACGCGGTCGAGATCGCGCCACCGCCGCGCCGCTCGGCTCGGCTTCGCTCCGCTCTGGCCGGCTCGTTCTCCGCTCTTAGTTATAACCCCGTGACGTTCCCATGGCATAAACAAAGCGCAACCGGCAATTCCGGCGATGAAATATTATAAGTAATAACATATGTATAGCTACGGGGAGAACGGGCTGCGCGTTCTCGGCCACGGCCTCTCGCGAGACTCGAAGCGAACGGGATAATAACACGGCACTAAACTATACTCTCGATACGCCGTACCTACATATAATTGTATAATTATTATTAATGATATCGGGCCCCTTGCCGGCTTAAATGCGCCAACATATACCGGGCACCGATCTTGCTTCCCTCCGTCCGTCTCGTTCGGTGTTCTCGCGAGTTCAGCCTCCGCCGATCCCTCCGGGGACGGAAACGCACGGCGACGGGGAATCGATTATCGCCGCTCTCGTTCGGCGAGAAATGTCGCGGGTCCGTTCCAGCGTTCACGGGAATCGATTGTTCGAGCGCGTGTCCACCTTCGGCCGAGCCGAGCGAACGAGCGGCCTCGCGATTCGCCCGAGTCATCATCCGTCTCGGTGATCCCGCGACGATATTTCGGATCGGCTCGCCGGCGCGCTCGCAATTTCGCCCGTTATTTATCGCCCCCGCGGCCTGACCCGTGCGCTCTCTCGTCGATACCGAAGACCTTGACGCGAGCGGAATGTCGACGCAAAATCGAGTAAAACGAAATCGAAGGACGGCCAAGGGAGGATCGCGGAAGAGAGGGTGTTCCGCGCGAGGCGCGTCCGCGCGCGATGCGAACGCGTGACTCAGCGTCGCTTCGCGTCGACGCCTTCGGAATAAAGAGATCGTCGAGCGAAACCGGCGGCGGCCGTCGCGCGAATTCCCGCAATTCCCTTTCGATCGGCGGGACTCGGGGCCAGCCGCGGCAGCAAACGTTGCCGCGAACCGCGAGGCGTCATAAAAGCGGAGCGGCCGGCGAATCGGCGAGAGAAAAAGGAGCAGCGACCGAGGAGAGCGATAGAGGCGAGGAAACGAGCCCGTGTGGCGAACGGAGCAGCCGAAGGAGGAGAGGAGAAGCGTGCGCGTGGAATATTAAGGACGCGTTAACATAAGGGGACAGAAGCGTGCGTGTCTCTTCGCGATCGTGACGACGTTATCGATTGTCGTCGAGTTCTTGGCTCGGGCACGTATCGCATACACGCAGCACTCGCGAACCGACAATGAAGAGGACGAGGTTAAAGACACGCGCTCGCGACGGATCGGCCTTACTGGTAGGGGGAGACCCGACGGGCTGAACAAAAAGAGAATCGCGCGTGGAAAAGAATCGGCGAGAGGACGAACGAAAGAAGAGGAGACGCTCGGGGGACCGCGAAGAGAACTCGCGGCATTGTCAACCGCGAGGCCGTAGACCGTCGCGGCGGAGCGGCGGAGCGGCGGAGCGGAGGAGCGGCGGCGTACCCGCTACTGCTAACCATAACTGTACACGCATTCCGATCTTCTGAATAACGCTGGAATAATACGCCTGGAAAAAGGACGCCCCTGCGCGACTTTCTACGTCGGCTTTCCGCGACAATAGTTTCCTCCGCGTCCTCCGCCCACGCGCACTTTTCCTACCGCGCCGTCGAATTAACCGCCGGTCCCGTGTCTCCGGTCGACGGAGATTTTCGAACCGCGGAGGGTGAACCGGACCGGACCACCTGCGCGGCATCGCTCGAGGCATCGTTCCGACGAATTTTCCGCCCCGCGGTCGGCTGATTGCCTCACGTACGACGGTTATTCGTCCGCGCGATCATTCGATTCAATGATAATCCCCTGGCCCCTGGGTAGTCTGGCGTGGCACGTCTGACGGGGAAGTGTATCGCGTCGCTCGCGTCGCTCGCGTCGCTCGCGTCGCGTTGGGTCGGAACGGGTCGGAGCGGGACACGCGAGGGAACGATCTCAGCCGCGATCATACGCAATTACGCGCTGAATCTTTAATGGACTGTTTCGAGGTTGAAATTGCTCGGGCGACGTGGAAAGCTACAGCCGCGTAATGCAAGCACTCCCGTGGCGAAAGCGCGCGGGTCCCGTGCTTTCTTCCCCTCGACTCGCTCCGCTCCGTCTCGCGGTCGTCGGGCCGGGCCACGCTTCGACGCGTCGCGAATTCTTCTAATCGAGAACGGCGAGTCGACGATTCGTCTGGCCGCCCCGCGCGTAATCGTCCAGACGCGGAGAGGCGAGCCTCGATCGGAAGCCACCGTCGCTCGGTTTCGCTCGCCGAGAATCGAGCGAATCCCCTCGAATCGAAACGCGCGCGCTCCCAGAATCGTTCTTCTCGCGTCGCGAAACGGCGAGGGCAGAGGCGGAGGCGACGCGACGCGACGCGACGCGTGGCGTCGTCGAGACGAGGCTGCGGCGAGAAGAGCGACGGAGGAAGGGGGAAAAGAGCCCGAAGCGAACGTAAAATGACTTTCCAAAATTCGAAATTCCGGACGAGAGCCGAGCGATAAAGCGGCCCGTTACCAGCGGCCACTTAGATACCACAATTTGCTGGATGGTCGCCCTGGGCGAACCGTCCACTCGAGCAACCTTTGCTTTGTGTCTCCGCCGGACAGGACAGCGAGAGAATTCGATTTAACTATCACGTGGCCGGAGAAACGCTTCGGGTTCGCGAATTTCCGAGCATTGCCGTTGCAGCGACGCGTACCGATTCTATAGGGTCGCCTGCGAATTCCAGCATCCTCCCGATAGCGGCGCGGATCGGCCACCGATTCCACCGCCGTCGCAGCCTCGGTCGAAGGGGTGCGCGTCCGGAGGACCGCGATCGGGCTACGGAGAAGGCGCTCCCGTCTCGCGAGCGCGTGAATCTCGAGGGACGCGGTTCGCGAGAGCGCGAGAGGAATTGGAGAAAAGGGAACGACGCGAGACACCCGGTACGCCGCTTCGACGGACCAGCGCGTTGGACCAAAGGTTGGCCGCGGAGAGCTCCGCATCCCTTGTCTATTCGCCTATGGAAATACGGTGCAACGTAATGCGGAACTTTTGACGTCGGTGCTCGATGCTTTTGCGACGCGCGTGGACGTCTTCCGAGCTCGCGAAGGGTCTCGCCGGACCGAAATTGCGTTAGCTCGCGAGCGAAAAGGGTAGGTAGCGCGCGAGGCGAAGGGTTCGCTCGAAGGACGACGGAGCGAGGTCGCCGAAGACGGATAGAGGGGGGAAAGGTTGGTCGGGAGGCGCGACCAAAGCCGTGCTCGAATTTATCAAATATCATTAATCATCGAGCGTTCGGACTGGCAACGTATACCCCGGGCCCGATCGAAACGTGTGTTTATACCATCTCGCGGCACCGTTTAGACGTGATTTATCGTAAGAAATTATCGGAATGCTAGAAATACCGTATCATTATCGTGCATCTCGCATCGTCTCGCGCGTACACGGAGAATTTACAGCTAGAAGACGAACGACCCGCCGATCGAGCTTCGCTCGCAACGATTCGCCGTTTGATTTTTTTCCCCTTGCTTTCAAATTCCATTTCGGAGCACCGTGGAACGTAGAAACGCGCTCGTTTCTTCCTCCTTTCCCTCTGCCTTTTGTTTTCCCCCGACCGTTTCGCGTTTCTTTCATTCGAACCATTTGCCGTGAAAGGAACGTCCGGTCTGTCGATTGATACCAGAGGCGTTCAGAGGTTCCCTCGAGTAGCTATATTCCTCCTCCGCCCGAGAAAGCGGCGTCGTCGCGGCCGACTCGTGCCTCCCTCGATACCGTCGAGGGTATCCACGCGAAATTTTCGCGACGCGTTTCGCCAGAGATGTTCGATCGTTTCGTTGGCGAGCCATTATGTCGCGGATGGACCGAGATTTAACGAAACGACGTCGCGTTAGGTTCGGTCAGGAGGAGAAGCGTGGCCCGTTTGGCGACGAGGCACACCGCTCCACTGTTGTCGCAATTGTCTCCGTTACGCGTAACAATACACCTCGGCCGACCTAGAATTCGTACCGGTGTCTATTGAAATCTGCACTCGGGAATCGAGTCGCAATCGCGGGAACATGCAAATGTCTGCCGACGAGGTTTGCGAAATTCCTTCGATCGCAATTAAGGCTGTCCACGCTGCTGCTCGTTCGCCGTAACCGCCGTTCAGCGCCGAGCGAACGTTCCGATTCGAGAAGGCCGTTGTTTTTCTCCGAGAAATACCGATCGATATCGATGGTCGCGAAGTAGCATCGCCGACTCGATCGCCTCTCTCGCTCGTCCACCTCGTTTCTTCTCCCCTGTCCTATTTCGCGGCACGCGGCTGGCAGACTTGCCCGAAATCCGACCACTCGCCGAGGGATATTTAGCTTCGCTCGTGGGACACGGGGACGGTCCGCACTCGAAATTGGCGAACGTCCGTCGCGACACGCGAGAGGGACGCGTCCCTCTGCTCGTTCGGGGCTCCGCTCGCGTTTCGCCTTTTCCGCGACCACGCCGAACGCGCGTGTCGATTCCTGGCCGCAGGTGAGAGACCGATGATTACATCGATCGGGTCTTAAGTCCTAAGAGGAGGGGGTGCGGCGAATGAAATATATATATATACATCTATATATATATATACATATGGACACGTGTATGCACAGTTAGACGCGTCGAGGGAGAGGGGGTTGGGACAGGGGTGGATTAGCATAAGGATAGGAGGCTGAAAGAGTGTGGCGAGCAAGGAAGAGGGAGCTAGGGGGGTAATTTCGATATTCGGTGATTCGGTACCCGGTAGCATGATCGACGTAACGCTTATACACAGCGCCGGATGGCGATTGCCTCGGGGCACTGATATTACCTACCCCCGTGATCAGCGCCTACATCGAAAATCGCTGCGCGCCCCGGAGAAACTGCGCGTTTTATTCGGAGAGTCGACGTCGACATTTTTTGCGTCTAGCCAGTAGTAAATGCAGGGTGTATGCCCTTACGCACGGGAGTAGCGCGGCAAGGGGGAAAGGGGATAGAATCGAGACGCTACCTATCGTTTGCCAGAGAAATTCGGAACTCTGAAAAAAGGGGGCGAAAACGCTGGAAATTGCACGTTTCGAATGCAAATCTGCGATGCCCCTGTGCCTCTTTGGCCGCGCATCTTCGCGGCTCGTCTCCGCGCGTTCTCCTCTCGTCGACGGCTGTGGCTCTCGTCTTTGCTCGGTGTATCGCGGACGGCGTCTACTCTGGAAGGCGCAACCGACCTCGTCGCCGTCCGTGGAATCTCGCGCGTCTTCGCGGTAGCCATCCCCGCTAGTAGGATCTAACACAGTCATTAATTTTTTTTTTTTTTTTTTGCCCAACCGCCGAGCGACCGATCCAAAAACTCTCTCTCCCTTCCCGTTTCTCTCTCGCTCGTCCGCGAAATTTCGCTGCCGACGGGCCGCGGCTGTTTGCCGGCGCTCGCGTTTCTCCCACGACCTTGAAAAGATTTCGATATAAAAGCGCCCCTGGATGTATAAATTCCGTGCCGCGGAAGTGGGCAACGACTCGCACGGTTAAACGGGAACGCGTACGTCCGCGATCGACGTATATAGTTACACGTGTATCTGTATATAGATGTATCTATGTATGCGTACATAGAATATATGTATATATAGGTATAAATATATATTCGTTCGGCGGAGGTGCGGAGGGTAGGTAATGCAACAAGTGGCGGTTTTCACGGGTTTTCCAGGGGATGAAACGGTGCGGGCCGGTGGTGGATGGAGTCCCACGCCGCTTCCACTTCCACGGCAAAACCGCCAACGCTTCCACCACCACCCCCTCCCCCCCCCCTCCTCCCCCGTGCCGTGTACCCATGCCATCCCTTAACGGTCGCAAAGCTGCTGTCTAGAATTCAAGGGCGAAAGCCCTTACTGTGACGGGCGCCCCGTCCCTTCGTCGTTCGAAATATGTAGGTCTGGCGCCGATCGATTTTCGCGATTAAGCGAAGACCGAGTGTCGCGTAAAGAGGCAAAGGGAAAAATGGAAGAGCGCGAACAGAAGGGGACAGGGAAGAACGTACGTGACTGCGCCCTGTCAACGCTCGTCGAGTGGGAACGGAGGGCCGAGCTATCTACTCCGAAACTCGAAGCAAGTCGAATTCGTGCCGGATCCTCGCGCTGTCTCGTTCGCGTTCCAGCGTTCTAGCGTCCTGGCGTTCGGGCGTTCGAACGAACAATTCGTGGAAGTTTTCCCCAAACGTATCCAGCGGTTGCACGCCGTGGCGGTCTTTATTTGACAGGAATTTGCGCGAGAATGGGCGGACCGCGATTCGGCGGGCAAGCGCACTCGCTGCACTCGCGCAGCACTCGCAGCACTCGCAGCTTTTGCATGCCGCTCCGTGGCATTACGTATTTCCGAGTTTAGCGGAGTGCCGGTGGAAACCATTATTCGAAATCGGCCGACCCTATTGGCCGACGCGAGGGCACGGAGAGCGGTTCGCATGATTAAGATCATCCAATGATTCCTTCTCTATAATGATAGGCTCCGACGTTCCTGCTTCTACTTTCTGGGTGGTGGGGCATCCCGAGGACGGAAAGGAAAGGCATTACGCGAGATTACTAAAAAGAATCTTATGCTAATGAAAAAGCCTCGCATCTTCTTTCCTGGCTGCTCCTACTCGCGAACCCTGGGACCCGGTCGCCGCCGCCGTCCCTTTCGATACTTTTTTTCCCCGCCAATCATCTCGATTCTCCTGCGAAATGACAACCTTTGCCATTACCTTCTACCTCGTCCCACCCTGCCCGCCACCCCTTGTGTTCCCTCGTGTTCCTGTGTAAAAGGTTAATACTCGCAGCTCCGTTCGAAACCCCGTTCCCGGAGATTCGCCGATTCTCCGCAGTCGTTTCCAAGATGGATGCTCTGCCCCTCTTATTTTCGTGGTCCCGCTTTCGTCGAAATCGCTTCAACGTTCAGCACGCCCTTTGTCGCGTCGGTTCAGCGCTGGGCCGAAGACGATCGTGGACGAATCGGTACGCGTTCCGCGAGAACTGCGAGATATCGTTTGTTCCGCGCGTTTCCTTTCTTCGGGACGAGCGAAAGGAGCGGAGCGAACGGAAGAGGTGGAGAATTCTCGGCAGGCCGGGGCCAATGGTTCTTATTATTTTCGTTGCGCGGTTATAATGAAGCATTAACGGCGTGGCATCTATTATAGAAGCAGGCCGAGGTAGCCGGGTCCGGCGTGCAAGGGAGCCCGATGCGGATGGAGTTGGACGAATTGAAAAAAAACATTTAGCAACTGCCCATTATAATAATAATACGTGATTCGTTTATCTCATCTTCGTACAGTCATGCTCGGTCGGAGCAGCGAAGCCTCGGATCTGCATCGGAGTGTATCTCGGGGGCTCCTCGGCTCTCGAGACGCCGCGAAACGACCGGTCCGACGCTACTTTTGACAGCGGGCACATTCTTTTAAACCGTTCATTCGATATCGTGCTTTCGTTCGCCGCTGTGACGGTTCGTTTCGCGATACAGGAAGAAAGATTCGTATCGCGGGGCAAAGGTTCGGATCGCGGACACGAAGATTCGAAAGTTCTTACCGGTGTTGCAACGGAGATACAAAGTCGACGTGCATCGCGTCGGTCGTCGTCGTCGTAGTCGTCGTAGTCGTCGTCGAACAGATCGAACGGGCTTCCGTACGTAAGTCGATTTCATGCTGGAAAGTATGATCACGGAAGTATCGTGAAATATTGCGCTGCTGTCGCGGACTGTACGATAATGCAGTAGGATGGATACCTCTGCATTACAATATGAACTTGGATCGCCTTGGTCACGTTCCCCCCCTGCGTTCGTGTGCACCTATGCACGCGCGCGCGCGAGCGCGTGTGTGTGTGTGTGGTCCACCTCTGGCCCGTCCGCTTCTTTCGCCCTTTTTCTGCTCGCTCCCTTTCCCCTCGGGTCGTTTCCTTCGCCGTCGTTGGCATCTTCCCCCCCGGTTGATCCTCCTCCGCGTCCGGCTTCGATCCCGCTGGTCTCGTTCCATCGCAGAAACGTGGAAACTCATTACCCACGGGCACGAGATTTGACGAGCAGCGGGTACGCGTTCAGGGATTTTGGGCGTCGCGAGGCGAGATCGCGGGCCAGCGGGTAACCGCGAACACTGACGTTTCCCTGTTCCCAAGGAAAATCACTTCCGAGTTGGCCGCGCGACACGCATTCGTCCGTACGTGCCTTGGAATTTACGTAAGACAGGCCAGCGGTGCGTCGACGCTGCAATCATCCAGTCAGAATGCATCGGTCTAACGAGCAGGCGTTCAAGGATGTTTACCTTTAATATTATACATAGAATCCGAGTGCTGCGAGTGCGCTCGGGTCGCTCGAGCGAGCGAGCACATGCACGAATCGTCGCGGCGCGGCCTGGCGCGGCACCGGCGAACACCATGGCGCTAACTTTTCGTTCGTCGTTGAGCAATCCGCGCCTCCGCGAACGGCACCTGAATGAACAAATTTCTAATATTATTCGGCCGACCGTGTGACGTCGCGAATCATTTTGAAACGATTGCGCCGGGAGGTCGCAACCCAATGGGAAAGGTCGGCCGGTTATTTAGAACAACACTCATTATATGAACATATAATAGCGATAAACTGCTGAGCAACTTCCGCTTCTTTCCTATTTCGAT
This sequence comes from Nomada fucata, assembly GCA_948146005.1. Taxonomy (NCBI): domain Eukaryota; kingdom Metazoa; phylum Arthropoda; class Insecta; order Hymenoptera; family Apidae; genus Nomada; species Nomada fucata. The sequence continues at coordinate 29,548,778 of OX411278.1, read as the reverse complement.
TCGATTCGAGTTGCTCGCTATTTATTTTTACCGCGTTCACGCGGGCCGAGCAGCGCGGCTTCGATGCGACGCGTCGCCCCGATGGCCGGTTGCGCTTTTGCTCCTACCGATCGCCCGATATCCCGGGGATCCTTTTTTCCGTGCCGACCCTCGATAAACAACTGCGAGAACTCGCCAACCGTTTTTTTCCCCCAACTTTCGCAGCGTCGCTCTACTCCGAATATCGAAACTTAATCGAGATTTACGACGGCGAAACAGAGACGGATCGAGCGGCAGGAAAAATGTAATCGGGTAATGACGGTTCGCCCCGAGTGACACCCCGTGATTGGCGACCCTCCGCTATTTTCGCGCGCGTCATTGCTTTCCGCTTCGCTCGATGGTCAGTTTTCACCGTGACGTCCACCCGTCGTCGTCGGTCAACGACATCGACGCGTTTTATCGCTTCGTCTCGACTCGCTTCGGCCGCCCCCAGCCTTCGATACTTCGATAGCCGAGGTGTTTTCCGCCGAATTTCCCTAATTCTACCTCCGCCGCGAGCCACCGCCGCGGCTTCGAGCTGTGCCGATCGATACGAGAATCGATGCGAATCAAGGTCTCGAGGCGTTTCAAGGAACGGTCGCGAGCTCGTAAATACGGAAGCGTGTAAAAGTGCAGGAGGCACGGGGGGCACGGCGGAGATTAAAACGCGCGTGCTGGGTTACAGTGGGGTGATCCGCACCCGTGGCGCGAGTAATGTCGATGAATTATACCCATAAGTCTGTCTCAATGTGTGTGACGCGTCCCGCGGGGTGAGAGCACCGAAGCCACCGGCGATGTCGATTCGTCCAATCAGGCTGCGTCTCGTAAATGGAAATCCAAAAGTTCCGGTTCGTATCGGAAACGTCCGATCCGTCGGATCTCGTAACGCATTTTGTATTCGAACCGGCCATCGTTCCCTCGAAATTTCCATCCGAAACGATATTTCGAAGATGGACAATCCAGATGCACCGATATCGCGCGACCGGCCGTCACGTATCCGCGGAACTGCCTTCCAGAATTTCTCATCCCGGGCCGCGTCGGCCGGGGGACGAATCGCGATACCCCGATACGCGGCTTCTTCGATTTAACTCGGACGAGTGCGCTTCGCCGAGTACGCGGCGAGCTGCTCGGCGAAGCTCGCGGGAAACCGCGCGGCAAATAGACCGGCGATATACATATTCTGGTCGGTTAAATTTGTAGCGCGAGAAGTATCGCGTCGAGAGGAGGGCCGGAAGAATGGGCGAAATTCGAGGGTGCGCGCACCCGGTAACCCAGTGCCGTGACCCAGCGCTAAAAACGGCGAAACCCTCTCGCGTTTGCAATTGATTCGACCGACCGCCCCTCGGTTTTTCATCCCTCGGTCCTTGGGGTGCGGCCTTTCGAAAGGGGAGCGCAAACTCTCGAACATTATTGCGGTAGCGAGCAGAAGAACGATTCGACGATGCCGTGAAGAGAAGGGTTCGCGACCGGTCGAAGGATTTTCGAGGAGCCGCGACGCCCGGGTCCATCGGGGCCCTCTTCCCCGCGAATCTCCACGGAGCGGAAGATAGCCCGCGCTGATTCGGCGACGCGGACAAATAAAAGTGATTACCGTTTCATTATCATAGACACAATGAAGACACTCGGTGACTCATTGCCCTCTATGATTTCCCACATGCAGAAACAATTCGATGCAATGACGCGCGCGCGCCCTGGCTTCGGTTATCAGATTAGAGACCGAGCGGGAATAATTCGTCGGATCTTTGTCCCTAATCACAATTGATACACCAACAACGTTGCAGAATGGAGGCGTACACCCGGTATACATACATTTTACCATTCGCCGCGTAACACGTCGGGTCCGGTTGTTTATCGCTCAAATAGCCGGCTATAGGCGTGATCCCACACGGTGGCTAGTATATTTAGGCTTTCGTTAGGTGTGTGCATATAATATAAACATTCGATATGCGTTATACGCGTGCACCCACCACTTACACCTACGGTAGGTAGGACGCACCCGCGTACCGCGTACTACGTACCACGTACACCAGCCCGCTACGTAAATACCCGGCCGAACTACGGGGCTAGCTATAATATATACGTATATAAGCGTATCATGCGCTTGCCTGTTACCCGCACCCGTACACCGATACCGATGGACGCCGCGCCGCTTCGAAATCGATGGCCGCTTTATTACGACGAACGATGTATAAGCGGTATTCCAGCGCAGAATCCTATTATTATACCGGACAATTATAATAATTATTTGCCTTTCTCGTCGTAACAATTAATACCGCGCGGGCTGGACGCGATATCGCGTGCGTATGTGCCCAGACGGAATGGACGTATTATACGACCGTACCTATCTACCGCTCCCTACGCTCCCTACGCTCCCTGCGCTCCCTACGCTCCCAACCCCTATCTATGAAAACGCGCGAGCGCGCACACGAGCACGCGTCCCTCCGCTTTCTAACTACGAACATAGACGAATGCGTCTACACGCACGCTCCGCGTTTTCGAGCGTTTCCGCGTTTCTATCGCGGCTCTCTTTGCGCGAGATGCACCTCGCTACACCTACGCGCGAGTATTTAGCGCGCGCGCGAGCGCGAGACCTCCCGCTCGCTCCTGTTCCGCCGCGAACGCTAATCAACTGACACGGGATCTGCATCGTGTTCGGTCGTTTGTTTAGATGGAGTTCCAATATTATCGACAATATTAATTAATATTACCGAGCCGTTGGTAATTAGCATAAATCGACGGAATATCGTAACAAATTTCCTGCAGGCAGGAAAAAAACTCGTCCCGGCAATTAGGATTTCAATTAGATTTCAACGATGCACGCGTATTCGCGGTGATTTACGTTGACAAATTTGTCCGTGGCCGTCTGGAAGGGACGAATTTCGGAGGCGCGAGCGCGGCCACGCTAAACGGCTCGTTTATTTACCGTTATTTACGAAGCAAACTTGATTGTTGTCGGTATTAAATTATACCTTGCAATTTCGACGATCAACTCGTTAACTAAATAGCCGCGCGCCAATTAATCTGAACGCGCGTTTAGTACCGCTTTTTTAGTCGCTCTTCAGCGCGAGGGCCCGACAGGATTTTCCAATTTTTCACCGAGTTTGCCGAGTTTAGCGAGTTTAGCGAGCAAAGAATCCCCGATGTACAATCCCGTTGTTCGCCTACGATCGTTTCCTCTCCGGATCGCCGCGCCGACACCGACTCGTAGGTCACGGAGGGTACGTTTCGACTTGGCGAAGAAAGTGCGCGGTCGGTGTTTAGCGGCGATAAGCTAGAAAGAAACGTTCGCGGCTGGTATACGAGGTAAGTGGCGGTGAGTTTAGCGGGGGAACGGGTAGGGGTGGACATCGGCAAGGGGCAGGGCGGAGCCGGGGGAAGGGATAGAGCAGCGCTGAAGCAGGCGTGTAAATAATTTCTGATATAATACGGTTAAAAATTACCAAGTTTAAAATTAAATAATTCATTTTAATACTGGCTGCCGGCTGGCCGGGGGTGGAGACTGCCACCGCGGAGACGGAGAAACCTAGCGGCTGGGGGCGGCGTGAAGGGGTGCGGGGCAGGAGCGTACCTACTCGCAGGGAGGCGACGGGACCCGTGCCCAGGAGGCATCTATAAATTTCTAAACTTAATAAATACGTAATGGCCAGACCTGCTTTGTAGCATAGCGCTCTGTAGATTTTACTCTACTGTAAAGGTAGCGAACTCTTCCACCTCTACCGTTCGCCCCCTCGGTCCTCCTCGCTCGAGTCTCTTTCTCGTTCCATCGGCGTATGCGCCACCCTTTCCATTCCGTTCCATTCCTTTCGTTCCGTTTCGTTTCGTTTCGTTTCGTTTCGCTCCGTTTTCTCGCACCACGCTGAATTTCTCGATGTCGTCAAACATGTATGAACGAAATTTCGGTCGTGCGTATCCTTTGCACCTCGTTCGCCCCCTCCCTTCCCTTCCCTTCCGGATTTTTTCCACACACCCCCCCCCCCCCCCCGTTCCTTTCCGCGAGCGCATCCTCCGTGCCGGGCGACGGCGCCGCGTCCTATGAAAAACGAAAGACCTCGCGACCGATTTAAATCTTCGCAGGGCGGTCAGCGACTCGGTTAAAAAAATCTGTTGCCGCGGCCGCGAGGAACGACGATCGTACGTTCACTTCAAAGGGTTTCAACTCGAAGAAGCGGAAAAATTCCAGACACGCCACGGTTTCCGTTTCCGAACGAAGCCCGTGTCTCTCGGGTAACGACGGAACGGTAAAGCGGGGCTGGTTTGCGGCGAATAGGGGCGGGGGATGGTGAATAAAAATCAAGCGAGCGCGATTGGAAGAAGAAAAGGAACATTAGTTGGCATTATCGCAACAACCGAGGCACGGTCGAATTCCTGGAAAAAGAATGCAAGCACCGTAGCATGTATTACGATACTACACGGTACACGCCGCTGGACTTCCATTGTTGCACCGAGTAATATAAACAATTGGCCCTGTCCATCTCCTGGTTTCCGGCCGTCACTCGGAAGCCCCGACATTTTTATGGATCGCGGCACCGTGCCCACCCGCTAGCGTACCTGCTCCCTCTTTCCTTGCCTACCTCCCTGCTTGCCTGACTGCCTGCCTGCCTGCGTGCCTGCCTGCCTGCCTGCCTACCTGCCTGCTTGCCTGCTTGCTCGCCTACCTACCTACCTACCAACCTACCTACCTACCTACCTACCTACCTACCACGAGTTTCTTCTTCTTCCTTAAGACCTCCGCGAGCCTGAATATTAATGCGATTCTCAGTTTACATATTCCCCTCCACCCACGCGACGTATTCGTATCTGAACCGCACGACAAAATCCTTTGAGATTTCCAACTTTTCGCCACGCTTCCCCGTTTACCGAAATACTATTATTTATTATTCGCCGGGTAAAGGGAGAAACAGACCCGGGGAAATTAAATCCGTGTTAGCGTAAACGTCTTCGTGGTTAGCTCCCATCGGTCGTCGCGAGCCTCGGCTTATCGATCTCTTTCAGATAATTCCGGCAAGCAGCGAGCGATTCCCACGCGTTTACCCCGCTTATATATTGTTTATACTAACGAAGAAACCGCTCGCATCGCCGATACCGGCTTAGATATTGCGGGAAGCTTTGACGGAGACTAAAAGTGAGCCACGATCCATCGAGAAGCGAGGAGCGTTCCGTAGAATTATTTCAGTCTCGAATTTCGCCGTTCTCTTTCCACCTATACAGCATCCGTTCTCTCGATAACTATCTGCATTGTAAGCAAGACTTACGTATGCGAGTCTCGCGGATAGCCGGCGCTATAATTGATTTCGCGCAACATACATACATACGCGTTAAAGCAGCGTCAACCTTGCGAGTCTGCTCGATATCGTTTCCCCCATCTCGCTGTTAGCGTACGATTATAAATATATTCATTATCGCGCATTACAACTACCGACATCGATAGAAATCTTTGTATTTATATTACTTAAACGCAGGCGAAGCCCGCGCAGATATTCTATGCGCACCGCGGGTCGCAATCGATCGAAGAAAAAGGATACATACGTCGTTTCCGATCGAGTCCATCGATTCTTTTGCGTCGCGCGATCCAGACGATGCAGCGCGGAAAATTGAAACTGCGTGCGCGGCGTTCGAAGGGAAATTGTAGGTAATTTCGCGGATCCGTAACGTTCTTTAAAACTTGAGGCAAATTGCGCAACCTCGTGGTTGAGACTAGAAAAATTGTGAGGATTATCGGGGTTAACCGTTACCGCGCGAGAGGAAGATCGTCGGTAGTTGGATTTTGTCAGAGGCCTGCCAACAAAGTACGGAAGTAGCTAGTCGACGATCTCCGATTCGAGCCGAGGGTTCCGTGAGTGGCGTCAATCGGTAATTCGTTTCTGCGTCGATTGTTGGCGGTTTTGAAAGTGTGGCGAGTCGATGCACCCGGCCTCGTCCTTTCGCACGTCTGGCTGGCGAGGAACACCGAGTACCACGCGCGTTCCAGCGGTATTAATTTCGTCTCGATCGAGCGAAAGCCGCGAGAAGCAATACTCTCGGTGCTTTCTTCCAGTCGCTGCCTCGGCCGCGGGTCAATCACGGAGTACGTGCACGCGAATCTCGAGCACTGCCGTGGAGCAGGCTGCGGCATGCATTAATCACCGATGCTAATGGTATCGCAGGCCAAGCGTTGCTGTTTCGTAGTGGCGCACACTGTCGGGCACACGCGGAGCACCGCTCGGCCGAGCACCAGAGGAGGCAGAAGGAAGAAAAACGGGAGGACTCCGCGGACTCGACCGTCTCGACCCGAGCTGTTCAGCTCTCCTTGGCGAGCACGTGGATTTCCACGCACGCGGTGGGTCCGGGACCAGTCGCGAGGTGCTGCGAGTCGGAACCCAAAGGCATTCCAGCCCCTCGGGGGTAACAAACGCGCCCGACGTTGCGCACTTTCTTCTCGTCGACACTCTGGTCGAAGGAGTTACGGCGGGACCGGAAGATCGCCGGTGCCGCGAAAGATTCGTGCTCGCCAAGAAGTTGAGAGACCGCGCGAGAATGACTGAAAGAAAGGATGGATCGAGAGGTGCGGCAGGGGAAAAGTGGATACGCGGGGGCGTAGAAGATGGAGGTTGGGGGAAGAGAATGGACAGGAGAAAGTCGGAAGGGCGCAATGGCCGCTCTCTCGAGGGTTGGAACGCTGCGCGTACCACGCTCCGAGGAGGCACGGGGCAGAGATGGATGCGGAGGTGGTCGCGGAGGCGGTAGCGGTGGAAGCAGCGGCGGAGGAAGAGGAAGAGGAAGAGGTAGATGAAGAGGTAGAGGAAGAGGAAGTGGAAGAGGAAGAGGAAGAGGAAGAGGAAGAGGAAGAGGAAGAGGATGGGGTAGGGGTTCGCGAGAACGGTCAGGGGGACGACGATGGTAGCGAGATGGTAGGTTGGCCATGGGAGGTTGTAGGAGGTTGCACGAGAAGCTAGAGATGGTGGTAGAGGCAAACGAGGAGAAGGGGCGAGGTTCGCCCTATCAATCACGGTATTATTATCGAGTCCGTGATTAGCAAGGCATGCTAACGATATCTCTGGTCGAAGGCAGAGGGCAATGCTGGGCCGTTGTGCTCGCGCGTACGCGCGTGTATGTACGCATCGTTCGTCGAGTTGCTTCGGCTGGATGGACGCGCGTGTGCCGTACGTATTTCTCCGGCATGTGTGTCGACGAGCCGGACTCTATGTTGTGTGCGGATCGGTGTTGGCCGCAATGCAACTGGAGTGGCCGCGATGCGATTCCAGAGTAGTACCGGAGTGTACCGTGTATGCGATGGTGCCGATGGTACCGGCGATGGTGGTGGTGATTTCAACGACGATGGTGGAGAAGGTCGATGAGGAGAGACGGGAAGGAGGAGAGGGGGAAGTGACGGTCAGGGAGGAAGGGAGAAAGATAGCTGGCTAGATAGGTCGGGGAACATAGGGGAAGGCAAATGGAGAACGGAGCCACTGTTTCTAGCGGTTGGCTGCTGTCTAGCCGCTGGTGCCAGCCACCGGTGCTGCTACTGCTCCTGCTGCTCGGGCAATCCGACTCACCGAGCTGCCTCGCTGCTTGGCTGCTCGGCTGCTGGCACTCCGCTCTCGTCCACGACTATCTTGTTCCGTATCCTCCCCAGCTCGTTACAGTCGTTACCTAGCTAACGACTGGCCGGTGGCGAACGCTTCGCAGAGGGAACGAAGATAGCGGCGAACAGCTGGATCGGTGGGACGCGCGCGTGCATTGATTTAAAGCGACCCTTATCGCGGAACCGTTGCACCGGAGAGCTCCCGACCATCGATATCGACCGTTCCCGCGAGCTACGCGCATCGAGCGTTTCGAACGGCGACCGATCGTCCGGCGCGCGAAAGATTGAGAATTTTCTCGGGGCGCGAGGCCGTCGAAGAGGAAGAAGAGCGTCGGACGATCGTGAAAACGGAGTGCGAAATCTCTCATCGACGGGTGTAATGATCGTTTCTGGATGAATCCCTCCGCTGGTCGGTCGGTCGGTCGGTTGGTCGGTCGGTCCTATCTCTGGCGTGCGGCCGATATTCGGGTTATACGGATCGCTCGCAATGCGATTCGCGGCTAAACGCGTTACGGGGAACGTAATTTAGTCCCGGTTGCATAGCCCATCGTGCGCCGTGTTCCGCGCGCGTCCGTGTGCGAGCTCACCGATGTGTTTTTCGCTATACCTATACGCGCGACACGAATCTACCGGTCGGTCATTCGTCTCTTCCCTTCTTCCGGCTGTCCCGTATTTCCATCCATCTCTCTCGCTCTCTCTCGAGCACCCCGCGCACTCTCTCCCCGTTTGTCGCTGTTTCCATCCGTGTTGGTAATATTCGCGACGCGGAGAGTCACCGGCGGCGAACTCGCGAGGGATGGCGGAACGCGGGGCATGGGGCGGCCTCGAGTGGCGGAGGGTGTCGCACAGGCGGCAGGTAATGATATTTCGCGCCCATTATGAAATATTCGGAATGATTTGCCGGGATTGTGCATTTTGATTTGACGTACATCCGCGTAACACGCCGTTCAGTCGTGGGTGTACGCGACGTCGAGTTACGACGCCGATCGCTCGACCCGCTTCAACCGCTCTGCCATACGCCTCCCGATCTACCACCTACGAATTTCGATCCTTCGCACCTGCTCCGCTCTCTCCCTCTCTCTTTCTCTTTCTCTTTCCTCCTTAGTCGCTCTCGTCCTTTGTCGCTCGGCCATCCAAAGTGGAAGGGGGGAGAGGTTGCCGCCGCTGTCCACGGAAAGAGCACTCCTTCGGTATCGTCGTCGAGAGCCGAAACGTTTGCGCTCCGAACGTTCGATGAAATCCGGTGAAACGCCCGTCCCTGGGGAGCCGTTAATGCCGTATTTGATACGCAATAACAGGGCAATAAATATCTAATAAAGTACTAAAACGTATAATAATAATGCAATTACCTCGCGACAACCGTGTCGTAATAACGCTAATTTAAAATGCGATTTCACGCAGAAGCGATACGATTCTCGTTGTCGTCCGCGGCTGATGGTTTATAGTTCGTGCCACGGTCGAGCGGCGCGGGTGCTCCGCTTTTTACGCGCGACGCGGTCAGGAGCCGAAAGCGACGCGAAACGGGAACGTATACCCGATCCAGCGGACGACAAATACTTTTTGGCCAAAACGGCGGTCGACGGGCGACGCGACGAATATCAATCGGAAAAGTCGTAGGTCGAAGCGGCGCGAGTCGCGATGATCGAAATTGGAGATTGCTCGAATCCTATCCGAGAGAAAGAGCGCGCGCGAGAGAGAGAGAGAGTGAGAGAGTGAGAGAGAGAGAGTGGTGGGGCAGAGGATAGATAGGAGGTAGTTGGTTTAAATTCTCTTCTGCTACCGCAAACATGCATAATGCAGCCAGGCGGCGCGTGTAAACGCGTGAACGCAGGGCGGTGCCAACCGCTAAATACAAAAATCCCCAACCACCTGTGAAGCACGCCGCATCGTCCGGCGTCGGTGGTACGTGTGCGTATTTTTGTTATCGGTGTGGGCGAGCATAGTCGCGCTCGCGCGGGCTACGTGTTTCCGTTCCCCATATCCACGGTGATACCGAGACGTCCGTGCACGCGTTCGGAAGCGTGCGTGTCGGTATTCGCGTGTGTACGTTTCCAAGTTAATTACAGCATAATTGCGGTCGACATTTTGTTGTTCATCGTTTGTCGCAGTTGTCGGCCGGCTGACCGGAGCGGATCGCTTTCGGATTTTCTCGCTGGAAAATTCTTGCGATATCACGCGCGCTTATTAGCATCGCCGCTGGAATTTCAGCTCGCCGCGCCGAATTACACTCGCTCGCGAATTATTCGCGCCGTTCGAAACCTGCCGCGGGCATGCTTTTTTTTTTTTTTACTTTTCTTTTGCTCTCCATCGAAAACGCACGGCCAGTCAACCGTTCCCTTCCCCGAGAAATCGCGCCGCCCTCATCCGTCCTCTCGCGGTATTTGCTTTGTCGCGTAAGCGCGACGCGCGAGCCTCGCGTTTCGTTCGAGAGATCCTCGACTCGATCGAACGATCGAACGACTCGCCGGGTCGCGGTCGAGGTCGAAGCACTCTTCGAGATGCCTCGAAAGACCAAACGCGAAACGATACGAGACGCCGAAGAGAAGAGCGAAGAGTGGAACGAAGGGAAGCGACGAGTCGTTAGGTGCGGCGTGGAGAGAAGAGGAGAGAAGAGGAGAGAAGAGGAGCGAAGAGGAGAGGAGAGGAGAGGAGAGGAGAGGAGAGGAGAGGAGAGAAATGCGGAAGAGAAAGCATACGGGCGAAGATAATGGGAGAAAGGGAGGAGGGTGAGAGCGGCGGTGGCTCGTTGAGAGAAAGACGGGCAGAGATGGAAACGAGGAGGTGTAGATGGGCACAAAAGCACGAGATATTCAACCCTATCGGATCGTATATATCTGCTGCACCCTCCCACCCCATAAATTGATGCCAATGTACCTACGTGGCCCCGGCACGTTATACGTCTGAATATTACGCACACTCGGCCCTATGGACATCAGGGGTGGCAAGAGGTAGCAGCGGGTGGGACTAGGGTAGCAGGGAACAGGAGGAAGAGGAGATGGGGGCGGCAGCGAGGAGGACGAGCGAGGGGGAGAGAGAGAGCGAGGGCGAGTATGGGTGTCGGGGGAAGAACGGTGCTCCGAAGGGTGGCCAAAGCGGCGCGGCACGGTAAGAGGGGTGTAGGCGGCCGCGTACCTACACGAGTCGCACATCATACCTCGGTTGTACCGTATAGAACACAATTAAGTAAATGAGCACGGGTTGCGCGCGCTATAGATACCCTCTATTATGTGTATTGATCTCTAGCACGGGCTCCAGTTACACGTAATACGTGTTTTGTCATTTGCGCGTTCGTACGTACCTGCCGATCCTCTCTGTGCACCAGAGACCGTGTGCAAGTACGCGGAATAGATACCTGGCCGGAGAAAGAGAATCGAATGGAATCGCGGAGAACAAGCTGAAAGCGAGCTGAAAGCGGGCTGAAAGCAACGGCGGAAAGCTACAGCTAGGTATTATCGTCCCGCGTCTTACGCAACCTGCTCGAACGGCCCGCGCTGCTTGCCGCTCTCTTCGAGTTTTGGCAGCGACTCGTCCGTCCCCGTCGCTGATCTAATTGGTTCGCTTTCCGGGTCGATCGCGCGTGCGAACCCTCCGAATTCTTACGCGAAACGGACGCGAAACGGACGCGATACGCACGGGCGGATACGGTCAGCGAACGATCGCCGCGGAGAAGTGGCAGCTTTTTCGACGCGTTTCCGCCGAAAGAAGTCGCGCGTCCGTGGCGCGTCGATAGGACGCGCTGGCCGCCTCGACGAGGCGGGTCGTCGATCCCGAACGTCTGTCCGAAAGCAGCGATCGCGGTGCGAAAAATTGAATCCTCGCGAGACGGAAGTGGGCAGGATATCGGTGGGAAAGGAGAGGATAGCGACATTGTTCGTTGGTTGTTTCTCGGGCGAGTGTGCCGATGCGGCATAGGTGCGCGCAGTTACCGCGACCCGTCAACAGGAAACGAAAAGATAGTTATCTAGCGAATAGGTAAAAACGGTGAGAGGGACGAGGCGCGGCGACCGCGTAGACGCCATAGTTATTTATTTCCCCGAGGTTGATTATAATATTACGCAAGTTGCCGGTGTATACGGTCGCGTAACGCGGATGCAAATCCGACGGAGAACGCTGTCGACTCGGCAAATCTTCGGCTGGAAACTATGTACCTAGAATATTTTATTCATACGCCCGATCACCTGCGAAAAAAGAAAAGAGCAGCGCGCGTTCGCGGCCACAGTACCTTTTCGCGCATCGACGTCCGCGGTAACCGGTGAGCAGCGATACATTTGCAATTTAAACGTTAGTCGCCGATTCGAAATACGCTAAACGCGGATAGAGGAGGTGACTACGGGAGCGCCGTTCGGCGGAGGAACGAGGATAGACGGGAGGAAGAATGGACGATCCACGCGACCACGTTTTCAGACACGTGAGGATCGAAAGGCGTTACGCGCTCCGACGTTAGTCGCGATTAATCGTCCGCTATCGGAAACGTGGAAAGCGGCATCGAAAGTTCGAAGCGTCTTTTCTCTGGAGATGGGCCGGCGGTGTCGCGGAAGGGTCAGCCGTTCGGGGATACGTTCGCGGAAAGGAACGCACGCGATGGAACGGCATTTGCCGGACGATACGTAGAATCGGCGACGCGTATCGTTTAGGTAGAGCGTAAACGAAAAGGTGGAGCGTAGGGTCGAACATTTATGGAAATTTTCGCTCGGAGTCGGAGCGATGCGAGCAAGACGGATAGACGGCGCGCTAATAACGGAAACGTAGCCTCGTAAAAAGGAGAGTTAATGTATGTGTTCGGCGGAACGGCAGTTCCGTCGATAAAAATGATTCTTTCGCGCGTATCGTGCGCGTATTATATGTATATCGTGAGAATGTTGCGGACCGATTTTCCTAGGAACGGAAACGCAACGTCCTCGTATGGATCCTATTTAATTTAAGCTTCGCATGGTAGGTCGGTTGCACGGATAAAGATATTATTCTTCTGTGCAACGTCGGTTTCTTTAATGGCGGAAACACAGCGTCACGAGAAAATGTTGTTTAATTCGTACGTCGCATGGAATACCGGTTACAACGATAAAGACATTATACTTACTACTCGTGCAGACTGCATCATGAGAACGCTATCGCGCACCGATTTCCTTCACGGCTGTGTGCTGCCCAGACGCATTCGCCAACGCGTGTACCTGTGCACCTCCATACTATCGCGCACGGGATGCGCTTACGTAACCCGATGCAAAGACACGTGCATCGGACACGGACGAGTCTCTTCGCCTCCCGACCCGCTCGGACGTTCTTTCGCATAACGATACATTATTTATATAAGCGGAGCTGTTCCGGCAAATCGTTCTACTCTCGCAAATTGCCGCGAACGTAAACCGCTAACGCGAGTAACGCGAGTAACGCGTCGAGTAACCCTCGTCCTTTCGAGCATTTTCCAAAACGTCCAATCTCTCTCGCGACCAGCCAGCGTCTTTTACCGCAAACCGTCCAGCGCAACGCGCGTTTATTTTCCTCTCCGCGAGAACGACGGCGCGCCGCGAACAGGACGACGGGCCCCGCTGATTTCCGCTTCGCTGCGTCGCCCTCGAAGCGAATCGAAGTCTCTTCGCGCACCGTTTTCGGCCAGGTCGGCCCCGTAGCTCGCGTTTCGTTCGCCACGGACGGAAGCGTTGCCCGACGCGAGTTGTCGCGGAACGCGCGGACACGCACTTGGTCGAGCAGCTCGCGAGCGCATTTCCCCCCCCCCCCCCCCCCCCCGTGCATTAGCCGTCCCTGCCGGAAGTACGCGCACGGCGGCCTCGCGCGCCGTAACGTTATTTTCTGATTTCCCATTCATGGTCTACCGTTTAGTTTCGATTTGCCGCTTCGTTACGACGCCCGGAGATTTCCACGGGCAGATAGGATTGTTGCGGGCTATAGTATCCATCCCCCTTCCGCCCTCGATCTCCTCTTCCTCTTCCTCCTCGTTCGCGGCAGGGAACCGCCGCCACCGCTACCCGTACACTTTTGTCCTTTATGTAACCAGCTTTCGTCACCGCGCGCGATCTCCCTCGATATCTCGCTCCGTAATCACCTTTTTCTCAGTCGGTTGGCCGATCTCTCCTGCCAGATAATTCCCTCCTCGCGTACTTTGCATTTCAAATATCCGCGTACACCGGTCGTGCCGATCATGACCGCCCGCTCGCTCGACCCACCTACCGAACGACCGACGCGTCCATCCACCGGACCGCGTCGATCGCGAAGCGTTCGGTCTTGGCCCCGCGACCGGAATCGAAACGTTTATCGAGAGCACGACGGTAGATGGTAGAAAAGCTGCCCGAGGGGCGAGCCGGCTGCGGCTCGGGTAAGCGAAGAGAGCGAAGAAGGAGGTAGAACGGGGCGAGGAACGGCGGTCGCTGGGGAAGCGGGCGGAGAATGGGGGAGAAAAGAAGGGAAGAGAAGCGGAAAAAAAGGAGAAAAACGCAGATAGCGCGGCGCACCGTGCCCAGCGAGTAATAAGTTAGTAATAATATTTTCACAATATCTCTCCTGGATTGGATGTTATTTCATTATATTTTATTGCCTCTTACTATTACTCTTGCCGGTGTGCCGGCCCCGCACCCCTGCCTCCCCTCGTCGACCAACACTATCGCAACTACCCTTCGTTTCCACCGTCGCTCCGACGCGTCCCAGTCGCTCCGTTTTATTATCTCGAGCCTCTCCGTGCCGGGGGAATTCACTCGCGGAACTCATTATTGAGGGGTTTATTCTGCTGTAACCATTGCTACCCGTACCGCCCCCTTGTTTCTTCTCTCTAACTCCTGTCTCCTGCCTTTCGTTTTCCTTTCTTCCGCTTCGGTTCGTCGTTCGGGCCTAAAACCGCGCGTCTTCGAAGTCGCGTACACCTCTTTCAGCCCGCTTTCCTCCGCTGCGAGCGATCGCGGCGCTAACGATAAGACGCGGCGAGCCTTTCAAAAGTGCCCTCGCCGACCGACAAATCGCGCTCCAGTTTCTCGCCCGTCATTCGTCGCTCGGGCCCGCTTCGTCGGCTCCGCGATCTCTCGCCGAGCGTACGGCCGCTCGAGGAATTTCATGGATGGAAATCGCATCCACGGATACGGGCCAGCTTTTCCTCCGTGTCGCAGGATCGTTCGCCCCGAACGACCGTCGTAAAAGCCTTTATTGAATCCGCGTCTCCCTTCGATCTTCCTCCCTCGCCGTCCCTTCCTTTCCTTTTTATCCCGCGCGAGGCGCGTATTAGCCGAACGTTACTTTTCCCTCCCCTTTAATAAACGCGGCAACCCATCGCGCGCGTGGTTCGATTAATATTTCACTGGAGAAATATGTTTCTGCAGCAGGAAAGGCCAGGAAGAGGATCGCGCCGCGCATGGATCTGGAGGAGAGCAATGCACCTGTCGTGGAAAAAACGCGAGCTCCGCTATCAACGGTATCGGTGACGCTCGAGGACGCGTAACGCACAGGTATGTAAGTCGTCGGGCGGCCGTGCGCCGCGATTCCACGGAACGAGTACGCGTACGGATTCCACGTGTTCCGTCGTACTCGGGAAACCGACGTATCCGTCGCGTCGGTCATCGATATTGGCAATTACGAGGGGAAACCGTGGCGCGCGCTACCATGCGAAAACAATTCGCGTCGCGGTAAAATCGGCGAGGAAGACGCTACGCGTGTCCGTTGCTCGCGCACCGACGCGGTCGTTACGTACGAAGGCAACCACTGAAACGGCGAGCGGTGTCGCCGAGAAATCGCAACGAGCGATCGTAAAAGTATCGATAGTCGCGGTCTCGCGATACGCGCCGCGCGCCACGCGCTGACGCAATTTCGCTTCGCCGTACCGAGTCTCTCGCTATTGTATTGTTAAATCGCGCCGATCGTTCCACCGCTCCTCGCTTCGTTTTCCTCGATCGAGCGATCGATCCAGGACGAGACGGAAGCGTCTCGCGACCGAGACGCAGGAGAAAGGCGAGAAGTATCGCACGCCCGTACGACGTCGATCGCGAGACGCGAATGGAAGCGTTCGCGACTCGACGGCGAAGCGATCCTGCCGCGGTGGAGCTCCGGCTCGGGAGGAACGTCCGGGGCGTGTTAACGTAAACTTGCCGTGACTAATGCAACAATTTATCCAGCCGCGAGCATTTATCCGTCCGACGATTCTGTCGCGCGTTAGCACGCGCGCGCGTTCGATTCGTATCGCCGCTCTCGCGAATTAGCTCCCTCTCGCCCACGGTCTTCCTCGCGTTTCTTTCGTTATCGACGATTCTCCCCGAGCAATTTTACCTCCATCAATCGCCCCTCTCTTTCTCTCCGAGCGAACGCGCTCCCCCGTCCTTCGATTCGGCCCAGTTTAATCTAATTCAACTCCGTCCAATCTAATTTAATCTAATCTCCGTTCTGGTGCTCGTACCCGCTCGTTCTCCTTTCCGCGGAACGCGTTCTTCTCGGCGTCTTCCCGAAACTTTCCGCCCCTTCGCAGCCGAGGTGTTGCCTTCGCTCGGCCTTTCTCGTTCGGCCGAAACGCGAGGAAAATTTTGTCGAACGCGGATCCAGGTTCCTCGCACCCGCGCCCGTTCGTTTCCATCGCTCTCGCGTCGCGACCCTCCTACGTTTAATTGTTGCATCTATAAAGGGAGAGGACTAGCGCGCGCGATGATACGCGGAAGGGATACCGCCCTGCGCTCCGACGCGACGGGCTTTTTCGGCCGAGAGAGAGACGCGCGACCCCTTGGTTTTTGCGAATCGATATTAACCCTGGACGAACGTTGCTCGATTTCGTCGCGCTCGACTCCGGTCAAGAGGCAGGCCACGGGAACGGGAAACGGCGAACTGGTTCGAAAATCGGAGACGACGCGCGACGGCGATCGGCAGGAAAGGCGGAGAGGTCGGAAGGGCGCTAGGATGGCTCGAATATTGGACAACTAATTACCTAATCACTCATTATCTACCGCAGGCGCACGGAGGCCGGCGAGATCGGGCGCCACGCGCGCTGCTAGAGGCTGCCGGGTCGTAGAATAGGTTGCCCAGAGGGCCATTGTGATACGCGAAGCAGAATCATGCAGGATCGTATATTATCGAGAGGAGTAGGGGGTCCAGGCCGGCGGACTCTCAACCCTTGTCGTCCCTTTCCCCTAAACCTCCTAGCGGTGCCGAGGCCGCCGTCCAGCTCCATCGACGCAGCTCGTCGCTCGACGTCGAAGAACGCGCGTCGACGCGGCCGGAGGCACCGCTGCCTCGCGAATCTTTCTTTTTCGACGATCCCTCGGTTCGCCACTTTGCCACCGTCGGTCCCGGTCCGGCCGACCCCCAAACGGATGCACCGGATTTCTTTCCGGCGGAGCTCGAACGCTTGCCCGCATTAGGGAACGCGACGCTCGCTATCAAGCGACACACCGGCCAGAGATTTATCAATACACCATACGATTCTGTCTAGCGAAGCGCTTTCCCACGAATCTATTTTCGCGGCAGTCAAATCCCGTATGCAAACGGTCCTTCTAAAACGCAGACTCGTTTCAGAAATAGATAAACGTTTCTCGTTCGAATCACGTCCTCTTCCTATATTAGTCTCGAGCGGGCTTGAATTTTTCAGCAACCCGTGAATCGCCTCCAGCCGCCCCGCCGCGCCGCATCGGTATCGCCGCGGCGAGGCGCACACCCGCTCGAGAAGCGGAAGACGAACGCGCGGACGGTCAGTGTCGCGGATTCGGTGCAGCGGGGTGCGGTCCGACGAATCCAACCGTAACGGCTGTCCCCGGCGCTATTTCGAACGACGTGCAACTCCGTTTCGGCGTCTCGAAGTTAAAGCCGCGCGTCCTGCAGCTGCGCTCCCACCCCTGGCTCGCGGCTGTTCCCGACCGATACAGATTCGCGACGAACCTTAATCCTCTTAAGTGCCGCGTGCCGAGCGTCGCGTGTCGCGACTAAATACCAATCACGGTTACCGTCGAACGCCGTTCGAACGTCTCCGTTCCGCTCGTCGCGAATCGATTTCACGCTCCCGACTTATCCCTGCTAATTGTATCCGCCAGCGCGCCGCGGCGCGGATGTTGGCCCGGGGAACGACTCCGGCAGGGCAAAACACGGGAACCTGCGACGGTGCGGCGGCGATGCTCGTCGCCAGTTCGACGCGCTCGACGAGCCGCGGGACGATCGCGGAGAAAAGAGAGCCGCTCCCCTCGCCGACGGAGCGGCGCGTCCAAGATACCCTCGAAAGGGGAAACGCGGGGGTCGAGGGAGGGAACAGGCGCGCGAGTAGAACGGACGATCGAGCGATCGGGAATAAGTGGGCACGATCGAGCTTTCTAGCGGCGCGTTTCACTCCGACGCGGGGATGACAGCTGCTGAATAATAGAGGAAGCCACGTCGAGGTTAGATATTCTTGCGATCACCGGGAACCCTTCCCTTTCGGCGGTGCACGGCTAAATCCTCAATAATTCACCCTTCGCCTCGAACATTTTGCCCTGCTCGCGACCGCGCGCAACGATATATCCGCGCCGAAAGCGCGCGGGGCCGAAGCGCGTGGTCGATGAAACTCGACCGGTCGAGCCGCTTTCCCGCGCAATCCCAGCGCCGACTATCGCCGACTGTTCCTGGCGGGTCGACGAGAGGGTGGCCGCGATCTCGAGCGGCAGTCCTTGCCCTTCGTCCGGGCACACGCGCGAGGAATTTCGTCGCGCGGACATCGGTAACGCGGCGCGACGGCTGGCCCACGCTGATTCTCGGTCGAGCCGGTTAACGAGATCGGCGGGCATTTTAAAAGGACGGAGCACCGCTGTCGAGCAGTGGTCCCCTTCAATTATTCAGGCGCAATTAACACGTCAATAGGCTCGTTGCAGCTGGCTGCCGGGGTCGTCTTCCGCCAAATATGTACGCGCGTGCACACGTACGCGTTCGCGCGAAGCGGCGCGGGGCGACCGACACGACTTCTCCTCCCTTCGCTTGTCCCGCTTCCTCCTCGCCACCTTCTTCCTTTCCCTTCTTTCGCGTCCTCGAGCGCGTGGATCGGCCGCCACGCGCCTCTCTTCTCCCCAATCTTTTCGACGGTCTTCTCGACGGTCCGAAGTCGACGACGTCGACGACGTCGGCCGCGGGAGGCGAGACACCGGGGGCGGAGAAGTGGGCGAACGGTTGGGCGACGGATCGTCGATGGGAAATTTGAGGTACGGAGCGAGGCATCGACGAGCGTCGCGCAAGAGCGCGGCTGCATCGCTCGGCCCGCTCCGCAGCTAGGTGCACGCGTGCATACGCGCAGCTAACGAACGCGTACGCGCGCGTGGGCGTAGGCGCGGTGTATCGGTGAGCGTACAGAGAACGGCGCGGAAGGGACGGAGGAGAGAAGCGAGACGGGGGATGAAATGCGGGGTCGCAAGTCGGTATTGTCGTCGGTTACAAATCAAATACCCGATATCATTGTTTGGTACAAGCCAGCTACCCGGCCGCCCACCTACTCCCCTTTTATGCCACCCCTTTCTGCAACGTTAACCTCGCCCGCAACCTGCGCGCCCTGCCGCGACTACGACTAATAACTGCTGCCGGAACGTTCTCTCTTTCCTAGGTCTAACCGCGTTATCGCGCCCTCCTCCGTTTCGCTTCGCTCGTCGGCGCGTCGCGCGACGTTTCGGCAAACGCGATCGCCGCTGATGGAAAAGGGTGGAACGCGGATCGAGGTCGTTCGCCGTCGTCCATCGGCGATCCGGCGAGCCGCCGCGGCTGCCGATGGGGCTGAACGGGAAAGCGAGCCGAGGAGAATCGGCGACATCGCGATCGCAGCGGGGGGAGAGGGTAGTTAATCGAGACGTTAATTACAGCTTAGTCGACGAGTCTATTCCAGGCAGGCGGGGAGTAGAAATATTCAGACGCGGGATAGCCTTCCTAGCCGTGGAGCGAGCGCGGCGGCGGGGCGAAGGGCGAGACGCGAACAGGGATAGGGTGCACGGGGTACGAGGCGGCAAGGAGCGGTGAAAGTAAAGGGCGATAGCGAGAACGAGAGCAGAAGCAGAAGGGCGGGGGTGAGGAAGCGAGACTCGGCTAGGCACCGCAGGGGTAGGCGATTAATGATTCAGGGGCAGAATTTCGCGATGCTGAAATATTAAGCACATAACTCTCTCTCTCTCTCTCTCGCCCTTAGCCGTTCCTCTCCTCCTTCTACCAGTTTCCCGTGCTCGTTCTTCCCGTGCACCAACCACCCCCGCGTCCTCCTCCTTCGCGGGCCTCTCTCTTCCATCTTCCTCTCCGTTATCCCCCTCGTGTTTTCTTCCACGCTCTCCCTCTCGCTCCCTCTCGGTCTGCCTCTCGCTTTCCCTCCCCTCGGCCACCTCGCGTGCCGTGCCTCTTTCTTCCTCCCTCGTCTATAGCTCGATGTGTACGCACGGTCCTTTCACGTTCCACGCGCGTGCACGCACACGCGCGCGCGCGAGCGCTCGTTCGTTCGCTCGCGCGCTTAGCCACACGGCAGCATCATCAATATTTCTCTTTGCTCATTGTTCTTGTACAATACGTGCAAGGCTGCCACGGTCCCTGTAATTCCGAGAGGAACGGCCAGAGCCCGAGCGAGTAACGATTACTCTGGAAATGGCTAATTTTCTGCCACCCCGTGCGCATCGCGACGAATCGCGATACCCTTCGCGAAAGAGGACGACGCGCGCCTTCGCTCTCCTTCGTCGCGAGAAAGTTGCCCGTCGAAAAGGAAATCAGCGGTAGACGAAAAGTTTGCGCGAGTCCGCGAGCGAACGAATTTCACGCGACGACAGCCCCGGCGCCGATAATTTACGGTTTTATTTCGCGGCGAGGCTCGCCCGTTTCCGCCCATTTTTCCTCCTCTCGTATTTTTTCATAACTGGCCGGGAGGAGAGCGCGTAGCCGCGGCGAAACTACTGTCGCGCCCCGTCCCTCGGCGCCTCTCCGCGGCGTCCCCCTTCGAGAGCGTTGCGAGTTCGCGAGCGGCTCAGGCGCGTGCCAATTTCCGCCAGGCGTGCCCCGTCGCGGCGAAACGGAAGCGAGCGCGCTCGGCTCTTCTTCGTTTCCGAACCGCGAGCAAGCGTCCGTCTCGTCGATCGCGGCGACATTTTTCCGTTTCGCCGTTAAACAATATTGCGGAGCAAAATTTACGACCGCGTCCCTTTCCCGACGCGGAGCCGAGGCCTCTCCCACCCTCTTTGGCCCACGCGCGACTGAAAGTATCAACGGCGCGAGGAATATCGGCGTCGTAGCCGCGAAGATCCGCGGATCAACGGACGCCACCCTTAACCTTCCCCGCGCTCTTCGTTCTCTTCGTCCTCTTCGTTCTCTTCGTTCGGTTAGAGACATCCTCCGGCGGCTGCCAGCCCTTTCGATACTTTTCCGCGAATGACCGTCGCGGACCGCGGAAAGGGAGGACGATTCAGCGTTCGTTACGGGCGGCGCGAAGCAGGGGAGACCCGCGGTCCGAAGTCGCGGCTGCGTTTCAACGATACCGCGAACAATACTCGGCCCGCGAAACATCGTTCGCGCTTTTATCGCGACGCAATCCCGCGACCCGTTTACGCGGCGTCACCCGTAAAACCCGAGCAATATTCCTTCGCTAGAATCCCGGAAGCGTCGTAACGCGAACGCGGGTTCAACGACTCGTTCGCCGTTTACCATTGCCGCTGCCGGATCGTGCTTTTACGCTTCTAATATCGCGCGTATGCTCGCGGAAGTAACTCGAACGTTAACGGGGCCGAGGGACGACGCGTCGTCGCGAACGCGTTCAGCGCGAGAGAGTTCGGCCCGACCTCGCCCCGACCGGAGCGAACACTTCGGCGTCGAGGCGTCACGCGGCGAGTCCGTCCGATCTGTCTGCTCGTCGCGCTGCGATAGCCGAGCAACAAATTCCCAAGCGATCGAGCGATTGCCGGACGGGAGGCGCGGAAAGGGGACGCGCTAGTCCCGAAATTCGCGTTAATAGCCATTTAGGAGTATCTACCGGAGTCGGGGGGGGGCAGACGCGAGTCGTCTCTTTGTACCCTTAATTTCATTAGGACGGCCATCTCTCCTTTCTGCCGGCGAACTGTAACTTCGTTATCGGGAAGCAGGACTCCCTAAATACGACCGTTAATATTCTTGCTTGTCTCGAGAAAACGGCAGGCTGCGTCGCGTCGTTGTCGTTAAATAATCGTTTCCTCCCTCGCGATTCGATTAGTCCGCTGCCGAAAGGGGACCGACCGAGACGACGGCGGCTCGAGCTTTCTTTTCCGGGCGTCTCCTACGAAACGGCGAACCGAAAAGTCGCCGCCGTTACCTCGTTGAACTCACTCGTCGCGAGATCTGCGAATCCTGTACGAAACGCTCTCCCCGCCGAGGTCGATTGGAACGAGCGAGCGCTCGAAATCATTTCGGAGCGGGCATCGACGGATCTCGTCTAGGGGTACGGCGAGCGGGTTCTTGGGCACGGTTCGTTGGCGAACGTCGCGGGTCCGCATCGGTACCGGTACCGCGCAGCGTCGACGCGAACCTCGCGATCGGCGGGCAGCGGTCAACGAAGGGAACGGAAGGGAACGAAACGGGACGGGGAACCGAGAGAATCGTTGGAAAAAGGAGAACGCGGAAAGGAGGACCGCGAGACGCGCGCGAACGCGAGCGAGAGCAACGCCGGCGGTGGCTGCGACCGCCACCACCACCAGCATCGCCACCACCTCCACCGCCGCCGCCTCCGCCGCCGCCGCCGCCGCCGATGCCGCCGCCGCTGACACCGCCACCGCCACCACCACCGACATCGGCGCGGCGCGTCCTCCTCTCGTCGTCATCGGTGAATCGGAGTTTCGGGAGGCCGATCGGCGGCGGGCCTCCTCTCCGATCTGCCGCGAGAGAATTTCTCTTCTTGAACGCGAGAGAAGCGAGGGGCCGATCGCGCGAGGGAGAAAGAAGGAGAGGCGGTATGAGGCGGTCTCCGGGGGCGGCGCCTGTCGGCGCGTCCGATCGGAAGGCGAGCCTTCCGATTGGCCGATACGAGCGGGGAGCGAGCGGAACGCTAGGACGCGCGACCTACGTAGCTTCCGCCACCCGCGCCCGTGTTCCTCGCGGTCTCGTCGCGTCTCCGTCGCGCCGCGACGACTCTCGTTCGCGCCGAGCGCCGAGCGCCGTTCCTTCTCCGTCGCGCGCGAGCCCGTCGACTCGACGGTTCTTTGTTTCGCCTTGGCCGGTCTCTTTCGACGCGCGCCTCTCCGTCGCACCAACGCGCCAGTCTCCCCGCGGCCGTCGGGCGTCGCGCGTCTCGCCCCCCGAGTCGGTGTGTCGGCACCGTTGCGAGCACACGGTATCGGCGCTCGGCCGCCTCACGAACCTCTCTCTACTGCCGCTCGAGCGAACCGTCGCCGCGGCGAGCCTCTCAGTTGCGACGCGCTCGTCACGGGGTGCAGATCGTGCGTGGTTTGTCGTCGCTTCGTCGGTCCTCGCAACGCGGGCGATATCGCGCGCCACACGTATCCGCGCGTGCACGTTTCCTTGCCTCCCCGATCCGCGAGGTTCGCCGAACGCGCTCCGCTGTGTAGTACCTCGGTGCCGCGTCTGGTGTTTTCACGCCCATGGTGATACTCCGAAGTACGGTCAGTGCTGCGAACTAGGACGCTCCGTTGCTTCGAAACCGCGACCCGGGCAGCGTAGTCGCGCGGGACAGAGCCCGTTCGTCCCGTTTTCAAAAGTGGCGCGCGCGCGCGCCGCCGCGTCGCTTCCTTCGGAGCAGTCGCGTAGATCCTCGGTCGTTTCGCGCAGCCCTTCGTCGACCACCGCCATGCCGGCTCGGCGGGACGGACTCGATCGCGCGGACGGTTAACGACGAGCGAAGCTAGCGAACTGATCGACGACCCAGGTCGCGGCGCTTGGACGGGCGTCGAAAGGAACGCGAGGAACGCGGGAGAACGAACGAACGTACGAAACGAGCGAACGAGCGAACGAGCGAACGAGCGAACGAGCGAACGAGCGAAGGGGGACGGGCGAGGGATGGAGAGGCCGTAGAAGAAGCTGGAGGGTTAAAGAAATGCTCGGACGGGACATCCTTGGAGCGAGGATCGTCGAGGCCGGTCCCGTTTAATTGATCGGCGCGCGTTCCCACGAGGAGGAGACGCGTGGTTCGCGCGTGGCTGTGTACGTGTGTGTTCCAGATGCGGTCTGGCTGGTAATTGATTCGCGGCCGATCGGTAGAGCGATAAAATTTCCTCGATCGAAAAACGGAGCAAAGAGTGGTCGCCGGCTCGGTGGAGGAGGAGGCGGTGGAGGAGGTGGAGGAGGAGGTGGAGGAGGCAGGCGTGAAGGAGCAGGGCGAAAGCCCGAAGCCGGTGGCGGCGGTGGAGACGGTGCACGAGGAGAAGAAGGAAGAGGTGGCGGCGAACGAGGAGGAGGAAGTTTGCGGGGGGAACGGGAACGTAAACGTAAACGTAAACGGGAACGGAAACGGGAACGGGAACGGGAACGGGAACGGGAGCGGGATCGGGATAGGGATCGGGATCGGGATCGGTAACGGAGAGAGGGATCGAGACTCGTGGACGTCTGGCGAAAACATGACGCAACAGAGCGGGGCTGGGTCGCCCCAGCAATTTTGTCTAAGGTGGAACAATTATCAGACGAACTTGACGAACGTGTTCGATCAGCTGCTGCAGAGCGAGAGCTTCGTCGACGTGACCCTGGCTTGCGACGGGCACAGCGTGAAGGCGCACAAGATGGTACTGTCCGCGTGCAGCCCGTACTTCCAGGCCCTCTTCTTCGACAACCCCTGCCAGCATCCGATCGTGATCATGAAGGACATCAAGTGGCCGGAGCTGAAGGCGGCGGTCGAATTCATGTACAAGGGCGAGATCAACGTGTCGCAGGAGCAGATCGGCCCGCTGCTGAAGGTCGCGGAGAGCCTGAAGATCCGCGGCCTCGCGGACGTGAACAGCGAGCAGGAGCTGACGACGAGATCGAGCTTGGAGGAAGTGGCCAACGCCGCGATGCACAGGAAGAAGCGTCGTCGAATATCGGGCGAGAGGTCGCCACCGGCGAGCAGCCCGGATCGAATCATTTCCGGAAACATTCTCGACGACCAAGATCCGAGCCAAGGCCTGGGAGGCGTGATAGTGCCCGACGTTCACGGCATGCTGGCCAGCAGCTCGACTCCGCGATCCCTCGGGTCACCCGGCACGCCCAACGTCTCGGTCACGCCGCAGATCAACCTTCAGGAGCTTCCGGTATCGCTGCCCTTGCCACCACCGCCACCGCCCCCGCCACCCTCTCAGGGCCAGCAGAGCTCGCACTCGGTATCCGCTCACCACGTGCCCGGCCACGTGACTTCCGGACCTCACGCCACTGTCAACCACCTGACCACTCACGGCCAGCAGCTCACCGTGCAGCAGCAGCAGCAACAGCAGCAGCAGCAGCAGCAGCAGCAACACCATCAGCAGGGGGTCGCAGGTCAACCGAATCCCGGGGACGATTTAGAGATCAAGCCTGGCATCGCCGAGATGATTCGCGAGGAGGAAAGGGTGAGTGAGATCGTTTACAATCGTTTCGCGTTTTGCTCTTCGCTTTCCCCTTCGGGCCGGTTCGTCCCTTCGAATCGCTAACGCCGCGCCGATACCGATTATCGTCGATCGGGCGAGTGGAAACACCGCGACGGCAAGCCGCGCGTGAACGATCGAGCGATGCGATAGGAAAGGGAAAGGTGCGCGGGCGGTCGTCGGCTTCGACCTTCCGTCGAGGGAAGGACGCCCGGAAAAATCGATCGGCCGTCGATAACGTTTCGCCGAGCGCGGCTGTGTTATCCGCGTCGACGAGATCGGCGACTGCTGTCTCGCGATTCACTGATACACGCCGGAGACGCTTGGAAATCGGAGCAGAGTCGCGGGAAATTCCATCTGCCCGTAGATCGACGGGCCGATGGGCCGAGGAAAAGGCGGCGCGATTGTAATTGGAAATTGGCTGGCCGTCGGTTTTCGGAAAGCGGAGCCCGCGAGGAGAGGCGAGAAATCGCGCAGGGGGCTAGCGTCGTCGGTGCTCCCAATTACGATCGGCGGGATGTTTTTACGCGAAGCGTCGCGACGTCCAGCGGGAAGACCGAGCCTTTGCCGGAGAGGTCCAATTACCCGGCGATCGGCTTCGACGGTGTGCACTAATTGAGAGTATCAATGAACGTCAATGAGCATAGTCAATATTTGGACGCGGAGCATCCAACCGTTTTGTAACGTTCTTTTTGTTAAAACGAATGACAAATATTGACTACGCGCTCGTTCGCGCATACGTGACACACGCCGGGTATCGACTGTTCTCGTTAATTACATCGGGACGACGGTGCCTCCTGCATTATTTATCGTCCGCCACGGCGCAAGTTATTAAACGAGCAGCTCGTAGCCGCGCCTCGTTTCGCAACTGCCGCGGCTACCTTTCGACGCTCGAGCGATGGTCCGACCGCGGCATCCGCGAATCTTCGCTCCCGGGCCCCGCCACCGATAGGCGATGGGCGATAGGCGATAGGCGATAGGCGATACGCCGAGCGGAATGTCCGCGATTTCGTCGTCAGTCGCGGGAGCGGCGAAACGCGCCCCGGATCGACGACCTTCCGGAGGAAAAATCGGCAAACGTCGCGCAAGGTGGGAGGAACCGTAGCGTCGCTCGCCGAGCGCAGTGGAAAATTGAGGCGAGTCGGTTGCTGGAGGCCGACTATTATTTTTCTATCGTGGGTATACATGTATCGGCGTAGTGACGCAATCAGCTATGTATAATGGGAATAACATTCCGCGGAATTCCATTATGTTAACGCAACCACGTTCCAATTCTCCGGGTCTGCCTGCTCGTATCGTGCTACGCTAGTGTATCGCAACTATTACACGATAGCGGCGCGGGGCCTCCCCGATTAAAATGCTCAATCGATGCGGGCCAAAACTAATAGGAGGAGCGCGTGCATTCTAGCGTTTCGAGTAACCCGGTCTGTCGGTCCGCGCGAAAACTCGTTCAAGAGTCATCGACGACCAAAATCGTGGAAAATTCCTCGCGATAAAAGCTCGATGCAAATTTCCCTCGCCCCTCGTTCCTCGCCTCTCGCCTCTCGCCTCTCGCCTCTCGCCTCTCGCCTCTCGCCTTTCGCGTCTAGGGCCGCTCGACTCCTAGGCCGCACCCGCGAGCGATCTCTTCCGTTCAACTGTGCACACGTATAGCGTCGCGAAAAATACACCCCGGCGCGGAGCGCGCCACTCGGGGATGAATTATTTAAGATTCGATCGCCGCGAAGAATCCCTTCTACCGCGCCAGCTGGAATTTAAATATAAATTATCGCTTTGGCTCGGATCGCGCGGAGATTCTCTCGCGAGCACCGCAACAAGAAAGTACAATTTTCCGAAGGACGCGATCGAACGCGATCGAGGCGCGCTCGCTCGAGCGTAGCGGAGCGGAAAATTTGGAAAATTTAATCTCTCCTCGCGTTGTCCTTTTTGGCAATAACGGGATCACCTCCGTCGGCGTCGCGACGGTTGCTGCTCGGCAATCGGAGAGAGTCGGGAGCGTGTCGCGTCGAGAAACGGACGGACAGGTGGCTGAACGAAGAAGGGGTAGATACGCTATGCACGAGAGAGAGAGAGAGAGAGAGAGAGAGAGAGAGCGGGGGTACGGTGCGCGTCGAAGGGATGGCGAAAAAGTCGCAAAATGGTAAATCGTTTAGATAGGGAAGCGACGCACCTACGTGCGCACATATTTCCTTCGTTTCGTTTAAACTAGTGTTTTTGCCGTCCGGTCTTGATTGCGCTCTCGCGGGCGTCACGCGCGTATATCTTTGCCCGCGCCACCCTAGTAAACTTGGAACGAACATCGTCTACGGGCTCGGGCTGTACGCACGCGTATCGATTCCGCGTTGATGAACGCGCACCGGGCCACCTAAGCGATATATCAGGAGCGTCGTTTCGACGGGCGAGCGGCTCGCGATACGAGTCGCGGCAAAATTGAAAAGTTTGATGTATTAAAATGCGTGACGCGGATCGACCCCTTCTTTCGCCGGGCCGAGGAAAAAAGCTGGCCCCCGCTCACTTACTCGATTACGTCGCCCGTCAGAACGTGATCGAGGGCTTTCGTCTATCGCGGCTTCGATCTTAAGTCGCCCCTCTCGCCCCTCGCGTCCACCTCGTCGATGTTCCACGCCCGGTTCGGCATCCAGCGGACCGATCGACGCGCGTCCCTTTCGAGGACGAGGAGCCTGACGGAACCGCGAAGGGACGCCTCGAGTCGTCTCGCACGTATTTCTCGGAGCCGCGCCGCGTCTAGTCGCGGGCGCTCCGCGTCCCGGCAGCTTCGGGGCGATACGCAAAGTCCGCGGCCTAGGTTGCACGGGCGTATAGCTTCCGGCGACGGTAGGCAGAGTTAGTTTTTGCGTCTGACCGCGTCTGGCTGCGTCTGCCTGCGCGGCTGAGCCGGCACGGACGAGGTCGGAAGAAATTGGTGGGTATGGATATCCCCTTGCGCGTCCAACAGTTATAATTTCGTCGTGCGATCTCGACGGACGGAAGGAAAGGATTGGAGTGGCGAGAGTCGGGGTAAGAACGGTCGGGGCGACGACGCAGTAAAGCGGACTCCGAAACTCGATCGAGTCGGAATCGACACAGTCGAACCTAGGCTAGGTAGGTTACGCAGGAACCCCTCGCCCGGACCCCGGACTCTTTTATAATAAGGGCTGGCTCAGCGAGCATAATGCTATGTGTTTTAAATATTTCGAAACGCGCCTTCCTAGGAAACTCTTCGCATAATGGCAATACTTGGAATATAATCTCGGGGTAACCGAACCACACGTTTCCTCTCCTTTATTCTCTCGCGGATTTCTTCGTCTCTCCGCTTCCTCGCGCTCACGCAGCTTCCTTTTTCGGATAATCGCCTTTCCACTCCGCTCCGCACCGTTTCGTCTCGTTTCGTTTCGTTTCGTTCCGTTTCGCGATACTGCTAACGTTGTTATTCGCTTCGCGGACCGCCAGCATCCGACCTTGGCATCCTTCGCGCTACCTTTGCCTCCGTTTCGCAGCCTTTGTCTCGCGTTAGCAAATTTCTTTTCTTTCTCGTCGCGCTTCTATCTCAGCTTCGACCCCCGCGTTCGCTCCTCGTTTCCCCCGAGGCAAATTTCTTACCCCCGCGCGCAACCACTTCTTGCGGGGCAGAAACTTCCTAAGCGCTGCAGCGCCCGGAAACGTCGACCTAAAGTGGCACCCGAATCGTGCAGCTCGGCGTTGGCGCGACTTTTGATCGGAGACGATCGAGCCGATACGACCGGCCGGGTGGGCCAGCCCGAATTCGCGACTCCGCGAGAAGATTTCACCTTCGGCTCGTCGGCGTCTGTTAACCTGGAAGCGATGGACGATGGACGACGAACCATGAACCATGGACGATAGCTTCGAACGAGGGAAGAGAGCCCAAAGGGATTTCGCGAGAGACACTCGGAACGGGGAATAATGGGTGCGTTTTGAAAATGCACGGCTGGCGACCGAGCCACGGTAAATCAGAAATTATCTTGCCCCGCGTCCGAGTAGCGCGATGCCTTTTTCCATCGAGACGTGCATAAATACGCCGGAGAGACGAGAACGAGCGGAAAGGAAAGAGAGGAGGCACAGCCAGCCGCTAACCGGGCATCGCGACTCGTACAGGGCAGAGACCAGACACCGTGCACCGAACGCCGACTGTCGCCGTACATCCTACGGCATACGCGATACGCGACGCGCGATGCGCGATACGCGATACGCGATACAGGGATACAGCCGATTCGCGTGTGCGTGCGCGCGAATCTCCGTTCCGGCCCGCAGATATATTAATACGCGGAGTGTACGGCGCGGTGCACGCGTGACTTGATGGACGGATGACCGGACCATTCCGCAGATTGCTTCGCTCCCGATTCCAACCGGAAGGAGATTTATAACCTCTCGTCGTTATCTGTCCCGCACCCGCCAGCGACACTCCTGCCGTTTCAGCTCCTCGTTCCGCTCGATCATCGATCGATCGCGCCGTCTTTCGAACCTATTTCATCGCACCTCGACGCCCGTACGGCCGCTCGGCCGCTCGGTCGGCCGCTCGTCCCCCGGGGAGGAAATCGTTTTTCGAGCATCAGCTTTTTACGGTTCGCCATCGATCGATGTTGTTCGCGAACGTGCGTTACTATTACGAAACGGGGAGAAAGAGCTCCTCCGTGCCTCCGCGTTGCGCCCCGGAAAGGGAGCAGATTCTGACAGCGAGCGGGGAAAACTTGGTCGCGGCTACTATCGCGACGCCTCGCGAGGATTCGCGTCGGAACGGCGCGGTGGACGAGCGAGAGCAGCGGGCCTTTCGTTTCTATTCGATTCGAGCCGAACCGAATCGAATGGAATCGAATGGAATCGAATGGAATCGAATCGCGGAAACACGGCTCCGCTCGTTTCGACCAGCACGCGTCCCTGAAACGCGACGCCGGGCGTCGCGATAAATTAGATTTAATGACTGTCGCAAAAAAGCGCGATATGAAAGTCGAACGCGCGGGACGAACCGATAGAATTAAATTCTAGGATATTCGATTACATTCTCCATCCTTCGCCCCCTCCCTGGTTCTCCGCGCCATACTCTCTCTTCCCACCCTATTCACCGCGCTCCTATCCTCCTCTGCAGCCAATAAAACCCTCGCTGTTCGTTGCTGCGCATCCGAGTTTTTACCGCTGTCGACATCGAACCGAAAAAAACCCTCGACCGCGTATAATAGGCACGCGCGACCTATAGAAATAAGACACGCGGCAATGAAGCCCGTTTAATTCTGACACGAAAGCCGAGGGAAGTTTCGTCGAGTTTTCTCTCCCCCTTTTCACGGAGTCGCGCATCCTCCCGCTTGTTTCACCTTTCAGTGGCTCGAACGTTGAATCGTCGCTCCGGCGAATGCCCGATTGCCGTCGCCTCCTATTCCCCGCATTTTTCCTTTCCCCCTCTATGCACTTTTCTTCCCCCGTGCACAACGAACCGACCGAAACTCGGACGGCGAATCTTCCGCCGGCGAACCGCTCGGAGAGCCTCGCCAGAGGAGCACGAACCGCTCGCTAGCATATATTTCTACATATTACATACGGTACGAGCTGGCTGAGTCACGCGCTCAAATTTGTTTGTCGGAACGGCGCGCGGGGCGCGGCGCGCCGGGTAATGCCGAGCGTTACTACGCGTATTAAGAGGTGGAATATAATCTCATTTACGTCGATGACTCACGCACCGATACGTACTTCTAACGCGCATGATTCATTCGAGCCGATTTCTGCGAACGAAATTTCGATTCCCATCGATCCGCCCGCTCCGCGTATCTGGACGCGCGGCTAGGAAAAATCGTCGCGCAATTTCTCTCTCGCGTATTCGGTCGCGAGTGTCAATTAGTTTTGCAGAGCAGCGATTGATTTCCCTGAAAAAATAATCCCCGCGGAAACAGATTACCGGGCCGGGGCGAGTGAGAGAGGGAGAGAGAGAGAGCGAGAGAGATCGAGACTACTTCGGGGGTTGAAAAAACGCGTACTGCCTACGCGTACGCCGGCTTGCCAGAATCAGTTTGCACGCGAAAGTGGAATCGTTCGAGTCCCTGGATAATAGGTAGCCAAAGAGGAGGCAAATCCGAGTTCGGGAGCTCGAAGTCGATCGCACCGTCGACGTCGCGCTCGGAGCGAGAAAATCTTGCGCGTCGATCGTACTTGCGTGTACTCGCGTAGTCCGACCTTCGACCTCGCCGCACCTGTCGCTCCTCGGCCGGCTCGCGGTGGCTCGCGCACCGGCGAACCGCGTCCTCGCAGGAAACGACGCTCGGGCATGAACGAGGAGTCGCACACGCGGCGCCCATCGCCTCGGCTGAAACTGGAGAGATGGCGGCCCATTGTCTCGGCTGCAAATTAATCGGGCGATCGATACGAGCGACGTCTTGGCCGGCTACGCGCTACGCGGTGTAGCGGCTCGCGGAAACGCGGCCGATGGAATCTCCGCTGCTCGATTCGCGTCGGAGGAGCCTCCGCCTTCGAAGTCTCCGCAGTCGTCGTCGCGGCGCGCACTGGTTCGATCGATGCGCGATTCGGGCGACGGACGCTCCTTCGAAACTGTGTCACCTTCGGGAACCGGCTTCGCCGATTTTCTTGCGCCCCCTTGGCGCAGTTGGCCGCGAGATCGCTTCCGGCGACCACGGGACCGTTCTCGTCTTTTCCCCCGGCCGATATTTCCCGAGAGGCCGGGGCGCGATAGAAAATTCAGCCGGAAGATGAAAAAGGCGAGCGCGCTAACGATAGACGGAAAATAATACGCAACGACGCGCGCGTCGCTGAAAGACGACGGATACGCGAGGCGAGCAGAGGCGAGCGAGAACCGTTCGAGTCGCGGCTGATCGCGGGGATGAAAAGCGGATAAAGATAAAGTGCGGGGCAAAGTAGGCGCGCTCGGGCGAGGAAGAGGAGACGAGCGAGGGTTAAATTGGTTCGAGGAGGATGGCGCAGGGAGATAGGTGCGGGTGGAGAAGGACGGGAGAAAGCGTTACTGGCACGGTGCGCGGTGCCCGGTGGTAGAAGCGAGGGTTGCGGGACTAGGGGAAGCGACTCGGCGGCGGAGGCTGTGGGTGCGAAACGACGGGGGCAGAAGGGGGCAGAAGGGGGAAGAAGGGGGCAGGAAGACGCAGGAGTCGCTCGTAATTGCGCGAAAACTTGTTCCGGACGAAAGCGATCCTCGGTCGTCGCGTGCATTTTACAAAGCGCCGCGACTCCGATTTGCTCGATCGTCGAATCGAGAGGATCGTTCGCGAGAGAGTCCTCGGGTGAAACGGAAAGGGCGAGTAAATAGCGGCGTCGCCGGCGAGAGGAAGAGGAAGAGGAGGAGGAGGAGGAGGATCGAGCGAGACGGGGCAGGGAAAGGAAGAGCAACGAGACGCGAGGAAGGTTAATGTATTCGGTCGTAGCGCGTAAAGCGTCGCGGCGGCGTTGACGCGCCTTTGCCACGTAGCGCGTAAAACGTGCGACTACACGTGTACGGCCCACGTACGACGAGTTAAACGATTTACACGGTCGCGTGGCACGCGAGCTCGCCCACGATAACGGGAGGATTCGCCGTTCCATCTCGAGAACTCCTCTCGCTTTCGGTCCGCGATAAAGCTTCCGCGGGGGCAGCGCTTCGGCGTCGTCGGGAACCGCGCGCGAGTACAGAGACGCCGGGGTCCATCCGAGGTACGAGGTCGGTGTCGCCGCGTTCCCGAAACGCGGCGGCTGGAGGGAACCAGGAGGGGCGGTCGGGTAATTTCTAGCTTCGATACGCGTAGCTGGCACGATTTCCGAACGGGTGATCGATAATCGGCCGCATCTTTTGTCCGCGGGCCGGTAGCGAGCTGGCTCGAGGAACGCGGCCGAATTCCCCGTTGGTTGGCAAATCGTCCGCTCGTGGGAACCGAACGGGATGGTTTCGAGCGGCGAACGAACGCCCACGCGAGTTCGGTCCACGAACGGCGCACCACCGGCTCTACGACGGGTGGCCAATCGGTGAAAAAAACCGGGACTAAAAACAGAGGGCCTCGTACACAGGGGTGGTTCCATAATCCTGCGCCCTGCGACGCGGGGGTGGGGTAAATGCGCGGGTGCGACAGCGCGAATTCCTGCCGCCCCACTCTCGATGCACCTGCACGTGCATCGCATCGACTGCACACACTACTCATTCATCGTCTCCTCCTCCTCCTCCACCTCCTCCTCCACCTCCTTCTCCTCCTTCTCCTCTGCCACCTCGTCGCACGTCACCCCACACCGCGCCGCGAACGACCCGCGCTCGTTCCCTTTCCTCCCTTTCTCCTTTCCTCCCGTCGGTGGTCCGTGCCACCCAACAACAGACCACCTCCTCTTCCTCTTCCTCTTCCTCTTCCTCTTCCTCATCTTTCTTCTCTTCTATCCCCCTCGTGCATTTCCCCGATCACCTACCGCCGCTTTGCCCGCTAATCCTCCTTTCTTCGCTGCGCTTCCTCTCCTTCTGTACGCGTCGCTCCTCTTTCCGCGAACCCTCCTTCCCCGATCTTCGCATCGGGCACAGGCGATCGGTGACCCGCGAATCCGGTCGCTCCGGTCGCTCGAAAACTCGCTCGCAATCGGAGCGGTTGAACTTTTCGTTCTCGACGTTTGTTCGATCGGTCTGTCGCCGGCCCGTCGCCGGTGGGCGCGCGGTTACGTTCGGCGTCGATGTTTCGCGACGGGCTGTCTTCCGAGAAAGGGTAAACACTGGTTGCTCGTGCCCCAAATCTATGCCGGCCGCTGTTCCGCGAACGAGTGGAGGATAAAAATTCCGAGCCGGCCAGGAGATTACACGCGCATACTTCGATTCCGTTAATTCGTAACGGCAGCGGCCGCGGACAGTCGAGCGACCGACGACGCACGATTCGGTGGGAAATCCGAAATTCCTGGCACGAACGGGCGATCCTCGCTGCATTAACGTTTCATCGGGTTCTGTACATACGGCAGGGTGGCACATCGATCGTTACGAAGTTCGGACTCGAGTCGGGCGTCGAAGAGCGAGTTGCAAGGGAAAGGGAAAGAGAACGAGAAACAGAAAGAGAAGGAGACCGTCGACTGGTGGATAGGAGTAGAGAGAGAGAGAGAGAAGCGTATCGCGTCAGAGGGACGAGCAGATCGAGACGGTGAACGAGAGCGAGAGAGGGCGAGTGAACAGGAGCGGCGAGCGGGCCGAACCGGCAGGGGGTTAGGCGAGGGTGAGCAGGCGGTGACGGAGACGAACAAGGTGGAAAGTATAAGGGGTAGGCACGGCGGGACGGGGGTGCGCGAAGGAGAGAGCGGCAACGAGCAAAAGGAGAAGGCAACGAAAGACACGGGGAGAAAGAAAGACGAGCAGAGCGGGACGGGAGGAGAGTAAGTTGACTTTGCATTATTTAAGCGGCGTCCTAGCACCGTAACACGTGTTCTTTTGAAGTCTCGCCCCCTTCAAATATTCAGGCTGACGTCACCGCCGTCATATTCTTCGCTCGTGAAAACCTAGGACCGCGCGTACGCTCGGGGTACGCTCGGCGTACGCTCGGAACTCGCGCGGCCCGGCGTTCTTCCTTCCGCAGCTTTTCCGCCTCGCCGAGCCTGTCGTTCCTCTCCGTCGCCGACGCGCTCGGCTCAACCCTTTCGCCGTCGCTCTCCCGTCCGACGTGGCGCCGCTCGATCGTCCGTCGAGCCCTTCGTCGCGCCCTCGCCACCTCGCTTCCTCCCGATCGCGGCCAGGCTCGGTCAGGCTTTTCATTTTCCAAGCGAAACGGTCACCGTACCCGCGGGTCCTTGCCGGTCATCGATCGAATCGTTCGCCACTCGACTCGGAAGATTCGCCTGGGAGACGCCGCGCCTCGACGCGTAGGCATCGTTCGCTTATCAACGACGCCGCGGCTCGGCGGCGCGTTCCGCAAAAAAATTAATGCACCGCGGAAATAAATATTATTATCGGGACCAGGCAGCAACGATAAAAACGATACTGTTCGCCGGCCGGATTATCGCTGGCCGACGAAAATGTTTTACGCTCGCTTTTATGCTCCATTAATTTTTTTTCTCTACCCTCGAACGACCATTCCAGGAATTGTCGAACGACGAGACGATCTCCGCTCCGTTTTTCGCCAACGCCTCCCGTCTTAAACTCGAGGAAACTTCGCCGCGCTCCGTCAGCTCCCTTTTCCCACGGAACAAACGAGAAAGTACGGCGCCACAAATTAGCCGTCGTCCTCCGCTCCGCGGAACCACCGGCTGTATCTTCGTTCCCGGCATCCCGAACACCGTGGACGGCGTAAACGGCGCGCACCCTCTCCCGTTTTCCCCGTTTTCCCCGTTTTCCCCGACCCGTTGCGCCCTCGAAGAAAATTACCGGGGCACGCGCGCCGTCCTGAACCGCCAACAGTTTCACCCCCGCTCCGATTGTCCGCCACTTTTCTCGGATTCCCTCGAAGCGCGTAAACTATCGCCGCTCCGTTCGTTTCCCTTTCGCCCTCTGGATCGCGCGCCTCCCTCCCCCGTTTTCGCAGGGGCAAGAAATTGCAGGGAGACGCGCGGCGCGCCGCGGCGGACCCGTTTCTTCGTCTCAATGTCCCCGCGTAATTCCGTGTTCGGGTTAAAACGCGTGGGAGTTTCTCGCGCGAGAATCTCGGCTCGCCTGAAACGAACCTCCGAAAGAAGCGCGTACCCTCGAACCGACCGGCGAACTTACGTCATGCCCGTGCGGAGCGCGCTCTTTATTATATAACACTCGAGAACCTTCAACGAACCTCTGAATAGGCCATTCAGCGAATTTCTAAGGGACCGTTAAGTTATTCCGCGGATATAATTGACGCCGAAGTCCGCGTGGGACCTCCGCTGCGCGCGTTCCCGCGATAAGCTGCTTGAAAAACATTGCTTTCCGCGTTTGCTCGCCGCGTTGGCTGTCCTTGTCGTCGCGGATTTCTTCTTACCTTTTCTTGCACGGCCCGGCTCGCTTCCTTCGCGTTTCGCGTCGCTTCCTGCCTCGTTCTGGCTCTGCCGGCGGGCCAGCGTCGGAGCGACCGCTGGAACGGAACGGCAAAGGGCAGGGCGGAAGGAAGAAAAAAAAGGCCGCGCGACGCGACGTCTCGGTTTCGCGAAGGCGTTGCAGTGAAAACTCGCCTCGGACTCGAGGGTCGAACTAAAAAGAGGCAACTGAGCGATGCTAAAGCGTAATTGAAACTTTGTTTCGCTCGCGACAATGCCGGAAATTGTTCCTGCGAGCAATTCGACGAGGGCCCTCCTGCCTCGCTCTCGGATCGCTTAAACGTCCGGCCGGCCGTTGAAATCGGCGAGGAACGAGTAACTCTCGTCTCGCCGCTTTTTTCCCACCTAGCCGCTCGCGTTCTCGAACGGATTCTGCTTCGACCGCGAGCCCGACAGGCATCTCTCGTCTTTCGAACATTTTTCCCCTCCTCCTTTCGTCTCGTTGTCTTCGATTGCTCTCCGCTGCTTGCCGTTGCTTTCGACGACATCTTTTCCCTCGCTAGGCCCGTCGCGAGAAACGGTCGAGGGTGGGAATCCATCGGCTCGTCGGGCCACGGGGTGCGAGAAAAGTAGCGTCGGGGTCGAGCCGAGGGCTCGACAAAGGAACGGGTATTATCGCCAACTAGCGACCGCTTGCACAGCCACGCGCACCCGCGCCGCGCGCGCGCGCGCCTAGTTGTGTAAACGCAACGACGTGTCATCTCGAGAGAGGAAAAGAGGCGAGCGAACAGGTGAGGCGAAGGGGTTCGGGGACTGGAGGAAGAGAGAACGAGCGAGTCGCAAAGTGGCGTTCTCGAGAAGCGCCTGTCTGCCGTAAAGAATGCAGGGAGCTCCTCGTTTGCTTAGCTCGCTGCAAACGGACGGAGCTGCGCTTTCAGGAAGAGCAGCCAACGCCGAGCCACCGGTACTCGGCGCACCGGGCAAAAACGCTCCGTTCCGGGAAAAACGCGGCCACTACGTACGTATTCCGTCTACGGCCACGGTGTTTCTTATCCCGACCTCTCGCTCCGTCTCGCCGAGCCTCGAACTGCTCGCGGGTGGCGCGTTTGCGTCTTCGCCTCGCGGTATCTGGATCGGAACGGTGCCTCTTAATCGCGGCCGCTCGTTTCGCCGCGGTGGAAATCCAGGCTGAAGGGAGGCTCGTCGATGTCGCTCCGCTTCGACGTCGCGGAGCGATAGGGGTAGCGCGGCGGACTCGACGCTTCGACGGAACCTCCTCCCTTTCGATCTCCCGACGAAGATAAATCGATGTCGCCTTCGCGCCGTCGACGTGCAGAATTCCGTTGGCCAATTGGATACTCGATACGCGAATATTTTATCGACCGTTCGGACATTCATTTGCCGCTGCAAAATACGTTTGATTAGAAGAAATTGAATTTGAGCGTCGGGCAGCAGGAGTGCCGAGAGACACCGGGCGCGCTCGGCTCCGCGAAATTTCGCGTATCAAAATATCAATTATCCGTCCTTTTGCTTTCAAAGCATGCACGTTAACAGTAATGAAATATCGGCCAGAAACGCGGGAGACATCGTCGTCCCATCGATGATCGAGCGCTTCATACCCTGCTTCTTTTCGTCGCTTCGTTGTCAGTCCCCTTATACGTCTATGACACGATGATGCGGGATGGATGGATGGAAACGTTTGACTTTTGCTTCACGCCGTATCGATTGCCCACGGCTTTTAAAATATTTTATTTCGCCCTTTACCCCCTGGATCCGGTCTCGCGTCGCCGCCTCGCCCCGGTGTTTCGTCCGCCTTTTCCGCGTCCCGGTTAATTCGACGATTGATAGACGACCAATTTTCATCGGTGATAAAATAGTTCGAAGGGAAAGGCGTTCAGCGTTCGGGGCAACGCGAACGCGGAATAGCCGCGCGAAATTGCTCGATCGAAAGATTTCGTCGAGGCGGCGACGCGAGCCGATCCAGCGCTGCTTCGGAAACTTTACGAACGGCCCCGACGACAGTGAAGCATCGTCCGGACGACTGCGAACGGCGCGGAGTATCGCTGCTCTATTTGCGAGCACGGTATCGCCCTCGATTTAAAAGGGGCAGCGCCGTTCGAAAACTGTACCTGCGCCCGGCTTGAGCAAACTTGGTCGCTTCCTTTCGAATCAACTTTTGCCACCGAGGGCGAGGGATGCTTAATTGTGCCGGCAGCGAACGAGTTAATGGGCTAATGGACTCGTCGGGCAGGAGAGAGCGCGAGAAACGCGTCGATTCGTCCGTCGGTTAAGACGCGCGGCGTCGCGTCGCGCGAAATAATCGACACGCGAATGTCAAGGCTGCGAGCACCGTTGCTCGCGAGCGGTGAAACCTTCGCGTCGGGGACCGGATCGTCTTCGAGCGCGGCGTTAACGGACGCGACGCGACGGCAAATTGCCCGCCCGTCGTTCCCAGATAAGCGCAGGCAGTTGACGGGTGACGAATCGCGAAAGCAGCAACGCGAGAAGAAAGGTGCACGCGCGATCGCGGCGAACGGAGCGGGCAGAGGCGGAGAACCGTTGGAGGCGAGTCGCACAGTTTGCTCGCAGCTGCCGGGCGAGTCTCCGCGTACCGCTGCGGCTGGTGCGCGCGAGCAGCGCAACGGCACCGCGATCGCGGCTTATTAAATCGGTTACCATTGCAAACGCGATAACGATAGTAAATTGCAACGGTACGCGGTCACAGGCGTCCGCCGCTCGCCGCGATCGCGAGCTGCCGATATTTCGTGCTCCACTCGGGCCCGGCCACCCGAGATCCGTTACCGTCTTTCCGCGCTGGACGGAAGGGAAGCAAAAGAGCGGACGGTCGCCCGGATGCGAGAGGAGGATAAAGAAGGCACGCTCGGTACGCGCGTTCGGGAGTTTGCTGGTAACTGGGGAGGGAGAGAGGGAGAGAGAGAGAGAGAGAGAGAGAGAGAGAGAGAGAGAGAGAGAGAGAGAGATGGCGATAATGAAATTCATTAACGTAGCGAGGGTCGACGTCGTCTTCGTCGTCGTCGTCGCTGTCGTTATTATTATCGTAATACGCATATAATGCTGCATAATGCAAGTCGTCGTTACACAACGTGGGCCGTCCAACACTGACGTTGCACGAGCTCGCGTCGCTGCGCGCGATTATAAATCCTATTACGATCGTACGATCGTAGCCTACGTGCATAGCAAAAGCGCGTCGGGCCACGCGTCGTTCCGGTCGGACGTCTCTACCGAGGATCCTTTGGAAATCGAGGCAAATCGAGGCAAATCGAGGCGAATCGAGATCGGTGAATGGGGCTTCGAGCCTCGCGTCGCCCCGTTCGTCGGAGTGTTCTCTCAGCGGCGCGGTTTCGTAACGTCGCGACGCCGGGGAGAAGCAGGGGGGAGGAACGAATGGAAACGAATCTTCGGCAGCCACGGTCCTCCGAGGACAATTTTTTGCGCGTGGAAAACGCGTACGCCTGTACCGTTCGACAAAAGTCTGAACGGCGGGCGACGAACGAACGGACAAGAACAGAAGGGAATTGCGGAGGGTGGAGAATCGACGATGAAAGCCCGCGCGATCGCTGGTGCTCGCATTATGTAATTTAAATGTGCTCAATTTCGCGTAATTAATAAAAACGGAGATTCACCCGAACGGGGATACCGATCGATTTTTCTGGTTTACGTAATCGTCGATTCCGTTTCATCGAGACCGATACCCGACGATAATAAAAACGATGCTCATCGGTTCAGGGCCGTACGACGGTAATATCTGCAGGATGGCCCCATCACGGCAACTTATGATTCTCTAATTGAACCGGTCCATTCAGCCACCGCATACAGAATAGAGCCCACATCCTAGACCGTGCCGTCGCCATTCTAATGGCAAATTGCATCAATATTATATGCAGATTTCACCGTACCGCTTTATACGCAGATAAGTACCTACAGCTAGCCATTTTCCTAACTCCCACCCTCGGTTCGCGGTCGCGTCTCGTTCGCTCGTTCAGCCCGTTCAGCCCGTTCAGCCCGTTCAGCCCGTTCAGCCCGTTCGCCAACCACTCCGGAACGATCCTTCTTGACCACCCGGCATCGAGTCGCTTCGCGTATCAGCCCCCGCTCGATTCCCTTCTAATTCCACGAGCCCCCGATCGGCCGTATCGGTTAGAAACGCGCCGGGACCCGGGAAAGCGCCGCGGATCGCAGTTTCGCGGAAGGGACGAAGGTCGAGGAGCCGTTGGAGCGGAGCGTACAAACGTCGAGGTACTTCCTACCGTCGCGAATAACATAACCCAGATTCGAGGCAATAAGCCACATCCTACCGCGCACGCACGTCCAGTGCACGCATGGCTCGCGAGCTACGCACACACACGGAGCCGCTGGTCGGCATATAAAGTAGAAATAATAAGGCGCGGAGCAAATTCGACCCACTTAACGCTACTTAGCGCTTACGCTGAATACGTTATGTTTTGCACAATATCGTATCGTCGAGCGTTCGCGACCGCTCATCTTCGCAACGGTTGCGTAATTCCGGCGTTTTCTCGTTTCTCCCGGGGTCAGCGTGGTCGGACGATCGTCGGCGCGGTCGTCGATCGCGTCGCGATGCAGTTCGGGAAAACGGGGAGGAAGAAAGGAAGACGCGTTAACGAGCAGCTGGCAGAGCGGCGAACGGGATTCGACGAAGCGTACGACGGAGGAGGAACAAAAAAAAAAAAATGTTATCGATCATAGGCGTTTATTTATTCAGTGGTTGCAGTGCCTATAGCCGTGCATCAAGGTGGAATTGAATGGAGAACGAACGGAGGTGGAGGCTCGTCGCGAGCGAGGCTCGTGAAACGATACGAGCGCGTCCGAGAGAGGTATCCCTTCCTGTTCCCTCTAAAATTAGAGGTACAATGCCGC
Source organism: Nomada fucata (assembly GCA_948146005.1). NCBI lineage: Eukaryota > Metazoa > Arthropoda > Insecta > Hymenoptera > Apidae > Nomada > Nomada fucata. The sequence goes on along the minus strand of OX411278.1, from coordinate 29,507,945 downwards.
GTGTAATTTATCCGGCGCTGAAAGAAGCGCGTCATTCTGGTTATAAAAGAGACAATAAAGAGTATTAAAAGCGGAGAGCCAACAATGCAGATTGCGAAAGCTGCAATAATACGGTAACCTTCGTAACTGTGGTGTGCGCGCGCGAGGTACGTTCGTAAAACTCCGGGCATAATGCGCATGTTATTCGCGTAACAGTACCAATTTTATTACGCGAGATGTACGATTTATTTCAGTCCGGTGGATGGCTAGAGGGTGGGGGGACGCCAAAGAGGGGAGGACGAAACGAACGAGACGGAGACTGCGGAGATAATCTGCAGCGATTATTATCCTTGAACCAATGCCGGCGTTCCTCGCCGATAATTAATCGGCCCGCGCGCCTCGCGGATATTCGGGAAACGGTGAGAGCGCCCCAAACCGATTTCGACGTCTCCGGGGGAGACCTCTTCCTCGACTCTTTGCCGATCTGCGACGCGTCGTCGTTTCGCGGCGCACCCCGCCAGTTCTCCGTTCTCCGTTCACCGAGCTCTCCGCTTCCTCTCTTTCCTCGCGCACCCCGCTCCGCTCGCCGCTCGTCTCTGCGTCACCGCGACCGCGGCCGTATCCCGTGTTATATAATAAATTATTTCATAAATTAAGAGCTATTAACGCGTAATTATCCTTCGCGTGTACGTGTTTTTCCACGACTGCGGTTATAGACCGCGTTACGCGGAATATGCACCGCCCGGTCGAATGAATGATACGCCGGCGGCGCGGTCACTTAGGGGTGCACGCGAGTCCCAGCGAACCCCGGAACATCCGTCAACGTTACTCATCCCGAACAGATAAATTCGGCTTTATCGCGGCCTAGCGAAACGATATATTTTTCGGTTTTTTCCTTTTTTACGAGGCCCGTCGTTCGCGGTACTCCTCGAGGGCGGGCTGCGCCTCCAATTTCGGGGTATCGCCAATTTTTCGGTTGCGCTTAGCGCTCGCGCGAAAACAATAGGCGTTACGAGCGGCGAGGAGGAACAAAAAAAAAAAAAAAAGAAAAAAAGTGAAAAGCGAGATAACGCGGAGCGTAAGTGTGCGACGGCGATAGAAATACATATTATTTACACAATGATATATTCGCAATCGACGTTGCCCGTCCCGCGGCGGCGCGTATATTTTATACGAATAGAAGGCGATAATATTCATCGATGTTGTAGCGCTCGTATTTTTTCCGACGCGCTCAGCAGCAAAAGTAAAACGAGTTCGACTGGTCGGTTCGCGGTACGCGTTATTATGATTATTATTATTATTGTTGTTTAAATAATGGAGGCGATTGCGCAATGGGCGCGAGCGAGCGCGATAAAGCGAAACGGTTTATCTCTCCGAGAAATTGTTCATCGTCGGTTAGCTGAGCGGCGCGAAAACCGGAGCTCTCGCGTCTTGGACGCGCGGCGCGCGGCTGGTTCCGCGCTCCGGGCGACGCCTCGGCGATTCCCTCGGCGACGTTCGCCGCGATCGCGGACGCGTCTTGGCGAACGCGAGCGACGCGAGATATTTAGATGCCGCTTCACGGGCAAAATTGTCCGCGCGACTTCCCCCTGCCGACTTTGTTATTTTAATTTTTCCTCTGTTTACCGTTTCCCCTTCGCGTATTTACCCGCGATGCGAGCGCCGCGATGACTGTGGTTCCATCATTTTGTAAATATTGTCTCGCGCGCTAAAACGCACCGGCTGCTCCGCCACTCTGCCCGCCGCGGCCGGCTTCGCCCACAGCTGCGAGCTGCGAGCCGCGAGCAGTTTTCCCCAATGAAAATTAAACGGATACGAAACAGGTCGACCAAGGAGCGCGGACGACGCGCCGCGCGATTATTGTATCGTTCGGCGAACCGTCACGGGATCCGTACGCGGAATAAATTAACCAGCCTCCGCTCCGAAGGAGATGCATCGCGCAACTCTTGACAAAAATAACAAGCGCCGAAACCATCTCTCCTCCTCTTCGCCGCGCCGAGCGGACAAAGAATGCTAACTATTCGACGAGCAAGACAAATAAACGTCCGCGGCCTTTTTCCCCCGCTCTGCCCCCCGGTGGATTTTCCGCAGAATTGGACGGCACGCTTATCGCGATACCGCTGCCGATCGGCATCTGCCCCTGCCGGAGGAACGGCGGTGTCGTAAAGATGGGTGCGCGCGTGCATACGTATGCGCGCTGCGTCGCGGCTCGCTTCGAAGCATCGGCGATACCATCGAAGGCGTAAGGTCCGCTCGAATTAGGAAAGGAGACTGCCAACCGTTCCGAGATTCCTGCCACTTCGAAAGGACAATCGTAAACGTATGGGTAAACGATAAACGCCCGGCGGACCTTTTATCGCTTTATGGTATCGGTCCGACGATTTTACGGTTGCTCGAGAGCCGGAGCATAGAACGGAATACGCGCGGGACGTAATTCATTGTAATTAACTCGGCGGTGTAACGATCGGACGGCGAAGAGAAATTCAGCCGGGCTTTGTATCCGTCTCCTCCCCGAGACGCCATCGGCAACCTCCTTAGCGCTGCTTTTTGTCACGGCAGAGAGGCAGGGTCGCCGTCCGCGTCGGACGTTCGCTTCGATCGAGGTTTACGAGTGCAATTAGACCTTTCCCCGCGGACAATGGGATCGTTGTGTCAGAATTTTTTGATAACGCACCGGCGCACCCATGGATAACGAGCGACGGCGGTGGTTCCTGGCGCCGGGAGTTCCTCGCGCGAGCACGGGCCAGCGAGAAGGTGAACGAAAAGCGGATTTCCCAGCGGACCTCGGTTCTCGCGTCGGTTGCGATAAGACGACAGCCGCGTATCGCAACTTCCGCGGCGATGCTCGCCGACGACGGATTCGGAAGAACGCGCGCGGCAGCCTCCGCGAGAGAGGAAAATTGGAGCTGCGAGTCTCCCGCGAGTCGGCTCGGTCGGCGACACGGCAGGTGACGAAACTCGGATCGGAGCAGGAAACAGGGTCGGGATATCGGGGTACGCGCGCTCGTTCGGCGCGGAGGATCGCCGGAAAGGAGAAAACGGGGCGCGCGGAGAGGCCACGGGTGCCACGGAACGGGAAAGAAGACTTTACAAAGAAGACGCGGCGAGATAGAAGCGGCGCGTAGCGGAGCGACGAGACGAAGCGCGGCAAGGCGAGGCCGCGACCAGCGCGGCGGGTGAGCGGAGGAGCGGGCGAGCGCCGAGCACACACAGGGAGAACGAGGCGCGTTCATTATGATTCGTGTATTTATATAAGGTCTAAAAATATACGCGCGCTGTGCCGCCGGGCCCCACCCGGTATTTCATCTGAGAATAATATTTTAATGTACATACGTCCCCTCTTTCTCCGTCCTTCGCCCCTCTCGCCGCTTCATCCGCCACCGGCGGCGTCTCTTTCTCTCGCTCGTTCTCTACCCCAAGTCCCCGCTCGTCCCGTACTCGCGCATCGCCCGCCACACCCGTCCTCTCTTTCGCACTTTCTGCCCCCGCGAGCTTTTCTTTCTTCTTCTTCTTTTATTTTTCCTTCGTCTTTCGTCTACAGCTGCCTCTGTTCCACGATACTTTTCCCTTTCCCTTTCCCTTTCCCTTTCCCTTTCCCTGTGTATATATCTCCTAGATTCCTAGCATCGCCGTCCCTTCGACCCCCACCGCCTCTCTCCATCCCTCGACAAAGTCGTTCCTCGTCCCTGTACGCGGGTCCCTTTGTGCTCGGCACGTTTTTTGATGTTTCTCCACGAGCGTGCGTTTGCCATTGGAATTGTGCACCTACGTGTTTCCGGGCAAGCACGGCCGAGCGTGTGCGTGCGGTGCTCAGGGTCGCGCTTGCTAGCCCGCTCGGCCTAGGATCTTCGACGTCTCGTCGAGCATCGATCTCGAAGCGTCTCTCCAGCTCCGACCCGTTCGACCGCTTTCCCGGGAAAACGATGCCGTCGCCCTTTGAGGGCAATCGATACCGATCCGCCCCCTTGTTTGCATCCGAGAAGATAAATAAATGATATTCTATGAAAGAACAATCATTGGACGCGTAGTCGAGCGCGGGCCGCACGCATTTGTCAAGCCCCGGGTCCCCGAGGACCGCGAACGCGGACTCGTAAAACGGTAAAATCTCGAATAGCTGGTTAATATTTTTTCGCTCCGATCGACCGATTCGTTCCGCGGCGCGTTCGCGAGCGACAGCGAATTGCGAAACCTTTGGAGCGTCCGCGGAACTCGGATCGCCGATCGAGATCGATCGATCGACGGGACCGAGCGGCGAGTAACGAGGACAGACGGTAGCCGGGGCGAGATCGTCGCGATAAATTTCGATGCAATCGCGCTCGCGGAGATAACGAGATGCGAAGGTACGTATGTACGGATGCACGTACGATCCAGTAACGTACTCGACGAGATACCGCGCGGGGCTCGGAGGAGCTGGCCGAGGCAGAATCCAGCGCGTTTCAATTGCAAAGATCCGACCGATGCCGGGCGTAAGTTTTTCTCGGGCCAATATCCGGGAAAGCGTACGGGGGTCTGGCACCTGGGCGTCCGACCGCGTCGCTCGCGCCGCTCGCACGTGTCGCGCTTCTAAACTATATTTATTCTTCCGCCTCGCCCGTCGGTCCGCGCGACGCGAGTCCCCTCGCTGCTTCGACTCGCGAGAAATCGCGTTGCTCGACGGAGGGAGCAAGGTGCTCCGACTCGATCCGGGCGTGCCACGCGCCCGATTTCGAGGATAGCGGTCTCCCTCGTTGGGAACGCCGCGCGGCGCTGCCCCGTTACGAATCGCTGGCGTTTTTCGTGCCCGCGTCGCCGCTTTCGCGAGTCCAGCGGTTGCGAGCTCCACGCGTATACGCGAGCGAGCCGTCGGTGAAAAGTGTCGGGAAGTCGGGTCGAAGCGCGGGCAGAGAAACCGCCGTTCCCGTCCTCGATTCGTTTCGCCCGCGATCTCCTCGGTCGTTGCGGTCGGAACGATTCGCGAGAAGGACGAGGCCCGCAGCTCCGTAGTTCGCCCGCGCAGCGATCGAGAGCGAATAAATATCGGGGATCCGACGAACGATACGAACGATGCGAGATACATACTCGAAACGTCTCGACACGATTCGTTGCGGCGCGTACGCGTTACTCGCGGCCGCGTACCGCTCGGCGCTCGACGCTCGGCGCTCGGCGGTACGTGGGTGCACGCGTGTGCGTCGAAGCTTGGGTTACGTATGCACCGGTGCACGGTACACGCCGCGTAATATATTGCCTGGTACGAGCGGTAATCTATAGGGTTTTAATAAATCTTATTCTTCGTATGAAATACGATAATAATAATTTATAACGTAAACTATAAGCTTACTGTAAACCGCATGGCTGCGCTCCGTACCCCTGCCTCCGTTCGAGACGCCCCCACCGCCCCTCACCGCTCCTCTCTTTCTCTCTCGATCTTTCTCTCGTTCGCTCGGAACGGAGTTTTCGCATTTCTTTCGCTGTTTCTCTTCCTTCGTTTACCGCGCGACGCTACGCTGCGAATCAACCGCTCCGACTACCTACGCGGCTGTGCTCGGCCTCTTTTGCTCTTCCTCTCCTTGTCCCTCTTCTCCTTCTCGCCGCGCTCCCCCTCTCCCTCCCTCCCTCCCTCCCTCCCTCCCTCCTCCCCCCTCGCTCCTTCTCTCTCCTTCGCCCTCGCTTTCTCGAGCGCGCGCTCGTTCGCCGCGTACGCTGTGCCGTGTATACGAGCGTACGTCTTTAAATAAACTTTTATTTATACGACCAGTCGCCGAGATGAATTTGCGCGATTCCTATCGTACACGGCCGGATATGCACGATGGATTCGAGTCGCTTTCGTTCCCACCAAATGTATTCTCCGAAGTCATTGACCGTCGGCCGAACGTTCCTCGGAATACGCGGTGCCTCTTCGATCGCGGAGCTCGCGAGAAATAAACGACCGCGAAAAGCGATACCCGAAGCGGGAGGACCCGCGATGGAACGGATTTCGGAGCGGGCGAGCTGCGAGTCTCGCGAGCGAATCTCGCTCCTTCGCCGATCGGCCGTGGGAATTTTACCGCGGACGTCGCAGAGGGCACGGAGAGGGACGGAGAGGGAGGGAGAGGAACGGGAAGAAAGGGTGCGGGTCGAAGGGGTTGGACGGGAAGGACGATCGAACGAGGCAACCTCCGCGATCGCGGACGCGCGGATCCGCTCGTTTTCTCGATTTAACGCACGGAGCGAGCAAGCGGCACGCAGATTATACATAATATATTATTTGCGCGTATAATACGCAGGCACGGCGAAGCGGAGGAGCGTGTGCGACTCGTGTGGAGCGCATATGCGGCCGCACGCAGGAACAAGCACAGCGCCGCGTGTACGCACGCTGCGAGGTACACAGCGACGCGTACAGCGACGCGTACGTCGACGCACACAGGCAGCCAACAAAGGCGAGTAGTCATAAATTTCAATAAAACACTCGGTGTGCGTAGCGAGCACAGCCGCGGAGACGGCAGGTGGGGCGACCGGGGCAGAGGGAGCAGGAGAGAGAACGGCCGAGAAGGAGAGAGTACGTTCGACACGACTCATATACGTTCATTACGAATGCATACGAGCACGTTAGATTGTACGTTAGTGCCTTGTAATAAAATATTGTAATGGTGGCCTACTTCTGCGCCACACTGTAGTCGTCGTATAATATCTCCCGCGGCATTCTTACTACGGCGTTATTTATTCTACGCTGTGCACAATGGCGGCACCGACAGCACCAGCGGCGGCGACGCCGCGCCGGTCCCCGTCCTCGTCTGCGAGGGTGCTCGACGCCTTCGCGATTCGTTCCTCTCCGGATGGCGTTTCGATCCTCCGCTCGAGCGGGGCGCGGTTCTCGCGATCCGCCGTTCCAGGAATGCTAAGGGCTGATAGGTTCCTCGCGGGGTCGCCGATACGGATCCCCCTGCGCCCTGCTTCCGCTGAAAGCGCGCCTAATGGAGCGGTCGTGTCCGGCCGCGCTGGAATTCCAAATGTGCCGTTTCAAGGACGAGCGAACTCGCGAACGAATCGAGAAGCTGGCCGACCCGGGGAAAAGGGAACGCGACAAAGGTGGGGCGCGTGCTTGCGGCGATGCCTCGCGTTTCTCCGGCATCCGAAGCCACCGTCCATCGGGGTGCTCCTCGGCTCGAAACCAGAAACGAGCCCAACCCGATTCGATTTCTATTCCCGTTTTCTCGCGTCGGCTCTCCTTTCGATTTCACCGTCCGTCACTTTTCCTTTCCCGATCGGTCGCCGTTTCCCGACTTCGATCGCCGTTCGACGCGTATCCTGGACTCCACTGTCCCGACACCCTTCGCGCGTCCTTTCCGGCGCGCCCCGCAGCCAGGCCGACAAGTTGCTCGAGCGTTTACGCGACCGGACGAAATCGGGCCAGAGTCCCGAGCGAAGGGGAAGATTCGTTCAAATTAAGGACGCGTCTTCCTTGCGAGGAATGTTGTTCGAAACTGCTTTCATAGAATATCGTTTTGACAAAGCGCGGAGCGACGACCCGAGCAAACGGAGAGGAGCGCTTCCCTGTGAATCGTCGCGTCCCGGCGCGTCTATATACTTTCGCGACGCTGCGCGGAGGATCGAGTAGGTGCTCCAGGTGTACGACGCCGCGAGTGTATTACGCGTTTGTATATCGCTGCGCATCAGCCTTGTCTCCGCTCTTTCGCTCTCCGGTTTGTTTCTCGCAACCACGCGATCTCGACGCGCGCTCCACTTTCGACTTCCCCGCGAGACCTCGATGTTTCTTTCTCCTTCGACGTCGTTTCGCGCGCGGCCCTCTCCTTCCGCGAAGCTGCACGGCAGCCTATGGAATTGCGTTCGGATCGATCGATCGATACATGCATACTCGATTCCGCGGCAGGCGCGGGGAATCGTTCGATCGATCGACACCGCCGACCCGGAGCGTTCAAATTTTCAGAGCGGAACGCTGAAATCGCGCCCTTGCCTCAGCCGCGGCGGCGCGCAGGGCGTCCGCTCCCGCGTTGCTCGAACGCTTTTCAAACTCGCGCGCTGGACTGCGTTGCGGGAAACTTCGACGTCCGCGCAACGGCGCTCCGACGTTACGAAATATTATCGTTAAAAATGTTTTTCCCCTATGGGCCAATATTCAACGACGATATTACGAAAACGTTGATTTACTACGACGGCAACGAAAGCGTTTCCCAATCTAATGGACGTTCGCTACGCCGCCCATAAAAAGAGGGGAATTAATCGGAATTCCTTTCCTTTTGCTCGCCGATTCTGTTCCAAAGGTAGCAGTCCGTGGACCTAGGCCTCGGCGCATTGTCGTCGAAACGACCGGCGCTGTCTATATAGATACAGGTGAATCGAAACGGGTTCGCGCGTCGAGCTTGAGCTGGTGTTTCCTCGTCCTCTCGATTACTCGGGGCGGTGGCGAGCGGCGAAATTCCACGGGCGTTCACGGCTTACCCCTGCGCCAGCTGTTTTCCGTGTCGCGGGTTCCGTGTCCGAGCACCGCCTAAGCGGAAATTCCGTAACGACTTTGGAACGCGAGTCTCCTGAGAATTGCTCCATCGATTGAAAAGATTCTAGCGATCGTAGAGATTAGGAAGATCGTTACGGATTGTAAAGACAGGAGAGGAACCTAGAGGAGCGCGCGAATCAAAGGATCCAGCGACGTAACGTATAAAAATTTTAATGAAAATCAATATCGCTTCGAACGCGGCCAGCCCGGTCGGAAGCGCGTAAAAACACGCGATCCATGCGTAACGCGTTAACGGACGATGAAGCTCGGCTTAGTCCACCGGGACGGAATTTATTTTACTTTAATATGTAAAATACGTAAAACGCGACAATTTTCTCTTTCCGGTCGCCTGGCATCGCCGGTGCCCGCGTATCGCTCCCCGCCCGGACGATTTTTATACTTTAGGTATTTACGACGTTCCTCCCTCTCCCTCGGCGTTTCTCGCGAGGCAAATTATTTACGACCCCTTCCCAGAATGGACGCCCGTAATTGGTCCTAAAATCCTTCGGCAGCTGCCTTCTTTCGAATACTAGACGGTCTCCCTTTCGCCGCCTGTAACTTCCTCCTCTGCACGCGCGCACCGCCGTGGGATACTTTACGTCGACGGATGCCTCACCTTTGGCCGACGCAATCGTAGCTCGGGATCGCCATTCGGTTATTCGTAAGAATCGAGTCGCGAAATCGCCGCGGGCGCCAGCGCGCGTCTCCGCTCCACCTGCTCGACGCTGCGCCGACTACGTGCACACCTACGCGCAGCAGCGTGCCGTTGCACGCGCACTCCCCCGCGAACTTTAACGCGATCCATCGCTTCTCGATGCCCCTGGCCGAATTCGGATTCCCCTCGCGGCCGGCTCGACCGTCGTCCTCTAGGTCGCGAGGACTTTGGGAAAGTCTCGCGCGCACGCAGGATCGAAGGTTCGGAGCGGTGGCGATCGAGAAAAAGGAGCGGGGATGCCGAGCGAAGGCGACCGGAAGGGTGGAAAGAGGAAGACGGAAGGAGGAAAAAGGAATAAGGAAAGAGGAAAGAGGAAAGAGGAAAAAGGAAAAAGGAAAAAGGAAGGATACGAGGCGTGCCGCGAGACATCGCGAAAGAAATTCGCGGCGGAAAGTGTTCGCGCAGGCACGCTTTAGCAGTAATTTCGTATTAAGGCCGGCGTGACGTGTGCCTCGTCGGAAAGGCCGAGGGAGTATTTGCGAGGGCAATGCACTCTGGAATGCACGAGTCGGCCAGCCGGCGGTACGACGTAATATTATATATTTTATCGCTTTATTTGTTGTAACTTCTCCTCGTAGCCCCACCTCGGCCTCCTCGCACCGTGTCCTCCTCGTGTTGCGACGAGCCGCTTCGATCGTGCCGCGTTTCTTTCATCTGGCCCCCGCCCTCCTCTCCTCACCGCTCCTCTCCGTTCCTCTCCTCTCGCGTTCTGTCTTCGCCTCTCCTCCGCTCGTTACGATTCGGCGTCGCGCTCGAGACAGCTCCAGCTCCGGCATCGACACTCGCCGACGCCTCGCGTCGCGTCGATTCGCGAGCGGGATTCTGTTTTCTCCTTACTTCGTGAAAAAATTGTGCGCTCGCGACGATTTCGACACGAGGCAAGGTATCGTCAGCTTGTTATTGACCGGACGGTGCGCGATAACGCGTGATATTTTTATAGACCTACGGGGTTACGTGCAATAATAAATATCGTGACGCGAGATTAAATAATAAATCTTCGCGGGAGATAGCGCGCCTGTTAACGTCGACCAGCCACGAAACTCTCGAATCGCCGAATTCTCGATACCCGTTCGCTCGTCTTCCTTTCTTTCGTCGAGGCTCGCTCCGTCGCGCGTATCGCGCCGAACCGCCGCGAAATTTCACGCCTCGGACGATCCGCTGGCGACAATTTGCAGTCGCCTATGAACCAGCGTGCCTGCCGCCCCGAAGATGCCCCGATAAAGCGGGCGACGTTTTATATATCACCCGCCCCGAACCCTCGAATCTGCGGCGCGAGAGTTCCGCGGCGCGAACGAAGCTCGCGCTGGCAAGAGGAAGGCGGTGACGAGCGAACGAGCGCATTATTATGCTTTTTATTGTCCGCTTTGCGAACGATCGATCTGAGTGGCAATTTTTTTGTCGAGGGGTGGCGGGAACGTCCGGCTCAGCGGCGACTGGAAAATTGGAAACAACGGCTTGGCCAGCCGAAAAATCGCGCACCGGATGGTGGAGGCAGAAACGTGGTCGCGCACACGCGTCCCTACCTTCGCTTGGGGTGAGGGCGAATACTAAAAAGCCGAACCTGAATAAATAAACAGTTTTTAATTGCGGCTCGGTGCTGCTGGGCAAAAACAATAATTATTGGCTTGCCGTGGCAATATATCCGCGTGTTACGTCCCCCGATGCGATTCTCCTTTCGGTCTCGCGCTCCTCCGCGCTCCTCCGCCTTCTCTCGCGCTCTCTCGCGCTCTCTCGCGCTCTTTGGCGCGCGCCTAAGAAGGGCGCTAATTTCGAGTAGGCAGCTGATTACATTCGTTGCACCGAGAACACCTTCCGAAGAACGCGAATCCGCTCGACGACCGCGGCCCCGCTCGTTCTCGTCCTCGCGCGGGTGTATCGTCGCGATCGTCAAGCGGGCGCGCGAGTGCGGACTCGTCTTTCGACGAACGCGACACGCGGGACAAAAGAAATCCTGCCAGTGGAAGAGCGGTGCCATTGTTGTTCCCCTTGGAGCCGCCTGGCGAGGTTCAAACCGTCGCGGACATCGCCTGTCCCTCGAGTGTAACAAAATTGCAGAAATTTGCAAACGAACCGGGCCAGGAGAAAACGAAGTGGACACCGAACAGTATCGATGATTAGAATTGAGTTGGCAACCGTACGTTATCGCGAGAAGAAAAGCTAAGAGCACGCGTGCTCCGAATGGGGCGAGCAGGGGCATTTAAATGTACAAGCGAAGTTGCACGGAAATTGTTGGTGTACGCGTCCGTGGACGAGTTTGCGAAAGAAACAAAGACCCAAGAGTATGCGTTAACGCGCTACAGTCCTGACCGATTCGAGACGCGTGCACGTTGATCCATCTTCTAAGCACCTGGACCAATTTTATATTTATACTCGTACGCGCGTACGCGTACACGTTTATAATAATGCAGTCTGCTGGATTCCTTTGAGCCGACATTTGTCCTTGGAAGTATGGAACAAGTGTGGAGACTGCGAACGTTTCTGTACGCCATCGGTGAATACGTATTATACCCTCGATCTGCGATCTGGTACGATCGCAACGCGTTTCTCTCGCGTTTCGTTTGTTTTGTATGCACTGGTTCTTGGTAGAGAACTCGTTCCGCGAACAAGAAAGTAAATGATTTATCCATCTTCGTTGCTTTTTTCCCCCCTCGTTCCTCGAGGGTTTTTCTTCTCTCGTCGGCTCGGCGGACGAAACTCTCTCGTTCCCGCGGTATTCGGTACAACGGCCCCCTCTTCGAGCGAGATCCGTAATAACCGGCACCGAGTACAGACAAGCACAGCTATAAATATCGTATAGTAAACACGAGAACAGATAAGGGAGAGCGTGAAAACTTCGGGTATAATAAAATACAGATAAGTCCGCGAACAAATAGTCCTGACCGTACAATTGCTCTGGGATAGCGGAAGAGGGTGGAAAGAGGAGAGAGAGCGAGGGGGAGAGAGAGAGGAGAAAAGAGGAATGCGAGTGAGCACTGCTACGGTGGAAGGAGACCGACGGTTCACGCGGAGGCCGAATAGCCGGAAAGGGGAAACATTCGTGAAAATTACTCGCGGTTCAGCTTCTTTTACACGCACGGGAGGACGAAACCTTGCGGGGAAAAATCAATCGGATTATCTTTCGCTCGTCCTTCGAATTGGCCCATCCGCCCGACACGCATCGCTGTCTACGCGCTTCCTTCTTTTCTGCCCCGGAATACGGAACGAGAGATGGGACGATACCGTGACCCACTTGCAGACAGAGGCGAGAGAAACTCGATGAAACGCGACGATTCTCTCGCGAATCGTTCCCCCCGACTCGCGAGTCTCTCGAAAGAAATTCCGGAAAGGCCGCGCGGGAGAATACGGAATCGAAAACAAGGAAGACGGAAGAACGTACAGGGGTGCTCGGAGCTCTCGACGAGATTGGCCGGCGGGAGAGAAGGAGAGCGAGCGAGAGGGACGGTGGAAAGACTAAACGGAAAAACGAATGGACGAGAGTAGAACGGAGAGCTGCGATTAACGCCGACGTTTTCTTGCGCTCGCTCGGCCAGACCGATGTTTGTTCTGGGAAATGCAATCACGCTGTCATATAAAATATAACGTGCTTCCTTTTCCGTTGCCTCCGCCTCGGCCTCCCCGCGATACGTAGTGGTTTCTTACTTAGCTTCGTCGACGCGCCGTCTCTCGATTTCCACGCGAACCGGAGAACGCCAGCGTTAGGCTTCGCAGATTACGCGAAAACTACCGGCCGCCTCGTTTCTTCCCCATTGCCCTTCCTTCCACGAACGCGAGTTCCGCTACCTCGCGCAACTTTTCTTACCGCTCCTGCTGGCTTCGATCGTGTTCGCGACGCGCGGATAATCGGGCAAGGCTGTGCTCTCCTCTCTGGGAATCGATATTAATCGATTCGGAGCACGCGCGAGAGAGTCCCGCAGATTTTCGAACGGATCTCGCGTGGCGGTCGAAGGTCGTTCCGCCGAAAATTTCATCGTCCGTCCCGTTGCAGACGGTTGCACTCGACGGGCCACGAACGCCGCAAGATTTCCTAAACCGGGCGCCTCGTCGAGAGGAAACGGGGTGATTCGAAACGATTCGAACGCTCGCTCGTTGCTGCCGCGGTAGCGTGTGCGGGCGTCCGTTTCACGAAGAAACGGGGATAGAGGGTGAGAGGGAGAGAGGGAGAAACAGAGAGAAAGAGCCGGCTGTTAGGTAGGAAGAAAGGGAGAACCGAAACCAGACGGTGGGGCTCTGACCGAAGAGAAACATATTTCTTTATTATTACTCCCACCAAGCTTATTTTTCTTACCCACCGACTTGGATTCCAGATGGTTGGCTCGACTCCTTTCCCTCCGTCGCTCCTTCCACCTTTCTCCCCCTCCCTATCCTCCTGCTTTATCTCCTCGCCTTCTTGGACAAGAAAAACTTAACCCCAAACTCGTTGTTCCTTTTTTGTGCGCGTATTGCCCGGAGGAGAGATCCCTCCGGTACTATACGCTGTATAGTCAAAGGAGAGACAAGAAGCAGCAACAAAGACGAGCGCACAGCTGGACTTTCAGGGGTACGACGAGGGATAGAGAGAGAGAGAGAGAGACATAGACAGGCTCGTCCCTTTCTGTTCTCCTCTCTGGTCCGTTTCCCGGAGGGCTCGGTCGAATAGAGTCGTCAGAGAGGTGGGCAAGTGGCGCACGGCGCACGGCCACGCGTTTTCGACGAAAATTGCGGGCCCGAGGACGTTCGGCGAGCCGAGCCATCGCGTAATCGAAATTGACGGATCCTAGTCGCGAACGCCGCGACCGTTGCTTTCTCTCCGCGATTCGCCCAGACTTCCGCGACATAGACCGACCGAAAACTTTCTCGACCAACTGTACTGGCGTCAGGCTGCCGGTCTGTCTGTTATTATTTGTATATTATAATTTAGATACAATTATATCGGCCTCCCTGTCGCACTCGCCGGGCCGCCGATACCGTCGCGTCGTCTCTCTTCGTTTTTCTTCCTCGGTCGCGCTCCTCCTTTCCGTCCCTCCCTCTCTCGTTCTCTCTTTCTCTCTCTCTCCCGAGAGTTGCGAGCATGTCGTTTGGTTTTCATCCTCCTTCTACCGATGAAACGTGGTGCGCGACCAACGAAGAGGTGACTGTATAGAAACGACGAAGGGGGTGAAAGGCGTTGGTGGAGGAGGATGAGGAGGAGGAGGCGGAGGTGGAGGAGAAGTGGGAAACACGGCGAGAGACAGAGAGAGAGAGGCAGAGTGGAAAAGAAACGGAAGATGGCAAGCCGGTGACTCGGCCGAAGGAGAATAAGAATGCGAGCTCGCAGCCCGCAACGGATCGAGAAAGCGAGCGAGGCGAAAGAATGATAATGTTAGGAGTTTGTAGGACGAGAGAGAGGAAGGAAAAGGGACAGCAAGGTATAATAAAGTCCGCGGGACGTCGAGGGGAGGGCGGAATCGTGTTGCGCAGCGGTGGAGAGTGTCGAGCGAGCGAAGGTGTTCGTAGATACCGTGCGAGCCCTGAAACCGAGGGAACAGGGTGTAGAGCGCGCGAGGAACACACGATGCGTTCCGGAGCGGAGTTCGGCCTGGGGAGGGAGACAGGTGAAGGAGGAGAGGCCGGTGGTCGCGAAGCGCGGAGGCGAAGGTGGAGACGGGTGTGGGGGTGTAGGAGACGGTGGTTGATGGGAAACGGCAGTGGGACGAGAGAGACCGAGATAGCAATAAAATATATTACCGGAGAAAAATGATGGCACCGCGAGACAAAGAGGGCCGATGGCATTAGCCGTGGCGGCCTCGAGAAATTCTGCCGGCGTTATTTCATCGCGTTGCCTGTCTCGCACTCGCGCACGCCTCGCGCTCGCCCCGCGCTCGCCTGAAAATGCACCTTTTCTCTCGAGACTCGCGCTCACCTGCGGTACGCGGACTCCGTCGACGCGCATCCCCCCTATTATTTCGACTCGCGTCTTCCTTCGTCCGGCATTCGCTGCCAGAGACCGGGCCGCTTCCGTTCGATTCTTCCTCGACGCGCCAGGGACACTCCGCTCTTGGAAACTTCCGACGCGCGTCCTCGCCGATCGAGTGCAGGCGTCGTTTTCGAGAAAAGGCGAGCAGGAACGGAACTGTTGCGGCCGACGGGCAACGGCGGGCGGCGAAGACGCGAGAGAGAAGCGTGTAGGAGAAGCGGGGCGCGGGGATCGAGCGGGGCTTGGGCAGCGACGAAGGAGAAGGAGGGCAGGAGAGGCGAGGGCGTTTTGTAATTTCTATAATTTAAACTCCGCGGCAGCTGGCGTGGCTCGTAATTACTATAACCCAGAGGAACGCGTGAGTCCGCGTGTTTACTTTTAATTCCTTCTGCCAGTGGCGCGGTCGCTCGGACCGCAGCCGATTCTCGGTTCGACGCGGGATCAAAGAAAAGTAGCTCGTCCAAAGCTGGGCCCTCGCCGACCGGACGTTTAATGGAAAGGAGCTGGATTACGCCGAGTCTCGGAATCTCTTCTCGCCCTTTCGCGCGCGCCTCCTCACCGGCGATCCGTTCGACGAATTTCGCTTCCGGACATCAGCTGCGCGTTCTCCGCGCGATCGCGTATTCGCTACCGCTCGTTTCCTTCCACCCGATATTTTCCGTGTCTCCCGTATTCTCTCCTCGGCTCGACGCTGTCTCTGTCCGAGCGTGTCGTCGCCTCTCGTAGCCTCCTTCTGCTCGTCTCGGCTCGGCTCGCCTCGCCTCGCCACGCCTCGCTTCGTTTCTCCGACTCGTTGAAAAATGGTCCGTCGTAAACGGGAACAGCGGTTTTATTGTTCCACTGCAGACAATGCCCGGGAATATTATAAAAACTTTCCGACGGAATATATTAATGTTAACTCATCGCTTTACCGTTAGGCAAACTTTTCGGTCGAGCAAGCTTCTGCGTCTTTGTGCCCGTCTCCGTCTCGCGTTTCCAGTCCACGCTCTCCGTCCTCCGCCTCCTCGCTTCCTCTCAACTTCCCAGTCGTTCGCGGCACTCCAACCCCACCTCCCGCCCCCCCCCCCCCCCGGCCGTCCTTTACGCTCCTTCCATTTCGCGACTTTAAATCACCGCGATGTTCCGCGCCTCCTCCGCGACATCGCTGTCGATCGCTGCATAATTCACCGGCGAAAGAATAAATTTCGCAAGCAGAATTTCTTCCCGAACGAGGCGCAAACTTTCCATCCTTGATCGCGGTCGCGATCGTCCCTCGCCGTTAATTTCTCGCGATTAGACGGCAGAACGTTCGCGCGGGGCGGCGTTCGCTCCGGCTGCCCGCGTACTGCGTCGATCCGGAGCCGATCCGGATAACTTGTCGCCGGCGGCGATATCGGCGACCTGGGTCCAGGCGCGAGTCCTCCGGCAATAAAGCGATCTAGCGATCGTTTCGGCGAGGCGGAATGAACCGCCGCGCCGACGGGAGTTCATCCTTTTCGGGGTACTTTACGCCCGAGAAGCGGAACGCCTCGACACTGGCTGACCGACGATAAACTTTAATGTATTCGAAATTATTAAAATATATTCCCGGCTGCGTGGCGCAGATATTTTAACGAGCTTCGTTGCGCCAGCGTCCCCGGCATCGCGGTGCCAACCGAACAAATTATACTTATAACGACTTATTTAAATTTATATCGTCCGTAAATCTATCTTGCCGCGCTCCCACAGTCTCCTCCCGTCCGCGGTAAAAAAAAATTTCTTCCTTTCGCATTTTCCCCGACAGCCACCGCGGAACAGAGAAACCTATTTACCTGTGCACGGGGAACGATACGCGGGGGCATTCGCCGGGAATCCAGCGAGTCGTACACGGTGGAAGAGAAATCGTGAAGCTCGAACGGTCGAAAACCGTGCGCAGCTTCTCCCCGCTGTAGATATTCCACGATCGACCGATGATTTAGGTAGGTAATTATATTCGGTACCGCGAAGTGGGATTGCTCGCGCGGCAAACAATTAATTGCGAACGAATAGGAAGGGGCTCGGCCCCGCGGAATATTACCGTGCTTATTTTTCATCCGGCCTCTCCGACCGCGCGCTTCGCGCCTGTTTTTAATATTACACCGCGGTCGCGAATGTTTTAGCCCCCAAACCCGTCCTTTCGGGAAGCCGTATCGCGTCCGTAACGAATTTACGATATTAATTTGGCGTACCGCCTTGGCGATTTATTATCTGCGCGGCGGCAGCGGCGAATGGAAAAAAAAAAAAAATGTGCAACGCGCGGGGCGAGCGGCGCCGATTTCGCCGGGAACCAGGGGGGGAGTTGCGTCGGGGAGCAAGGACGACAGGAACGACAGGAACCTCGGAGGCGGAGGAGAGTCCGCGCCAAGAGGGCTTACCCTCGCGGGATTTGCGACAATTTTCGCGCTCGTGACGCGCCGCGCTGCCGGTGTGTCTGTACACGGGCACGGCGATAAAACGATAATTCTATAATTTATTCCCGCGGTATGGGTGTACGTGCGAACGACGCTCTCGGGCGGCGATCGCGCGCGCGTGTTGTATACGGGCCGCACAGTTGGCGTTAATATATCATCGGACGCATCTGCCCCCAACGACGCGTTTCAATATGTTCTACGTGTGTATAACCGTTTCTATAGAAATATCCCGGCCGCTCGGTGTACGCGCGTGTTCGCGCACCCGGATATAAATACGCGCGCGCTCTCGACGCCTTCGCCTCGTCGCTTCCTCGCTTCTTCGCTTCTTCGCGTCTACGCTTCCCCGCTCGGCAGTTCGAGCAGTTTCACCTTTCCGGGTTTCGATCCGCGCGACGGACGTAGGTATCGCGGGCTGCTCCGTCTTCCGCGCCCCGTGTCCTCCCCGTGGTTTTTTCGTCGCTCTCGCTGGCCGCCAGTCGCAATTTTGTATCGGCCGTCGGCGCGGCCCGGGTGCGCGGCTTGATGGAAATTTATGACAGCCGCTTGATTGAGTTCAACGTTCCCGGTGCTTCATCCACGCGAACCTCCGAGGCTCCGAGGCCTCGCCGACTTTCACGACCGTCCGGCTTCTTACGCTCGAAGTGTCGAACGAATTCTAGCAAATATCCGGACGGCGTTGGGCGACGGCGAAGAGCGAAGCCGCTGGAAGGAAGCAGTGCGGACGAAATTGCCCGGCGTCGCAAACATTCTCCGGGACTCCGACAGAAATTTCTCGCTACTCGCAGACTGAATTTTGCCGCGGCGGCGGCGGCGGCTACCGTAACCGCGGAACTGCCCTCGCGCTCGCTCGATCGTCGTCGGTCCATCTCCCGGCCCGCTAATGGAAACGTCGTTACGACGTTGGGTCGAATTAGGCGATCGAACGATTAATTGATCGACGATTTCATTTAATTAAACTCTCTTTGCTGGTCGTCGGAACGAAACTACGTTAAATTATCAGAGGCGCGTCCTTAGAATCGCTCGGAGATTGCATCTGCTCCCGAATTAGCGGCGTTCCTTGCAACCGGGGTCCGGGGTGGGGGGGGGGGGGGGGGATCGAGATGGAAAATTGTCAACGACCGACAGGCCGCACCTTCGCCGGCCAGGTGGAGAGGAATAGACGCGGGCACGTGCTCGCTGGACGGCGACGAGACGCGGGGGCGAGGTTTTTCGACGAAGGACGAACGAGAATCGGCGGGGTTGGCCGGGAGTTGGACGTAGCCTATGCCTATACGGAATGTTCCCGGAATCGAAATGAAAACGCGGCCGGGCAAGCATCCATAAAAACCCTTTCGCCCCCGGCAATTAGCAATAAAGTTTTCATCGTTTAATAAAGGTCGGTACAAATAAATGGGACGATAAAAAATCGACGCACAATACGCGAGGCTGCGAGAGCACGGCTCTCCTCCCGTAGAGCGCGACAGACGTATAATTCTCGGATGTACGTGCGGAGACTGCAGCCAGCGAACGCGCAACCGTGCCGCCAGATTTTCCGCGTCCGTTTTATCGTACTCGCTCGGGCTTTACGAGATCGACGTTTTATTTCGTTTATCGTATATAAAAAAAAAAAAAAAAAAAAAATATGAATTCCCGCGTACGGCCCCCGCTTTCCAGCGTATCGATGGGATCGCTCCTCCGTCGACCGTAGATCGCGCGGACGCGTCCTTCCGCGAGGCCCGACCGTCGCGGTTCGACGGGGGGTGCTTTCTTTTCCGGACGTTCTCTCGATCGGGAGAATGACGCGCGCGAGCCGGCGAGTGCTCGCGAATGAAAGAGAAGCTGTCGAACGGCTTAACGAGACAGGGAAAGGGGTGGGGGGGGGGGAAATGTCGAGCAGCAGCGGCGAAAGGGGAACGGAGAGAAAATAGACAAGGGAGTACGCGAGTGCGGGGAAGAGAAGACATTGCACCCGAGGCAACGCGAGCGCGCGTGCGTCCGCGCGTGCATCCGCGGCCACGGCCGAGAAGCATAGGGGTGAAGCGAGGAAGCGTGAATGGAAGAGCCGCGGGGCACGCTGGGAGTGAAAGCCGGAAAAATATGTCATCGTTTCATCGACAGTCATCACAAAGAACCGAACGAACGAACGAACGAACGAACGAGCGAGCGAAGCAACGGACGGACGGTCGGACGAACGGACGGACAGGCGAACCAGCGCAGGTTCCACCAGCGACGATCCGTGGCAACGAAGCGCGTATCGCGCGTGCCCCCGTGTGCGTAGACGCAGCCGTACAGCCCTCCCATCCCTCCGATTTCTTGCAGCGCGGCGATACCCTCTCCTGCTCTCTTTTTCCTTTCTGCTGCTCCTCCGCTCCGCCTCCGCCCACACCCCCCCGGCCCGCAGCACGCTCTGCCTCCGCATCTCCGTCGATGCAGTCATTGTGCGTTGCTCATCCCGGTGTATTGTCATTCGAAACAATGATTTCATAAAAATACACGCGAATACGCCTGGCTGGTTGGATGCGTGGCTCGGTGCGTGCGCGCCGTGCCCCGCCGCCGGCAGAGCAACGCGAAGCCCACGAGACGCGCGACTCGAGGAGAGGGTTGGCCAAGAATGCCGTTCGAGGAGCGCTCGATTTGCGAGGAAACGCGACGAACGGTGGAAGCGGATAGGGCCGTTCTTCCAGCGAGAAGGACGACCGCCGGGCGGTTTCGGGAACTTGGCCCCGGGCCGGACGGAAGAGGAAGCCGGAAAAATGGGAGAGTCGCGTTTCGAACGAGATACACCGTTTCCCTCTTTTTCATCGGCCAGGAAAACCGGGAGAAAAGGAGAAAACGCGCGACGCGTACGGCCCGACAGCTCGATATCGCGAATATCGGGATATCGAGTATCCGACGGGGAGAAATTCTTCGGTTTAACGCGGTGCCGCGTTCGGCCGTGAAAAGTTCGGCTTGACACAGGGTGGAAGGTTAAGGGGGTGAGTAAAAGGGACGAGGCTAGGGGCGTTTTTCGGGCTTCGTGACGCCGTATGCAACAGGTTATAGTTTTTGGCACACACCGCCGCTTCGCCCTTTCCCGTTTCCTCTCCTTCGCTCTTCCCCGTTCCTCCGGCATCCTCGCGTTCTCTTTTTCCGCGCTGCTCCGTTTCGCGGAGTCGCCCTCGGCCGACCCGCGATCGCCGCGTCGCTCTTCTCGGGGTTTCTCGCGCGACGGACTCGAAGGGACGCGGTCGGCGATCGTCCGTCGCTTCAGGAAAGCAGCGACGGCCGACGTTCGGGACGTTCGGGGCGCGAAGGAGGCGAAAGAGCGGCCGGGTCGGGTGCGGCGGGGAACGCGAGGCGACGCGGCGAGACGCATCGGAGCGGAATCGAATCGCACGGAACGCGCAACGAAACCGAACCGGGGTAGATCGACTCGCCGCGGATAGGAGCGGAATTTTCGTTTGTCCCCTTTTCCGCCCTTGCTTTCGCCTCTCCTTTTTTTTCCGACGGGCGAGCCCTCGCGGCGCTGCGCCGCGTCGAAAAAAAAGCCGGATTTTTTTTCCTCGCTACACTTCTGTGTTATTTGCTTTATGGAACGCCTGTTACAGATAAATATAATAGGCATTCATCGCCGCGTATTGTCCCCGACGAAGAGCCGTGCGCGCGGGGCTTTTACATTTTTTCCACCCCCCTTCCTGCCCATTTTTTTTTTGTCTCACCGCCGCCACCAGCACCGCTGCCAGCGTCGCATCAGCGCCGCGCTAGCATCGCGTCGCCACCGCCACTGCCACTGCCACCACCGTTGCGGGACCCACACACGCGGTGCACGCGAGCTCTCATTTTTATTATTCGCGTTTTTTGGAATTTTTCCAGTGGCGCCCGGCATTGTTTCACGGTTTGTCATTGTTATACGCCTACATCCTGCCAAGCGAGAGAGAGGCGAGGGCTCTGGAACCGGGATCCACCGAACCCTACAACGCCACCTCCCCTCCTACTTCTATACCCCCCCACAGGTGCACACACACGCACACACACGCACACACACCGTTTTCTCCATTCCCGTTTCGCGTTCCCTTCCACCCTGGGTCTTGCGCCCGGTTGTCCTACCCCTAAGCTCGTCCGCGCGGCGTCCCCCGGTGCCCGAGCCCCACTCCCGATCGCCCTACCCCCGGCCCGGAAGCGCTCGTTTCGACTCTCGATGACGACGACCGTTGCGAACACCGGTGGCGACGACGGCGACGGCGACCACGGCCGCGGCCGCGACACCGACGTCGACGCCGACAGGAACGGGGACGATGACGAGGCTGCGGATGAACGGGAGAACGACGATGACGGGTCGCGCGAGGGTGTCAGCCCCCGTCGCGCTAACGGTGGCCTCTGATGATCGTCGAATGACTTCGGGCGTTATCGACTCCGCCGTCGTTCCCCGGAAAATGATCTTTCCTGCGAGCTACCCTCCCTGCCCCCTCACCGTCTCGCCTCCGCGCCCACGCGTTCGCCCGCAGACTTTTTCCTTTTCATCCGAGCGCGCTCGATCGCTCGTCGATTTCCCCTTTGTCCCGGAGCTGCGTCGCCGCCGCGGACGCGAACAGTTTTCCCGTTACTCGCGAAGCACGGGAAACGCGAACTCGAACGCGGGGATATAGCTCGCCGTCTCGGTCGCCGAGCGACCTCGCGAGTTCCGCGTCGCGCGGCCGGTTGTCGAACCCGCGGCGTTCGATCGCGCGCGATACACGCGCTCGCGAAGCGTCGGCATAGGGCCGAGCGCGTCGAGGACCGAAACGACGTCGCGACCCTTCTCGTCCCATCCGCGGTCACGATTTTATTCGCGCGACTCGCGATAAACGCCGACCCTCGTTCCATCTCGCGGGCCATTAAGTGGCCGCGCGCACCCGTTGCGTTCGTCGTTTCGGCTTTACGTTCACGGCTAGCATTTACGATTTCATCGGAGGTCGCGAGGCTCGCGGGGGTCCGCTCGGTCGAAAATTATCGCCGCTCGTCGACGGATCCCGCGGAATTCGAGGAACGCCCCGAGGATCGTCGACCATCGGTTCGAGCCGCCCTCGGTCGCGAGTCGGAGTTTCTCGCGCGCCCCTAGGTCGTTCTCCATCGAGCGCGACTCGTATCGGCTCGAAAGACCGCGTGGGTCGCGTCCGCGTCGACCCAGGTGTTGGCCGGACGCGGCAGTCGCCTTGGCCTACCCCAAGACTGCGAAACACGCGGCGGCGTTCGATATCGAGCGACGCGACGCTCGATACCCCTCTTCGGCTAGGGTTTAATTGGAAAGCGAGAGAATACATTTACTCGCGCGGTCCCTGGGACGTCGAGGCATCGAGGCTCGGGTGCCTCGTCCAGTCCCGAAGGGTTAATCGCTCGTTTCGACGAGCTTCGATCGGGCAACAACGGCTGACGGTTCCGTCGTTCGATTTCGCTGGCGTCTCCGGACCCCCAGATGGACCGTCGTCGACAGTTTTCTCCTCGCGAGCAGGGGACCTCCCGTTAACCAGGTCTCGCTACCTTCCCGTGGCCGCGGATGCCGGTGCGCGCGAATCGCGCCCTGCCCCCGGTTTTCGCCCCAATTTCGAGCCGCTCCTCCACGAGATTCCTCGATTGGAAGTAGCGCCGTAGGGAGCGACGAGAGGTTTGAACAGCCAAGGCGCGGTGGGAGCGAAAGAACGAGGGAGAGAGAATTGACCTCGCATTATCGGCCGGCTGATATTTGCACTCCACTCGTCCTCGCGCGCGCGCCACCGCACCGGCGCATCGTCGTAGGTACGCGTCCGCCGGCCCTTCCCTCCTCGTTTTTACCCGCTCGGGCTGCTCGCCGAGCGTCCGCGCTTTTTTTTATTCCTTCGACCGATCGTCGCATCGGGCATCCGTTGCGCGAAATTGTCGCCGAGGAATCCTCCCTCTCGCGCGGCGAGAATCCGTCCGGACGCGATCGACGCGTGGAGACGGCTCGCTAATCTTCGCTCGAGTGTGTCCGTCCTCCGCTCGGCCGCTCGAGCTTTCGAAGACGCTCCCGATCCAGCGACGAACGAGCTCCGTTCGACCCCGTCGATCGATCGGGCGCGGGGTCGAACGCGAACCGAGCCACCTTTCGCGTAGATCGGAAAGGGGCAGCGGCGGCGGTGAAACCGTTGAAGAGGTGGGCGATGCGAAGAGAAGAGATACTCGAGATCCGCGCGCGTGTTGGTTCGCAGCGTGTTCGTCTGCGCGGCGCGGCGGCCGATGCAGCTTACGGGTTATTCAAATGAACAGTAAAAATCATCCATAACCGAGGGTGGAAGGCATCCCGGTATTGGTTATATTTAAATGGGTTTAATGCCCCGACCGTACCCTCGACCAGCCGGCAACCGTCGTACCTCTCCTGTCCCGTGCTCTCCCTCCTCTCTCCTCTCTCCTCTCTCCGTTGCTCCCGCGACTCTCGCGTTCCGCTCTCATCCTCCGAGCCGACCTCCATCGCCCACCCTCCCATCGCGGTTCGAGGGTTAAAGTACCCTGTCGATAAAAAGCAAGTGTGCCGCGGCGGAGGCGCGGCGGGGCTGGGCGAGGGCGAAGACGGACCGCGCCGGGGGCCGGGGGCCGGGGGCCGGGGGCCGTGTCGGCGCCGCGCGTGTAACGAAGAGGGCCGAAAGCGAAAACGGGACGCCGCGTCTTGGCCGGGGGGCAAAGGTAGGGCTCGAGAGAAGTCGGTGTCATTTTCATTCTTCCGCCTTTCTCTTCCTCTTCTCCGGCACCTTTTTTCCCCTCCGCGCTGCCTGTACTCTCAACAATTAGGTATATCTCGGGCCACCCTCGACATTGTTTTCGCGGCATCTCGAGTGAGCTTTTCGCTCGAGATTCTTTCCGCGCGACGACGAGCTCGCAGCCCTATCCTCCGTTTCTCCCCTTTCCACCCCCTTTCTGCCCCTTTCTGCCCCTTTCTACCCGCTTCTCTTTGGCGTTCGCGCGGCCGCGTGTGCCGTCGGGTACGCTTTCCGCCGCGCCGCCGGAGAATCGCGAATCGCATTCCATCCCCTCTCCGCTCGTTCGTCGCGAGTACTCCGCTCGGAATTTATCGCGGTTGCTCCTTATGTTCGCGCTCGCGTTCTCCTTCGCGCTTTCCCACCCTGGACCGAATCTCGGGAAGCCAGGCGCGGAGGCAAAGGACATCTCGAAGCTCGCCCCTTTTCGCGCAAAGGTTTGACTCTCTGCTTTTCTTTCTCCGAGCATCGGCGGTGCGCGATCAGTCGCGGGGCAAAGCAGAGCGCGGGTGCTCGGACGCGATAGTCGGGCAACTTTTCGCGTCAAAGGGACTCGGGCGATTCGATTAACGAAAAAGCTGCAGCCTTGTCCGGCTCGAGGCAGCGCAGCGGAAAAAAGGGGAGCGAAGGGCCAAATATTTTTTCGTCGAGCCCGCAGAGGCCGCGCGGCGAATCGGTAGCGCGATCTGCCGCTAATCCCGGTTTCGGCAAAACAGTATCGGATTTTTGCGCCGTTTTGTATCTCTGGATAAAAAAGAAGGAACAAAAAAAAAAAGGCCAGAAAAACCGGCAGTCGTAAAAAAGCAAAACCGAAACATTCGAGGGACAAGCGCAGAGACGCGAGCGATGGGCAAGACGAGACCGGGGAATGGGACGAACGAAAAACCGCGACTGCGACAAAAATCGCGCGTAGTTGCCAGGCGACAATAATTGAAACGGCGCGTAACACCGTCCGAATCCTCGAAACCCATTTTATATTTTAATCGTCCTTCGATAGGCCGCTCCGGCGTGTCTCTTGCCCCCGCCGCGTTATCAAGCGCGCTATCCCGAATCTATCAAATTTTTTTTCCCATTCCGCGACCCTGCTTTCGCCTTTCCAACTCACCCGGGCTAGCAACGCCCGGGAGCGAAAGGTTCGCCGATCGAGAGCAGCTTTCGCGCGTAGCTCCACCGAGGGTTGCTTCGCGCTCGCCGCTGCGGCGCACGGATTCCAAGTTTCGAATAGGCGGTGCTCGAAACTGTTCGCGAACGATCGATCGCCGATTTATCGTCGGTTCCGTCGCGAATCTGGAATTCCACCTTTCCTTTCCTTTCCTTTCGTCGCGCGAAGATCGCGGCGACTCGAAGGAAACGACGTCGCGTTCGCGCTGGCTTCCGTCGTCGATCGATTCGTTCGCCGGTGTCGGGACGGGCGTCGAGAAAACGCTCGGCAAAGTTTAACGGGGAAGAAAAAGACGCGACAGGAAACTCCACGGGGAATTACGGAATACGCTCGGAGGGTCGACGAAAACGATTTCATCGCTCGATCGTTGCGTCGCTCGTTGAGAAATCCAGCACGCGCGATGCATAATTGCGCGAATACATATTTACGCCCGTTCGCGTTTCGCTGTAATTTATTATTTCTGCGCAATATTATACATATATTTGCCTCGAGGTCGAGCTCCGCGCTTCGAATCCCGAGCGCGTACGTAGGTGAAACTATAGCCAGGCGAACGGTGTCGACGCGTCGACGATCCGATTGCATCGGCGTTTGTTCGCCGCTCGTTCGCCGCCAGCCGTTAATCGGCAATCGTTTAATCGATCGATCTTTTTCGCTTTCTGTTGCAGGTGAGTACGCTACAATGGAATGTCGCCGATGCGAGCCAGGTGCGTCGACTGGTTGCGCCGTCTGTAAATCATTTCGATCGGGTTTTTCGGCGGCCGTCCACGGCCCCGCGACTTTCCAACGGGGAACGCGTGGCCGTCGCGCTGGTCCCGACGATGTCGTCGTCCCGCGGAGCGCACGGGACAGGGGCGAAAGACGACGAGGCGTCGATTTGCGGATGCTGCCGGATTAAGATCGACGGTAATGCTAAAGATTTTGACGCGGAAGAGCGGCCGTTGTTCGCGACTTCGAAATAGGCCGAGGACGACGCGCGCTGCCGCCGCCTCTACCTCTTCCGTCCGCTTTGTTCGCGTATGAATAAACATTAAATTCCTCGTTACTCCTTTTAATAACTTTTCATGCTTGCTATTTTATTAATGCGAGACATTCCGATCGGCTCGCCGCAGCAGCCGGTTGCGCAACGCGATTTGCGTTTCAATAACGCTCGCGCGAACGCGCCGCTCGGCCTTTTCTTCTGCCTCCTCTCGCGCTGCGACGCCGACGTCGCGCCGCTGTGGCTTCCGTCTCGCCCTCGAAGAAGCTTCCCCCGCGCCTTCGAAGCGTTTCCTGTCGGACGGCAAGACTCGCGAGTCGTCCCGGGCGAGGGAAACGAATTCGTTGGTTCGGCCGCGCGGGGCCGAGCCTCGCCTCGACGAAGGAAAACGAGGGTAGAGCCGGATCGCGGTGAATCGGGGAAGGAGGCGCAGGTGTGCGGCAACCGGAAGAGAGAACACGGCCGGTGTAACTGTATTGGCCCTGCACGGTGGCTGGATTTTAATCGAAGCGCAACGTATAAAGTTGCTGAAAATCAGATTATCCCTGCTCGCGTCCTGTTCCTCGTCCTCCTCCGCTTGTCCCGTCGCTCGCCCCTCCTCTCCTCGGTCTCTCGCTCTCCGCTTGCCCACGACTGCCGACCATTTTTTACTCGCGACTTTTTTATCTCACGGATTTTTATTGATTCCTGCAAATCAAACGTTCCATCCGGCACGGCTTTCGCTCTCCAGCCACCTTCGACCGTTTCGGCCGACGCGAAATCGCTGTCGAATCGTCTCCGCGCTCGCGCCGCTTCGAAATTTCGCTGCCTCGCTCCGTTTCTTTGCACCTTCCTGGATCGCATCCCCGGAGCGATTCGGAATTCAAGCGGCGCGCGAGGCGTCGCGTCGCCGTCGATCTTCGGGACGGCCGTCCGTGGAACGCGCGGCCCTCGACGTCTCCGTCCGCGAAGATTCGTCGACCGACGACGTCGGTCCTAGCGCCGCGAGATGCCAAGGGGTGCGCTCCCTCGGGAGCGGTCGAGGAAGATCTGGAGCAAGGGTTCCGTCGCCGGTCCGGTTGCCCTCCCGTCGAAAGTCCGGCAGGTAGTGATTTTCCACGAGGACGCGAGAGGAATTGGGGAAGCTCGCGCATGAACGTTACGGTATTATTTTTAATAACGACCGGCCGAGAAGTGGGGACCCGTTTGCCATTACGTTACGCGGTAAATAATAAACGTTTATAAGGCCTTGGAAGTTATTATACAATATATACGTTCGTATACGCCCGATGCCATTACGGGTATCGTATATTATTAATGCAGCGGCGCTCAACCGGCCTACAGTCGCTGCTCCAACCGTGCACGCGCGTCGCTACGCGGCGACGACGACGTCGCGACGGCTCTTCCCACTTTCCGCTTTCCGCTTTCCACTTTCCACGGGCGCGTACGCGCGATTCGTCGACGAGCCTCCGCGAAGCTGGACTCGCTCGGCTGTTTCGCCGCCCGGATGCGATGGACAACGGAACGACACCGCGGCTGTCGTTCCGCGAAATTCGTCGCGCACCTCCGTTTCCAGCGATCAATCGCGTCGACGTAGGAGCGGAACGTCGCCGCCAAGGTGACGCTCGACGCGGCCGTCGCGTATTTTCCCTGCCGATGTAACTCGCGCGCTCGCCGACGGCTAACGAGACGTCCGGCCGCGACGTCGTCCGAATGTGTCCCCGCTGGCTCGCGCGGGGATCCTCCTCGCGGTTCGCAGCTCCCCGAGGACCCGGCGCGCGACACCGCCTGGGACCTGGGGCCTGGGGCCTGGGGCATACGCGCGACGGCGGAGCTCGCTCCGCGGGCAATAAGTTTCGGGGGAGTCGCGGCAGGCTAATTGCGCAGCTATTTCGTCGAGATAAGAACTCGCGTTTCATGGCCGCTCCCGCTAGACGGAGATTAGGCGAATTATATTATTTTACGTGTAGTATCGCGCGGAGACGATAGCGCAACCAAAGTTTCGTATCAATATTTATTGTAAACGATAAGATTAAAAGGAATTTGTTAATGCGCGAGCGGTATTTATATTGTTACATCACGCGTAGCTCGAGCCTCGACCGTACGTCGAGACGCGTTTCTCTCTATCGAATAAAACAACAAAGCGGTTCTCATTTCGCTCTGGACTTCGCCGGCTCGGTTTTTTTCAGAGGCGGCGCGTCCGAACGAACGTCCGGACCTCGAGATCGCGGCCCGTCCCGTTGCTCGCGATTTCCCGTAGAATCGTCGAGAACATCGATCTCCGCGTGTTTCACGGAGGAGCAAAAATATCGCCGGAGAAAACGGCCCTGCGCGTGCTCCGAGGGCTGTAAAACGTCGAACGACCCGGCATTATTAACAAACGCATAGCGTTTCATCGCTGCGACTGCGGCGACCGCGGCGACCGCGGCCATGCCGGGGCGTCGGACTCGCGTGCATCGACGCGAAGGGTGCGAATCGACAAGGGCGGCGCGCCTGGCGATCCGAGGGGCAGGAGGAGCGCCAGGATCGCAGACGCTGGGGAAAGACGACGAGACTGCGTCCCCGTCCCTCCTGGTCAATCGAATTCGAGTCTAATTAAGGGTTGCCCGTCCGCGCGATCGGGCAACGTCTTAACGAGGATAATTTTCCGGGAAGCGGGCGAAAAGGGAGAAACCTAGAAGCGGCGAAGGGTGTAAGGGGGCGAAGGGGAGAAAGGTCGCGGCGTAGTTCTGGCGCTTTTTCACCGGCGAGGAACTTCATCCGGCGCGGGCCGGTTAAAAAGAATCTCGGGCCGGCAATAACGAGGCGCTTATCGATCGATAATAATTTAATGATAGTTATTCTCGAGCGGGCTGTTATTTCTCTCGAGGCGCGGCCCGGGTAAAATATTTTTGTACCGTTCCGGTCGCCCTCTGGAAAGCCGATTCGTCGCGACCTCCGCGTGGAAAATATGCTACTTCATCCTCGTCGGAGAAACACAGAGACGACACAGAGACGAGCGAGCCGCTCCACGGGGGCGGGAGGACGCGCGCGCTAGCCGGCCTGCCTTCGCGCTTGCACACTCGCACGCTGTGCACGCTCGCTCGTACGGCGGCCGCGAAGCAGAGACAAATGCCCGAGCGAACGAGCGGCGACGAGGAGAGAGATCCCCGAGCGAAAGAAGGACACCGGGCCGGGGGACACCTACGTCTTCGATTGCGCCGCTACGTACGCCAGCGCGATGCGTCGCGCGTGTGCGTGAGCGCGCGAGTACTTATATATAGAATTAAATATACGATACATTATTCATTTTAAGTTCTTTCTCCTTGCTCGCCCGGAGAACGTATGTATTATTCGCGCACCGGGCTCTCGCGCGCGCAGCCTTCTCCTTCCCTTTCCCTTTTCCTCCTGCTTCTCGCGCACTCTTTCTCCCTCTTCCACCTCCAGCCCTCGCCCCGTCCCCCTTTCGAACCCGTTCACGGACGCCCGCACACGCGTACCGCCGACCGTTCTACGTACACGCTTAGACGCGTACGCTCGAAACTTACGAGCGCGCGAGCCCACGGTTATAACTTTTTATTTTAAAGATGGCAGCGTCTCATTTGCAATTCTATGCAGCGCGTCGATACGCCTGATTTATCGATACTGTACTCGTGCAGAGCCCGCGCGCTTCTGCCACAATTTATATCGAGAATACGGCCGCGCGTACGCGCGTGCACGCACACGCTCGTACGCTCGTACGCTCGTACGTAGGTCGCGGGTCGGTCACGCGCGTGCTTCTCTGCCGCGTCGCCGCGATCGTGGCTTCCTTCGACGCCGCCGCTCGTTTCCGTCCGTTCCAGGGCTGGAAACGGCCCCAGCTTGTCTCGATGCTCGCGAACGAATCCGTCGCGGGGATGCCGCCCCTTCTTTCCAATGGAAATTCGAACGGCCGCTCGCGAAGGCGGCGGAGCATCCTCCGGTCGGGCGGACGAAATTGAAAGCGGCTCGGCTTATCGAGCGACATGGTAATTGCATCGCCGCGACGACGATAAGAATGATTGACCGCGCGTGAAACGAGGTGTTCGCGCGTGCCACCGCCGCGCCGCCTCCGGAGACGACGATCCGATCGGCGGGATCGGGGGCTGGCGGTGGTTGCCCGAAGAAAACGCGATTCTCCCGATCGAAGCTGCCATCGGAGCCGGATAGGCGAGGGACCGCGTCCGCGTTCGCGTTCGAATTCCAAGGGGTTTTCCGCGGAAACGTCCGCGGCTGATCGATCGGGGCGTCGAAGCAGGGTCGAGGCACCTGGCGAAATGTGTATTTAGCGACGAAATAAATTCGACCTTGATCGACGTTCTTGGATCGAGCGTACGTTAACTCGTAAGAGAAGTAGATCGTAAAAAAGTCGGCAATAAAAATGGTAATGCACCAAGTAATACGCGCATAATACCAGCCATTATCCACGCGCGCCTTCCTTTATTATCTTCTTTATACTCGATACAGTACGGATCGTAAAGATCGCGGCAGTAAAAAGTATTATTTTGTACCGTGCAGACCGGTGGACGAGCTAGCGGATGCCAACCTATGCCAGCGGATGCCAGCGGATGCCGGGGGATGCTAGGCGGCATGGCAGTCCGACAGAGAGCGCGTTGTTGGTCGCGTTGCGTCGCGCCGCTCGCGAACTATCGCGTCTTCGAGCGTGTTTTTAAACTCGCGCCGCTAGCTGCGCCGCGTCGGACGGAGAACTCTCGATCGGGTGCCAATTACGTTCGGCACGGCCGCGCGTCGCTCGCCGGACGAGTTAATCGAGCGGGGAAACGGGACCAGCGACGGCTTCCACGTGTTCGTCGACCGCCAAGTTGCTCGTGGCGAGGAGAAAGAGCGGCGTGTCGCTGGAGAAACGGTAGGAGCGAGCCGGGCTGGAGAGCGAGAGAGAAAACGAGGGGAAGAGAGAGTCGGAAATTGGCGAAAAGTGCGGGCGAGAAATTTGAGCGGCAGCAGGGAGCAGCGATCGTCGAACAGACCCTAACCCGGCGCGTTTGGGGCGAGCGCGCACCATTGTTCGACTTATCGGCTTCCACCACGTGCTTTACATAATGGTAGTGTCGAAAATGCGGTTTAACGATATCTAAACACGAGTATTCGGCCGTTTTAACTCGAAACGCGCCGCGCCGCGCCGCGCCACGGGGTGGTCCTGTTGCGCGAGAGGGCGATGGCAGGAGGGAGAGAGAAAGAGGGGCCCGAGCGCTCGTTGTGTTTTCCACTCGCGAAATCCCCTTTGCTACAGAATATTCTGAACTGGATACCAACGCGTCCTGCCTCTTTCCCCCGCTCGCTTTCTCCGTCGCTCTCCCGAACCGTCCCACCCTTCGCTGCGACCCACCCCCGCCACCCACTCGCACGCACGCCATGGAAAAGAGAGAAAACGTGCGGGAATGGGAACGCATTTGCAGTGATGCGCTGCGAGAAGCAGATATCGGTTTACATCCGAACAATTACTGCCTTTTGCCTGCTCCAAAATGTTATGCTAATTGATACGATATTCGCGGGACAGCGGGTCAGTGGAACCACGGCTGGCGACTTTTCCTCGCTTCCTTTTGCTTCGAGGAGCAGATAGAGAGAAAGAGAGAGAGCATCGATGACGAAGAAGAAGAAGAAGAAGAAGAGAACGAAGAACGGAGGAACGCGGAGTTTTCCTTGCGCCATAAGGAGGATAGCGTTCTTTCGGCAAACGCGATCGCTAGGCGCGAGTGCAATAAGAAGAGGATCGATATTTTTGTAATCGTTAATTAGGTTCGACGACGCATCGGCGAGCAGTTGGATTTGGTCGGACAGCTCCATTTACGTGTCGTTAAAGCGACGAGTAACAATATTATCGGTACACGTGCATAAACATTCGTATAATAATTGTTCTATTTAACGTCGTATCGTTTTGCGCCACGGCTCGTATTTTTACAGCGCGCCGAACGACGCGATCGTAAAGGCAGCCGATGGCTCGGCGTCGCCGCGACAACGCCACCGGATAGTTGCAATTTACGATTCGTCGAATTACGACATTCTCCGAAATATATAAATATTCGTGCAACGGTGCCGGTGCCAGCGTAATTCGTTGGCAACCTGGAAAACACGGCGCCGCGCGCCCGCCGTGCCGATTTTTCTGTCCACTGGGACGTCGTCGCCTACGCGCGAAGCGTTGATCGGCTGCCCGATAAACGGCCGACGATTAGCCGCGTAGAATTATTCGTAGAACGATTATCGCGTTAACGTTGCGACGAGCATTGTACGCAATTAGACGCGGGCCGAGGGTGCGAGCGTTATCGGCCGAAGCAACTTACCTACGCGCAATTACATTAGTCGGGCATCGCGCGTAACGCGACGCGCGTGCAACCAGGCACGCTTCGACGTTGCAGCGTCGCGGCACGCCGACGATGGCATCGCGTTTACGCGATCCTCCCGTCGTTTCAGTCGTTCGAGCAGCGGATCGCGTCGTTCGAAGTAGGTGGCGATTGTGGCGATGCGTCGGGTCGCGTCGCCCCGCACGCGTCTCAGCGTCGAGGATGTCGAGCGATAAAGGATTCGGAAAACGGTTCCGCGATCCTTCGACGGCCGTTCAGCCTCGCTGGAAACACAGGTGAACAAAGAAATCGCTGAACACCGAATGATAAACGGCTGGGCGATTATCGTGCGCGCTGAATTATCATCGATGGACGAGAGTGGCGGTCCGTAGGAAGAGCGGGGACAAAACTAGTTTGTCGCCTGGAACGCTCGCGAACGGCGCCCTGCTAGGCCAATTTACGAATCGGAAATTACCGAAAATAGGCAAACCGTTTGCGATCGTAGCTCTTTCGCGCCGCTGAAATCGGACTTTGATTCGACCTTCCACCTTCCTGGCACGCCAGAGAGACAGAGAGAGAGAGTGAGAGAGAGAGAGAGGGGCGGGTGGATCGTAAATATCGCTAGATTCGGGTGAAGCCTCGGGAAACGTTTTCTAATCGATCGGCGAGTCGACGCGCCAGGTGAACATCTAAATTGCGTTCGTTTGTCGACCGGGCGGAGCAGCAGTCGCCGGTAATTTTATATCGATCCGAGTACGTATTACGTTGTATCGCGAGCCGTTCGTTCGGCTCGATTCGTAAACTCGTCCGAATTACCGTACGTGGAATAGTTAATCGGATCGAGCGTCGTCCTCTCCTATTCTAGCCAGGTCCGCCATCGGATCCGTGGTTTCAAAGATTACCGGCGATTTTATTTTTTCTCCTGCGGCTGGAAAGCGAGGAGAGACGCGGCCGGCGAGAAATTACGCTAACGACGAATTCAATTTGCACGATCTCGACCGAACGTACCTTTTTCGCGTTTCAAGCGCCGACCGGATCGACGCGCCCGCCTAGCCGAACAATCGGTGAGCACTTTTCACTGTAACGTAACGTCACGATTGACGTAAGTCGCGACGACAGCCGGAGAGACGGGACGCGGCGCGACGGTCTCGGCTGGATTTAATTATTCTTTTTGACCTACGACGCGCACCGTTCCGCCGCCCCTCGCGGTTCTTGCGACTCGCGTCAGGGCGCTCGCGACTATTCTCGAACGCGCGATCCCTCTTCCTCGATATTTTCAATTTCGCGGAAACTCCGGTCGAACGGAGGCACGATGAAACCGGCGAATCTCTCGAAAACTAATTGACCGATCAGTTCGCTCCGGGTGGCTCGAGTTTTTCGCGGTAACGTATCGGATGGAACGTCGGGAATGCGTTTATCCGACAGCGAACGAAATCCGCGGGCAAGATCGACGGCTGAAACTCTTCGGCGATCGAGGAAGCAAAAAATTACCCCGCTGGACGAGTCTTCCGACTGACGCATCCCCTTCGAAGACTCGCGCTCACGTCGAGTCCGGTATATAGATTTAATCGTGAATTCGTTCGGAACGATCCGGGTGAAGCGCGGCTGCCCCTCGACGTTCAGGCTGCGGACGTGGAATCGCGGCGGGAAAAGTCAATTTGTAATGCAACGGCCACCGCTCGGATTAAGCTCGCGAGCGGCAAAAAATAATTTGAGAAGCGACGCGAAATCGTTTCGCTCTCCGCGCGCTGCTTTCGCCGCCTGGATTAATAATAATAATAATAATAGTAACGGTGGTAGTAATGATAAAAATGGTAATATAAATAATAGTAATAGCTGGCACAATAATAACGGCAATAATAACGCTCGTAATAATAGCAGTAACAGTAACAATAACAGTAATAACGACAGAGCGTTATTACGCGCAATAATTTTCAACGGCGTAATCGTTAAGAAAGGACGTCCCAGGGTAACTGCGCCTATAATCGTTATCGTTACGGTTTACGTCGCAGTGTTTCCTCCGTTCTTTCTTCCTCGCTTCGCTCCTCGATCCTCCGTGCATCCTCCTCCTACTCTCGGATCTCCTTTCTTCGTCCTTGGTCCTTCGTCTCCTCGTTTCTACCTTGGCCGAGTTTACGAGGCCCGTAAATCTGTCGACAATGGTGAATTCGACGGCGTTTAAAATTTTCTTCGGCTTCCTCGCGATGCGTAGCGAGGTACAGCCGCGGACGACGCCGAGGGATCTTCGATTCGAGCGAACGTTCTGTCTGCCCTCGAGGTGAACGTACGTATCGGACGATTCGGATGATTCGGATGATTCGGATGTTTCGGTACGCACGATTCGCGTAGTATCCTTAGCCTGTTGAGAAGGAAGGACGTCCCGAGTTGGAAAGAGGAAGCGGGAGGGCGAGAGGGCAACGGTCCACAGTGGCGGTACGCGTAGTCGAAAGGGAGCATTAGTTTCAACGATTATTAGAGTTAGTTCTAGCCGAATGAGTTTCATAAATGCCCGGGGAAAACTCGAGGCGTATACTTGTATTTATACGACCAGTTAGACGGAGGCGGAAAAGCAAGCGTCGGAGGGCGAAGGAAGATGGTTCGCGAGAGAGGTTGGAAGGAAAGGAGAGAAAGAGAACGGCGGCATTCGCGGAGCCAAAGTATCCGTCGTTCGTTTCGTCCTCGGGGGTTGGGCTCGCGCGATCTCTCTCTCCCTCTCTCCTACTCTCCGCCGCCCCCTTTCCTTTCCGTACTCTCCGCTGAGCCTCCTATTATTATTATTTTTTATCACAATATTTGCTTTTCCCACATTCTGTTTTATGTTAATGGTCGCTGCCAGCCTCCCTTCGCTCGCCTCCTCCTCGCTTCTTTTTCTCGTTGGTTCCCGCTTCGTATGCATGGCCTCGGGGAACTTTTAGCATTTTGTCTCGAATTTAAAAAGTTTTTCCGCCGCTCCCCCGTCCTTGCCCGCTCTCCTTTCCTTCTTCTTCCGCTGCTCCTTGTCCTCGTTCTTCTCGTTCTCGTCCTCCCGTTCCCCGTTCTCCCCTTTTCCACACCACCAAACCCCTGCGCCGCGATCCCTACTTTCTCGTCAACCGCGTTCCCGTTTCTTTCTTTCGTTCGCCCGGGCGCATCTTTACGCGCGTCTTCGTCATCGTCGTGTCCGTAGAGTTTACGCCGGGCAGCGCGTTATCGAATACCTATCGCTTCCCGTAGATCGCGAGAGATCGGCGAGAAGAGTCGTCGCGCGGTGTTAGGAACGAGCGGGGTGGTTGCAATTGCGCGGTACAAGGGGCTACAGAGTTTCGAGGAACCGATTCGACGACGAATCGATCGGCTTCGCGGCGTTCCCGCGACTCGGTTGTCGGGAAAAGACGTCGGGACGATGGAAGGAAGGAAGGAAGGAAGGAAGGAAGAAACAACTCTCGCCAGCGTGTGTTCCTTCCTGTTTGCATCGACCGCGGGGAACGGAGAAAAGAGGCAGGAGTGCCGTAGTTTCCCGAGCCCGAAATCCATAAGTTAAGAATTTTTCGCAGAGTGGAAAACTTTCGAACAGTATAGCGTTCGGCCCCTACGTCCGCGGAGCTTCGCGGCGAAGTTTCGTAATATATTACGCGTTTCTCTGACTCGTCGTGGCTTTAACGGCGCGCACAGTCCGGGGAACAAATTGGAATTTTTACGGCTGAAACTCGGTCGAGACACCGCGCGTGCATCGATGGTTGCGTCGCGTTCCTTACGCGTTCCTTACGCGTTCAGAGGTAAAAATCGGTTTGACGCCTCTCGCTCGCAAGTTCACCGGCGCACAGTTTCGGCTTGGCGATCTAGGCGGTCGATCGATCGCGACCAGGACCGCGGACAAACTGAAAAGGAGATTATGAGATCGTCGGCGACGTTGGCTCGAAAACGGTTGCTCCGATTCCGTCCTACGAGAGCCGGAGCGGCGACAATTTTTTTCTTCTTCCGCTCCGTTCTTCCGTAGCGGAATTATTTCGTCGATTCGCCGTTGATTCCTTTCGAACGAGTAGCGGCGGAATAGGTTTCGCGGGTAGTAGAAATGGCGGCTGTATCGGCTCGAAATCGATCCATTCGCGCATCGGAGCCTCGTGCAAAATATTAAAAAAAAAAGAGGAGGAAAAAAGAAAAAATTGGCAAAGGGGGAGTAGAATAGAATTCCTCGTATCCCCGCTCCATAACTTTTGACGAGTTTCAGCGAGTCGAAACCGTGGCGAGATGTGGATATAATTTTATCCAGTTTTTTATTGCGGACATGTTGAACTGGTAAGGGCTTCGATAGCGGCAGCTGAATCGGAAATATTGCCCATAAATATCGGAGATACCCACCCAGCCACGTGTAACTTCACGCACGTGTAGAGTTGCGCGTACGTACGCGGCGTTCTCGCGCGTGTATCGCCGCGCGAATCCGTATACGGCACACACGCGACCGCCTCGTCCTCCTCCGCCCCCCCCCCCCCCCCGGCACCCTATCTACCGCGTACCTGCAGATAGCCGATTCGTATCGTCAATCCTGGTTACACCCTATACCCTCACGGTATAGGGCCTACACCGCCGCGTCCCGTATCTATTCCGCGACGGCTCTATCGCGAAATGGATTTTTTTTCAAAATCGTGAAAAGCGAACCCTCTCTGCCCCTTCGCCTTCCTGCCCTCCCGCACACACACTCTCTCTCTCTCTCTCTCTCTCTCCCCGTTCTCATTCTCCTCCTCCTCCTCCTCCTCTCCCTCTTCTGAATCCGCGGCCACCTCCTCTCCGCTTCGCCTCGCCGCTATTCTCGCATACCAACCTGCCAACCGCGGTTACGCTGGAAAAAATGTTTCAAATGCCTCGAAACGCCGCGATTAGTTTCCGTCTCGATTGTTCGATCGTCCGGCCATTCGACGGATCGTCGGTGTAACCCGCCGCCGAAATATGTGTAGCTTCGTTCGTCGCGACAGTTGTCATCCACGATGGTGGCGATTTCGTTGGGCGCTGTGATCGATGATACGTCGCGGAGGACACCGTCGATTGCGCGAACGGGAACGAAGCGGCAAAGGAGCGTAATTGTTCGGCCCGACCGTAACGATAGAGAGTGTTCGAGGCGGGCGTTCGCGAAACGAACCGCGGCAGCGGCGGAATACGTACGGATAACCTGGAGAAGAACGGCGGCTTGATCGGGGATACGCGGGCCGCGTGGTTCGAAGCGTACGGAACGAGTCTGGGCACGGTCGAAGTGCGACAAAAGGCGAAGTGGCTCTTTCATTGGCCGTGGTGGAAAGCGCGAAATAAAAAAAAAAAAGAAAGAAAAAAAAGAAAAGCGAGGAGAACGAAGTGGCTGGATCGACGGCGTGGGCGCGGGGGATGCTCTCGGTGGAGGGAGATAGGAATAAAGGAGGCTTCGCATTATTTTAAACGCGGACCTCCGACTCCCTGCCTCCGTGCCACTCTTCCACCCCTTTCTGCATCCTTCGACTCTCTTTTCTCTTTCCGTTGCCGCTTTGCCGGCGGTTTTCGGCCGGGAGAGAGGCTTCCGCGAATAGGCGCCCCAGAACAAATCGTCGAGAGCGCGGGTGAAAAAAAATCCCATAGAAAATTCGTCGCACCGAAAAGATAGATACGTGGGCCCGGAACAAGGAAAACGCCTCTCGCTTTCGAAAGCCCTTTCAGCGACGCCCGGCGTCGCTTCCGAGGCGCGACAGCGCGCGCTGAAACGCCGATTGACCGTTCCGCTTTCTTCTCCGTCGGTCGAAGATTTTCGCAGGGAGACCGAAGCGTTCTCGAGCGATTCGACGATGCTCCCGACGCGGAAGGTTCGCGGGGCAACCGAACGCCGCCGCACAGTCCCGAAATTCCTCGCGGATTCTCGCTCGACGGGGGGACGCTGAATTGTAGATCGTTTCGGCGACGCCATTCTCGGAATCTTTCGGGCCAATGCCTCGAACGCGTTTACCATCGACTCGATGTTTCCTCCCCTTGGATGCTAAGTACGCCCTCGGATACGAACGTGATTAATTACCACCAAATAGAAGCCGACGTAGATTGATATATCGAACGTTCTTGCAGCTTTCCCGTCGATTTACGGTCGCATCCATGGGTTATGACAATGGGGACGGAACGGGGGTGGAAAGGGGTGCCGTGTACGCGCTTGTCCCCGATGCGCAATGCTCGTCGTTAGGTCGAGCTGCGACGGATGAGCATACGCGTATAGGCGAATCGGTGGGCATCGAACGCGTCCTTCGATAGAGGAGGAAGCTGATAGGGGTCGGGAGTCGAAGCGAGGGGGCAGTGTCGAAGGTGGTATCGAAGGTGACGCGGAGGAATGCTAGGCGTCGACGGGAAAAGGATAAAGTCGCAGAACGACGAATACGATAGGAACACGGTTTTTGCTCTCGATTTTTCCTTTCCGCATTTTTTTTTCCACTGGAAAGATGAATTCGGAGAGCGCGACAGGTTCAGGGTCGGCGCAGCGACGATACAGCCGGCTCCAATCGGCGCTGGGCGTCTCGAAATTCCCGGATGACATAGTTGGAATAATAATTAGTCAGTTAATTAACGCGTACGCGTAATTATCAAAGAAGACGCGGAAACCGTAGGCGTGGGGCGATGTGGAAGAGCGCCAGCTGTCGCTTCATCGGAGGCGCAACCGCTATCCACGTTCAGTTTCGCCTTCGATTAGGAATTATTCAGGAAATTAATTGTGCGTGAAGTCTGCCAACGCGACCCTCTTCTCTCTTTCTCCCTTTCTCTCTCCGTTCCTCGGTGCTCGGGCCTCCTCTTCCCCTTCTCACTCCCACCCCCATCTTCGCGTGCTCCTCTTTTCTCTCCGTTCCTCCGACTCCGCGCCTCTGCCCCCGGCTCCGGCACTGACTCTGCCACGGCTTTCGCCTCTGTCTCTCCTCGATTTCTCGGTCCATTCTACTCTGTTTCACCGGTTCTCTCTCATCCGATACGAGTAGCTCTCTCTGTCCGTTTCACTCTCTCTCTCGATTCGAGTCGAGTCGAGTCGAGTCGAGTCACCCTACCGCGTACCACTTCCGCGGTCTTCCATTCTCCGCAACCACCCACACGCGCCCTCCCTCTCCTCTGCCGGGGTCGGAGCGCACACCCGTCAGAAGTGGCACTCTTTTTTGCAATATCGTGCTTCTCGAGCCCTGTGCGTCTCGAGGCTTGGAAAATATGACGCATCGAATATAAAAAAATATACAACGCTCGCTCCATTATTATTCCCCTGAAGCAGTCTCCCTGCGGTTTACCTAATTCTTTCCTCCACCCATTCGTCCTGCCTCTCGCCGACCCGCTCGCCCTTCCCCTCCCGTCCCCGGCCACCCTTTTTATTTCCCCGCAATTTTTCTACCGACGCGCGACGCCGCGGGTGGACGAATCCAACGCCAGTTCCGCGAGCCGTTTGATCGATAAAGATCCCGCTCGACAAAGGCGTCGAGTCTCGACGGAATAACGCGAAACAGACATTCCTGAGCCGGCCGCAAGATTGGGATCGAGCCGAAGCAAAGTGGCACGCGAGATAACGGAGCGTCGCGACGGCCGTTGCGGATTAGAAAGCACCGGGCGAGATGCTGCGGGAACGAGGTGCAACCGCGCGCGAGCGAATCGGGCGAATCGCTCTACTAATAATTGCCCTCGTCCATTTCTATTAGTTGTCGACGATCAGCGATACCGATTAATCGTATCATCGCGGAAGCTCGAGAAGCGCGACGACGAGATCGGGCGAGTGGACGATGCATCGTCGAATACGACGTCGCGACAGTTTGCGAGGGTGACGTAGTCGTCGTTGTCTATTACCTCGTCCCGGTGTGTCGTTGCCGTTGTCGTTGTCGTTACTCTGGAAAGAGGGTGGTGGCACGGACGGCTGCCCGTCTAGGCGTAGCGCGGGCTGGTGCCGCCGTTGCACCAGCGACGGGTCGCTCCACCTCGCGACTAATTTACTGTTATTGGTCGAATTATGCCACGGTCGAGTGCATATTTACGCGGTTAATTATAATTTGCGACGGAGCGCCGTCGCGAAAGACGATCGGCAGCAATTTAACGCGACGCGACGAGGCCGTTCTCCTCCTGGAAAGTCCGTCGACGCGTCGAGTAAACCCGAAAAAAAACGTTCCACCCCGCGCGTATCGATGATTCTCGCAGCGACGTCGAAGCGACGCTCGATTCGAAATACATTTTTTTGCAGAGAATTAGCTGCGATCAGAGACGCGCGTTCGTCTCGGGGGTAAATACGCGGTCCTGCGCGGGCTGCTTCCGGTTGTCGGGGCGAAATAACGGAGCCGTCGAAATCGCTGCGACGCGAGCACAACGTCGACGGAGGAGAGGGTGGGGAAACACGGGCGCCCCGACTTAGGTGCACCGTGGAAATATACGA
This sequence comes from Nomada fucata, assembly GCA_948146005.1. Lineage (NCBI taxonomy): Eukaryota > Metazoa > Arthropoda > Insecta > Hymenoptera > Apidae > Nomada > Nomada fucata. The sequence goes on along the minus strand of OX411278.1, from coordinate 29,466,956 downwards.
TAAATCCATACGCGTATCCACGCACGGTGTCGCGCGTTCGGGGCATGGAGGCGAGGGATCGCTGGGAAGACGGGGAAAAGAGATGCACCGGCTAGGGGTACGAGAGGGGTGGCCGGGTGCTACAAAAAGCAACAGCTCGGGTTGCCGCATAATGGGGTTTTCATATTTTCGCCCGTGAATGGCATCGCGCATCGCTGACTCGCGTAAATGGGAAAGCGCGAGTCGGTAGATTCCGTGTAGAATGCAGTTGTGGCTGCGACTCGCGAACACAACGACGGCATCGGCAACGGGAACGTCGACAGCGTCACGGCGCCGTCGACGAGGACGTGGACGAGGACGGTGAAGGATGACGGCGTCGTCTACTCGGGCAAGTGCACCGACGCTGCGACCCCGAATCTAGTACACGCGCAACCCGGAATTAATAACTCGCACGGATGGTTACGGTCGCGCCGCGAACTCCCGGATACTCGTCCACGGGTTTTCAGAGATTTCCCTGCTTCGATCGACTACCCCTTTGCTAGATTTTCCGCGAGGGAGCGCGTTTCCGCGATCGTTTTTGCGTCGCCGTCGGCAATTAGACGGCTCCGTCCGGAACGCGGCAACCTTCGACGCCTTTTTCCGAGACTGCGAGCCGGGGCAATTCATGACACTCGTCGCGCAAAGCTTCGCGCCGCTCGAAACTGTCCGCCAGGACAGGACGGTCTCGGAAATTTGGCGAGGCGGGTTCGCAAGCTGGGTACCTTGCGACCGTTCCTTAACGTCGCCCGGAAGGAGCGGCTGTGCGAAGCTACTTGCTCGCGCGAAAGACGCGTTCTCGCCCTCGGCTTTCGGTGAAGCGTCGGTCGTCCTCCGGCTCCGCTCTTAGTGTTACCCACCCCAGTCTCCTGATCGTTCCTGCGCCCGTCGTCGTCTCCACGGGCTCCGCGAGAGCTTAACTCTCCCTATCGGTGAGCGTGATCTAATGCGATTTGCATTTATATTAAAATATTAATACAACCGCGCGCAACGACGACAACGACGGCGACGGCGACGGTCGTAGCAGCGGACAGAAACTTCGCACGGCCCGTTAAAAATTACGCCCGCCGAGCGGAGGGCGACCGCTGCAACTCGACGTAGGTCGAAGATCGCCGAGCACGCGCCGGTAGCGAGAGGCTGCGAGACGAAAACGCTGTCCGCTTCGAAGCGAGTCGAACAGAAAAGGGAAAGGTGTGGTGCGCGGGCAGCGTTTCGAGCGTTTCGAGCGTTTCGAGCGTTTCGAGCGTTTCGAGCGTTTCGACGTAGGACGGAAGTCGCATGAAAAAGAGCGTACACGCGGTCGTATATCGTGCGGCGCGGACATTAATTCCGAAAGGAAGGTACATGTACGTACGTAACGCCAGCACGAATACCTTCCAGCTAATGTCCCTTTGATTCTAGGCTAGCGCAGAGCGCGCGCGTTGCCAAAGCAGCTTCGGTATGCCCAGCTGCTGGTAGTGGTAGCCCGTAGCCAGCTTCTCCAGCCCGCTCGACGCTCCATACATATTCATAAATAAGATACTCGGTTTTGCCCTCCTCGCTTCGCCTCTTTCTTCGCCCGCTCCTCGTCGCCTTCGTCTTTTCCTTCGTGTCCGTTCGTGCTTTTCTGCTTCCCGTAACCCGCGCCGGCTCCTCGTCGCTCTCGCCACCCTCGATCGCGGTCGTTTCTCTTCTTTTTTCCTCCACCCCGGCGATCGTTCGGCCTCGAGCGAGGGAAAAAAGAGCACCCGTCGTCCCTACCGCGAGTCGAGCGCGGAGGGGAATCGTATTTGCATGGAATTTCTGTTCCCGTCCCCTTTGCTGCGTACCAAGGGTCCTCGGAATTAAGACGCCGCTGATGAACGCGCACCCGTCTTCCGGCCGGCCGATCGCGGGACCCGCTCGGCCTCTCGTTTTTCCTCGCCTTCTCGCGAGCGGTGCCTCCCGTATTCGTAACCGACGAAACCTCCGCGGTCGCTTGTCCCTTCGCTTCTCCCTTCGCCTCTCCTTCGCGTCTCCTTCGCGGATTCGCGCAGAAAAATAGCGGCCTTGCCGATCGTGGAAGACGCAACCGAGTCGCCGCCACGGACCGGATTCGGTTGAAAGCATTTTCCTTTCCCATGGTACCGACCTTCGCGGATCCTTCCACGTGTTCTCCCGCGGATCGGATAGCGGCGTCCTATTAATCTTGTTAATTATTAGACAAATTAACATTCGTAATTATCGTTCCCGCTTCCATTCTCCCGTGCTCGACGTTTATTGCCCGCGGTCGTTGGAACCTCGTTAGTTGCTTCGGACAAACGGGGCAATAATAATTATCGGGCCGTCTCGCTTTTTTGCCACTGCCTCGGAACGTAAAACGGCAACGGTTATTATCGCGGTTTATACTTATTAAACCGACACCGAGATTAGCACCAGGCTAATATAAAAATTATTCTCGAGTGCGGCAGATCCGGATTTAACGGTGATTCCGGACTCGTTACCGAATCGGCGCTCTTCGTCCCACCAACGGGGGAGGACGTCCGCAGCTTTTCGTCGCGGGCGTCGTTGCAATTTCCCTGGCAGATATTGCCTCGCGAGAGGACGCGATCGTTCGCTCGCGTTATCGACGACACCGCGGCGAGGATTTTTCACCGTCGATCGAGGCACCCCCGATTACCCCAACGCGGTCTTGTCCCGGCAACGAATCGAATGGAAAGCCGAACCGAGCGTCGCGAGTCTTAAAGGTCTGTTTTACTCGCGCGACTATAGACGGGTTAAACTTGGGTTCGATCGAGGGAAAGGTGCGGAAAGCGTGCGCGAAACAAATCGAAAGCTGGAATAGCAACGAAGACGGGCGCGGGGTGGCGCATTAATGCGTCGCGACGCGACAGCCCGTAGGCCTACGGGGTAGCTCGCGGAAGGGATAAATTCTCCAAAGACTTTTCATCCGTTCGAACGGAACGATCGCGCTAGCGATCGGGGAGGGCTCGCTTCTCTTTGCGATGCTAACGACCCGCGTTACCCGCAAATATGCAATGACCCCGCATATTTTCAGCTTAATTGCATTTTCGTATTCGCCGACGCATCGAGGAAAGTCGCCGCCACCCTTCGGCGAGCGCGTCGCCGTACCGCCGTTAACGCCGGGCCGCCCGCTCGAACCGCGTGTCGCTGATTCGCGCACGGACACCCGAGCGCGTTATTTATTCCGCGGCGAATAGCCGGTGGCACCTCGCGCCGCAATCGCGGAATCGGATATTCAAAGGTAGCGCGTCGCGACGCGCCTAACGATCTCGAGCACGTTACCATTCTCCTTCCCCGCGATTTCGACGGCTGGCTTTCCACGAGCGACCCGCGCACTCCTTTTCCTCCTCGTTAAACGCCGGGTTGATCGTTCCATCGGATACTCCGACGTTTTCGAGGCTCGAGCGGATGGGGCCTCGAGTTTGGGCGAGTTCGGGCTTCGCGGTCGTCGTCGATTCGAAGCGAGGAAACACTCGAGGACGAATTCGAGCGACTTTATCCAGCGAACGAACGGGACGCGCGAAAGGGTTTTAACGACGAAGATATTGCAACGTCGTTTCGCGCAGGCACGTGGAGCCAATAGCCGACTGATGGAACGCTAAGGGGCCGGGGGGAAGTAAAAGTGTTTCCAAGGCGGAACGCGTCGAGCACGGATTCCGAAGGGACACGAGTTTCATTTCCCGATTCGTCAGCGAAAGGTCGCGTTATTTCCGGGAGCCGCGGAAACCGATCTTTAATTCTCGGCTGCTGGGCGTAGACGAGACGAGGACGACAACAGCGCCCGACGCGTTCGTTTCATTCGCGTTCTCCGCTGGTTTCGGCTCGCTCGCCTCGCCTGGTCTCTCCTCGCCGGTCTCGCCGGTCTCGCCGCAACGACGCCATCGCTTTTCTTCGCACCCTCCTACCACGACTAATTGACGCAGGGTTGGAAAATCAAGATGGCCGACCTATTACGCTTTCAATCTCGCGTCTCCCCGTGTACCTCCGAGGCAGCATCCTCCCTAAAAATAAATACGTTTCGCCGACACGAGCGTTTCGTTTCGTTTCGATTCGTCTGCCCTTTCCGTCGAGCCTTCCTCTCCCGTCGCTCTCGCTCGGCCCCCCGTTCGAGTTTTCGGGGAAAACGTCTGTTCGGCGTCGCGGAGCGCCCGACCTGGAAAGTGAAAATCACGGGGCCTCGCGATTCCGCGGCGAACCGATCGACCAAAGGCGAGCATCCGCCGCGGCTGGAAAGGACGAGTTTCGCAAAGTCGTAGCGCGTCGTTGAAAATTCTGAATCGGGTGAAAAAGAAATGGAACGACCTATGGTCCACCGAGACCGTTTCTTTACCCTTTCGCCCGTTCCTCCTCCGTTTCTCCGCTCGCCTCGCCAATCCGTTTCTGTATATAAATACGTTTTCGCGTTCAAGGTGTCGGCCGATGGGAGAGCCCAGCGCGACGGGGAATCGAGTTGCGCACTTTTATTTGCACCCATAATCGAGAAATCTCGTTACTTTCGGGAAGTACGCTCGCTTATGACTCGGAGTGGATAAACGGGTGGATACACGAGGACCGGGGGTGGAACGATTAGGCGAGCGAAGGGTGGGAAACGAACGCGTCGGAACGAAGCGGCAGGGATTTGACAATTTCTCGCCAATGACGAGCGGAGACGAGAAATTGCTACGGAATCCGTTCTCGCTCCCTCCGGCAGTCACTTATTTCCTATTTACCACCCTTCTCGTCTCTGCTTCGGCGAACGACCCCTTCTTACGCGTGGATCACCCCTCGATATCTTAACCTTTGTCACGATTTCCCCAAAATGGCGGTTTCGCGATGGCCGCCATCGCGGTCCTTTGGCAATCGCGATCGATGCGCAGCGAATCGAGGTGCGACGGTTCGCATTCGAGCGAGAACGGAGAACGGTCGCAAATCCCGGCGGCAGACATTCGCAGCTCGATCCGCCGACCTTTTCCTCCCTTCTCGAGGAATGCTCGCAGGATCTCCGGGCACGTTCTGTTTTCTTGCGCGCCTCTGGTATCTTCTTCCGCTCTTGCGTCCGGTTCCTCTTAGCGGGGTGGCGGCCGTTATTGTGGCCGCGCTAACCTTTTTATCGTTTAACCGGTCGACGTCCAGCCTCGCCACCCTCCTTCGGTTTCCTCGCTCGAGTTTCTTCCTTTTTCCGACCTCTCGCGCCCCCCCCCCCCCCCCGAAGCCTCGCTAATAATATTATATTATCTCGTTTCTTCGAAGACCTTTATAGTTTTTTAGCCGCTCCCTCTTCTTCTCCGCTCGATCCTCTTCGCCGCACCGTCCGACACCGCCATTGGTTTTCCTGCTCGTCGCTGCCCGTCGTAGTTCTGCTCGTGCCCTTCCGGGCGCGTCGCGGCCAGCGAAGAATTTTCTCAATCACGCCGTTACCGCGAGGCAATTCGCGGCGCTAACCTCGTTAGACCCGTGGCCGGGCGCAACTTTCGAATCGCCGCGAACCACCCTCGCGATTCCCGACTCGAAACGCTTAAGCAGCCCCCGACTTTCCTCCCGAGGAATGTTTGTTTTCGCGGTGGAAACGACCGCGTTACCGACCGCGCTGCAAATACTCGACAGCGTTCCCCCGAAGTTTTCGCGTCGCGGGCTCGAGTCGGAGACGCTTTAATCCACTCTCTTTCCGCGCCTTTCGCCGTCTTTCGTCGCCTCTCCCTTGTCGCCGCCGTTCGAAGCGACCGATCGAATGGATCGTCGAGGGCAGGAGAGGGTAGAGCGCGAATCCGTTTCGCTGTATCGTCGTCGTCTAACCGCGATAGACGAGGAACGCGCGGAGGCTCCGCCGGCTCATAGAAAATCGATAGACGTCGCGGCGAATCGCTCCTCGCGCGACTTCGCGCGGATCAGGCGTATCCGGCTCTCGCGCGAGAAACGGAGCGGCGCAAAAGTTACGACGAAACGTAATTCCGGAGGAATAACAATTTAGATTGCTCGGCGCTGATTAGCGGCGCGGCGCGCCGGTATCGTTTCGCCGGTGCGACGTCGCCGTTGGAAAAAAGCCGGCTCGCGTTCGAGAAATTGCATCGCGTTTCCGCTAATGTCGCGTATTAGTCGGATCGGCCTACGAAACCGGATAATTGCGGCTGTATCTCGCGGGGGTGGCAGCGAGGGAGAGATCGTTCGAACGACGACGCTCCGGGAACGCGGCAATTGGACGAGCCGCCGCTTCGCGCGGTCGGGGATAATGGAGGCAAGGCGAACCGTGCGTACCCCGAGCCGTAGGAAGAATTACGAAATTACGATTTAAACGGCGACGAACGGGGAACGATCGTCGAGCGGGGCGAAAGAGACAGCGAGGCGTGAGAAGGGTCGGTCGGCGAGCCGGCTGGCGGTGCGAAATCGCGGGGGCGCGAGGAGACGGAGCAGTGACGGAGCGGAGAGGAAGAAACAAGCGGGGCGCGGAGGGACGCGCGAGCTTCCGGTTCGTCCCCCGCTTTCCAATATTCTTCTCGGTCGGCGATTGGAGATCGAATTGTTCGTTAATTGAAATGATTAATTGTCTCACCTCTGTCGGGCCTGGCCGAGCGGGCCGCGTTCCCTGATTGCTTATTTACAAATAGGAAATTCGAAAATGTGCAGAATCGCGCGGCGGTCCTGCCGAGCGAGCGGAACGCTGGAAAGAGGCAGGCTCGAGCAGGAGGAAGAGGGAAAGGCGAGCGGGCGCGACGGAGCGAGAGGGAGAGGGTGGTCGCGCTCTCGTACTCGAAACACGGGCTGCGCCGCTGGTTGTTGTACCGGCGGAAAGTGGGGTGGCGGTAACTCGGATACTCGCCGCTCACCGAGTTTCCAGCGGCGAGGGGCGGTGGTAGGGGCCGCGAGGTGGAGGCCATACGAGGGCCGCAATATCGTAGGATATTACGAATTTGCTATTTTCCGCGGCGGCCGAATTGAAACTGGGATTGTTAATTACTCGGTGATTATCGCAGGCAGAATCGAAGTCGCGTCGAAATTGCAGAAATCGAAATTACTTTTACGATCCTGCCTCGCGCCCCTTCCATCTCGTCCGGGGCCTCGGCCGTTTAGGCGTTTCTTACACGAGCCGGTCGGCCCTCGCGGAGGGAAAAGGGCGACGCGGCGGTCCGGTCGAAAGAGGCGTGGGGCCGGTCTCGGTCAACGGCAGCGGGTAAATTGAAATTCGTAGATGCGGTGCGGCTCGCTCGGCCAATTGGAATGCAGAATCATACCGGAAATGCCGAGTAATGCACCAATCAGAATCTGGGAATAGTTAGAGGCCCGGATGATTAGGAATGCGCGCAATAACCTCTGATTAATGTGATCGGTGTACGGTGTATGCCGTGTAGCGTGGCACGACGGCGTCGGTGGCGTCGGTGGCGTCGGTGGCGTCGGCGGCGTCGGCGGCTCGGTGCTCCGTCCTTTGGCTCGGCTACCGCTTACGTGAATACCCCCTTCGACCCCCCGTTCGAACTCCACGCGATCGGCCCGCTTCGACGTCTCTCTCTCGTTCGTCCGGCCCGTTCGGCCCGCGCGCTTCTATTCTCCTCTCTCTTCGACGGCTGGTTTCGCTTTCCCGGCGCTCTCCTTCGCCCGACGCCGCGTCCGTCCTCGTTGGACGCGCGGGCCACCCTCGCCGGCTCGGCGGCTCGGCGGCTCGGCGGCTCGGTAGCTCGGTTCCACGCGTGTACGATTACACGCGCCTTACGCGCGCTGCGCGCACGTTCACGCAAATTCCACGCACACTCGCCGACCGTTCGCTATGCCCGGCCGTGCGCCGCGATAGAGATAGAGCGAGGGCCAGGGAACCGTACACGTGTACTCGTACGTATTGCTATGTACGCGCGTATAATATATCTCCGTCCACGAGTGGTATAGTTTGTGCAAGAGCTTGCCATCGGCCGGTCGCAAACGAGCGAACGGTGGGGGCTGGTCGGCAAGGGGGTGAGGCGGAGGGATGTTTGGTCGGCAGGAGGCTGGAGGAGACGGGGGGCGTCGAAGAAGGGTCACAGGGGTAAGGGAAACGGAGCGCGCGAGCGCGCCTTTCGCGTGGGACGAGGGAGTATGCATTTACATAAATACATAACGCGGGTGCATACAATGTTAGTGCTATGCTGTCAATTCTACCCTTGCAGCGAGGCAATTCTGAGTTATGCCAGAACGCCATGCTCTATGACGGGCCTCCCTCCCAGTATGCGTCTGTACCCTTCGCGTTCGCTTACCCGTATGTTTGTGCCTCCGACCGACCCCCCCCCCTCCCCTCGACCACCCGACAACCTCACCCCAGTGCCCTCTCCCTTTCCCCGCACCGTTACGACCTCCGTTCCTCCGTGATTGCAACATTCATCTTTAAAGTTGCCCCAACGAAACGGGAAATCGAGCGCGAACCCGCCCCGTATCATCGGACTCTTTCGATCTCTCGGTGCCATTTCTTTGGCAGGCCGAAACGCGCCGGCGATTAAATTAACAGCTGCCAGCGGTTCGTTTCGAGCCAACGAACGAGAACGTTGCGGTTTAATCGAAACGCAAATTGAAAGCAAAACCGGCAACAAGCTCGAGTCTTTGCGCGAGCTGCGAACCCATTAAACGCGCCGCCACTTACGGTTACGTAGTATAATAACGGTGAATAACGAGAAAGCGTCTTTGTTCCGATGGTTATTTCTTCGCCGACGAGGGAGCCGCGGGGTGGACGGCGGAGCCGGCGCAAAATTAAAACTACTAAATCTCTGGTGGCCGGCCGCCGTAAAGCGCGACGGTCCCGTATCGGCCTGTGCGCGCGTAGATTTCTCGCCGCAGACGATGCCGAGAGCGACGGCGACGAAACTTTCCCTACGTCCGCGACGCCCCCGAACTGTCTAACGCATTTATTCTTTCTGCTTTTCAGGTGAGTACCCGGCCAGTCGATCGCAGAGGGACGCCGCGGAAGCGAGACGAGGCGTCGGACGCTCGCGCACGTATCCACGTACGTGCCTTTTCCCGTGGCCACGAGTAGCCCTAGAAACGCCGCGGTCGCCGAGCCGAGTTTAAATCCGAACGATTAATAACGAAGACGCGGGCGATTTCTCGGTCGCTCGATACAGAAGTCGACGAGAAATTTCAAGCGGGTTACATTTTTAAACGCCATTCGCTTCGCCATCCGCGCTCTTAAACTATTCAGGAGAAACGCGCGAATTCGTGGCAGAAAATCCTAAAATATATTATATTCGCCGCGCCATCGGTCAAAGGTCGCGAACAACTTTCCACGACGTTAACCTGCTTTCCTTTCCATCGTTCCCGTTTCGACCGCGAACAATTCTCGATCGCGAGCAATTTCGCCCTCCCCCCGTGTCGTTCGCCCGTATTCGAGGACGGTCCGGGAGCTCGAACGCGGATCTCGGCGTGCACGGGGACCACCGTGCACCGCGGGGCAGACGGAACGAAAGAGCGAATTCGTCTCCTCGAGGAGACGCGCAACGACACGCACGGCGTCTACGGGCGCCAGCGTGCAAAACCCGACGCGTGTCCGACGAAACAAATATAAAGCGTAAAATATGTACGCATTAATGCTCGGCAGTTCCTTCGCGAATGGCGCGCCGGGCGAGATAGCGAGACCGCGAGAGAAAAATATCCTATGAATCATTTATCAGTCTGGTTGCGTCCGCCCGCGTACACGGGCAGACACGCGCATCTTCCGCCCCGGTATTCGTTCCATCGACGCGCGCGTCGGACGGGCGCACGAATGCATTCCTCGAGGGCGAATAGCCGTTTCGCCCCGCTGCAACAATTCATCGCTGCCCCTTTCCTGGAAGGGAAGCCAACCCGCAAGATACCTTCGAATTTCACGAGTCTCTCCCCCGCGTTTTAGTTTCGAGCGCGTATCGAGCACCGATCGCTCCCGGTGCAACAGATTCGAAACGCCGTTCGGTTCTTCGTTCCGCGCCCGCGGAATTCGCGCAGCATTCGGCGAAGAAGGGGTAAGACAGTCGGAAATTCGAAATTGCTGCTCAACGCGCCGCGCGAGTAGACGCTTACCGCCGTCGCGGCTACCCTTTCTGTCGGAACGCAAAGTACGGCAGCCCGTTTCTCCTAGCTCGATAACGACGGTGTCGTTTTTTGGGACGAGAAACGATTCGCGATCGCGACGACGGGCGACGAGGGGCGACGAGGAACGGGCCATCGGGCGGAGGCTTGCTCGACACGGCGCGAATAATATCGCCGCTGTATTTGGCCGTGTCGGAAGGAGAGCTTGACGAATCCCGTATACGGAACCGAGGCATTCCAGCACCGGTAGCGGCGCTTTATTGCGATTTTTATATTTCATTCCGTTGGGGTCCAGCGCGATCAAAAGCACTTTGCAGTATGCATGGGGACACCGATCTACCTTTGGTTGGCCGGTCGTGCCGGCGCGATTGCACCGCAGGAGACCAAACGGCAAAAGCGAGTAAGAGGATATTCGTCGAGAGAGAAACGTCGGCCGAGAGATCGACAAAGATCGACCGACCGACCGAGCGTGGGAAGGGTTCGGGCGTTAAAAAGAGAGCGAGGGGAAACAGCAATTTTTCACCCTCGAATACAATTATTATCGACGAATGAGTAAGTGGGTTGCAGGTTATCGGGTAGGGAGAGGCGCGCGGGTTTCGAGCGTTCCGTGGCAGGACGGGAGATGCTGACCGCGATATATGGCGTTCGGAAAAGCTCGCAGCAGCGAAAGCGAAAGAACGAGAGAGAAAGACCGCGGCCGGCTATTTTTAATATTTAAAATTTAATTTACAAAATGCCACTGGCTGCGTCCGCGTCCGCGTCCTGGGCTCCCTCGCGCGCGCACCTGAGCGCAATCGTTACCGTTTCGCTCGCTCGCCCTCTCCCGCGGCGTCGCCTCGCGAAGCGCCGCTCGCCGCTCGCCGCTCGCCGCTGCCCTTCGAGCCTCTTCCCTTTAAACCTCTTTCGCTCTTTCGACACGCTGACATCGTTCTGCCTCGGTCGCCACCCTCTCCCGCCCCGCCGGTTTTCGCCGAGGGACGGACAGAAATCTCGGAGGACGGGATTCCGCCGGACGTCGCGCGGAACGCGGGAGGAGAAGGCGAAGCCAGCGGGCGAGCGAGCTGTTCCGCGAGGGTCGCGGGCAGGCGACGATCGAGCCTCCCCTCGGAATGCACGCGTTCTCGAGGAAGAGCCGGATGGCGATTATTTGCGCGCAACATCGGTGTCATTGTTATCGTCGTTGCCGTTGCACCCCGGTCGTTATTGCCATCTCGTGCTATGACAATTCCACTTTTATCGATCGTTCCGGCCGGACGACGCGGCGCGGCGCGGCGCGGCGCTACGTAGCGCCCGTCTCTATCTTCTTCCTTCGCCTCGTCCACCCCCCGACGTCGTTCTGTTTACGGTGCTCGTCGCGAGGGAGATAGCAGGCGCCTCGACGAAACTTAAGCGGTCGTGCACCTTAGGTATACGCGGCGGCTTCGCGTGTACCTACATAATACGATGCAAGTTACGACGCTCCATGTAACTTTGGCACTTTGGACAATAGTTGCGTCTCTCGCCCCCACCCCTCCGCCCGTGCTTTCGCCCGTGCTCCTTCCCTTCTTCCATTCGCCGTTCTTTCCTCTCCGTTCTCCTTTGCCTCCGCCGCCAACGCCCGCCGATCGCGCCCCGCTAGCGCACACCCCTCGCCGAGAGCGGCACAAACGACCGCTAAATACTCGACTAGAAAACCGACCTAGCCCAACGGCGCGGCGCGGCCGTGCTCTTCGATACCGTGCGCCGTGCAAACGGTCCAAGCGTAAACGGTAACGAGTATCGTCGCGTTAACGATAACGGAGCCCACCGCCTGCTCGAACGCGACACTTTTTCCAGCCACTCGATAGGGGCCACCCGCCGAGCACACGCTCTCGCGGAAACGAAAACGTTTTCGCGTCTGTTAATATTCGTGTAATCAACGAACGAACGGCGAACCTATGGAGCGAATTTGTTCGCTCGTAGTCGCGCGCGGCCGTCGAATCGTCCCGATGCTCGCAGCGTCTTCCGTCGGACGCGTCGGTCGACGTTCGACGGGTGAAAAACGGGCGACGGGGAAGTGTTCCGGTGTCGCGAGCCCCTTTGATCGAGCCGAGAGGAACGGCGGAGCGACGTTCCCCGGAAGCCGATCGGCGAATCGATTGCCGATCGCTGCGTTGGCGCGCGAGCCTGGCCGTACGTGGGAACGGTGACTGGCGAATAGCGAGTAGCAAGTGGCACGCGGGTAATTCGGACGTGACGACGCGGCGGTGACGGTGGTCAGAGGTCAGTCATGAATCGCGGTGACGGTGAGGCAGTCGCGCCGAGAGCAACGCCGGGTTCGAGGGGCGGTGGATGGAAGGGGGAGTTGGGAAAAGGGGTGGACCAGCCTCGCCTCAAACGAGCGACGTATCTCTAATCCAACACCATAGAACTGACCGGTGCTATTTAGCCCGAATTGTATCGGATAAAGCGAGTACCGTGTAACACCACCGTAGTAACACCGTGCCCTCTGTCGATCTCTTCGTCGGTCCTTCTCCCGGTCGACCCGAACTCTCTCCTCCTCTTCACCCTTTCCCCCTGTCTCTCCCTCTTGCGCCCCGGTTCCCCGTCTCGGTCCAAGCGACAGATTTTCTCGCTCGCTCCCGCTATCCAGAATAGCCCTGCACCGCGTCCCTCGGCCTCGCTCGGTCGTTCTCTCCGTTCTCTTCGACCGCCCTCACCCCGTGGAATCAATTGCGGTCGCTATGACTACCGTAATGGAGATCCAGGACCAGGAGGGTGCCTTTTCCACGGGAGGTTGACCAAAGCGTATCCCGTAATGCCTACACGTCAGGACGAAATCAAAGACCGGCATCCGACGCATCGTCGGCCACCTCGATTCGTACCGTGAATCCTCTGTTCTCCCTCGCTCGCTCCGTTTCGCCTCTTCATCCCTCGTTTCTCCTCTCGTCGAGCTCGATCGCGCGGAAAGATCGTTCGCTTTTGACGCGGAACGGAAAGCGACCGAGAATAAACGAACGAATCTCTGTGCCGCCGAGGGAATTCGACGACGGGATCGCCCGGTCGTCGACGTCCGGCGAAAGTCAAGGCCGAGAAAACCGAACGATCGAGGAAGGTGAATGAAGGGTGCTGCGGCGCATCGGGGCGAGAGAAACCCGCGAGCAGCTTAGGATCGGGAAAGGCTCGCGACGTATCGGCCCTCTCCTCTGAAATCAAATTCAACTCGACCCTCTTTTCCTATCTGACCGGTTTGCTTGCCCCATTGTTCGACGGCTGTTCGGCGTTTCTTCGCCCTCCGCTGAATTTGTTCGTTCGTCGGTTCGTTCGCTCGTCAGCTGGTCGGTCCGACCGACTGTCCTACATGCAATTATGTAATGGTTTCACGTGTACCCTTTTCTGCTCTTCGTTCTATCCCACCCTGAGAATTTGCCTTTCCGTCTGTTGCTTCGTTTTCCTCCGCGCACCGTAGCCGTCTATGACGTCGCGTACGCGCGCATGCACGCAGACAGGCAATCGGGCAAAGAGACAGCTAAGCGGACAGGCAGGCAGGCAGGCAGGCAGGCAGGCAGGCAGGCAAGCAAGCAAGCGAGCGAGCGAGCGAGCGAGCAAGCAACCAACCAACCAGCCAACCAACCAACTAACCAAGCAAGCAGAAAGACCGCACGCACGCATGCACGCATGCACGCGCGACGCACGACGCACTCGCTTAACCAGCACGCATCGACCCTCCTCCCTCGTCGATGCACCGGTAGAAATACGTAGCTCGCTGTTTATCAATATTGCACGGTTGCTTACACGAGGGAGGAAACAACAGCGGAAAAGGAAAAAACCAGCGCTCTCGTTAAAAAAACCTGTCATTATTCTCCTAGCCTCTTGGCGATGCGGTGGTCGTTGATCGGAAAAGTCCTTCATCCCCTCGTTGCGTCGTTAATGCGAAACGAAGGAGAAATCGGGGAATCGTTTATGCGCGTCGAGGCCGATACCGGCCTGTCCTCTATTTTTTTCCACTCTCGTTCGCCGCCCGCGAACTTTCCACTCGGACCGCGAAATATGGTTCCCACTTTCGACCGACGAGAATATTCGTCGCTCGTTACGTCGCCTGTTCGTCGCAACGACTACTCGGCGACGATTGCGTCGGGCGTAGAAAGGTGAAGTCGGTGCGTGGCACGCGGTTGCCTCGCCGCGCGCCCGTCGACGTTAGAGCCTACCGCGAGCGTGGCTACATAATTTAAGAAGCGCGACGCGTCGTTCGCTCCGCGCCAGGGGCGAGCTCGCGGGACGAAGAGATGGATAGACGGAGAGACGAAAAATCCTTCCTCTCCGCTCGGCGAAAGGGTTAAAACATAGGAGCCGATGAAAAATTCAGAGGGATTTCAGTGGCTGAAAAACATTGTTTAGCCCCCTGGTAGCACGGTCCGAGTAACCGGTTCATCTATTATTTCCGCGACACCGAGTAGACGCACCATACCGAACGCGGTCGTCCGGCATTCTCTCGCCTATTTTTCTTCTTCCTCTTTGCAACTTTGATCGCGCGCGCAGCGGCCGGTTTTCTTCGTGCTCGGCTCTCGTCGGCCGCTCTCGATTTTCCCACGACGTTTCGCTCCGTCGGAATCCCTTTGACGTCCGATCGCGCGGCTCCGGGTCGCGGAAACGCGGAAACCCGGATGTAGGAAGGGTCGCGGGTCGCCCAGGGCACCCTCCGCCCAAACCATCGTTGATAAACGTTTCTGAAAACGCTGCGCTCGAGAGAACGTTCCGTTGTGGAATTCGTCGGCGGGTCGCGGGTCGCGATCCCAACGACCGATTCGTTCGCCGGCGCGCAGAGGAGGGAATGCTCGCGGGAACAGTTTTGTGGACACAATCTCCGATCTCTCGCCCTTCCTTCGGGGCGCACGGTGGTTGCGCAATTCGCGCGTTCATTGATATTTCGCCCCGAAGGGTGAACTTCGACAAACGATTCGGGAAGAAATTTCGAGCCTCCGAACGGCGATGGCTCGCAGGGTGGAAAGGGGGAGGGCGGGGTACTCTTAAATCCTTCGAGGCGAGTGGAAACTCTAGTTATTCTTTGAGCGAGCCTTCTAAAATTAGGCGAAAGCGGGAACTAGAATCGATAGCAGCACCTAGTGGCAGCGAGGGTGGTGGGGGGCCGTTGGATGCAATAGTGTTGTTGACGACGATGGTGGTCGTGGGGGTGTATCGTGGCGCGATATAGAGAAGGTCGGAGAGTAAGCAACAACGGCAGCCAACCAGCCTGCCGCCCAACTAAATTAATCTAAGTAATTCATGTCGAAGTTTGTTCCGCCGCCTGGCGTGTGTGCGTGTGCGTGGCCGGTCGATGTGTGCGCGCAACTCTCGTACGCCTGCCTGACACTGTTACGCCGTCTCACCTGCTGCGAGTACACGGGCACACGGATCCGTGTAAACACCTACAACTCGCGCGCCTCCTTCCCCGCGGCTCCGTCTCCGCGCCCCTCGATTCTTCTCGCCAATTTTACGCCGCTTCGGTCCTTCGTCGCTCGGCTCCACCTTTTATCGTTTCGTCGAGCGCCCGCTCCTTTCCCCCTTGCCGAAATCTTTCGCGCGTTCCATAGTCCTTCCGCCGAGGCAATTTAGCGAAGCTTCGATCGAATACGTAATCGCGTCCAACCACCTCGCGAGACGCGTGCTCGGCCGTTCGTCGCGTAGGTCAGTTCCGCGCGACCGGAGTCGTCGGCTCGAAATCTTCTCAAGAATGTTTGACGAGACCTCGAGCAGCTTTCGTTTTTCGCGTAGCGAACCGTCACAGCTATCCGAGGAGAAGGCGACGTCCTTACGCTGGACAGGTCGCGGGTAACTGGCGAGCCAGCGTTCGAAGCGCGAAGCTACGTACGGACGTTCGAACGTTTTCGTTCGCGTGACGTGGGATTCGAGCCAACTGGAGCACGTTTCGAGTCGAGGAGCGGAGATGGACGGCGGTCCCGATTTTTGTCGATCGCGGCGTTTCGCGCGACGCGCCCCGCGTCGGTTCGAGAATCGTTAATCGCGATCGGTGATTCGCGGGGGTGACGGACAGTGGGGTGGCCACTTGATTCACGAGGGCAGAACGGCGGAACTGAATTAGAAAATGGTCGATTCGTATCCGAGATACGAGCCGAGTGGTCGTTGGCACGCCTATAAATATCGTTGCGCTTCTCCGACGGTAACCTCGAGTTTGTATGAGCAAGTGATTCTCACGGAGGCGCGAGAACCGAAGCCGATAATCACGCGACGTTTTCTTCGACGTCGCACCTGTCTCCCCTCGTTCGTCGGCCGTGGCAAAAAAGCATTCGTCGTACGACAAATCCTACGAACGCGCGTTCGGATTCGAATAATTAAAGTTGTCGATGGCTTTTCCGCGCGGAGGAACTGAAACGAAACGAAACGAAACGAAATTAAATCGAGAGAAGGTCGTTTAAAATTGATTCGAGAGTTCGCTCAATGAATATCTCGGCGAGATAAACAGGCGAGATTCAATTCGCTGGGGAGTGAACGCGAAGCCGATTGGCCGATCGGACGCCTTGCTCGACGAATTTCGGACGAAGCGGGGGGGGTGGTTTTCGTCGGGACGCGTCGTTTCCAAAAACAGGCCTCCCCGCTCTCCTCGGAGACCCGTGCGAAACTTTTAACGCAGCGAGTCACTCGCAGCGAGACATAAGAAGAAAGCGCAAAGAAATCGGCGTCGAGCAAATAATTAAGAGGCGCGCGAAATTCCGGCGCGGTCGGTCGATGTCCCGATATCCCGTTACGTGTGTCCGTTGGCTCGTTCCTCTTAAGTAAACGGCGAGCGTCTGCATTAAAGTGGGACCACGATAAGTACGTATTACGTGTTCCGCGCGTGTCAGCCGCACCCATCGAGCGGAGGTCGCGTTTTACGAACGAAAGAGAAACGGCGCTGCAGGAAATAGATATTAGCTAACGGGTGGTGGTCTAACCGCCCTTCCACTGTTACGAATATAATAGGTGTAAAACGATTCTCGGGAGCCCCCACCCTCCATAGGGTGCGGCGATACCGATCCGAGTACTCTCTCCCATCGTTGTCTCGAAAGTCCCGTCCTTCCCCTTCTTTCGATCGATCGTCGATTTCTCACGAAGGTGGCCATCGAAGTCGCGAAGAAGTTGAGGTTCGACCCTCCCGGCCGTCCAGGCAGCAAGAGAGAAACCGGTCGGCCGAGAGATCGACGGAATGTTTGTAGCCGTGGCGTATGTCGGCTATCGGGGCGCGGTGGGCATGTTTCTTTCCTAGACACGGCTCGTCCGCCCTCTGTCGTCCCGGGGGGATGGTCGTAAGCAAGCCGAGAACAGCGGAACCCTCGCGCCCTGTCGTCGGTCCGCGGACGAATAATTTTTTTCGCTGGCTCGTCTACGGAAGCAGCGCAGGAAGCACACGATGGCGGAAAAGTAGGAAATCCTGTCGAAAAGATTAGAACACGGCCGCGCCCGTGTCCAAGTAATACCAGTCGGGTAATATCTCACCATTAGGCATAATCATCCCCTTACACATCCGACGAGCACATCCACCGGAGTCAGCCCGGCCCCTAATGCCTTATAATTTATAACTCACCCCCTATCTCCCCCGCATCGTCTACACCCATCCTACCGCATCCAGCTTGGTCTCCACCTTCTCTTCTTCTCTCTCCGTCCATCCCCTTTCGCTGCCGTCGCCCCTCCCGCTCTCCGTCGGTTGTTGCAGCGTCGCGATGCAGGGAAATATGTGTATCAACGTTCGAGGTAGAAAGGGCCGGCGACGAGTAAGAAAATAAGCCCCCGAACGGGCCGGCCGCGCCGGGGGCCCATCGAGCAGCGACGCGCCCGGCAATGGAAAACACGGCGAATCGAGGACGGACTTCGTCTCGCGGCGTCGTCTTGCAAAAGCGGCGACGGGGTCGGCGGCGAAATTCAGGCGAAACCGCGAGGTCGTGCAATTAGACGGCGCGGAGCACACGCGTACCCTGCAACTGACGGAACGCCGCTCCGGTATATTGCGGCGAATTTCGAGGACGACGGGGACGGCGAGGGGAGGAGAGGTCGGGGGCGGCTGGGCGATCAGCATTTTAAAATAGAGCTATTTTTAATTATGCCGGCTTCGTCGGTGATCCACGATAGAGCAGGGAGGAAGGTGGAAGGGCGGGCGCGGAAGAGAAAAAGGGCAAAGGGGCGGAGAAGGTTGTCGAGCGTCTCTGTCGCGTTCTCCCGTATTAGCGCGTTTATCCACATACGGCACGACATATTAAAAATCCGCACGCGGACGTTCGGAGAATGGAACGAGCGCGCACTCTGCCGGATACAGGTTTCCAATCTTTTTTGCAAACACGGAATTATATGTAAGCCCTAAGACATAGACAAAGGGCGGAACGCGGCGGACAGAGAAGGAAGGAGGGAGAGTGCGTTCTCTTTCTCTGTTTCTCTCTGTTTTGCCGGATATATGCCTACGTTCGCTAGGTTCGGTGGAGGAGCGTGTACCAAAGGCGAGACCATGTCATTCGTGCGCCCTGCAACCCTTTTCCCCTCGAAACGTTAAGCTTCGGAGCGGTACAGAAGCTTTAAGCCGCATCGTCGCCGATCCCCTGGCCCCTTTTAACCATGCGTCCCTTAGCTCGCCTCCGCAGCACAGTTCCTCCGGTGCTCCGTCCCCCTTGCGTCCTCGGTCCGCGTGCTCCACGATACATCGCGTCACGAGGTATCCGCCGGGCACTGCTCTTGCCGCCTTAATGCATTCGGCAAACATTCGCCAGCGTTGCGAACGGGTCTCTATTTACACTACGGATTCTTTCCGTCGTGTAGAGAGCAGCCACTCCTCCTTTCCTCCTTTCCTCCTTTCCTCCTTCGCTGCCCCCCGGCCCCCGACCCCACCTATCCTCCACCTCCGCCTCGATCCGCTTCCTTTTTGCGCTCCTCTCGACGTCGCTAGCATCTTTCCGATCGGTCGCGACCTCCGATAAAATAAAACTTTCCGTATGATCGATGGATTCCGCGAAACTTCCTGCCCCGTTCGAACGTGGAGCACGCGAACGTCCCGCGACGTTTCGAATCGCCGCGGCTCGCTGCCGCCACCATTTGTCCAGAGGAGGAGCAGGAGTTATTATTATCGGACGCGACGGAAATGTACCGCGGTCCGGGTTGGAAAATATTGCTGGCTGCGAATTGATATCGCTCCGGAGAGATTCGTCTCCTCCGTTCTGCCACTTTCTCGTCACCCGCTGCTTTTCGTACCTCGGTGTCCAGCCCTCGGTGCGCGTCTGCGAAAGGAAAGGGAGAGCCTCTCTCCGCGAATCGATACACCGGGGAAGCATTTAATTATCTTCCGCTACGATCGGATAACGGAGATTCTGCTTATTCTTTGGAAAATTGTAAGCAGCTTCCCCGCAGTAGAATCGAAATGGCACGCAAAGTGGATCTTTCCCTTACCTCCGGGGAAGGGGTTCACGCTTATTTCTTTTATCGAGCTTTAACCCTCTTATCGGTAGAGAGGGCGGGTCGCGTCGTTTCACGCTAAGATCCTGTTTGCGGTCGCTGCGCGACATGTCGCGCGTGCGGTTGCGACGAGAGAGAGTAAAAGGGGCGAGAAAATAGAATAGAATAGAATAGAATAGAATCGAATCGAATCGAATAGAGAGAGAATCCGTTTGAAGCGTCGAATCCGACGCGGTGCGGCAAATTTGACGTATTGCGTGCGCGTCAAATTGACGTGCGTCAACGTGCGCCACCCTCGTCCTCCCGCCGCATACGTTTTGTTCTAATATTGTCCGCGTTATAGCGGCATCAAACTTGCAGCGGAAAGCATTATCTCTCCGTCGTTCGTGGAAATCGCGAAAAGAGGCGCCTCGCGAAGCGTTCCGTATTACTCTACGGTTAAACCAACTGCACGATAGGGTATCGAGCTTCCGTGGTCCGCGAATCCTGGAAATCCGTGAAGATTCCGCGAAGAAACCGACGCGTCTTCCCTTTCGTTACATCCGTGTCTGCTCGATACAGCCGACGAAGTCCTCCCGGATTCGTAATTGGCGATCGAAATTTTGCGTCCGACGAAACTGCATCGAGTAGCAGCCCCGGTTAGCGGGCAACGACGGAAGAATTTATATTCGCATCGCAAACTTTCCCCGGAAAAATTCGTCGCTGAAATAAAACTCGCTTCCCTTTCCCGTCGGTGAAATTTTTTCGCGACTCGCCGCTCGGTCGGCGCGGGTATTATATCGCAGCAAATTAATTTCTTCCCTGAAGACGGAACGGCGGAGGAAAAGTTTCGTACCGACGCAATTGGAATACAACGGACGCGTACAAAATTTCATTTCGATTAATCGTTTTCGCCGATAATCTCTCGCCGAAACGTCGCGCGCGTCGTTGGCCAACGTTTCCCTCGGCGCTCGACGATTTCGGTGCGAGGGACGCGGGCGTTCGGACGCGCGGAACGAACCAGACGCGTTCGCTTGAATTTTTCGGGATCTCTCGAGCCGAAAGATTTCGGATTTCGGAAAATCGTCTGTCGCTGGGAGCACGGGGAGCAGGGGGGAACGAATGGGGGAGAGGGAGAGGCGAGGCGACGCCGAGGCGCGGAGAGAGCGAACATTCCGGTCGGCTGGTCGGCCGGCGAGGGATAACGCGATGCAATGGAAATCAAGCGCAACCCCTTACCGCGGATTGGTATATACGAACCATCGCCCGATGGAAGCCATTATCTTGATATGCTGGTCGAGCATCGAACCGCTCTCCTCGTTCCGAAGCCGTATAATTAAAGTTGCTCGCCGACGAGAGCAAGCCCGCTCGCTCGCCCGGCGAGTCCGCGCCGGCGTTCCTCCGGAGTTGTCGCAAAATTGCGCGAGAGCTCCGCGGCTTCTCTTCTTTTCTTTTTTCCGCGGAAACATCCTCCTCCCTTCCCTTCACTCCGAATGGGGGATCGGTACGCGTTCGACGGTCGATTCGCCGAAAGGGACTCGGTTTCGATCGCGGTCCTCCAGCGTAGCCGACGCGTGAACGAGAACGAGAAGGAGAAAGGAAGGAAGGGTGTCGCCTAATAGCGGCAAATTACGCCTTCCTGCTTCTTCCGCGAACGGCGAAGAAGAGGGCAAGGGGGGCAGGGTGGTTGGTGCCGAGAGTAACTCTCTCGTTTTTATTTCCTCCGTTTCGTCCGTCCTTTTTTTTAAGTATTCCGCTCAAGAAAAACAGCCATTAGCGAGAGTTTTCGCTTTTCGCGCAAAACTTTTACTCCGTCCCGTAAATTCTCCCTTTCTTTCACGGCGGGACTCCGCCGCGAGAACGCGGGAGAAGAAGGATGACGAAACGAAACGGGGCAAGGGGGTGGGTGTGCAGGGCGGGGGTTGGGACCCGGTGTGTAGCCGGAGAGAAAGGAGAAGGAGGACTATATAAGAGAGGAGGGTGGGTCGGGCGGTAGAGAGAGAGAGAGAGAGAGAGAGACAGGCAGGTGGCGGGCCGAAGGGTGGACGAAGGGTGGATGGGAAACTCGAGCGAAACTTCAACTTTCGTCCGCATTTTTCATCGTCTATAAATTCTTATTTATATGCGACGCCATGTTTCCTTTCGATTAGAGAGCGCTCGAGCCTGCCAGCAGAGTTTCCAGAGATATCGAGGCAAATTTGTCAAAGTATTTCGCAGAGCGGATCGCGAATCGGCCGGCCGACGCTGCTCGAACGCACCGAAATTGCCAAAGTTGCGAATATTCCTCGCTGTAAAATTAATGCATTTCGCTGTACTCGCGTCGCGTCTACATAAGTGCGCGACTTCTCTGTTCCTCCTCGGTTCCTTTTCCATTCCTCTCTCTCTCTCTCTCTCTCTCTCTCTCTCTCTCCCCTCACCCTCGCCCCGTCCCCGTCCCCGTCCCCGTCCCCGTCCCCGTCGTCGTCGTCGTCGTCCCCTCTCCCCCCGCCCTCCAGCCCCATTTCAACCCTTCGCTCGTTCTCCCATCTCCGAGCGGACGAGAGCGAGCAGATAGGCGCATTTACGCCGACGAGCCAAGCTTACGTTCCCGTACGAGTGTATTTACGTAGAATTCGATAGTACGTTCAATGCGAGGCATCCCCGCACGAGAGGCGGAGAAGGGCTATCGAATAGGTCATTAATCAAACCACACCCTCGCGGATAGGCACGGTATACCGGGCGTCTTTCGCGGAAAGTATTCGCCGCTCGCCGCATTCGAGTCCTCCGCCAGGGGCTGTCGATCGACGAAGTCGAGATCTCTCGACGCGTCGTCCGCGTCCGTCGCGCGAACCACGGGCGAAGAAAGTTCCCGGCGCGGAATCTTTTTTTTTACTCGAAAGTAAATTAGAGGAGTCGCGTATCAAATAGCTTTCCGCGGCCGTGCTCGCTAGTGCACTTCAAGTTCGCGGTGGTAAATTTAGCGCGCGCGCTCCCCGTTGGAGTGGTTCTAGTAGGGTTGCGATCCCCCTTGGCCGGCTCGTTCGAGCAGCGCAGACACCGGAGAGAAGAGGGTGTAAAATACTGTCGTCCTCGAGCATCGCGAAAACTCGGCGTTTAAAGTGCACCGGGATAAAAGACGACGCCGCCGAATAACTCGGAGAAACGCGGCGCGCCCGCGCGATATTTATCGGCGCAATTTCTTAATCCATCCGCCGGTCTCGTCCCGCTTTTGGAGCGGACTTTTTCCCCGTGCTCGTTCGTACGCGAAAGCCTCCCGCGCGGAGCCTGTAGCGACGCGTAACCGCATCGTAAATGGGGCGACGCGGTCGCGAAGGTGGGGACGGGTCGAGCGAAAAAGAAGTCCCGTGACTCCGATTGCGCTGCAGGGAACGCGCGAGGGGTGGCTTTCGAATTAGCGTATTTGAAACTTGGTATACACCGCTCGATGGCGCGGCACAGTTGCCAAGTGACGTATTATAATATTTCATCCCCGTGGTGCGGGCCACGCACACCGAGCCGATCGACAAAGCGTGCACCATCGTGTGCGCGCGGGTAGACCGCTCCACCCCTTCGCGGGCGTTATACGGCACACCGTGCCAGCCGCGCTTTACGTCTCCCTCTGACTTGTGCAGACAGTAAGCACGCGTACGTACGAGTAATATCGTTAATTTGTATGTGTTTGAGTTCCAAGGGGGAGCAGAACCACCCTAATATATTCACGTGCGCGAATAGGATGTACAGTCGGTGCAAAATGCATCCGCCGCCGCCGCCGCCGCCGCCGCCGCCGTCGTCGTCGTCGTCGTCGTCCGCTCTTTCCTGCGGCCTCGCTCTGCCCCTCGCCCGGGACAATTTTTCGTGCCAGTTTCCACCGTCTATGAAAAACATCGACCGGCGTACCGCCGCTCGTGTCTCTATTCGTCGTCGAGAATATCGCGGAGCGATCCGACAAACCGACGTCGCCTCGCGAGGAGCGCGCCACCGCGAGGGTGGCAGAGATCGCTCGCGCGTTTCGCCGCTCGGTAACGAGATTTCGCGTTCGATGGATTCGAAGGGACGAGAGGCAGATGGCTTCAGCTCGGCGGCCGAGTCGAGGTCGGCGTCGGGCGAAGAAACGATCGCGCTATCGATCGACGGAGAGGCAGGCTTTAGGAACGGTGCGAACGCGGGTCGATTTTCGGCAACTTTTTCCTCCTTGCGCTTTTCCCACCGTTAACGGTATCGTGCTCGCGTCGAAAGTTCCTTTCCCAACTCTCCGCCAGCTGTACTTTGTTCCACGGGGGCAAATGCATCCCCCTCGACGAGGAAACAATTCTTGGAGCAGGCTCGCGCCGAAAATTGGAGCACCCTTCGGCGTTCGCGTT
The DNA here is from genome assembly GCA_948146005.1 of Nomada fucata. Lineage (NCBI taxonomy): Eukaryota > Metazoa > Arthropoda > Insecta > Hymenoptera > Apidae > Nomada > Nomada fucata. The sequence goes on along the minus strand of OX411278.1, from coordinate 29,443,260 downwards.
AGCTGCCCGAGAACGCGCGACCCTGACCAGTGGAGAGCGGGAGGAACGATTCCTCCTCCTGCGATGGAAGACGCGGGGCACGCAGGACAGGGTAGCGGGTTAGGAGGCAACGAATTAAGGCTAGACGGGGTCGCGAAAGAGGCGATCCTGGCGATCGCGAACGCAGCGGGTGGCGAAAGGTGGCGGTGGAGAAGAGTCGAGGGCGGAGGGGTGGGACGGGTCTGGCAGGACAAGGGGATGAGAGAACTCGTAGGGTCGGGGTGGTACCAAACACTGTTCGCTAGCTCGCGTACTATTGTGTATACTATTGTTCTGGTTGGCTAATATCCAAGATGGCCGCCCAGTTATACCCGCTACCGCGGTGTGCGTGTCCTCCCGAAGAGCACGCGCGCGTTCTCGCGCTCTTCCACACGCGCGTAGGCGCGCGCGAGGACGCGACGTGCTCAAGTAACGCATAGGCATACGGGCGCGTATTTGTGAACGGGGAATTCAGTGTACCGAGCAATGCACGGAGCGATGCATATATACGCGTTAGATAATAGCCATTGGCGGAGCCTTAGTCTCCTCGAGGTATATCGATCTGGCGTTGTTGCCGAACACCGAAGACTTCCTGTTGCGGCGGTAGCGACGGCAGCGGCCCGCCGCCGCTTTTCGCATCCTGGAGGCGTCCTTCTCGTTATCGTTACCCTTACCCTCACCCTTACCCTTACCGTTACCGTTATCGTTACCGTTACCATTCACCTTCGCGCACGCCAACCCGTATCTATTCCTCCGTCCCGTTATCGTTACCGTTCCCGTTCCCGTTCCCGTTCCCGTTCCCGATGTCCTCGCCCCGAGGACACCGCGGCAAGAAAGGGCACCCGCGTCGAAGGTGGCAGCGCCGTCTCCAACCCTTTCGCGGAAGGTTTGGACGACCCTTTGCCTCGGTTTCGCGGAAGGAACGATTACCGCGCAAACGCCCGGCCGCTCGTCGATGTAAATTATCGTCCAACTTTTTCATCGCCCGGTATGTATATATATATATATATATATATATATATATATATCTCCTTCGTCGCCTGAATAAAACTGCAGCCCTCGTTGCGGTCCTTTTTCTTCGTCGAGGCTGGGTCGTTCCGCGACTTCCCTTCTTTCGTCGCTTTCCTCTGTTTCCTCCCCCTTTTCTCCGCCACCCGCGCGCACACTCCATTCGCCAGGCCGTGTAGACGCTGACATAAAATGTAGATTAATATAAATATTCATAAACACCATAAAGTTTATGTCTCGGTGGTAGGAGAGCGAGCGAGCGAGCCGGCTCCGGAGCCCGAGGGTGAGGAACGGGCGGCGCGTTTCGCTCGTCGTAAAACCACCCCCGACCGCTTTCGCTCGCCTCGGCTCCCTCGAACCCCTCCGTCGCGGCGCGCCGTGAAAAGATCCGCGGCGTAGGAGGGGGTTGCGAGGAACGCGTCCGTGCCAAAAGAGCCTGCGTCGTAGTTTCGACTTCGTTCGTTTAACGTTGGAACGGGCTGCCTCTTTCGCCAGACGGGAGACTCGTTCGAGGTGTTCGCTCGACGAGGTATTTTCGCGTACGACCCTAAAAAACGGTCGCAAGCGCGAGCTCCTCGCTCCAGAGCCGCCCAAGAGGAATTCGCCCGCTCGCCTCGCCCGGCAGCGCTAATCTCGCGACATCGATTGGGGCGGCGGCGACCTCTCGATCGTCGATTCGTCGTTCGGCTGTCGCTTTTTCGAAAAGCTCGCGAGCGAGCTCGACGCGGCGAGGAGAGAAAAGCGCAGCGGTGAAATGGAGAAAAAAAAGCAGGGGGAAACGCCGAAAAAGGGACGGACCGTTTGCGATCCAGCTTTGAGCAGCGTTGCATGGTCGCGACGCGCACCACGCGCCCTTATAATTAATGAATTAATGGTCGACTAACGCGAGCCTCGACGGAAGCGTGGCATTTTTAATTTTACGACCACGCGACCCGCGCTGCCGCCGCCTCGGTGCTTTGCCTCGGCTGGCGTGTTGTGATTTTTATCGGGCAATTAACGCTAGCGTACACGTGTTGCGCCAACGTTTACGCCTTGTTGACCGGTCGCCGACAATTAAAACGAGCCCGAGGAATCGGGGATCGCGTCCGCGCGCGTGCCGCTGTGACAAACGACCGAACCGACCGTTTCCTTTCTCGGACCGAGACGGTATCTTCCGATCGCGTCCCGCTTTGCTCGAGGGGGGGGCCGTCGTCCCGGCCTCTCGCCCCGACGCGCTCGTTTTCCAAACCGCAACCGCAACGACCACCGTGCCGTGCCGATTAGAGGGGCGAACGAGGGAAAAGTCGCGCGCTCCCAGCGACGCCGGCTCCTTGCCGGCTTTGCGACTCCGCTGCGAAACAAACGTTAATTATTTCTGAATACTTTGTGCGCGCGACCCACTCCAGCGCGTTGCGCCGGCTCGCGTTGTAGCGCGAAGTCGCGAATAACGGAGCGGGGAACGAGAGACGGAAAGAGGAGAGAAAAAAAAACTAGCCCGACGCCGCTTTTCCGGGCTCGCGTCGCGCCGTAGACACGCGGCAGCCGCCTCCGACGATTCTTCCGCAAATTTTATCCCGATTCGAAGCTAATGCGCCGGAAACCCCGATGATAGAAAGGGGGCGAGAGAGATGCGCGGGTGGGGGAGCAGAGTTGTACGTATCGAGAGCCGCATCGAAACTAAACCGAAACGTTCGCGATAATCCTCCGACTCGCGCGATATTCGCGTATCATCGTTCCGCAGCAACGTGTCACGGGCATTATCCAGATCGAACCGTAAATTCGACCTCCGATACCGGTATTGTCGATTCGTTATCGAGAACACGCCAGCCGTAAGCGCCTTCGTCTTCGAGCGAGCGACGTCGCGGGGAAACGAGGGCCCCTCCTGTTTCTTTCTTTCTTTCTTTCTTTCTTCGATTTCGCGTGCGCGTCTCGCCGGATGGCCGATCAAGTACGAGGGGGGAACAAAAATTTGAAAGCAGAGCTTCGAAAACGGCCCGCGCGGATGCCATACTTGGGAGGAATAGGGAGAAAACCGTGTAACCGAGTAAAAGCTTTTTCAGGCGACGCGAAAAAAGATGGAATCGAATAGCCGTTTGCAATATTAAAGAATTTGATTGCATCGATGTCTGGAGGATTCAGGTCAGCCTTGTAGGTAAATGGCGCGGCAGTAAAATGCTATTTATTAACTTGTTCATTTAAATACGTTACTCAAGTTTTAAGGACGCGATCGATTCGGTCGTGCCCGAGGAATAGCCGCCTGCAAAATTTACATCGAATCATTTTCCGCGGAAGGTTATCTGCGCCGCGGAGCGAATCAATTTCTTCGCAGTCGCGTACGCGGCAAGATATTTCGGGGGTGGCATCGAACGATAGGGAAATTCCTCGAGGTTCGCTGCGACGTAAAAGTGAAACCGAAACGGCGGGTGGGATTCGTCGGTCCGTTTGCGTGCAGGTGGAGTTGAAAGGGCGAGAGGTAGGGAAGGGGGCGAGAGAAAGAATTTTGCGCACGATTCGTGGCGTGGGAAAACATCCGCAGGTGAATCGCAGCTCCGCGGCACGTCGGCTTCGACGGTCGAGGGCCAACGGCAGGAACGAATCGAGCGAGCGTCGCGTCGCGTCGCGTCGCGTCGAAAGGGTGGAATCTGGCACGCGCGAAACTTGCCTCGCGATTACCGAGAAATTAAAACGCTCGGCGCCAACCCCTTTGTTTCGCCGTTGCCGCGAATTCTTTTGGGACATCGCTCGGCGTGCCTCTGGTATTCCGCGTTTCGCGTGCCGTCCAAACACTGAATCTCTCTTCCGTTCTTCGAGGTTCTTTTGTCGCGAAAAAAAATATGCCCTCGCTTCCCTTTCCCCCGTGATCCAGCCGCGAAGAAACGCGACGGCCGATTGATCGACGGAGGGCGGTGAAAATCGGGAAGGCGTGAAAGCTCGCGGGCCAGCGGACGGGAGTCCGAGTCGATGATTTTCGGCGATTTTAACGCGGAAGCTCGCAGCCGCGTATCCTTCTCGGTGGGTGACTGGAGCGGCGGCGTTGAAAAAGGGCTCCGGAGGCAGCGGGAGCGGTCGTGAGCTGGAACGAGAAAGAGAAAGAGAGAGCGAGTGAGGGAGAGAGAGAGGGAGGAAGCGCAGAAATAGTGGAGCGGAGAGAGGAGTCGCGCGAGGGCAACAAGGCCGCATAATCCGGCCGCAAAATCCGGAAGCGTTTAACATAATTAGGTATCGGGTGTCGAGTATCGGGTGTTGGGGCCGTCGAGGGAGGAAGAGAGGCCCGTTCGAGGGTGAAAGAGAGGCTGCTGCGAGAAGGGTAGGGTCGTGGGGGCGGAGGAAGCGGCGAGGGATGGGCGTCGGGCGGCGGGGAGATGAAAAGGGAGCGATGCAGCGCGGACGAGGCGCGATACAGAGGTTTGGGGAGGACGAGGCGCTTCGGCCGGTGCGAAAGAGACGATGAACCGAATAGAGACGAAAATCGAGTCCGGAAGCCAGAGGAGCGAGCGAACGGAGAGAGGTATGCACGGTGCGGGCGCGTTTATGCCGGACAGTGGCAGAGGTCGCATGCGAGCGGAGCAAGAGGGAAAAAGGAAGCGAGCAGGACGGAAAGAGAGAATCTGTACACGCGTGTACAATGCAGTATCGCGCGCGGTACGACGATGCATGTGCCGGCTGGGTTAATCGTTAGCACGTTGTCGTGGTAAAACAGTTTGGCGTTTTAACCCGTTTGCGAGTTCCGTCGTCACGAGTCAGAGCCGAAGCTTCCGGTCTATATAACGCCGGCTCGTATGTACAGCTGTCGCGATAACGCTCCACCGTTAATTCGCTATTAATCCCGTGCACCGTGCTCTCGTCTTTTCATCGCGCCTCGATCGGATCGCCGTTCGCCCCTGCCGATCGAACTCCCCCTCGACATTTTTCCCACCCGGCTCGCCCCCCCGGTTCCCTCGTTCGAGCGTTTTCCGCGTCGCGGCCGCCCGCGGTCCTCGCCTTCGTTTTGCCCGCCTGCCCGCTCGTCGCCCCTCTCGAAATGAATTTTTTGCGAGGATCGCGCGAGGAGCGCGCGTAGGTACGCGTGTCCGCTCGAACGCGCGGTCGAAAAACCGCTCGCGGGTCCGCGGTACGTTCTTACAGCCGCGCCGCGACGCGGCATCGGTTCGTTCCTTTTTTGCGGCCGATTCGCCGCGAATGACGAGCAATTACGGTGCTCCCGATAGCCATCGAAATCGCCGGCTCGCCCCGGCCGGGGTAGGGAATAAAAATGCGTCGGAGGAAAAAGCAGTCGGGGGAATGGGGCGACGCTCGATTTTTCGCGCGGCAGGATCGAACGAAATAAAAGGGTTCGCCAGCCGTTTATAATCCGACCGTTTTGCCGAGCTAACGATCGCGAATCGCGAGCTACGATGCTCTCCGCTGGAAATCGCGTCGGCCCTCCACGGCGGTATCCGCTAATCCGCGGGCGAATGGAAGGAACGGGGGAAGCGGAGAGAAGACGCGAGGCTCGCGCGCCGCGGGTCTCGGAAAGTCAGCGGCGAGACGCGGGGCGTGTGTTTCAGACGGTCAGGTTCGGGTTGGGGCGGAAGGCGAAAATTGAAAAGACGGTCGAAGACAGACAATGGACGCATCGGAGGAGCTTCGTTAGGGATTTCGCGTATGCAGACACCCTGGGCTAGACGCATCGGTACGGGGCGCTTGTGTGCGCTCGTGTGCGCGTCGCCCGATTCCTTTTCGGGCTTGCGGTCTGCTTCGGAACGGGCGAGAAGTCACGGGACAAAACCTGGCTTCGACGCATTGTTTCGTTGTTTTCAATGGCGCGTGTACAATGCCGCCCGATGCGCGGATGGCGAAGTTGTATCCATCGGACGTACGCGCATTCGTTTCCCGGTCTCTCCTATCGCAGCGTATGCACGCTCGTTCATCGGCCGTTCGGCTCGTTTTCGTATCGTCTATTCTCGAAGGTTTACCCTCCCCTTCGACATCTCCCACACCCGTCCCTCTTTCCTGTTTCCTCTTGCTCGCTATCCTTTGCCTCTCGTTTTATGAAACGCGCGAGAGAACGAAGGGTGGCGCGCCGGTGCTCCTGCAGCGCGCAGAAACCTACCAATAGATGCGGCCGTTCCATTGCAACTTGTTAATGAGACAGTTCTGTTACGCGCGGCCTCCCTTTCCGTTATCGTTCGACGCTGTCGGATCGATGTGTATCGGCTATTGTCTCGCGCGGATAATAATATCTGCGTAACGACCAGGGCACCCGGAACGGGCTCCTCTTGCTCGAGATGCCCGCCTCCGGTTCGCCCTATCCCGCGAGTGTTCCGCGCGGTCGGAACCGGCCGAGGTCCACCGGTTCCTCGAGCCGACGCCGAAGAGGTTTCACCTTTCTCGTATATTTCTTGTCCACATTTGTTCTGGGTGTTTTTAAAGTTTCGACGGAACATCGTATTGCGAGCAATCGCCTTTGCGTACGATTCGCTCGGGGACGCGCGCTCGTCCGCTTGTGAAAATCCGAGTGACGCGCGAGGCCAATCGATGAACAAACTTTCCAAGCATTTTCCAGGGTAGACGCGCGCTCGAGGCGCGCCGTTTAAAGCGTTCGCTGCGAACGAAAAGTATCCGCGACAAGTGGCAGCGATTACGCTCGCCAAGCGTGTACGATGCAACTCCGTTTGCTTAACTGGAAATACGGGGAAGGTGGCGTGACGACCAGTGGGAATTACTTTCCTCGAAAACGCCTCCGTTCAGCTCCGATAAAGCAGCAACGCGGTGGTCGTCCGTGTCGCGACGGGAGAAGTTTCGCCCCATTCCGCGACCCTTGCAGGCTTTCTGATTTGCACCAGAGTCGGAGGAGATCCGTCGCAAGTCGGAAGGTTGCCGACGCGTCCGGTCGACAGCCGGAGGTAAGGTCTCGACCAGGCGAGGCGATCCGTAAAGGTGAATCGCGATAGAGTCCAGGGCGACCTCCGCGTTCGTGCGTGGTCGCTGGAATTGTTTTGCATACAGTTTCGCGTAATCGCAGGATCTTAATATCGGCTGCAATTTACAGCTGCGTTTCTCCCCTTGACGCCTGCGTTTGCACGAATCCCCGGCTCCGTGCCTTTCGTCCCGCGTCGATTTCACCGAATCGTTTCGCTCGAACCACTTAGCCACCGTTTCACGGACGCACGAATCGGCCTTTCTTTGCGTTCGTATTTGCCGGGGTGTCGCTCGCCCGCCGACAGCTCCGACGAGGAACTCGCCGAAGAGTAGCTCGAAAGTCTGAAAACGATTCAAAGTCGGAGGAGAGGCGCGTCTCGGGAAACGACGACATCCTCTTTAGCCTTAAACGCGTAGCCCTCGAGTGTTGGGTTCTCTTAACCCGTTTCGAGCTCGCGCCGAGAGATAGAGAGGGACATAGGGAGGTGAGGAGGCGGAGGTGCACGCGAACGAAGACAGGACGGCGGAAAGGAGATTCGGCAGTTCCCGTATTCGAAGCAACGAAGCGGCCGTCTGTATTTTTATATAAAATACGCGTGCAAGCCTCTTCCCTTCCCTTGGCTCTTCTCTCGCACCACCGACAGCACCGCCGCCTCCGCCTCCGGCAACGGCAACGGCAACGGCAACGGCACCACCGCCACGGCCGCAACCGCCCCGCGATACCCGTTCCTCTCGGTACGCCCGGTGCATTCAGGCATTTACATCAAGAGACTGCGCGACGATGATAATTAGTATATAAGAGGGTGGTTGAAACGCGAAACCCCTAGACCACGCTGTACTGACTTCTGTAGATCACTAGAGGGAGGTTTACCCTGTCCTGTCCCTCAGCCGCTATCCGTCGCGCAGCCACGGGAATAAAAAGACGCGTAGGCACGTACGTATACTTAAACGTACGCGCGCGCCTCTATATTCTTCTTCGCTTTCCGCGTTCCGTTTTCTCCCTTCTCTGTCCCAACCCCCCAACCCCCTCCCCCCTCCCCCCCTCCCCCAACCCCCGTTCACCCCCATCCGACTTGCGCGCTGTTCTCGTTCACCGAACCTTCTTTCGTCGCGACCTCGCTTTTCACTCGGTTCTCGCGGGTTTGCTTTCACTCGATATATAAATTCTGCATAATTCGTTCAAAGTATTATAAATGCAATTACCTGAGGCGAGCCGCGCCAGTCGTCCCTAATTGCGCTACTCCCTCCTCCCCTCTCCCCCCCCCCCGTCTCCCGGTACTATAAAAGAAACGTCGTAATCGTTGACAACTGTCTAGGCGAGAGGGCGAACACACGGCCCCGGCAATTTTCGCTCCTCGGACTCACCGATCCGGGGGAAAGGCGGAAGGATCGATAGCTCGCGGCTTTCTACTCGGCCCGTCGTTCCATCTTTCGTCGCGGACATTAGCTGCCGGCCTTCCTTCTCGCCCAGGGAGACTAACGGGAAAATAATACCCCGTTGATTGGCAATTTAGTCCGAGATTGCAGCGACAAGAAACTCCTTGAGAGCGGCGAAAGAAGAACGAATCGAGCGACGGAAAGCGAGAGAAAAGAAGGGCAATCGACGCCGCGACGGGTAGCAGCGGCCAGGAAATGGAGATCGCGTCCGTTTCCTAGTTATCGCCGTTTCCCCCCGGCCGATCCTGCCGTTTTTAAGCGCCGAACCGTTTCTTTGAATTCACTTCACTCGATCAAGGGCTATTTTAATTCATCTTTATCGCTGCTCCCGCGATCTCGCGGAAGCTGGGTGGAAAATCTTGGTCCGGGGGCAAGAGGAGGCATAAACGATGACAAAAGTGCGGAGAACTTGCATCCCCTGGAAGCGGTCGAGCGACTTTCGATCGAGGGGGATCGATAGCGACGAGGAGGGGTCGAAGAGATCCTACGAATCGGCTCGTTCGTTCGGGTCTCCTTCGGTTCCATTTGTTCCTCGTCCAGCGGCAGCGCTCGAAAATTTCGGGGCTAATTCACGCGCTTTAATCGCTCGGCTCATTTGACGCGGCGCATGAAAAACGGCTGCCGATAAATTTTGACAGTATTCTGTCCATTGCATTGCAATAATACCGGACCATATATTAGGGTGGTCGCGGGACGATGTCCATCGCGAGCGAGGGTGGCGGAGAGAGGTGTCGGGGCCGGGAGGTCAGTTGGTAGCGGAGGGTAGGGGGCGAGCAAGGGGGAAGGGGGTTGGACCGTGGGCTTTCGTATAGTTTGCCGGTAACATATTACGAATTAATACCAACTGCTCCGGTGAAATATTACTGGAAAATACTGACCGTTATTTGCGCTCGCGAGCGCGCGAGGACGCGCGGGCTGCGCGCTCCCCGCCTCGCGGCCACCGGCGGCGCGAACGAATTGTCCCGCACTTTCGCATTTTTGTCAGGCCGTCTATATCCTTCCGGAATTTATTTCGCGAGACGCCGCCTTTCGGCCTACTTCCCGGTGCAGGAGGACAGGAGGAGCGGCTCGCGGCGTGTAACGCGTCGCGACGAACGCGTTCATTAATTCCCCGCTGTCGTTAACCGCGAGGGTGGCGGCGTTCGCTAGAAATATCGCTCGCATATTAAACGCGCCCGTTCGTTCCGCTGAATTTCACGTGCGACGCTCGCCGCGCCGCGGCTAGCTCGATAGAAGCCGGAAGAATACGGTGGACAGGATAGGAAGAGGCGACTTCCCTCCCCTGTAGCATCGAGTAGAAATTGTCGGGGGCAATACGATTTCCGATCGCGGTATTGGACGCGAGCACGCACCGACGCGCGGCGTTCAACGATTAACTCGAGGCGGGTGTACACGCCGCGTCCACTAGACGAACTGTGTACATACAGGGTTCGAGCGCGAGCATAAATTCATGAAAAATCCATCGAAGGCTACTCCAATTAAGAACGTATCCCTGAAGTCGTCGGGACTTTGCTCCGTTCCCTGCTGCCGGCCTCCTCGAGATCAAATTCTCGCAGGCACCTACGGGTACGCTAATGACTTTCGATGCGCGTTTAATTGGCGCGGGAAAGGAAAAAAGGAGGAAAGGAAAATAAGAAACGAGGGGTGGAAGTACGGTCCGGAATGAGAATCGCTTAGGCTTAATCAATCCGCTCGTTATGGGCCGCGCGACCGCCCGCCCAGCCCGCCAGCCCGATTGAATAACTAACGATTTTCACGCGAGTCTCGTTAAAAATGCTTTTACCCCGATCACCGTAAGCTTTTTTTCGGCCCAGCCGCCGCCGTCGACGCCGCCGCTGCTGCGCAACCCTCTGCCCTCCTCGAAGGCACCCCTATTTTCTCACCTCCGAATCGCTTTACGTCTCAGCCGTCGACAGACTTGCACCGCCGAGCCTCGTTAACGCGATAGACACGATCGCGCCCCCGGTTTCCGCCGTTTCGTCCGCTCGGAATCCGCCTCGCGGTGTTCTCCGTACACGAGGAACGCTCGAATCGATTGTTACTTGTGCAGCCACTTTCTGCCGTAGACTTTCGATTGCTCTTGGAAACCGTCGAGAGACGCGGGCAAAGCGGCGAGGCCGAAAGCGGTCCGCGTTCCGCGCGTTATTCCGGCCGCTTTATAAACCGGCTGTATTTTCAATTCTCGCGAATAAAAGTTAATTTATTTACCAAATTTATATTGCATAACCTTCGTTCGCGCACAAAGCCCGACGGTATTTGAGTAATTAAAGGGGCGAAATAAAAATTTCGCGAACTCAAATCGCGCAAATGAATCAACGGCGCATAAATATAAATTACATGTTTGGCGAAATTCCGTTCGATCGCCGGTGCGCGATATAATTTTAAATTTAATTAAAAATAATGAACCCCATTGTATTCGTAAAATCCACGTTAAATGATATACCGCCGTAAGTGTATTATGCTCGCGGCCCATAAATTTTCAAAGACAATTTTCCAAGCTTCTTTGGGACGTTATCGATCGTTCGAATATCGGGTTGAAAAAAGATACGCGATAAGCGGAAAGGAGAGAGAGAGAGAGAGAGAGAGAGAGAGGGTTCGAGCCAGCGATCGAGGGAAAGAAAGTGGCGAAGCCGGGAAGGAAAATACGCGCGGCGAGAGTAGCGAAGACGTCGCGAATTCCATTTCCAAAGGAGTCGATTTAATCGACCGTTCGAAAGGTGCGATCTCGATTCGAGAAGCGTTGCGTGTCAGGACGCGCCGGTAATTATTACTAAACAAACTCATTAAACCGGGACGATCTGGTCCGGGTGAACGGCGACCACGCGTGAAACTTTGATCATCCCGCGAATCGAGCGTAGGATCAGCGATTCCAGAATCGGGTAAACGCCGGGCTGACGTTAAATTACCGCATCGGTAAGCGTGTCATACGCCAATTAAACGGCCGCTATTTTCTGCACCGATATTGATAATCGCGATTAAAAGCCGAAGGGCCGGCGGCACGTGTGAAAGAACGAACCGCGCAAAATCGCAATTACACTTTTTCACCGCGACGTGTCGGACCAAGTAAAAATACCATTTTTTTTTTTTTTTTTTTTTTTGCTCTCCCCCTCGTCCCTGGAACGGCGTCGTTGTTACGATGACAAGTTTTATACGATCACGCTTCGTCGCCTATCCTCGTAAATACATTTAAACGTCTGCCCGGAAGGCGGCGAATTAGGGAAACGGGGTAAGAGGGAACGGGACGCGAGCGACCGGGCGACGAACGGAACAGAGGCGAGAAAGAGAGGAGAGACGAGACGAGATAAAAGTCAAGGTACTTATGTGTATCGTCCGCTCGATCGACGTTCGGCCAGAGCTGTTGGAACGGTGGGTGAGAGATAGAGAGAGAGAGAGAGATCGAGAGAGAGAGAGAGAGAGGGGGGGGGAGAGGGCGAGGAGAGAAAAAACGCGAGACGAAACAGCCGGCCGTTGATTCGCAGGTGATTTATTCCGGTTACACCTGATTCTGTTCAGGCGCCATGAATATCATCCGGCGGGCTGCCTACCGTCGGTCGCTTCGATTAAGCGAAATTATTAACGCGGCGCTCGATAAACTAATTTTCATTTCTGATATTTTAGCCAATTATGAAATGTAATTATTTTCGCACCGGCCGTCGTTTTAATATCGCGCAACGGTATTGGTATCACCGACAACCGTCGGGCCCGCGTGTGGTTGTGTCGCTAAATGTGGAATGACAATTTGCGCGTTGGCCCGCGACCCGCTTCCTCCTATACCTGCTTCTTTCTTCCGTTCGATCCCGTTCGACTCTTCTCGCTACTTTCCGAGGGTCGCGCGGAAAGGCCTGGTGTCGTTCGTGCACGGTGCGCGCATCCCGCTTCGTCCCTCGACGAGCGGAGCAGAGAGGATCCTCCGCGTGCAAAGCAGTCGACGGAGACGTCGACGCGGCCAACTAGAGTTTCGCGAATATAATAGAGTCCGATCGACCTGTCTCTCGTTTTCTCTTTCGATGTCCCGAAATGTTTTTTTATTTTCGGAAATCATATCGAAACCCCATACGTTTCGGAACTTTTACAGGCGCCGGACGTTTGCAATGGTAATTCGCGGCAGGGTGGAAAAAAGAGAGAGGAAAAAAAAAAAAAAAAAAAAAACGACGCGCAGCGATGGTGGCTGAAACGACAGCGGCGATGGAGCGGGAGGGGCGGAGGGCAGTAGAGCCATCGATCACGAGTCTGTTTACCGATTTTTCCGCAGGCGCCATGTGGATATTTGTAATTACAGAATCGAAGCTGCCACGGTCAGTTTTTATTCGCGATTCGAACGACGATTTTTAATTTTGGGTAATGAAGCGCCACCGGCCCCGCCGCTGTTGATATTCGTTATTAATTTTTAATCGTCGCTGCGTTCGGTCCAGATGTCGAATATTGTCTCGCGGTGAAAATTCGCCGAAAAAAAGGGTCGTTATATTTGTTTTTTTCCGTGGCGAACGGGTCCGTCGTCCCCTGCCGCTTCTCGTCCCCCCCCCCCCCCCCCCTCGATACCACGATACCAGGCGGCTCTCGTTCGTTCGCGTTTCCTTCCCGAAAGAGCCGGGGGGAGAATCGACTTCGTCGTACTTCCAGACGCCGGATTACACCGTGTATAGACGCGAACGGACTCGAGCAATTTGTCGGCGTATCAAAACGAAATCAAGCCGGCAAGATAAACGTTTCGCTGTTGGCTCCATGCATATTAATTTTAAGCCACGAAAAAGCCAGCTTTGGCGCCCCCCTTCCCTTTCCCTACCGCTGTTCGCGTACCGTTGCTCGTTTCCCGACCGAGTGCGGCTCCATCTAAAACGCAAAACAAGGCAATCCGCGCGATCGGCAAACTCGAAACAATTATTTTTCGATCGGCGGACTTGGCGCGTAAAAACGCCGCGCAATTACGAATTAATGCAGCCGGTCGGCGGAAAAAAAAATAGAGGCGATCATCGGCGTACAGGCCACTCGTTTCCGATTGGAATTTAAAAACAACATTATTCTTCGGAATTAGCCGCGGACCGTGGCGGTGTGTAGCCGGCGCGTGGATATCGCGAGAACAGATTCGAGCATCGATGCAAACGTCAGCCTAGCCGGTTTTAAAAGCACGTTCGGCAAAATTAAAAGTTTATTCATCGGGGCGACCGCGGACCGAAGGAACGCGAGCGCGCTTGAAAAGAATCAAGCTGCAACCACCGGGCGTAATAATAAAAATTGCCCGAGCGAAGTTCCAGCATCGTATAAGCCGGAATAATACCGGTCGTTACGGTGGTTCTCGTAACGCGATATAATATAATAAACAAACCGCGGTCTCTTTATTATTGCGCTGGAAAACTGCTCTCGAACACCGCCGGCCGCCCTCCCACCGCCCCCGCCTGCCCCCAACCGCTTGTCGTTCCGAGTTTTTCCCGTCTCCGAAGCGTCCTCGACCGAGGCACGCCAAATTATTCGGCCGCGCGTGTGCGTGCGCGAGCCCGCGATAAAAACGAACGAGCGGAACTAAACAGTAAAATGGATTGCTTCGGCGAAACGCGATTCGGCGTTTCGGCGGAGAAGCGAGGTGATTCGGGATCGATTCGCGCGAACGCGAGTGGCGCTACTCGCCGCGACAGCTTGCGGGCAGGCCACGCGTACGTGCGACGGCGGGCCCTTCGAGGGAAACCAGCTCGAAAAGCTCGCGCGGAGTCGCTTTAAAAGCGGCTCCCTTATTGCCTTCTCGGCTGAATGACTCGCGGTAGCGGTGACTTTTTCCGGTGCATGCAAAAAATAGGAGAGCGTTTTTGCTCGAGAGCGGACAATAGAACGGAGGTCATCGGTGAGAAACGCAGGGAGGATGATACCTCCCTATGGGAGGGTGGCTCGCGCTCGGCCGCGACGGCGGAGACAGAAGAAAGAGCGGAGGAAAGAAGGTGGCTGCGACGGGAACGACGGCTAGGAGGAGGCGCTCGAGTCGGCAGAACCGGCGCTAGGAAGAGCAGAGGGGACGGGAATCTCGGCTTCAAGTATTTCGCTCTTTGATGTGCGACCTGCCCCAAACTCGGCTGTCCGTGCCACCCTTTCCAAGTGGCTCGACCGGCTTCAAAGAAAGTGCCTTGGGACCACCCTTTGCCCCTCGTTCCCTCCTGCGCCTTCCTACAAAACCCTACCGGTATTCCGTATTATACCGCCACAGCCAGCTAACTTTCTTTCCGGGGAGACTCTCCTTTCGGCTTCCCGACGTTTGCCCGAAAAGAAGAAACCCGCCGAGGGAGAAAAACCGGTGGAAACTTCTCGACCGGGAGAATCGAGATATATTCTCTCGAATTATTTTTCGATCGGAATTTCATTGTCCCCCGAACGATTCGACACCGGCGAACGCGATGGGCGAGCCGGAAATTGATTCAGCGCGCCGAGGACGGAAAGCTCGTCTCGGCTCGAGGTCCGCGCCAGCCGAATCCTCGCGCGACGCGCGCCCTAGAGGAACCCGGGCATCGGAATCGGCCGCGTTTTCGCTGACAACGGGGCCGCTCGATACGCGCGCACACGTACCTATTATTCGTGGTTCGACCTCTTCGCCCAGGAACAACTGATTTCGGTCCAATAACATTATATCTATTAGCAGGCACTCGATACTATTAATAATTAATCACCAGCTAATATTCTGCGTTTGGCTACGCGCATTTCACCCGGCGTCCCTCTGCCCTCTATATTTCCGACGTTCGGCCTCCACCACCCCTCCGGCACGTTCCGCTTTGGAACGCTCGCGGCTCGCGCGGCCCTCCGTCCTCCGTTTTCCATGCCGTTTCCCCCCTCGCCGTCCGAATGATCTAGGATCCCCGGATGCGCGGAATGCTTCGAAAATATCTATCCTCCTGATAAAGCTCCCGCCGCGACCGAAACGGCCAGCCCGTATCTCAACGGGACGATATCGAAATTCGCGATCAAAGGTATTCCGTGACGCGGCGCAGAATCGTGCCTGTGTTACCTTACGGCTGGCGGCAACGAACGCGAATCCAAAGGCGAGTCTCGTCGATGTTCGATGTCGTCGAAACGGGACGAACGGACCAACTCGGCGGCGATTCTTTCTGCACCTGTGCGCGACCTGTCGCAGTTCTAATCGACGGAGGACGTTCCGTCGACGAGGGGAGAAAAGCGGCTCGTAGCAGGAATCGAAAATTGTGCACGGCGCGTATTTGTCGCGGGCGCGTGCGAAAATATCGATACGCGCGCGGACGCGCGAGCGCGCACACACTCGCGGGGAAAACACCTGTGGCTCCGTTCGTTAGATTCGCGCGACTTTTCCAAAGATAGTGAGAGCCGTCCTCCTCTCTCCGGGTCTCCTTCTTCGTTCGACCACCCGCGACCACCGACCCCTCCGTCTCTAACAAGCTACCTGTTCCAGCCGGCGCGCCGTCGCGCCGTCGTCTCCTTTCCGACGGCCTCGTAAATTCCTCCGCTCTCGAAAATAGTTTGCTCGATTTCTATAACGGACCCTCGACCCGCGGGAATAGAGATCCTTCCTCCGACGCGTCTCCCCCGCTCGCGATACTCTATTTCGGGACAAACCCTTCCTCGCCGAGCGAGTTCTCGGTGGCCGAGGCAACGCCGCGAAATGAGTGGCAGCATATTTTCCGCTCCTATTGCGTTCCACCTCCGCTGAATTATTCCGACGAATTTGCATGCTACATCGCCGCGAATAACACGCGAACGTGTAAGAATAAAGGTACCGAACGGGGAAGAAAGGGTGCGATTAAACGTGGACGGGGATCGATGGCGGTGGATTCGCGGCCGATCAAACGCTCCGATCGGCGTCGAGCCTCGACCGCTCGGGGTTGACCCGTCTCGGCTAGATCGACGGGTCGCGAGCGATCTCGTCTCGCGAGTGCGGTGGCAGTTTGGTAAATTCGCAGGGGTCGCAGGGACGCGTAGAAATCGAGACGGCCGGCCAGCCTAGATCGACGGTGGGAAAAGTGGAAGAAACGACGAGAGGATAGAAAGACGGCGCGAGATTAGCGCCGACAGAGAGGAAGGAGGGGTTGTCGGTTAGTTTAGGCGGTGTTTAACGCGGGTTAACGTGGCGAGCGGTCGATGGCAGAAACATAGCCGGTGGCTAGTCCAGGATAGTATTTAGGCGCGGTCCTAGGCCGGTTCGCGGAGATACCAGCCGCTAATGCGCCGGAATAGATTAATACCGACCAATAGGAACGTCGATCGAACGGCCTGGAGCACATTACTCAATTATTTACGCTTCATTAAGTATATATCCAATAGCGGCGAGTGTAGGGCGCGCGCGAGCGTCGCCGACACACCGGGGACGAGGCAGGAAGAGAGAGTCGCAGAGGGTGGACGTACGAAACCCGGGGTACACCGTTTGCCCTGGTGGTGTGCGCGAACACATCCCGTCGCAGTACACGCGCTTACCTACGTTTATGCGCGCGTACGCGTTTCGCAAAGCGCTGCCCAGGACTAGGAAGCCGAGCACGAGTGCCGCGTTCGCGTTCGCGTTCAACTCCGTTTCCACGCATCGATGGATGCTCTCGTACACCCGCAAACCCGGGCGCGCAGACACGCGCGTACTCTCCCCGCCCCTTTCCTCTCGCCCTTTGCCATTCCGGCGTACGCGTGTACCAGCGCGCCATGTACCACCGGTTGTACATAATGTATGAGACTGTGTGTTGGTAGGTAAGCGACCACCCCTAGCTCACCGAGGTCTAACTTAATTATTCGAGAAATTCAGCGATCCATTCCTGCACCCTCCGCCGTGCCACTCTCTGTTCCCCGTCCTCGCGTCCCTCGGCCGTCCACCTCCTCGGACCCTCCTGCGATCCCTCCTCCGATCCCTCCTCCGATCCCTCCTCGAACCTACCGACCCGACGACGCGTCCATCAAAATCGATCTGGTTCGGGTTCAATTTCGTCGCGGCTGCTCGCCGCACGAGAAAACCGTTCGTCCCTAGCTGCGCGCATTCGCGACTCGTCGCGGGATCTGGGAGCGCCGAGCGCATTGTTAACCGCCTCTCACGCGCCACTGCCGATATTTAAATGAGCCCCCGGAACCGGGGGCAGGGCGGTCCGCGCGAAACGACCGGCCACGGAGAAGTTGTCCGCGGCGGGGAGGCAGGAGGAGGAGTGACGCCCGTATCGGTACACCGGAACAGATAGATCGTCGGTCCCGATTACAGTCCCGGGAGACTTTAATTATCATCGCGCACGGACTGTTTATATGGCAGGAAGCGCTTAAATAATATTTCTTCGAGCCGCGGCGGCGGCGGCGGCAGGGACCGCGAGATCGCGGCGTCACAGCCGCGTCGGAAGGGAAGCGGAGAGGCGCGGCCCGCGCCGCGGTCGTACCGAGATGGGAACGGGATACGCGCCGCGAACGCTCCGACTCGCCGCCGAAGTTTCTGATCCGACCGGCCGATAGGAACGCACCGTGCACGGTATGCCCGGTGGGCGGAATCGACTTTTATCGAGCGGAAGTCGAAAACAGCGCGCGCGAAAAACGGCCCCGACCGTCGCGGAGCGCGGTGCGAAAATAGGACGCGCGATTTACGCACCGTCGATCTCGGGGAGGGGCGCGGGGCGTTCTTCCGCTCGATCTCCGATTCTTCCTCGGCTCTTCGCCCCCCCCCCCTTTTCGTCGGCGGACGTCGCGACGGGCGACGCGCGACCCGACACCGGAGGCGGCGAGAAAATATTCGTCGTCCGCGCCGTGCGTCTCTCGGGACGAGATCCCCGGGCGTCCGTGTCCGAGCATCGGAACCCGCTTTCGATCCCGGAACGGATCGATCGTCGAGTAATTAGCGCGGCACGGCCGAAGGTGCCCGCGGACATTATCGTGGCTCAGAAACGAGCCTCGACACCTATTAAAGGCGGAGCACGTCACGGTAATAGCCACAACACCATTAGCGCGAGAGTAGACCGACCGGGTGGAGCACCGAGCGGAGTGGCAACGCGATGAGACGAACGAGACGGGGAGACGAGAGGAGAAGGAGAATCGGGTCGGTAAACCGGCCGAAGGAAAAGGCGAACCGAGTGCCGGGCACACGGGTCGCGGAAGAATGCCGCGCCTAATCTCGCATGGAAAACCATTCGATAGTCGAACTGAGCCGATAAATTGATTCGACCCCCCGGGCTCGTGTTCTCGCATCGTAATTGCGCGGATTAAGTCCGACATCCGCGCCGCGTCTTCGGTCCGCGATTTCTGCTAGGGAACAACGACAACGTTAGGCTTACGGGATTACGGGGGACCCTCGATGCTTCCGTTCCGCGGGTCGTTCGCGTCCACGTCTCGCCGAGGAATCGAATGGAATCGAATGGAATCGTTCTCGCGGGCGGAGCCGTGAAATCGAGGAAACGGCTGGTTAACGGACGATCGACATCCGCGAATGAAGTAATCGCCCGAGACAAAGTTATCGGGCGTGCGATCGCGGCGGCGCGTTACGCTAATCGCGATACGGGGCCGCTAAAAACGCTCCGGTTGTACAATATTTTGTCGAGCTGGTTTTACGGCGCGTACCGCGACACGCTCGTCGAGGCTTTATCGGAACGCGGGGGGAAAAAAATGGAAACGCGACACGCCAAGGCGTCGGGGCGGGCTCGCGTTCTCCATTCGCGATCGAATTGCTTTTCGTTTCGCGATTGCGAGCGATCGCGGCACGCGCCTGCTGCGCGTCGACGAAAGGTCCGCCGACTTTTCGGATACCTATCTGTCGTTCGACGCGAGCGCAGCGTCGATCCTTCCTTCGTTCGTACGTCCGTGCGCCAACGCTTGGGTACCCCACTCCGATTACGCCACCCGCCGTATCGAGATAACTCGGACGGTCGTCCGAGGTGTAATCGGAGAATCGGTAAGGCACAGAAATGCCTTTGAGAGTAGAGAAAAAAGAACCTCGTCGAGAAGACGGTAAAGAACGCGCGAATGAAGAGATTAGGGCTGCGCTGTCTCGCTCGAGGGCACTCGCTAACGATCCAGTTCGAGCAACCGCGGAGGGCCGAGCTCGGCGATGCGTTCGATTCGTACCCGACGGCCTCGTGCACGACGCGCGAACCGTTCGTTTCTCGCGGGTCATCTCGATCGGGGATCTCGACGCATCGCGCTCGAAACGGGCGCTCCAGTTTGGCCGAAACAGGAAGCCCTTGGAAAAGACGATACCCGGGGTACCGCGGCCAGTCGAAGAACTGCACGGACGCAGAAAGGAAAGTGGGTACGCGCTTACGTATGGGTTCGCGCACGGCCCGTCAGTTAGAGGCATAGCGGGTATAGGCATCGCTTATGATTCAGCCGCGCTATACATAGAAGTCTGCGTTACCCCTCGACCGTTCGCTATATTCGATCATAAAGTGCATTGCCTTCCCTCCTGCCTTGCCAACCTACCCACCTCCCTGCCAGCCAGTCTTTTCGCTGGACAATCTCGGCACGGCGCGCTTTGTAAACCACCGCGGTGACCGGGGGCTACTTCGACACCGGATCACCGTCTCCATTGTCTCTCCCTTTTTTTCCTCGCTCGCTCCCCGCGCCGGTCGGCATCGACAGCTGGAGAATTCCGGGGCGGACGGAACTTGCTCGCACACCGTAGGCGTAGGTAGAAAACAGCCGCGTCCGCGTCTTGGACGGAAGTAGTTGGCGAGGATTAGCGGGCGCGGCGTCGTACGGAGAGCAACCCGCGAGTCGTTTCGTCCAAGGAGGTCAATGTCGAGGCGAGGAAGCGGCGACCGCTGCGAGAGGCTCTCCGAGATTTCGCGCAATCGATAATTCCGACCCGGAGAAAAGAAAGAGGGTACGCCGTTGGACGGTCGCGCGGTACCGGTGCGACATTCGGAACCACGTTTTCCAGTTTTTTCGAAGCTCCGGGAAGAACCCGGGAAGAACCCGACGAGCTGGTCGCCGACGACCGGTCGGTGCGACGGACGCGCGCGTTCTCTTTCTGTTTTTTTCTGTCGCGGCGATCGCCGCTGAAACGCGAACAACGCGTGACAGTCGTTCGCGCTTCGACAGCCACCACTTTTCTCCACCTTCCTTTTCTCCGTTTCGCGTTTTCCTCCCTCCCGTCGACGTCTGCAGCGCACCGTCGCTTAGACGACTGCGAATATATGTAAGTAAATAGCGTTCGGAGAGAAACGACGGAAATTACAGCTGCATACCGCCTCTGCGTACGTACAGAAAGAATACGTTTGTATTCTCTTTCTAGCTGCAGCGGGGAGATCGCGGACGATATTTCATTCGATATTGCAGCCCCGGCATTATTTCTCTATTTCAGTAGCCCGTTTCTCGTTCCCCGTTCCCCGTTCCCCCCAACCTCCCACGGCCTCGCCGCTTCGGCACGGTTGCCCGCCGCCGACTCCGCCGCCGCCTCCGCCACCCCGTGCGCCGTCCTTACTGCCACCGGAAAATAAATTGTTTAATTTATATTAAAAATAAATAGAACCGCGGAGAACGGGAGCGTGATTCCAGCGGCGCTGCGGCGCGGACGGCCCGAGAAATATTACTTTTAATATTAGCATTCGCCCTCGCGCCACACCACCCCCTCTGCCTCCACCCCGGGGACCATTCTCCCGTGTCGGTTCGAGCTTCTCCTACCCGCTCTCCAGTCCCGCTGCCGACAATCTCCATCGTTCCCCTCTCGACCACCCTTGCCGCCGCCGCTACTTTCTCTCCCTCCGTCTCTCTTCGCCTGTCCAAACGCGCGCACCCTTTGCTCTATTTCCGTTTTTTCCTTGCTTTTTCTCGTTCCTCTTCGAATCGCCGGACTGCACCCCAGATTCTGTCGTTCGGCCGCGAGCTTCTGCCCTTCCGCGGGTGAGTTACGGGCCCCGCTCCTCGCCGGGCGAAACAACGACGAGAGGCCGAGGTGAAAAATTTATCGCGGACGAGAAGCCGGCACCGGCGGGGATGGTTTTCAAGATCGATACGCCGTGCGTCTCGGATGCTCGTCGGATGGGACCAGATGCCGGGTGTAATTTTTCAGGCGTCTCGAGAGCGGAAAAAGGGTGACGCGCGCGCGTTCGTGGATCGCGGAATCTCCGTAGGGTCGATCGATGGGTCGGACCGCCACGGAAGAGTTCGGCACGCGGGAGCTTTTAGAACGCGAACGTTTCGCGCCCGATACGCATGCGCACGAAGTTAGAAAGATCAGTCGGCGATTTTCGGGCAGCTTTGAAGGACAGTGCGCTGGTGCGCGCGATCCCGCGAGCACGGCTCCGTCGCGGCTCCGCTCGAGGATCGCGCCGGCGACGAAGCGCGGCGCAAGAATGTAGGCGAGCCGTGGAAATCCTCGCGGTCGTATCGAGTCGGCACCGCGAAACGACGACGACGACGGAGGAGGACGATGCTCCCCTCGCTCGGCCTCGGCCCGTTTTCCTCGCTCTCCCCTCGGACCCTCTCTCGCTCTTCGCAGCGAAGCCCGCTCCAGCTTCCTCTCCAGCTTGCTCCGGCTCGCTCCGCGCGCACAACCCGGCCACCCCCGCGCCCGCCCTCGCACCCGCGCCCTCTATATAATGTACGGAGCGCGAGCGAGATGAATGGCAAGACGGCGACGAATATTTCATGAGACGCATTAATATTGCAACGTCTCATCTCACGGATGTATCGAGGTAACATAATGCTCCGCTATAGATAGCTCCTTATTAAACCACGACGCCGCCGCGTTGAGCAACCTTCCGACTATACCGGTCGCTGCGAAATCCCGCCTTTCCGTCGCTCTCGTCGTCGCGTCGCGACTTCGCCCCGAATCCGCTGCGAGACACCGGCGCGCGAAATTCCGTCCGAATGAAAAACGACCGGACCGTTCCGGCTGGTCCTGACGGATCATCGACGGGGCTGCGGGCACCGAGCGGCCGTCCGACTATCGCGCGTATTATTTCGCGTCTCTATCGGCGAACGGGATGACCGAACTTTGCCATCAGCCCCGTGTCCCGAGGTAAAATCCAACCGCGTAACGTATTGCCCGCGGAAATAGATTATTGGGAAGCTTCCCCGCCGTTAATATCCCGATCCCGCCGACCAATGAAACCGTCGTCGCACCTTTCGCTATTAATAGACCCCCTTTCGTTCTTCGGCGTTCTTTCGTACCGCGGCTGCTCCCCTCGCGGATGCCCGCCGCCGACCGGCGATACGGACTCGCTCGTGATAGATGCCGAGCCTGTCTTACCTTTCTCGCGGGGGGAGGGGGGGGGGAGGCAGAATATATGGGGGATCGTCCATCAGCCGTCTCGGCGGAGCTGCGAAAAAAGGAACGACCGCCGATACCACCGTCCGCCCCGCGTTCGGCCGAATTGATTGCCGCCTACGCGTTGGCGTCGTCGCGCGGATCTCCCTTTGCCCGAGTGCCTCGACGACCCTCGACGATGGGTGTGTCGTTTTCGCGCGACGTCGTCGCCGCGCGTGGAAAGCGTGGAAGTCGCGAGAACAAGGGCCGCCGAAGAAGCGGAACGAAAGTAGCGGCGGCGGTGAAGAGGGGCGGCGAAGGTAGCGGGCGGATAGGGTAAGAGAGAAATGCGATATAAAGTGCAATCAAACATCGATCGCGCGATGCAGGGACCTCTTTCCTCTTGGTAGGTACCTACGTGCGTATCGAATGCATACCATGGGGTTGCATCGCGCATGCATGCGAGGCCCTGTGTTTGTGTTTCGAGGGGAAACGTTACTACCCCCGGCAAGCGACCAAGGAATCGATAGCTCGCGTAACCGAGGCACAGGCACGTACGAATAATGCTCGAGCCTATCCTTTAACCGCTAAGTCGATCGAAACTGTTTCGCCGTCCGAATGTAGTTCGGCCCCGTCCGCGAGCACGCCATCCTGGCTGTCCATCTATCCGGGGAGAACGATTCCTCGCCTTTCCCCGAGTATCCCCACGCGTGCCCGTGGCGCGGAGATCGGAACCGTATCGTCCCCAGGGATGCGCGGCCGATCGATGCTCTCGAGTATGGAAAACTCTGACGAGCTGTTTGTCCGAAAATTCGGACTCCAAAGGACCCCGGCGAAAGCGATCTCGCGGCGCGGTCGAAGCGCGCCTCGATCGACCCGTTCGCCCGAGATCCGACATCGTTTTCTCAAACGGTGGCAAATTCGTGGCAAAAACGTCCGCCGAGGACGATCGGAGCGTCGATGGAGCGAGATAAGCGAATCGGGCTTGAATACCGTGTCGGTGACGCGGCACCGATTAGTATCGCCGAGGAACGATAACGCAGTCGGGGGAAAAAAGAAAAACCGCCTCTCCCGTTTCGCTCCCCAAGGGCTCGAGAGTTAATCGCGTTACTTCCGATGACTTGGCGCGATCTAGAGAAAAAAAAGCAACGAGAGACGTCGCGCTCTCACCCCCTTCGCTGACGCGTAGCGTGTAACGTATAACGTATGACGCTACCCTTTGTGTCCTTCGTTTGTCGCTATCCATTCGCAATTTTTTTCCAACTCGTGCGTCGCCGCTTCTCCCTTCCCTCCCTTCCCTCCCTTCCACCCTTCCGCGGGATAAAGAATAAAGAACGAAGAATCGGCGCCGCTTTATCGCCATTGCTCCCTGTCCGAACAGAGATCTCTTCGGTGCCGCGGTGCCCGGTAGGCGCCGCGGCGCGGGTGGAATTCGGCGGAAGGGAATTCGAAAAAGAGACGCGCAATTATTCGGGCTTATAGAATTCGAGATCGATCGCGCGCGTGAACGTAAAGCCGCGGAATACGACGGTCGGGGGCTCGAAGCACGCCGCAACAGAAGCATAGAAGATTCATAAGGATGGAATTACGTTGCCTCCGCGGTGACTTTTGTTCTCGACTCTTTAATCGCGGAACCTGCTTCGCTAAAAAATATATATATATATATACGCCGTATCCGCCGGAGGGCAACGTCCTCGTCCAGCGATGAATTTAGAAGTCCACCCCTCGCGACCGCTACCCTATCTCGCGACCTTTCGCAGCTCGCTTTCTCCGATCGCGGCAGGCCGTGCGACGAATGCGTCCGTCTCGCCGAAATTAATAATGAAACGACGGGTTCGCGAATCCGCTAAAATCCCCAAAAAATTCGTTCCAGGGACTGGTGTCGGTCGCGAAATGCGTAACCGGCGGGGCGGAAGGACCTTTCGAAGGATTGTCGCGATCGTACGCGTACGGTGGGTGGCCGACGAGGGGGCCAGGTCGTCGGCGGCGAGCGGAGCTCGGTTCAAGAACGAGGTTAAGAATAATTCGGACGAGCTCGACCGACGAATTAGTTTTTGCCGAATTAATCGGCCGGATTAATCCAATCGAGTCGGAACGGAATCGATTTGGATTGAATCGAGTCGGCGCGGCACCCCGCGTTAAATTAAATCGCTCGAACGATATCGCCGGGACGTCGCGCTTTTAATCGGCTCGAATTAGAATCAGGCACGTTAATTGCCCGCGGATACGCGAACCGGAACCAGAACTTCCGGGCGACGCGTCGCGACCGCGTCCTACACGTTTTCAACCCGCCGGCCGTTTCTTTCGAACGTGGACACTGTCGGCGCGATCCGCGCGACGGATGGAGTTGCCGAGAGAGTTGCCGCTCGCAACGGCGCGCCGGTAAACTCGAGGAGGAGAAAGAGTACGCGCGCGTATAGGTAGGAAATAGTTGTACGTCGCCTGGCCGCCGCGGCCGAGCTATTTCGATCGATTTTGAAAGACGGACGGGTAATCTACGATCGCGGAACTCGCGTAGACTCGAGTTTGAAATTTTTATAAGAGAGGTTCGTAATCGCCCGGTCGGCTACATTCTGCGTCGAAACGTAATCAGTCGCGGTATTAGTTTCCCGAGCACGGTTATACATCGTTCATTCCGCGAAGGGTTGCAGACCGATGATCCCCTAGCCTCGAAGAACCACGGGAGCTGCATCCGTGTACGCGTAAAAGGAGGGTAAGTTGTGAAACGGCCGTTCGCTCGATGCGATCGCGTAAATAAAAGAAAGACCGGCGGTGGGCGATCAAGCGGCCGGCGAGCAGAAAAATTGGATCGAGAATATTGTAGCGACGAGGATCGTCGTCGCGAAGGCGGATCGGGACCGACGCGCGGCGAATTCGTCCTCGGCCGCCTTGCGTTTATCTCGATATTTGTCCCGGGATCGCCGCGAGAAAGCGTCGACGTTTAACCGTAGACACGGAACAAAGTGAAACGTTCGGCGAGATTGTAAAAGAAACTGATGGGCGAGGCGTGACCGAACGATAGAGCGGAGCGCAGGTCTCGCGAAAAAGCCCGATCGGCTTCCCCTTCGAGCTGACGATTCTTCATGGGATCGTCGAGCGATTCGGGGAACGATGACACGGGTCGATGGGATCGAGCGAGGATCGCGGCTAGACCCGAAATAGCGGCGAACGTTATTGTTTGAATTTAGCGAAACCGGGGCTTAAATATCTACCGGATGTTTGGCGTGTATATCACTTCGTAAATTTAAAGTTTACGGTCGTTCTCGCCGCTGTTCTCGGTTCGTCTCTCCACCTTCGCTCTCCTCTGTCTCTCTTTTGCCCGGCTGGTGCCCATACGCGCTGCACGCTCCGTCGGTCGCGTCCTTTTTCTCCCCTTCCTCGTCGCTTTCTCTTTCCTGTCGCGGCGGTTTCCCCGGATTTCTCTCTTCGCGGAATCCACCGCGTTACCATTTCCTTCTCGCCTTTGTTTTCGCCGCGTTCCGAGCGTAATCGTCCATTGTGCCTTCGATTCTCTCCTTCTCCCTTATATATATCTTAATTATCGTTAGGGTCGCGAGCCGTCTACAATTCCCGGGTTCCTCCTTCGTTCTACGCCCGATCAGCCGGTGGCTGCGCTTCTCGTTCGTTCTCCGCCGGCCGGTTCCGCGGTCCCCTCTCGACATCCGCTTTAAAAAGAATGTTCTGCTCCTTGAGCATCTTTCGGAGCATGATCGTCGTCGAGTCGCGCCAGGTTCTCGCGTTAGCGGAGCCAACCCTCTTCGCGTCGACTCGCTTCCTCTTTCTCCCCGTTCGGCGCGTCTTTGTTCCCTTTGTTCGCACTCCTCGCAAGCGTATTTTTATAGCGCGCGCTCGCAATTAGTTTACGAGTGCCCTACTCGCTCTCCTCCCGTCCTCCGCCCGTTTACGCGTTCCCGTATCGAGCATCGCGGCGACCCGGCCGGCGTACTTTTTGCCCGGCCGGCGAGTCGCCATTCGGAGCGGGAGGAAGAAAATTTTTTGAAATTTACGAGGATTCGCGGCGATCGGTTAATCCCCGATAGCGGGGCCGAGCTTTCGCGGCTCGTAAAGTATCGTTTAGATGTCGGCCGGGGTCCGCGCACGGATTTCGAGATCACCCGTTGTGCAGGATTTCAGACCGGCTCCGCCAATGGCAAATCTTGTACTATACAAACCCCGGTATATCTATGTGGAAGGTACACGACTCTAATACATAGTTCAGTACTCTATCTACATACGTGTGAGCCAACATCGCGCTAACTCCGTTCTCCGGCCAGGCCGACCTACCTTCCTCTTTCCCTCCGCCAACCCCTTCCTCCCTCTCCGCCCTCTCTCCTTTCTCTTCGCCATTCTACTCTCCTCCGTTCTACTCCGTTTTGCCCTGCTCCACATCCCCCGTGCCATCGTCGCCGGTACACGTATCTATCCCTAGTTCTAACGGCACGGCACCGAACATAGTCCGGTCCGGTTGACGAGGAAGAGGGAGGGCGAGAGAGAGAGAGAGAGAGAGAGAGAGGCGAGGCGATGGTTCATCGGGGCACGCGTGACTGCGTGCCTGCGCCTGTACCCGTACCTGTACACGCGTGCTCCAACGACGACCACCGACGTTGCTTGCGGCTTAGCGCAGCTCCGCCGCATTATTCAACGGATAATCCATTCCTTATATATTAACGCCGGAGGACGATCTATAGCCGCGATGGATCGCCGAATTGGTTTAACGACGATACAGTCGGCGGCCAGTGTCCTCGGCGCGGGTCCGTTTGAACGGAAAAACGCCGCGGCCGGGCGCCGCTGGTAAATGGGGCGAGCCGAATCGAGAGGGAAACCGGATGCGCGGGGCTAAACGTTTTAGAGAAAATTCGCGTGAAATTCCAGCGAGGGGTGTCGGGGTGGGCGCGAGTGTAGCGGGTAACGTTTCACTGGAAGCCAGCATATTTTGTCGCGTCCACGTGACCGTTCGCGAGGAGGATTTATCTGGACGGCCGCGTCCATCGAGTGTACCCTGTACGTGACTACCTGTGGAGCGCCGCTCGAAATAAAACGGTGCGATGAAAAAGCAGTGACCGGCAAAGAGCGCAAGAGACTCGTGAAAACGAGAAAAACGGTCATGGGCCGGGAAAGGTAAAGAGAGGTAAGGGAGGAGGGAGAATCGCTTATCCGTTGAACGGCGACAGGCCACGGGCCGTGCACAAATAAATCCGCTCGCTAAAAAGCTTCGTTCCAATCGAACGGGACGATTCGTTGAGCGATAATGACGGGTCGACGCGTCGACGGGACCGTCTGTCTTGCTGCTTCGCGCGCCGACCAAATTCGAAACGATTCCACCGTCGCGTGGCCGCCGTCCGCGTCGTTCGATCCGCGACGGAAATCCTCTCCTGTCTTCTCATCTTTGCCCGACGACGCTCCAGGTCGGACTTGCTGCGATTCTAGGAGCACGAGTTTCGGTGGCAATCTTTCGGGCAAAGAGACGTTTTTCACTCGGCCTTGTGTACCGATGAATAAAACACGCACCGCGTTCGTTCGCTTACGCGCGACCTGCGACCGAGAGAGGCAAACTTGGGCGCAGCACCTGGGTGGCCATCGGGCGCGATAGTTCGACCGGCGTGCCGCTAAATAAAATATCGGCGCGCGCGTGCGAAAGAGGAGGAGGGACTCGCGTGTCCTGGATTTCACGCGGACGGTGCTGGTGTGCCCGCGGATTCACGGTCGCCGCATGATTTTGCGCGAGCCGCTGGACAATTAAAGCGCGTGCTCTCCGTCTCCCTCTGTCGCTCCTCTTTTCCTCTCTTCCTCTTCGTCCGAGCTACCCTCGTAGCCGTTCAAACGTCTCTGCCTTTTTTTCGACAGAATCGCAGCGAACGGTCTCGCAGGAGTAACGGTCAGCCGAACGAGCGACGCGCGTAGACCTAGCCGACTAACGATTGATCGACGAGGAAGGGCGAGTTGGTCGAAGGGACTGGGGGAGAAGCCACCCCCCTTCGCTCGCTAGCTCGCTACCCTTTTCTCCCGATCTAGGCGTACCTCCTCCGGCGGCGTTCCCTCTTCCGACGTTAATTTAGACGAATTTCATTAGAACAAACGAACTTTGCTAATCCGCGCTAATCTGATTAGAAATTTGCCGTGGCGCGGTGCATTCTGCCGCGTGAAACTCCAGCCGGTCGACGGGAGTCTCCAACGACGAGAACGACGTCGTCGCGTCGCTGGGGCGTCTGTGGCACTGGCGAGGAAGGGAACGAGCGCGCTGCCCACCGACTGGTCCTCGTCCTTGTCCTCCTGTCCTCGTCCTCGTCCTCGTCCTCGTCCTCGTCCTCGTACCTTCGTGTTCACTCGGATCTCCTACGTACACACTTGTATACGTCCACTCTTCCCTCTCGCCCCACAACCCCGTTCCCCCTTTTCCCACTTTTGCTCGTCAACTCTTCTCTCGCGTTCTTCCGACGCCTATTCGTTTCGCCCACACCTATATCCTTGTCTGGCAAATATTTGCCGGAATTAGCAACGATAGAGCACGTCGTAAATTCTCTTCGCTGGAAGGTTCACAGGATTTTCCGTCAGAGCGTCCGGGGAACTGCGATTTCCATGCCTTCCCTAATCAGGCCTACCGTCGCTCGTCCGCGTCTATTCTTCTAATTTTTGTTTATCGCCGCTCTTCCGCGTTTAGCCCCATCGTCGTTCGTTTCACGCCCGGGCTGCTGTCCGTTCGAGCAGCCACGACGGAGGAATTCGTTGCAGAAATTTCCAGCACTCGTCGCGCGGGGACGAGCCCGTAATGTTTCCGCGGGCGAAAACTTTCCTCCAACGTTTTTGCTCGCTCGCTCGCGGAAAAGCAACAAAATTCTGAAACAGCTACGCGGTGGACGGGGCGAAAGTTTCGCGGCTCCATTTGTTACCGATGCGGGGCCATTTGTAACGTTTAAAAGTTTTAACTTTTTCGACAAATGGTTTCCCCTGCGAGGCTTCGTCTTCGGCGTTGCGCGAAACGCGACGGTTAATCTTCGCGGCCGTATCGTCCCCGTCCCGCGGCGTCGGGACCGTGCGAAATGTAGCGTTTCGCTGGAAAATAAAAGGTCGCCGTACTCCGAACTGAACGCTCCTCGAAGGAGGTCGTATCTCTTCAGCGGTGCGCAGGGCGGCGTCGATTTCCAGCGGACGAAACGGACCCGAATCGAGAGTGTTTCTCACCGAAAGTTCGTCGCCGCGAATCGAGCAGAACGGGGCGGAACACGGCGAGCAATTTTCTCGTTAATATAGCGATCGAGCGTGCTGCGGTAAGCTGTGGCGCGACGCGACGCGTCGCGTCGCATCGCGTGCACCGCGACGGCGACGGGCATTCTTGAAGGCGCGCGCCGCGACGGGTGCACGAGGTAATGAAAAATGCACGCATGCTAGGATGCACCGTGCATTCGTGGTAAACTCGATTTTCCTGCCGCGTGCGTTTCGGCGCACGGATGCCCGCCGTTCGTTTTGCGGTTTCGCAATCTTTTCTTTATTACCGGGCCGGCTCCAAACTATTTCTTAAGCGTTATCGTCCATCTCCGTTGGATCGCTGTAAAGGGCAACGCCGAATACACCGAGGAATCGGTAGCTGATAACGATGATCGGTGGAATCGGTGGAAAGGCGATTGTTTGGTGGAAAGTTATTAAAAATGCGAACAGACGCAAGAAGGTGGGAGAACGCGGGGCCAGCGGCGACGCGAAGAGGACGAAAGGGGTTTCGAGTTTGATAGAGGATCGAGGCGCGTATCAAATGAGGAGCGAAGCCCTTCGACCCTTAAAAATTAATTTGAAAAGTCGGTATATGAGAAGTCCGGCGTTGGTATGCCGAGACACGGCGGCCGATCTCTCGGTATTGCGGAAATCGCAAACCGCGTCGAACCGCGGACGAAAAACTTTTCAAATGAGCCAACTTTGCGTGTGTCTTGCGCTTTTGCCGCGTCTCGCAACCCCTTTATACGGTCCCGGAAAAACTCGCATATTAGTAAAGTTGTCGACAGAGACGCGAGCCTCCGTTCTACGAAACCTGTTCCCTCCCTCCCGCGAGCATCTTCCGACCTCGCCGTACTTTTTTTCCCCGGGCCCTCCAGAACGCGCTAACCCTTTCTCGCCTCGCGACGCGCGCCTCGAGGTGCCACGGTCTTTCGGAACCGACCGCGGAACCGAGCGATCCCTCGGTTCGAGCGAACCGCGAAACGTCGCACGACGAAGTCGCTAAAGTCGTTCTTATTTGTTTGTTGCAGGCCAAGTTGTTGGAGTCATCCCACGCTTGGCTCGGAGCCTCCACATCGAGTATAGCTGGTAAGTTGTTCGACGCATCCTGTGCATATTTAATCAGCTCGTTGTCTCGCCAGTAAATTTCAGGAAACGATAACGCGACACGTTCGCAAGCCGTCCATCGAATGGATCGTTCCTCGAATTAAATTCGTCGACCGTCACTGACACGGGTACGCGGAATTCCGAGCTTTCTCGCGATCGCGCACCCTTCCGTCGCCGAACGGGTAACTCGCCGGGTTTTCGAGGGCGATCGTCGATTCGCCGCCCCGTCGATATCGGCGGAAACGGATCCCGATGATATATATCGAAAGGAGGAGGTGGGAAAGAAACGGAGCGGAAAAGGCGGAGAGTATAACGGTGAGACGACGCGGATAGAAGAAATCGAGAGCGCGCGTCGGCCGAGAGGAGCGCGACCAATCGAAGATATCGCGACGGAGAAGACGTCGGAGAAGAGAGGAGAGGACACGAGGGACCCGTGCAGAAGGACGGTGGAACGACAAAGGCGGAGGGAAAGGACCGTGCGGTTATCTCGACGATAATAAAGCGGGGAGCAGGAATGCGCGTTACTAATATATGTAGAAAGCAATTTAGATAGACAGGCAAGTTTGCCATTAATGGCACCGGTAACGCGCTAGCGACGCGCACCTTCCGAACAGGTAGCTCGCGTGCAATCTGCGCATCGCGCGCCTCGCATCCAGCCGCCCAACGTTGCCACCTGTTCAAAATCTTCCCCATCTCGAGATGCATCAATTTTTGCCTCCATCGTTCGCCTCGGATCGATACCACCCTCCAATTGTCTTCCAGCGAAATCGTGCACCTGGATTCTTCGTTTCTTTCTTCGTTGTCTCTTTTCCCTGTACTCAATCTCTTCGCTGGCGCGTTTCTCGTCACCTCGGTGGCATCATTTCCAGATTCATTGTTACACGCGCGTCAACGAAGGCTGGACTGGAACGTTTTATGTACACTTACAATTAGTATCCGCCCGGCGATTTCACACCTGACGCGGTAGACAATTGCGTTGCTCCAACAGGAATATCTCGTTCGGCTTTCCGCCTGTAATATCGCACAGCTCGCTGAAAAGTGTATTCGGCGGCGCTTTATCCCCTTTTCTCGGAACAGGTGACGCTCTTCTTGGTTTCGCGATGCGTCCAATTCGATTAAACGCCTCGTCCAAGGATCTTCTTCGCCTTCGATACGCCTCGCGTCTCATCGTTACGCCGCTTTGTCGCAGTCTCCCTTTCTTTCCGACCTTTCGGGCGTAATTCTTCTTCCCGTCGAACGGCAGAAGAGAGGAGGTAAAAAGAGCAGACGGGGACACGGCAGACGAATAAACGAAAGTGCCAGGATAGAAATAGGACTAAGTAATCGTTGAAGAAAATGGCTAACTGTACTAAGGGTGGTCTTTTTCGATGTCGTATCTGGGAATATGTAACGGTGGCCGCTGTTATCGTTGTAACGCGCAGCTATTGACCAGCTGCCTCCAAGAACGGTCGATCTGGGTTAGGTGTAGTCAGGGTATGAGGGAAAAGAAAAAAGCAAACGAGAAGCCGAAATCCCTGACTATTTTTTAGCTGACTATTCAACCCTGCTGAAGCTGAAGGCGCCCACGTGGACGCGGCACGATCTCCAGGAAGCGATCGAGGCCGTGGTAACTCAGAAGATGCGATTCACCCAGGCGTCTACCAAATACGGAATACCGAAAGGCACTCTGTACGACAACATCCTGGGTAAAACGAAAAGAATGATGGTCCTGGAGGAAGCGGGTTTGAACTCGAGCGAAGAAACAGCTGTCCTCGAGTTCTGTTGCGACATCACCGTCAGCCCGTACAATCGCCGCACGAAAAAGTCGTTGAACGCGATCCTCAACTTCGTGGAAAAGCTCAGACGAAAGCGCGATCCAAATTTCGTGTTCAACGGCCTCTCCGGCTTCCGTTGGTGGTGGGCTTTTTGCAAAAAGCACTCGATAGTCTCCCTTTACTTCAACGACGAGAACGAGAACGACCAGTGAGAAGCGTCGCGCGTCCGGCTTCGCGATTGCGCGCATCTTGCGCGAGTCGAATGTCGCCGGAGGCCCGCGAAATTCCCGCGAGCAATCCGCGATGAACCCTCGGTTTCAATTTTTTGTACATTCCATACACATTCCTGCTTCGCGAACGAAACTCATTCTACGCCCGCGTTCGAAATGAACGCGACCCCTTCGTAGCGGGACGAATAACGATCGTTGCAACGAATAGTATCCATAATGATTACGGCGACGATTCGCGTTAATAGCAATACTAATATATTCCGTTATCGCGGCGTAACGAGTGTTCCCAGCGATAAGACAGTGCCTTATGCCCGTCCGATGTCTTCCACTTCGCGCGTAATTCAGCGAACTCCTCGTTTCTAGTTGCCGGCCGCGACTCTCGCTGTCACGACTACGGATAGATCGAGCAGAGGCGCAAAGCTTTTCGACCCTCGAAACGGGAAGCTGCACTGCGGCGCGATTATCCACGAATACTTCTCGATTGTGATACCGATGAATCTCAGAACGCGAGCCGCGTCCCCACGCCGTTCCGTCGCTCTATCCTTACTTTTGCCGAGAGTCGCGCGGCAGTTCCTCTTGTTCAAGTTTTCTCAAAATTGGCGATACACGTTCGCGCTGCGCGTACAGCGGAGCTCGTCGCGTCCGTCCGCGTTCGACGAGACGACAGTTCATCGTTAGGATTCGCCGAACGTTCGAACGAGTGTCGAGTTGTTACGAAAGTTGTTTGACGAATTTTTGAACGCCGCACGGTTCTCCTTTCGGGGGGGGGAGAGACAACGAACACGATTCCGTGGCGTTCGAAACACACGGGCCGGTTCGTTTTAACGCGGTTAGCAGATATACGCGTTCCCTGCGTAGCCCTAATAAAAGTAGCGTAACGCGATGAAACGCTTTCGCAGCGTCTCAATGTTTGCCGTGGATCGAATGGTAATATGGTGTCGAGAGCGAACACCGCGGGTTATTTCCGCGCGGACCGATCATCGCGAACGATTCGTATTCGCTAACGATTCCGTTTTATGCGACGCTCGTCCGCTATGATATTTTCGTACGCAGCAAAAGGTATTGCAACGCGAGGACGTTGAAATTTCTAGAGTATATTTTTCCGTGCCGGGGCCGACACGTGTCAAGGTGTACGGCCACTTTTTGAAAGGAGATTCAAATTCCGGAGCCGCTACACTTGGCGAGTGGTTGATAATTAGGAGGGACAGTTAGCGAATAAACGACACCTTCGAGCTAAACACGGAGCAGTTCGTGGGTTCGTTGGCAAGGTATCTGCGCGGTAGCCGAGGTCGCGTCGCGTTTCAGTTGCAATCGGAGATCGCGTTGGATCGATCTCGGTCGCTTTCGACCGATCCGCGGCAGAACACTCTTCGAATCGTGGCCGCGTGTCTCTCGGCGGTCGAGGAGATTCTCGCGAAAAGATTCGTCGTTTTGCGATCGAGAGGCAACCGCTGCCTCGGCGCGACGGACGTCGCGTCGCAGAAACGCGTCGGCCAGGTTTAGGATGTCGCGTTAATTGATTTCTCGCGCGAGATAACGGCGAGCCGACATTCCGATAGTTCTGGAGGATTCCAGCGAGCGTGGTCTTATCGTTTCCTAGCTTCGCGAGCCGAGAGCGTTCGATCGTTGGTGGAGTCACGAGGTGCCTTATCGTTGTATGCTGGAAGGGCACGACGGGGGAAGAACTCGCGTACCTTCGCCTCGACGCGAAATAAAGCGTTCGCTCGTCGGTCCTCTGCCTAGGTAAATTTTGTTGGACAACGCAGAGAAATAACTCGCGGCCTCTAGCGTGCACACGCGTGCGCGTCGGTACACGTGGACGCGCGCGCTTCTTTCCAATTAATTGTATTAATCGTCAAATTGGAGGATGCTCAATTAAACCCAATAAGTTAACTATTAAATAATCGTTGCGAATTGAGGCCAGCCGTTCGCGGCGTAGCCGGTATTCGAGTTGTATGCACGCGCGGAGTGAAACAGTTGCGAGCCGGCGTTTACCGTTTAACGTTAAGCAAAATATTTTCTATTAACGACCGAGCTTGTTCCATTACGAACTCTCTCTTTTATTCTGTAACGATTGTATACCAACGATAATACAATCGATACGTTAACATACACCACGCGTAGTGTTTATTCCCCATCGCCCTTTTCCCCGCCGCAACTTGCCTTTCAATATTTTGTTCGCAGGTACGCTCCGTCCAAGCAGCTACAAAGGAACCTAACCACGTGATACCCGCACCTTCGCTCGAATTACCTACGTCTGGTTATTTACCCTATTTATATGGCGTACGCTTGCATCGTTTCGTCGAACACGAATCGTCCTGCTCGATACAATTCGGTTCGATTCTTTCAATGCGTTTGCATTGGTTCGCGCGAATCGACGCGCGTCCATTTACATATTCGCGCGGCGGCGCATCAACTTTTCGATCGATCGATGCCGTGACAAAGGCAGGCCGGTTAATAACGTCGAACGCAGGAAAGCTAGATCGAAAGGCTGATCGCTGCGGCAATCTTTTCTCCCGTTGCTCTACCGTCGCTGAAAGTTACGACCTTTACTAACGCTGTGCTTTTTCTGTTTTCTCTTTTCCACGGGGGGCGTAAACTAGCAGACAGTTACCAGTATCAGCTGCAGTCGATGTGGCAGAAGTGCTGGAACACCAATCAGAGCCTGGTGCACAATCTGCGCTTTCGAGAACGCGGCCCGCTGAAGTCTTGGCGACCGGAAACGATGGCGGAGGCAATCTTCAGCGTCCTGAAGGAAGGATTGTCCTTGAGTCAAGCGGCAAGGTAACTACCAGCCTTCGTTTGTCCCGCGTTTCGTACGCGCTACCCATTTCTCCTCTCTTCCTCCTTCCCGTCTCTGTCGCACCGCGATAATTAACGAAACCGAATTTTCCGCGTTAATCGAATCAGGGATCGCGTCGCGTCGTGTCGCTGTTTAACCAGATGAATCGTCTGGATCGCGTCTACGCCAGACAGGTTCGCCCGTTTACGGGAAGCGACGAGAAGAATTTTATTATTAGGCGGAGATATTTGTGGCGCGGCGGGGAAAATTAAACTAAGAAAGTTCATCGGACCTAGTTGACGCTAAACGCCGAATTTCGAACGATCTCTCCCCGGGCCAGACTCGACAGCGGGATACCTTCGTCGATGTTATCGTCGATCTCGACGGGCGAGTGTCGCCGGAAAAATTAGCCGCGAGGCAGCCCCGCGTTAGAAAGAGGAAAGCGGAATCGGGATTAAGGGTTTAGCGGTCCCGGCGGTTTTTCAGCTTTCACAGTTTTCGACAACTAATTGAAATTAATTCCGCGGCGTTGCACTTTGACGGAACGAATAATTCGCCGCGAAAGTTTCGAGCGATTCCGTCGGATCGGTTTCGTCGCGAGCGACCTGCGCCGGATGTATGTAAATGGGTCAGAACGGGGAGCAAACAATTGGTCGTTCGGTTCGGCGAGCGGTCAACTTAAGAACTTTTACAGCCCGGTCGTAAACGCGTATCGCACGCGCGTAATAACGCGTCGCCGTTAAAGGTTCGTTCCTTTTTCGTACGAGCAATGCTCGTGGCACCGGCTCGATAATCTTTGCGGGTATCGATGGGGCGAAATCACCCTATCGGACGGGAAATCGATCGCACCACTGAGACGAGTTTTCTTCTTCCAGGAAATACGACATCCCGTACCCGACGTTCGTGCTGTACGCCAATCGAGTGCACAACATGCTGGGTCCGAGTGCCGACGGTGGGGCCGGTGAGTGTTAGTTGCCATTTTCATTATGGTCTCGCGACATTGCCGTTTCTCGATCAGCATTCTCTCCGCGCGAAAGCGATCGCGACGCAACGTTTCGAGCAGAGTCCGCGACGCGAGGGAAACGTGAAAATGTTCGTTCGCGGATCGACAACGAGAGAACAACGGAGAGAATCCGCGATAGCATCGAGAAGCGGGAAAAAGTCTGAAGCGGTAAATCCGATTCGATTCCTAAATGCTATTGACGCGCTTCTTGCCCGGTCAGATCTGCGCCCAAAAGGTAGGGGCAGGCCGCAAAGGATTCTGCTGGGCGTGTGGCCGGACGAGCACATCCGAGGAGTGATTCGAGCCGTTGTGTTCCGCGACGGCCACTCTCCGCACATAGTGAAGGAGGAGCCGACTTCGATGTACCCGAGTTTGGCGAATTACGCCGCCTGCAACGGACCCGAGGGGGCAGTCAGTCCCGGAGCGGCAGCCGCCGCCGCGGTTGCCGCCGTCGCCCAAGGTAACCTTCTCCTTCCAGCTGATCGACCGTCTTCCGTTGCCTCGAGTAACACTGTGCGTTGCCTGTTGACACAGGATTGCGGCATCAAATGTGCAGCATGGTGGCTGCTGCTCATTCCCAGCAGCACGACATGATGGCGACCAATCTCTCGACGAACCTGTCGACGAGCCTCTCGTCGAACCTGCAGGCAGCGATGCAGGCCAGCCAGCATCACCACAGCAGTAACAACAGCGGCGTGCCCGTCATCGGCAGCAGCAACAACGGCGGCGGGGTCGGCGGGGTCGGCGGTGTCGGCGGCGTCGGTATCGGTGTCGGCGGCGTGGGCAGCGGCGGTGGAAACAACGGAAACTCGCCGTTAAACTTAGGCTTGGCCAGTCCGGGCTCCGGCGGTCCACCCGAGAGTCCGATGGAGAGCCCCCTGGCTAGTCCTCTCGGCCCCCTAATGGATCCAGGACACATACCTAGCAGCGTGGAAGTTGGAATCGGCGTCAGCGGTATGACCTACAAACCGGCGCGCAGCTTCGTCAGCCCGCGGCCGGAGAATCTCTTCCAGGAAGACATCGCGGACCTCGTGAAAAGTTCTCACGGGCTGAAGGACAAGGACAAGATCCCCGTGAAGCTAGAACCGTTGACGGACTCGCGCTGCGAATAGTAAGCGAGACGCGGTCGTGATCGAACGAGCTGAGCGTTGGCCCGTTGGATCGGCCGGGGAGCGTCCCACTTCCATCGCGATCCAAACAGGATCGACCTCTGTTTCGACCGCGTGCGCCGGTCGGATCTTCTCGCTGAACCGGATATCCGCGGAGGCGGTACTCGAGGAGCGAACGATTCGGGCAAAGTACCGCGGTGGTCGATTCGAGCGACGAGTCGAACCGTATGCATTCCGCTTACTCGTTTTCGCGGCGACACCGCGATACGCGCCGGACCGATCTCTCGCGAGATCGCTCGAGATTTGCAATCAAAAGGGTAAGGAAAGGGAGATGGGCGGGGAGGAGTCGCGAGCTATCGGAAATATAGCCCGGGGATACGCACACGATCGATGCTCGATCCTTGAAACCCTCACCGGGCATGGGGCGTCGATCGCGATCGCTCGATCGACTCCGACGCAGCCGCGGTCACCGCCGATCGTGGGGAGCTAGCTGCAGGATTGAAGCTCGCGGCATTTTTCTGTTTTTTTTTTTTTTTCGCGAGCCAGCCGCGTACCGGCCGCGTACCGGCCGCGCGTAGAAGCGTGGACGCGCAATGAGAGTCGCGTGCCTGCTTGCACTCGAGATTTATACTATCTACACATATACGATAACCGTGTACGTTTAATATGCCAAATGTATAGTAATTGGCGAGCGGTGTATGTTGCCGCGAGCCTGCATTCGCGTCGGTCGATCGTGTCGCCGAGATCTCGCTCGGCCAGACTCCTCGACTCGAATGCCGTTGCAGATTTTTTTCTTTTTTTTTTTTTTTTTCGATCGAGGCGCGACTCGTCGGGACTCGCGGATCGGAAGCAACGTCCGCGTACGCGGGGGCGAGGAGAGAAAATTCGTCGACCGAACGGGAGGAACGCCGGGGGGGGGGAGGATGAACGCGTCGGAGAAACGAGAAACGTTGCGCTTCCGAAGCAATTGTGAGAAATCCCGCGAGAGCGAGCGGGGTGTACAAAATTTGCTTACGACTGTCCGATGAACGTGAGAGACGACGAGGAAATTTCTACGGAACGAAGGACAAAAGGAACAAACGTGGGGCGTTCGACTCGAGTAAACGCGCGATACACGCGAAGCGGAGAACAAAACCGATTGCTGTACTCTATTAAGTGTAATGATTGCCTTCCTGCCATATTTGGGGTATGCCAAGTATAAAAATTATAAGGTTTAGAGATTAGGGAACGAAAAATTGAACGACGACGCTGCCGCGAAACTCATTGAATTCGGAGCTGGTGAAAATGTCGATAAGCGTGTGAGACACGGTTGTGCGTTGTTGAAAATTGCGAGCGGATGAATGCGAGACGGTGAAAGTGAAGCGATGCGTGAACGTAACGGTTGAATGCGTTTTTCGGAAAGATCGTGCTATTTTTCAAAATTTTACATATTACGCGTACGTGTTTTCGCGAAGGGACCCTCGATCCTCGACAATCGACGAACGATGCGTAGCAATCGAATCGAATCGCGCCCTTTTCGGAATCGTTGGAATTGCAGTGAACCGATTGGAACGGGTCGGTGCCGTCGAGTACTACCGCGCGTTGCAACGCCAATTTCGCACGAAATTTCGTTCGGATGATCCACGCCACGCGTCTACTCCTCTATCGCTCTGGCCGCGAACCGCGCCGTTCAGGAACGATCTGCAACGTCCACTGGACGCGTTCGTTTCGCGCCTAGCCATCGTCTGGGAAGAGGGCTGGAAAAAGTCGGAGGGAGGATGGGGCAGGAATGAGAGGGCGAATGGGACGGCACGAACAGCGAGAAAGGGAGAACGGAGGGAGCGTTTGTTAACGGAGAGAACGGAATTTTCTAAAAAAAAAAAACAAACAAACAAACAAACAAACAAACAAAAGAAGCAAATTTTTCAAAGGTGCCACACTGGTTCGAGTGATTCTTTGTAAGTACTAAAAAATTAAAGAAAAAAAATAATAATAATAATAATTCGAAGTGGCCTTCTGTAAAAGGAAAAGACCATCGCTTTTCGCTTTTGCTCGGAAAGAATGGGGCGTGTAGGCTGCTCGTCGTGTTATCCATTGTCTAGGCAATTTTTGGAGAAAACGTTCTCGCGCCGCTCCCCTATGAAAGCTTTAACGATTTTGACGGATGTTTCGAGAGGAATCGATTAGCAAGTTAATTATCGGTGATTAGAAAATTAATTCGGGAAAGCACTAAAACGCGTTATTCTTGATACGATTTTTGGACGAAGCAAAAAAAAAATGATCGAGCGTGAATGGCTCGATCGAGCATGTTTTATTTTTTCGTGAATATCGAAACGATGCACGACAGAGCGAACGATTTAACGATGAAGCGTGCAGAAGACCGCGGATGACGGGGAAGGAAAGGTAAAGGGATACGACGGATCGCGATTTTAAAAGATTTTATTACGATTTAGGCTTAATGTGTTCAACGAGAAGGTAAATTTGAACGAAACCAGCGGCAGGGTGGAGCAAAAGAAGTTGGTAAAGTCAAGGCGAGGGGCTGGGGTTGGGAGGGGGCGAAAGAAAAACGTAAAAATATATTCAAAGGGCCGCGAATGAAATTGCGAGAAAGAGTTAGCGGGAAGACGGAGGGGCTTGGGGGAGGGGGAGGGGGGGGGAGAGTGTGCGAGAGAAAAGGGTGGGGCATGTGAACGAGCGAGAATGTGGACAAGATTAAAATTAATATTGTATAAAAGAAAAAAAGTAGTAAGTGCCTTCCAAAGAAAAAAAAATTTAACGTGTCCCGTAGACCGTGACCACTTGTACGTGATGAAAAATCATTCGAAATTTCGCATCACCGAATGAATTGTTTCCGATCAAAAAAAAAAAAAAAAAAAAAAAAAAAAAGAACTGAAGAGAAACGGGGGGGAGGGGAGGGGGGATGCAAAAAAAAAAACACGAAGGAAATAGCGAAAACCAGGAAACAGAGTGCGGATGACAAAGATGCAAAGAATTATTTGTGGGGACGTTGCGTAAAGTAAACATTTCTTCTTAGCACGTATTCTATTCGTCTCGTCTCGAAGTCTTAGCGACGCCGCGCGATTTCTACGAAGGTTGAACAGCGCGATTATAGTCGAGGATTAGAATCAAAGGAGGAGCTCGAATATTTTGCGAAAACCTTTGGCTTACCTTTCGAACCATGCGCAACCCACAGCCCGACCGATTCGGATCGGATCGGATCGGCTCGGACGGGATCGAATCGAGTCGGGATGGGAGAATCTTTTCCGTCGATTACGCAATGTGTCTACGAATCTTTTGTGTGCGTGTAGTGCGAATGTACAGCAAGCAAACCCGGCAAAATTTCTGTTTTGGAACAACCCACCACCGGTAATACCCTGAATGGCATGTTCTCGTAAACGTTTCTTTTTGATTCGCTTGCACGAGAGAGCGGAAACGAACGGTAAACAGGAGGGGATAGTGTGCAACTGAATTACGGACACTTCGAGAATCTTTCGTTTATGCATTTTGATATATCTGTGGACAGATGAAGAAAAACAAAGATACTTATAGTACATACATAAGGTGTAAGTGGACAAAAAAAGCATCTAATACGCTATTATTGATATAGAACACAAAGTAAAGTAAATATATATGAGACAAAAAAAAAAAATATATATATATATATATATATACATAAATTGATATATTGATGCTATAAGATTGCTGCTGGATGCGTTTTACGTTGAACGAAGATGACGCAGTTTTCCGTTCAAACGTCGTCGAGGACGAAACAAAAGTTTACGGGAAGAATGAAATTAGACAAAAGTAAGGACGTTAGAGTCGAAAACAAAGTAGCTGTTAGAATTTTTATCGGGGCAACCATAAAGACGGACGAGCGTGACGCGAGCATACCATTTTCGGGAGAACCTACCTATTTGCCCTCGTAGGCTACTGCGTTCCGTTCTCTTCACTTCTCGATCAGACCGTCGGGGTTCCGTTGGTCCACGTTTCTCGATTCGCGATGCGGCGGAACACGCGCGCGGCCTTCTCGAGAGAGGACACGCGAGGCGCGCCTGGCAAGGCGGGTCGAAGTAATGAATGGTACCAATGGAATCGTTGCCGATGCGTTTCCTGGTATTCTCGTGAATTCAATGGTCGAAGAAAGGCGCGACAATATATATATACTTGAGGCGAACAACACGCGATCAGCCACGAGGCGAGGAGCACACAGCTGCGGTTGCAAATTTCCAGCGTTCGTTCTACTTTGAGAATATGCAAAACAGGATGTGTAATGTATCACGCACGCGCCGAATCTTTCCTTTATTTTCGCCTTGGCTTCGAGGTGTAACGTCGTATTATAGTAATGGTCGACCCAACATACACGCCACACTCGTACACGCATGGAAGAAAGAATCATTGACAAGTATCCATACAAGCTGTAAGAATAATGTGAAAACGAAGCGTAGTAATCCTGTATCCGCGATTTACGACTAGTTTACAGTAT
Source organism: Nomada fucata (assembly GCA_948146005.1). NCBI lineage: Eukaryota > Metazoa > Arthropoda > Insecta > Hymenoptera > Apidae > Nomada > Nomada fucata. The sequence continues at coordinate 29,401,124 of OX411278.1, read as the reverse complement.
GTGAAGCGCAACGGCGATTACACCGGAGGATCGTTACGACAGCGCCAATGACCGCGGTCGAAGATCGTCCTACTCGATTGGCGAAAACGTTTCGCTGCTGCGACAAACGGCCGAATTTCAGTATAAACTAGGTGGCATCCTAATTTGCAGAAACTATTAGTCGAACAATAGAATCGCACATTTTTCCGAATCCGATTATTTAATCGTATACACCCGGCCATAGGCCGCTATCCGACACACGTGCACCCAGCCACTTCACCTGCGCGCTTCGCGACGCAATCACACAAGACGAAACACGACACGACTCTATACCTACGCGTACACGCCCATAGAAACATAGTGCAAGGATTGCACAGGGGGAGGAATAGAAAATCGGAAGAAAAAGATAAATGAAACAAAAAAAAAAAAGGATCACCCGAGAGTGCAGCAAAGGGCGGGGAGAAAGAGGAACGAGAAAGGCCATGAAAGTAATAGAAAACGTAAGAAACTTGAACGGGGAGAGTATGAAAACCGTGTAAGTGAGCGAGCACGAGATAAAGGGGGAAGAGGGAGAGAGAGAGAGAGAGAGAGATAGAGAGAAAGAGGTAGGGAGCAAAGAAACATTCTTGGAACAAGTACACTAAAGGAGAACATACAGTATGCTACGCGAAAAACAAGCACAACAGCGCGTTCACTGTAAATAGAGAGGATGCAACATTATTATACGACAGAGTTCATCTTTATTATCGTAACCTGTAATATATTTATTTGTCCGGTCGTAAAGATATTTTAAGTAGCTTAAGATCCGAGCTTCTGTTTCATTTGAATCTACCGTCGTACCGCGTAAAACGAGACATTGGTCGATACAACGCGAGAGGCGGAACGGCGTTCTTTTTGGTATGATAAATATTTTTGAAAGCGCCGGCAAATAATGTTCTAGAGCGCGCACAGCCTCCGACCAGTGTCTCGCGATAATCGCGAGCAAATTCGGAATGGACGACGAGGCAGGACCTCGTTACCGTAGCTGATCGTCGTAAGTTCCGACCAGTTCTTATCTCGAAATTTCAAACGTCTCTGTATCGTCCCTTCGTTTCTTCTGTGCAGCCTGTAATCGACTTTCAGCCTCGGTCGCGAGGTCCTGCGAACTTGATCGTTCGTATTCTTATTTCAGTTTTTAATCGCGATCAATTCGTTCAGAATCGTTCCGGCCTATGGTAGAAGGTGCTCACAGTGTCCTAAAATAACAAGCGCAATGTTCTTTACAGATGACGATAGTTTGTAGTTACTATTGTTTCCATTTACGTTTAAACAAAGTATTTCTTTGAGTAGATAGTCGAATTCATTAAACCGATACACACGATACGAATAGGTTCACGCGTGTCCTTTTGAGGCGCTCGAAATATGTGTATGTACCCGTGACGATCGCAAAGCTCTTTTATTTCCGTTCTCTTCCCAATACGTGTACCTCGGACACGGGGCTTTGGAAATAGTTTACTTTAGTCACGGATGCAAACAAAACCTGTCACCCATTGCGAATTCCTCTTTTATTTATTACCGATTAGCATGTAAGATGACGTTCTACCGACATATGCTATAATTATAAATACACCCTATTATATATAGTGGAGTAAGCGTTACATTACCTACCTACCACCTACCTACCTTCCTACCTACTTTCCTACCAACCAACCAACAAACCAACCAACCAACCAATCAACCAACCGAAGTACGTATCAAACTACCTACCTACGCACCTACGTACTACCTATCTACCTACCAATCTACCAACCTAGTTACCTACCTACGTACCTTCCTACCTACCTACCACCCTACCTTACTACTTACCTATTTACCTACCTACCTACATACCCACCTAATTACCTACCTACCTATCCGTTTTTAACGGGTGAAACAAACAGAAGAATCACGCAATCATACATTTAAGTTGCTATTTGGCACGTATATCTAAGTAATATACTAACATAAACAGTATGCAATAATAAATATGAGAAATTAAACACCATCTCTTGCACTGAATCGCTCAATATATCCTTTCCATTGTTCTCCATTACTAGTTCGATAAAAAAGGAGCCGGAAAATATCCATGGCAGGCGCGACGAATGTCTACATCGTCGGGGATCAGGGTAGTAGGTAAACTTTTTTAACGCGTCTGCTTCTGTTGAAACAATTTTTATTTACATTCCATGATAAAAAAAATTGGCCAATCTTTGTAGATACTATAAATGAATATGGCAACAAAAGTGGACAAACGTCTGAAAAATATTACAAATTGACAACGAAAAGTTCTATTACAAATCGAAACTTACATGTATTCACGTGAAATACTTTTGCAGTCATCTCAAGTTTCGCAGGTCGATATTCGATTACACTTTGTCGCTCGTGGGTATTTGATTCCTATTCGTGTCTTGCTGTACCAGAATTTGTGCCGGTTGCGCGTTCGTGTTACTTTGACTATTCTGTTGCGGCACAACATTATTCTGAAGGTTCTGCGCTCCTTCGTGCAAGGTGTTTTGATGTTGCAAATTTTGACCTTGCGGTTGATTTTGTTGAACCACAATTGGAGGTTGTTGGTGATACTGTGGATGGATTAGATTCACCTGGGCAGAATCAACGCCTGGAGCAACCTGTCCATGTCCGTATTGCGGCGGAAACTGAAAGACGTCAACAATTTGTTCATCTCATCGGATACAAGTTTCAACTATATTGACAATTACATTTACTTACACTTACGCATTGTATATGTATAAATGTATATTAAAAAATTCTATTTTTTCAAGGCGGTAATTTGTGCGCACTACAAATAAGGTGTATGTAGTTTGAAACATCAAGAACACTTACCGGTTCAACTTGTGCAGGTATACTACCTGGGTGCGGTGGTAGCTAATGACGGCAACAAAAAGTGCACAAGCTAATTATTGTCAATTACAAAAATACTACAAAAAATGCCGTTTTTTAATGAAAATAAAAAAGGAGCGATTAAAAATGAATGACTAGTGACACACAACACACTGTGGTATCTCTATTTGTCTGCTTAATTAATAAACTAATTACTAAAACTGTGCACTATCACAAGTAACAAGCTATGCAAATATTTATCTGCAAATTTTATGCAACAGATGATACGAATGATCACACTTCATCTTTTAAGCTGTCGCTTTTTTCAGAACAAAGTTGATCCCGGAATTGTAATTAAATTCTCAAGATATTAGTTTTCCCATGCCACTAGCTAATTATGTGTAATAAGTAATAAAGCATAAAACGGTCAAAGGAAGTAAACATCACTAACATAGCTCCGCAAGTCAATGGGATAAACATGAAAATATTGTTAGAAGTTTTGTTACAGTTATTCGCTTACCATTCCTTTGGCAATCATCTTCTGCATTTCTTCTTGCTTGTGCCTTTCAAAAGCTTCGAATTCCTCCTGAGTATAAATCTGTTGTTCATCTAATCCTTGCCAACCTTCATCTTGTTGAAAATCTGGTTTCTTTGTTTGCTCCACAAATTCTTCGTAACTAAAATGATAATTTGCAATGTTAAGGTAACAGTATTATTTGCATCCATAAAGGCTGCACTTTTATATGTACCTAATAAGCCCGTCTTTATCAAGATCAGCTTCATTAAACACATGCTCCCTCATTCGTTCCATTTCTTCGGCCCGTTTAAATAAATCGCTTTGCGGCGCTCCTTGAACATATAGCTTATCTAATTCCTTTAAAAAGAGAGCTTTAACTTCGTCCTGATCCCATACTCCATTACCATCAAGATCTATAACATACAGTTTCATTACGGCATAAGAATGGGGAATACACTAGTTATGAATCAACAATCGATATAAATTGTGCAATACCGTGAAAGAAAAAGAACGTTTTCGGATTAAACTCTTGACTTTCCATATGGTCCTGTTTCTCCCATACTTCCTCTAATTGATGTTTGCTCCCAGGATGGTGCACCTGTAACAAGCATGAAATATGCAACGGGAACAGAAGAATGCGATATTGCAAGCAACTTACAGGCTCGTGTTTTTTCTGCGTTTCTTTCACTGCATGTAGCGCTTCTTCATACTTTTGTCTTTCTAAATCATTCATGCCTGCGATAATGGAAAATGTTGGATTAAGAGATTCAATCATAAATAAACGGTCAATACATTTAATTGTAGCATACTACTTTTCAATTTTTCTTGTTCTTCGTACTGCTTCTCCATCTCGTGCTGCTTAAATTCATCCCGTCTCATCTTGTCAGCTTCTGCCAAATCCTGAGTGGTCTGTATGGAAGTGCAATTTGTACATATATTATCTGTGCCAACTGTGCCAACTTCGTTCGATTACAATGTTGCATCACCTTGGCGATCAATTTCTTCAGATCCTGGATTTCAAATGTACGTGTATTGGTATGATCCAAATGTTCAGGTATTTTTAAATGGTCAATATCTAATCCATTTCTTAATTCGTTCTGTTTGGTTGCGATATGCCTTAATCTTTCTAGTTCTCCTCTTTTTATTTCATCCAGTCTTGATCTAACGTTATGATTCACAAATTCTAGTTGATCAGCTATCTTCCCTGTCTAGTTAAAAAAAAAGGTTTCCAAACACAGTGGAATAAGAAGTCCATGTCCCCAATATTAAACATTAATATATTGCTACTTTTTTCAACTCACACGTATGTCAGATTCCTTTGCTTGTTCTAGCTTTTTACGAAACTCGGGGTCGCTCTCCAATACTTGAACTACCTCTGCCAAGTATCTGCGATACTCCAAAATGCCTGCCTATGGTAAAAGGTATTGATTATATAGTAGTTTGTAAAATTAAACATATATTGTTCGACGAACTTACCATTTCATCCATTTGTGCGGTTTCGCCATCATCTTCGTGTTCTTCATCTTTGCTCTTTTGATTCACAGGTGGTGCAACGGACAACTGCACTGTCACGCTTATAAAAAGTAATAAAAGGAAGTAGTTCATGTCCCTGCAACCAGAATTGCACAATTTTATGTAGAAAAATGATCGCAACGTTAATAGTTCATTAGAAGGTATAAGCATGAAATCAGTTTGTCAATTAAGTTATATTTCGTTATAGACGCTTAAATTGAAATGCTCTTACAGAAGCAAAAGGTGATTTAAAAACGATTATTTGTAGATCTCGGTCGACCGATATCCTATCTCCACGTTTCGCGCGTCTTCGTTAAACATTCATTTTTAATAGCCTTAGCGACAAACGATCGACATATGTTTAAATGAAAATGTTATTCTAATAAAGTATTTACATGGAAATATGATAACGCATTGCCGGCATTCTATCGAATGCGATTCGATTACAGCAGTGGGATAAAATCATAAAAAATCTCCACGATATTCCGATCGTTTTACGAGTATGATACGAAGGAACTACCTACCAACGCATACACAAATTTGACGTTTAAAAATCAGAATACGGGGAAGATAAAAATGTGAAATGTACATAAATTCGAAGTCGAACTGACTAAATGAGGTCACATACAAAAAAATACATATACAAAGAATTCTTCTTAATATCGTGGTTTACCGTTACCTCGATTGCCTCGGTGAAAGTACAGATGTAGAAATTTTCCCTGGTCACAGCAGAAGATTCTTTATTCACACTAAAACCTAACCAATGAAAATTCACGGACCTTGGTGCACGAGTAAGTAACCACAATCACATATAGTCGTATATACATACGTTGATTTGATGATCAGCTGCGAGATTAAAGTGAGAGAGTATTGTCTGTACCAAGGGGGAGAACCGTAGGACACGTTGGGAAGTCCAATAGGGTATCGTGGTAAACGGAAAAAGTACCGTAGTACGCAACGTTTGTTTCCAAAATGAGTAATGACGTGTAATCTCGGTAGTAGGATCGTCACTAATACGAGAAAGATACACAGGGGTTCGCCACTCGACAGAACTTTCTCTAATTATGTACTGATATTATAGTTGCAACGATGTTGCATCGCGTGAATCGTAATAGAAATCCAAATAAACATACTTGCTCAACGCATGAACTAGAATAAATAGGTACACAGAATTGGTACTGATCGGTACCGTTCAATACTGATTAGTGCTGATTTGTTCACGATTCACGATATTCCTTTCACATCAGTTATCCGGCGGCATTTCATACATCTGCGATTAAATGCACGTTCAGAAGTTGCAACGTTTGTACGGTAGATGGCGACAAAGTTGCCTCTTCTGTAATCTATTGAATTTTTTGGTGTTTTTATCGATGGAGAGTACTTCTTCGAAGATGAATGTTTAGTTTAATCGTTATCTGTATCTACTAAAAGATCAAAGCATTTTGCAACCTTAAGGTTAATTAACGCCAACTTGCAAATTGCGTCGATGAATAGCTATTTCTACAATATTTAATAATTTCGTATTGACAATATGAGGCACAAAAGTCTGAATATAAAGTGGAATAGAGAAAGTGGGAGTTGGACCACAGTAAACAGGTGTATTGTAGCATATATCCGATTTCAAATTTGCCGTCGAACAAATATTTCTGCAGCCTTACCTTGACGGGTGGGAGTAATCTAAACGGACGGTGAAAGGATCGAATGGACACGTTGAAATAGAATATGCTACAGAATATGGCCACGCCTATGCACTGTTCAAAACCTGCGCTGTATAACAAAATTAAATTGCCAACACTTTTACCAGCACGCGTTGCGAAGAATAGGCTATAAACTGAAAGTAATCGCTTTATGCGGTTAATCGCAATAATGGTTAGAATCGGTAGAACGGGGCTACACTTTTCATCGGCTTAAGTATGATTAAGTCATCGTAAACATCGTGCAATAATGCGTTATTACTCGTTTACAAGTTAAACCCTCGCGGTATACGATATTCATGGAAAGGTACAAAGAATTGAAACGGGGTAAGTGTATATAATACTTATGCTTGTCAAACAGGACAAAGAATATATACATAGGTATACTACAAACACGTTAAGGTGGTACGTGCTACTAAAAGTCGGAAAATGTTAATACAGTGCGCGGGAATCTTGTAACATAGCACCTCGCACGGTTAAGTCGCACTTTATCGTATCAAGAGGAAGAGATAATAATTTATTGGACAAAGCCAGGCAAGATTTACCGTGGTTTCAAAGAAGACGAAAGATAAAATCGAAGGGACAACGGGGGAACATCGAAGGCAGTTGCATGCTCCGGAAATACCATAAAGCGTAATCATGGTCTCGCGCACGGCTCTCAAGAAGAAAATGGCAGCAGGGGAACACATGAGCGATCGTGACCACCCCGGTGAACATTCGAGGATTCGTGGTCCTTCGAATTCCTCGAACGGTCATTAGGACAAAAGTATACCTGTGTCTACGATCCTTCGTAGACCTGTTACCTTGGAACAATGCCCATAACCGACAAGTGTTTTCGTATCTGATTGACCCATCTTTGGATGGAACTCCGTCAAACGGCTAATTTTTCTTCGAGCTAACAATCTTTGTATACCTGACGTATCCTTGCCGCCTCTGACCCCCCCGCCCCCCTAAACTATTCACTTCCTTTCGCTTCCTTTATCTTCTCGACTTTGTGTACTTTCTGGCCCAAAAAACGCCCCGAAGGATAGCAGAGTCACGCGTGTACCCCCTCAGTTATTCCTCGATCCCTTATTCGGCTTCTTTCTCATGGTCATTCGTCTCCACGTCGTTTTCTTTTGTTTTCACAAGTAAAACCAATTGCGAGAAGGGTTTTAAACATTGATTTTCCTACCTTTCGATGTTTCTGTCCTACGTGGGCGTTGATGTCTCTACTTATTAAAGAATAGAGCGTTGCGGTCGCGAGAAAGCTTTCATTTCTTTCCATCGAAGGGTCTCTCAGATTTGCGCCCGTGTCGGTTCAACGTCACGTCACGCTTTCGGGGCGCTTTAAAATAAGAAAACTAAGTGCCGAAATACGTGAAAGAGCGTGGGAGGTACTGTCAGTTGCGAAACGTGATTTGGCACGAGCGCATTCCGCAGCCGAAAGGCAGGTTGCAAGGAGTCAACGTTTTAGAGTTGGAAAAAATTCTCGGTATACGTCGAGATATGACGGAAGTAGCTAAATACTTAAACGCTCGAAACGCAGGCTTAAATGCCGTTGATTGCAGTAGGAGGGAAATGAGAGGTTGCATGATGGACTCGTATCTCGTGGCACCGAGCGTCCTCAAAAATGACTGGACACAAGTGTAATAGCAGGTCTGTAAATAGACGATCACTCCTGCGAATCGATGAGCAAACTGATTCTCGACTCGAACGTTCTTGCGGGTTAGTAATAATCTCAACGTCTATCCCATCTTTCTAATTCTGATTCAGGGGAATTAGGTTAATCGGGAATAATCGTTCGCGGCAATGGAACGGCGTGGCTCGATTTTTTCCGCGAAATGAAAAGGTGCGATAGAAAACAGAAGCTTGACAGGGAACGATAATAAACGGCCCGACACTCTTCTCCACGGTTCGCCAGCCAGAGCTCGAATCGAAATACTTTCGGCGATGCCAGACGCCGGATATTAGCCACCCCAAATTGAGATGAAAATGAACATTTAGGATATCTGTGCCAGATCTGAAACAAGAGGCAAGAGGCTTTCGTGGGAAAGATGGCCCCTGTAAAAGAACAGATCTAATGGCGCTATTCGGACGAGTTTTCCCTTCTGCTGTACGCGTTTAAACGTTCTCTCCTCGAAACACCTGCGGAATGGGAGTTCTCGGTCCACCGATACCATCGGCGGTAACAAACAACGAATCTGCCTTCGAACTTTCGACCGAAGCACAACTCTCGCGGTAAGGGATGATCGGTTGGAGGAGACGAAGAGCTAACTAATTGTAAGAGATAGGAATAAGTGGACGACGTCCGAGGAAGGGGAAACGTTGCGATCCGGGGGGAAGGAGAAAGGATAGAGAGACGGAGCGGCAGAGGCAAAGAGGCTGTGGAGCAGGTAAAACAAAAAGTTTGGAAAAAAATTGTAAACCAGTCTCGGTAGGTTGGTAGTTCGGAGTGCAGCAGACTGCGATAGCGGGCTCGCTCTCTTCTCCTTTTCCACCACCACCAGCGTGTTCGGCAACGACTTACGGTACAACGGCAGCAGCTACAGCACCACCACCATCGCTAACTCACTTGGCTACCATCGCCAACACCTCCTTTTCCTCCTCCTTCTCCTCCACATTTTTCCCTTTCCGCTTCGACGTTTCTCTCGGTCCACGTCCTTCCTTAATTCAGTCCAATGAGAGTTGCTCTTCGATTCGTCGCACCCGTCACAGATCCGTTCGTCACGATTTTCAGGATACCTTTTTCTTCTCCACCTTCTTAACGCTCGGCGAGGTCGTGTTCGCGAGCAGTGTGCACCACGGTTCCTCGGGATCGGAATTTTGCGAACCAGTCGGACCGCGCGACCGCGAACAACCGCGGGCAAAGATCGTGAACGGAGAAAGTGTCAGGCTGTTGGCAGCAAGAGTGGATCGTTTAAACGGCTGAAATCGGACGGGCCGTGCTGCTCTTTTTAAAACGTTAACGATCGTCCGCAGAGGCACGGAGATTCTCGCTGCGATCGAAGAAAAACGCTGCAGCCGCGATAAGAATACGCTTGATGGAGAGAACATGTTTCGTACCAGTCGCAACGCGAACCGGTTGCGTGTGCTTAAAATAGTTACCCGTGCATAGGTTACCGCTCTTCCCACCGCTCGCTCGTTGGAATACGTCGTAGGACTGTCAGGTAAATATCGATAAGTCTCTTTCCCTCCTTCAGGCTCGGGCGATGTTACCGCGATTTGAAAAACGGCGGACCGTTTTAGCTACGTATATCGCGATCTTTCTGCTCGCTGTTGATGACGATTGTAAACTCGACGCCATCGATCCAGCCATAGTGTACGAATAATTACGTTTTGGATCGGTGCTCCGATCGAGCAAGGCCTCGCAACTTCGTCGGATCGATGGAGCTCCGTTTGACGGATTTGAAAGAATCTGGGAGACGTTGAACGCGGCGTGTACGCGGTGCCGGTCACGACATCGCTTGAATTCTGGTGCCTTCCGGCTGCCACGCGATATCGAATTCTCGTGAAACGTTTATCTTGGCCGCGTGCACGCATTTATAGTCGGCCATTTCACGATCGATCGGGTCCCCTCTTTTCTATTGCTTCTTAGAACGAAGATGAAACGACAGGTTAATATTTTCAATACGTACAGGCCATGCGATCGCTGGTCCCGATATCTTCTGTAGAATTGAATTCTTTTCTTCTTATAATTCGCTCGCCCCTCAATTTATTACGAGTGCAGCCTGCACAGAGCAGCCGATCTGTCGGCTACCCGAATAAAAATAGTATACTTGATAACTTTCCAATGGGTGCTTGGACAGTACGGGAAATGCTTTGCCACGTACTCGCTTTCGCGGCAACGGTGACGAAAGATGAAGCAAAGTATGCACTGGAAAGAAAAGGGTTGAGGACACGGTAACGAGAAAAAATAAAGGCCCGCAAGCTCTTCGTCCGAGTGCGATACCGCGCAGATGCCTTCCACGAAGGCGTTTGCCGTTTGTTATTGAAGTTATTCCATCGCCTTGGGGCAGAACAAGGCGAGGCTGTAAGCATGTCTGTCCCCGGATGACGAACGTTTACATTTCAATACCGCTGGAAATTTTCTAAAGCTGTCCGGTCTCTAATCGCGATGCGCAGATGCCTCCATCGCGATTTCTCCGTTGCATAGGACATCCGCGGCATTTCAATTAGCCACCTCGCCGTGGAAAAATTGCAATCGTTCCTCCGCGATTTGTATGTGGTGGAAAGCATCGCGCCGGCTGCGTATTCAAGATTGACAATTTCCTTGCAAATCCGCCGCGAAACTTCCACCGAGCGAACGTGCCACCAGGATGATCGGCGTTCGAACCGTTCAGAATATCGAGTCGAACGTTTCCGTACAATCGGTCGGAATATATACACCTGTTACGGGCACCGAAAATCGGTGGTGGTTCATTCAGCGTATTGGTCAAGCGAATGACAGGGATTTAATGGAGTGGCGCTTGTTAGAGGTAGTACGGGGTTACACGATCGCGAAGGGGCACGGGCAACAATTACCTGGAAGGAGTCGTAAAACCGATCCGCTCGATGTTCATTTACGGCTGCTACCTTTCGAACATTAAAGTGGGGTTCCTGCGTGAAAAATGAGGCTCCGGTTTCGATTCTGTTAGTCGGTTAAAATTCATTTGACTAGGGTAACTAGTGACGGACGGTCGCGTCTGGATATGCGGTGAAATTTGTCCTTCGCAACGAAAGCTGAAACGTTCCGTCGAACGCGTTTTCTATATACGATTCGCTGACAGTGAGGTTGAACACGCCGAAGGGATATTCTCATGCGATTGAAAATAGTGATAAGTGCCGCGAGTGCGACAGTGAAATTCGTGGCACCTGTTGGAAGGTAATGCCCGAAATAAGTGTAATTTTTCTTAGTTCGTGACGTATGGAGGGTCGTTGAAATGGAATGCTTCTTCGATAATTATTTACTTGCAATATCGTAGGACGTAATTATGCGGTATATTAATAGCCAGTCGATTGGCATGTTGCAAAGCTGTAATTATAACGTGCTCGATCATTTTGCATGAAATTATCGGACGTTGCATCTTTGCGATGTACCCCTTTGACCACCCCCGTTATCTCGTTCAATCTGTTATCGTCGCGTTCGAAATCTCACTCGTATTTAAATATTAAGTACGACGCTCGATTTTTGTTGACGATTTTTCCAAAATTAATAGACCGCGTTCAACGATGCGACGAGGTAGGGGACTCTTGGTACGTGCATATGTACGTACGGTGCGGGGAAGATCGCATTCGAAAACGTGCAAGATTAAAAATTCATTCTTTCGGCACACAGCTCCATAATGACGTGACTCACGTTCATGAATATTCTTAATAACCTTAATCGAGCCTCATGGTCGTAATCAACGTACGCAATTCGTGGTTTACCGTAGATTCGATGGCAGGCGGCATGAGTATTTTTTACTACAAACACGATACCCGTGTTGTTATCCTTGTAAAATCATCCCGAGGCTCTGGCTCGTCGTGCACATCCTTTATTTTCGGGGACGGATGCAAAGATCTACCAAAATGAATTGAAATGAAATGAAATGAATTCGGGGCCAACAGTTCCATGTCTGTTGTTAATGTTTACTGTTGTCATCTTTCTTCAGAACACGATGACGAGTTGGAGCAGGACGTTGATCGTGGGTCTCATTGGAACCTTACTTCTGGCAGTCACCACGAAATACTCGATAGCCTGCAACGAAGCCATCTGCGCTAGCGTCGTGAGCAAGTGCATGCTTACGCAAAGCTGCAAATGCGATCTCGTTACCTGTACGTGCTGCAAGGAGTGCTTCTCCTGCCTCAGTTACCTCTACGATGAGTGTTGTTCGTGCGTAGGTGAGTTGCCACTCCTGTCTCTTTTTTCCTTTCACCCTCCACCGATGCTCGAGAGTCGAAGCGAACGCGCTTCTAAATTGCACGCCTGATTTTCCCGTAGATCTCTGTCCAAAACCAAACGTCACCGACAATCCGTTGAGCAAGAAATCTCACGTGGAGGATTTCAGCGAACCGATGCCAGGTCTGTTTCAAGCGCTAACCGCTGAACCGGATCCGCACGAACGTTGGCTCACGTTTACGTTTCCGGTGGATTTCGACATGTCCCTGTTCGCGCCGAAGCACGAAAAGGAAATTAAATATCATATGCGTATGTGTCGTATTTCTTGCGAGAATTCTACAATTCGAGAAGTGAACTTCGTTCGATAACAATCGATGCGTTTTCCAGAGACAGCAGACGAGGAAGTGCACCCACTGAAGCCAAACGTGATGACGGTGAACTGCACCGTCGCGTTCATGGCTCAATGTAACTCCTGGAACAAGTGCCGTGCGTCCTGCCAAAGCATGGGTGCTACCAGTTACAGATGGTTTCACGACGGCTGCTGCGAATGCATAGGGGACACCTGCATAAATTACGGGATAAACGAATCGAGGTGCATGCACTGTCCGTTGGACAAAGAAGAGGATGACTTGAAGGACCAGTATGACGACTACGGTCAGGACGAGGACGATCTGACGGAAGACGAGATCGACTAGTGTGATCGATTTCGTCGTCGACGTCGTTTACGTTTTTCTAATAATAAGTGAGTTCTATTAATGTTGTGTCGGTGATGTGTGATATTCCCGGTGACAAAATTTTCGCAAACCGAACCGCAGATAGTGACGTTACTTGTATTTGGTATTCGTGAAATTCATCGTTCCGACGACGCGTTCCTGTGTAAGAATTGTGCGGTTTTATAATTGACGACTTTTCCGGTCTTTCGGAACGACTTTTTAAAGTATATACGATAAGTGATGAACGACAGTTCCCTTGAAAAGGGACACGTCCGTTACGAGATATAATTTAAACGATCGCGGTCTCGAAGGCTTAAAGCCATCGACTGTAGATGCAAGTAATAGTATCGCGTTTGGGTTTAACTATGCAGACGCAAAGAAGAAGCGCCTCGAGCCGGCTAGTTTCAAGCGTGACTTTTAGCAGCACAGCGCGTACAGATCGCCCCTCATTTATGAGCGATACGTAGGCGCGTTAGTGTCGAATGTTTTATTTTTCTGTGCCATATGAATCAAATTGTATATGTATCGAATCATTCGTAACCGTTTTATGCGTACTCTAAGCGTTTGTTATACCGTTTAAATAGAAAAATGTTGTCTATGTTCTTCTAAAGTTAATCCTCTTATCCGTTTTTGTAGCGATCAATCTGTATTACGGGATTAAAAATCGGTATGCGTGGTTGAACAATGTTTAATGAATAGCAGAGTTACATGCTATAGAGGAACGCAGGACAATCGATACGATTGTTAACGTGCACACATTAATAATTCGATAACGGGGGATGTAATTTGTAATTTGATATGCTTTAATACTGCACTTTGTTATGCCAATGCATCGTATTGAGATACAGTATGAGAGGGTCGAGTGGGAAAAATCTTCCACTTTTTCATTTCCAATCCGTGCGGTTATATGTAATATAAATAACACTAGTGGAATATCGATACTTAACATTGCGGATTTCATTAATCTCGCAAATGGCATTGGGCATACTGAAATACATGTATAGATGACGATTATATCCGTCATAGCCATTTAAGAGATTAAAGCTTTATGATAGTAAACGAAGAGTGCAACTCGGGAAGATAATTTCGTTACGAAAATAACAATCTACAGTTTTTACGTGAAAATTATCGACGGACTAGAAGGTGAAAGCAGAGCCAATATCGACAAGAACTTTGCAATCAATTTTCATAAATAATTCTATTTTGAAGCATGTTCCATCCTTCAGAAAGTTATGTACCATTGTACCGCGTGAAATATTATATAAATACACTCATTCAACACTACTTTATTATACTGTAAATTAAATGCCGCGTTTTACGCGTATTTTCAACGACCACGTACATTAATTCATATACGCACTATTAATGAACGTTATTGCACCACGCATATAAATAGAGTAAAACGAGAACGATTTTAATCGTTTCATTTAATAAACGCGACAGCGTGCGAAAAGAAGATGCAAAAGAACTTGTATGCCGATATGAAATATTTATACGGGCGGATGTTCGTCTTGCGTTTCATTGCTTTCTGGTAATTTAATGAAAGGCAAATCACTGCCGCTCCACATCGAGTACAACTGAGATCTCGCGCATTCCTGCAATTGTAAATATTGACAATGTTAAATAAATATTCGACTGTCGTTAATCGATCGAAGCTAATATATAAAAATGAATAGTGTTAACAATATTGATTTTAAAATATAATAATGCATTACCCCACCACCAGCACTCTCGGAACCTGAACGGCTATGGGCTGATATGCAAGAATCCGTCGAAGAGCTACTTTTACGCGACGGCAAGGTGTCTACGTTACCTAATAGGAAAATCATACGTTACACAACGCGGTGTTTATTTTTTGTACGGAATGTGTATACGTACCAAGTTCGACGTCTCTATGATCGCTATGCGAATGAATGCTATCTTTACTGTCCCCATGGCTACCACTGGTTCCACTTTGTTCTATACAATGTATAATATGTAACTTATTGAATTAATAATAAAAGAAATACAATTTTAATAAACGTCAAATTGTACCCGAATCTCTGTGCTCTCCGCTATGCGCACTTTGATCACTTTCGCGCCGTCCTGATTGGTCTGAGTGTTCGCTCGAGTGGGAATCATTTGGCCAGCACCTCGAAGAACCTACTTTACGAGATCCCAGCCAAATAGTCGAATCATAGTTGGATTCAAAATTGCACGTTGTTAAAGTAACACCCGGAACATGTTGATTAGTATAGGCAGACAGCTGATTCAGAGGTCTAACTCCTATGCAGATATCATAATTGTAAATGTGATTAAGCCGCATATAGCACAATAAACTTTATACTCTCTTCTTTATACCTGGTTTACACGATAGCAGCTGAATTGCCTCTTGCAAACCATCCTGACTAGCCATTGTAGATGTTTTCCATATTGTGTCTGGTGTAGTAGACCTACTTCTGTCTTGATGAGGTACCCTTAGTCGCGATCTAACATCTGGTCGTGGCCAATCTGTGATGTTTCGACAATCCCATGGCATAGACCACCTTCTCATTGTATTATCTAACACGTCGCCTGGCATTTCTGCCGCAGCAGTTTCAGACCACCTCCTCTGAACCTTTGTGAAAAATTATTTTCAATATTACAAAATGATAATTGCAGACAAACCATCTAGAAGAAAGGTAAGATCACCTGCAGAGGAAATAAAGGATAAGGTAAAGGTGATCTATGACAATTTTGCACGGATTGGTGCGCCGATGATGAAGATACTGGTGGCGGTGAGCTGTATAATCTTTCGAAACATTGCTGAAGGGAGGCAATATCGCATTCTGCAGTACCGGTTTGCGAGCATGAGCATTCTGCCATTCCACCTAAAAGACATAATTTCAGAAATTGTGGCACAGTAGTCAACATGTTAAATATGCTTGTAAAATTTGCATCCTACCCAGGCATTCGCAACAAGCGACACAAAATTGATATTGCAGATTTATGAAAGTTAATAAATTATCTCTGAGTATATCCTGCAACAACATTGACAAATAAGTGGAAGCAATAACTACAATTCTTCCTTAATATAAATTGGCTCCAGATAACTACATACATGTTTGTCCCCTTCATTTTCTCGAGCTTCGTGATCTCTGAGCGCAGAGATGATGTGATTCTTTACGGTGTTACTAGCAATATATGTTGCCCGTGTAAGTTCCTCCCAACCAGCGAGACACTGCCCTGTTAATCTGCATTGAGCCAATGTATCGTGAGCCGACAAAATTGTTTGTAGAGATTGGGCCAACTTTGTGCCAGCTGTACATAGGCCATTGAGCGTCTGTGTTAAAAATTATAATTTGATTCCGCATTTTCTAACGCAACAATTGAAAGCAACCTGTACACAAACCTGTAAGTACACTAGCCAATTACCAAGACACTCGTTCACCTCTAATTGAAGTTTCGATACCTGATTGTCATTGGACTTTGGTTCTGTTCCGCCCTCTGCCATATTTACATCCCTTTAAGTATTGGAATTTGCGATAAGTTTAGTCACCTATTTGTGTGAGTTAAATATAAAATGAGTTCCATGGGTTTGCCTGTATAGTTGTGACTTTAATATAACACCCTGCTAAAAACGAACTCGTAAACGATTAAAGATATTGAGAACTGGATGATTACTTAACAGGAAATAAGGTAGAGCAGAAATAAAATACAATAATAGCAGCGTTTCGTAATAGTAATTTTATTGTAATCAATAAAATCTGAAGAATTAAAAATGACAAATTTTCTAATGGAAAGTTTTGTAAGTTAGCCACTTACATGTTTCCTTGTTATTCCACATATCCTCGATACTAGATTAGTACAGGAAACAGGAATCACAGATTTCGGGTTGCTAGCGACATACAACTACCGGCACCATTGTAATTCGCCTCGTGCATACTTCTGCACTCGAAGTCAATGATGCAAAACCAATCTGTATTCCGTGGAGGTATTTACGCGGCTGCGCCACAGACGAGATATGGGAATAGACAAGTAATCTTATGGACTTTAGTGACCCAACGTGACTGACATACCGACTCAGAAAAACCACGCTGATTCGAGGGACCTCTGCACATGAACAGTGATCATTTAAAAAACTATTATTTAATGATGCAGTGCGGTGACAGGATCCATGCGATTGTGTGAATATGTATATAAATGCTTTGGGGGGATCAGGAAAGCTATTTCTCGGTCAACGTTTCGGTAGAAAAATTGAGCTACGGTGCCTTGTCGAAATCACATCGCGATGCATCGGGGCGATGAAATTGACAATGAGATGCGTGTCACGTTAAGCGTGCCACCTGTGCTGTTCCGTTTTCATTCCGCGGCAAAGAACAAAGGAATTCTTTAACGAGAATCATAGATCCGGCTAAAAGATGGTTAGAAACAGTAGAAGTCCTGTCAGCACGACCCTAGAGTCGTAGGTCCAGCTAAAGGTTGGTCAGAAACAGTAGATTTCCAGTAAGTATAACCCTGGGATAGTAGAATTTACGGAACTAGCGAATACCACGGAGCGCACCCGATGCGCCTGCGCGTTGCGGAGTGTGGGGGCTCGCGGAGTGGGGCGCCCGTCGCGCAGCGCGCGTCTCGCCAGTCTCGCCCGAAGCGTCGCAGCGTAAGGTTTTGTGTCTAGTTGAAGCGTAGCGACATACCTCACTCTACAACGCAATAGCACTTCTGGCTTTACTTTACCATCGTGTACGCTTGATTATTAGCTTCTATTAATTAATACGCCTTTAACTAACAATCGTTCTACTATCGTAACAGTATATTAAACTTCAATGATTAACATCTTTCTTGAGTATCCTTTGCTGGACGAATGATCGATCATCCAATTGAGGATGGACGCAACTTCGTCCAGCATCGAGATATTTTAATATGAGATTAACTAGTCGTTTGCAGTAACTTCGCATTAACTAATTTATTAGTTTGAACGGTTCTTCGAATCTTTATTATTCTCTATCTATCTATCTTCTCTATCTATCACAGGTCTATTCTTTTTATTGCTGGTATAATGGATAATTGGCTGGCAAAGAATAATATATTGAGGCTGCAGGAATGGAGTATTGAGATACAATTACTGCGATGCATAACAATCAGTTCGATGACATGAGCCTCGAGCCTAGTTTAAGTTTCACGTGAACCTTGGGTCTGACGAAAAGGAGAGGCTATATGCCAAAGACGCCCGACAAACTGTCATTCAAGAAAGCAACTACTAATGGTTCGCCATACTTTTTGAGAATCGGGAATCATTCTATGTTACTACTTTGTCACTGTGCTTGTATTATCATTTGAAGAATTTTTATTTGTACTTGGCCAATGTACATTCCGGCTCAACGATACAGATGTCCCAAAAATATCGCGCTGCTTTGCGGTTACGAAAAACTTGAGGACGGGTCGAATTAAATTTCCTTATTCCCCAAGAAGCCTTCTTTTTTATGAATCAGGTAGCCACGTATATATTTTAATTTATAAATTAATTATTACCTGTAAAGATATGCTTGAAACTACGCGGGCCGAAGCCTTATCTACAGTGCCTGCTATGTTGTTGCCATCTATACAGTACTGTGGGAAACTACACGCGCCTCTTACTTACCTAATGTGTACGTATAGCAGAGGCCCGGCAGTTTCAGTCACATTTGTAAAGATGGCGATTCTAATGACTCTAGATACAGCAAACATTCATGTAGTTTCGAGCACTTCTTTATAGATGGCGAAACTGAAGCCACTTTAGGTGTAGATAAGACAGGGTACAAGTGGTACGTAATTTGAAGCAGTTGTTTATAAATAGCGGTATGATAAATTTCGTAGAATTTGCTTATTTATGTCTTCATCTATAATATTAAGTTAATAATGCTCGCAAATCGTTTCATACTGTCAATTACATATTAATAAAGTGTTAGCAAAGACGGTATTACAATCTACATTAAAGTTAATATGTGTAGTAACATTGTCAGTTCCATTGTTCATTTTATTCCACAACAATCAAGCTCTTTAGCTAAAGTAAATACATTTGACAATATACTTTTCTTGTAACAAATTTTCCAGCATTCCATAAATACATACTGATAACGGTATTATTCCTTATTTCAGTCTCGCTGCAATAAAAGTTGGGTTAGTGTACATATAATCTATCTTTAAAATAGTATCTGAACTCTTGCACTCTCATCTTCTGTTTCGCTCTTCCTTTTCATACCTTCTCTACCTTATGCATCACACTATTTCTTGTCTTTTTATCACATATCTATTATACATCTTTCCATTTCCTCCCTGTTTCATTTCAAATTCCTATGTCATTCTTGCGCTATTAATTGCCGACCCCTTCCTGTTCCGTCTTTACTTTGATACTGTGGTACTGTTTCCGTTTTAATATATTTAAACCTTTCATTATATCTTGCTGCTTTTTGTTTCTTTTAAGGCCCTCCGTTCATTCCTGTACTTCCAATCTCATAAAATTCACTGTTGTCAGATTCCTTCCATTACATCTCAAATAACCCTTCTTTCTCTTCTGCTTCTAGTTTGGCTCTTACTTCTTTCTTTTCCCTCTAAATAGCCCATAACAATTGTTTCTCTACTGCCACATAATTACTAATATATTTCTTCTGTGCACAGGTTTATATGCGGTTGGCCGTAAAAACAATTTTAATTGTTTAGTTGTTAATAACAATTGAATTGCACATGGAATCATGTTCACACCTATTGGAAATGGTAGCTGGTACTTCTAGTGTTAATTTGTGTAGTGTAGTGGCAATGATTATATTAGCATTTGTTTATAATTCCTTTAAACAAACTCAATTATCTTGGCTTCTGTTGGGCCAATTTTAACAAACGACGTCTCAAAAGAAAGGGAAACGAAGGAGCAACACGATGAATAACACCCCGTTGCTGCAACTATATGCAGTTGGCCGTGGTAACAATTTCAATTGCTTAATTGTTTATAACAAATGAACTGCACATGGAATAATGTTCCCACCTATTGCAGACAGTAGCCTATGCCTCCGGCTTTAATTTATGTCCTCTGGTCATTGATGTAGCTAGCCAGGAAGTGGCAGGAATCGCATTTGTTTATCAATTCTTTAAACAAATTCAATTATCTCGGCTTCTGCTGGACCGATTTTAACAAACGACGTCTCAAAAGAAAGGGAAACGAAGGAGCAACCCGATGAATAACACCCCGTTCCTGCAACTATATGCAGTTGGCCGTGGTAACAATTTCAATTGCTTAATTGTTTATAACAAATGAACTGCACATGGAATAATTTTCCCACCTATTGCAGACAGTAGCCTATGCCTCCGGCTTTAATTTATGTCCTCTGGTCATTGATGTAGCTAGCCAGGAAGTGGCAGGAATCGCATTTGTGTATCAATTCTTTAAACAAATTCAATTATCTCGGCTTCTGCTGGACCGATTTTAACAAACGACGTCTCAAAAGAAAGGGAAACGAAGGAGCAACCCGATGAATAACACCCCGTTCCTGCAACTATATGCAGTTGGCCGTGGTAACAATTTCAATTGCTTAATTGTTTATAACAAATGAACTGCACATGGAATAATTTTCCCACCTATTGCAGACAGTAGCCTATGCCTCTGGCTTTAATTTATGTCCTCTGGTCATTGATGTAGCTAGCCAGGAAGTGGCAGGAATCGCATTTGTTTATCAATTCTTTAAACAAATTCAATTATCTCGGCTTCTGCTGGGCCGATTTTAATCAACGCCGTCTCAAATTGAAGCCTTCGGTTCAAGGAACGATCTGATTCATCATTAGATCGGCCCTCGTATATATGTTCAGTGCAGTTCTCAAAGGAATTGTTAAATTATTTGTAAAAAATTAACAGCGCAGGTAGCATTTGCAAATCGCCTATTGTCGTGTAGCGGCAACCTTTACCTGCATTTTGAGCACTCGATCATTGATCTAGCGCCTCCAGAAGCCGAGGTAATCATAGTGACCCCGAGTGCAGTTTCGCCGATTCTTCAATAGTTAATAACTTTTAAACCACAAGTGCCACACTGTTGCTCCTATTGGAGCAGGTAGCTGTGGCCCGTGGCTTTAATTTAAGGCAAGCCCGGTTAAGAAATACGCACTAGAAGCCGAGAAATACGCAATTGTTTAAATTGGGATTTGGTTTTGGCGGTGCGGAAAACTGCGACAATGGCGGCAAACGCGAGATGGCGCCACGTGTATGATTACCGACTGTCTATGCGGCCTTAGTGCGCGAGTTCCATGGCTATATCACTGACATTATTACCGACAGATCGTAAACCGCGATGTTGTTTTTAAATTTGTTATCTCGGCTTCTGGTGTTTATTTTTTAGTCTATGGGGTGTTAAATGAAAAGGAAAGAAATAAGCTATCCATATTTAATAATTAATTTAATTGTTTATAACAAACCAAGGATGCGTCAAATATTTTTGACAAGTTACTTAGCTAAGGTATTTACATCTTTGAATGTTTTGTTCTTTCAATAAATTTTCGTATGTGTAATAAGTGCATACTAACGATAGTAGTCTTCTTTACTTTTGACCTCGGTGCCATAAAATTTGTACTTATTGTTAGTGCAAATATAATTTAACTTTAGATTACTATCATAACCTACTGATTCTTCTCTTCCACTCTTTCTGTCATACCTTTTGTAACTTATATATTGCCCTGTATATTCTTACTAGCCATCTTTTTATTGCACATCTATTGTATGTATAACTTTCTGTTTGCAATTCCTAAGCTTTCATCTCTTATTTTATGCATTAGATCGTCTAGCGTAACGTTATATTGTAGCGTAATTGTTATATAGATCCTTTTATTTTTCTGTTCCACCCCTGCTATTATATTTCATAGTATCTCCCTTTAAAGCTATCCATGAAATTCACAATTGCTAAACTCGTTCCATTCCTTTTCAAATAATCCTACCCTTCTCGTGTGCTTCTAGTTTGGCCCTTCCTCCTTTCTGTTTCGACTCAATATCCCTTAACAATCACCTGTTACATGCTTACTAATATCTTATTCTTGTGTGCAGGCTTCGCAGCAAAGAGTATGGGAGCATTGACCAGCATTTCTCATCATGCATAAAAACAGGAAAGAGGAAAGAATAGCTCTTGCCACATGCTTCAGTTATAGTAAATTTTTTTTGTGGGATCGGAAGATTTATGCATTCAAGGCAGATGTAAGTGTAATATAAAATATTTATATTTGATATAACAAAAGGTACTATGCAGAACTAAACGTAACTATATCTTAATTTATTCTGCAGAATCCTACACCATTGCTCCACGTTGTTCTACGCTTTGCTGTTTGCTCTCTGATCCATGCTGCTTCACTCCCACACCCATGCTACTCTGCTGCTTAGTCTACTCTCTTCTGTACCTCCAACTACACTGTGTAGTTTCCGTCGTTTATGCATCTTTTCCTTTCCTCCTTGTTTTATTTCAAATTCCTAAGTCATTCTACATAATATTCTACATAAAACAGCTTGTAACTGTTAGTGCATAAGATTAATTTCGAGCAACTGTGCAATTAATTATTAGGTATATCGATATACCTAATAAAATTATATAATAGATCTATTATATATTTTATTTTATATTCAGTTCATTCGGTAGATCTTATATAAATCTTTATATTACTATTCAAAGTTTCACAATTCCTGTAATTTATTTCTATAAAGCTTCTACATAGAAACCATGTAAATTTTTAGTATAATTTTTATACCTTTTTAGTATAAGTTAAAGATTTAGTATTAAGATGTATTCTAAATAGATTTAACAGGATAATTCGTAACTATTAGTTTGCAAGCTTAAATTGCAACATTTTTGTAAAATTGTATCTTCATTATTTAATTTAAATAAATCTTCAGTAAAAGGAATTCGACCGCTCTCTTTATTGTTATACCTTACCAATCCTTGAAAAGACCTACTTCCAATTCCTTAAACAAGTACTACCGTGCAGGAACTTTAAATGTAAAGTTCACAAGCGGAGAACTTGTAAAAATAGACCTCAACCTTACTAAACATATTTCAACCACGTATACATAAAGCGTTTCACCAAAATTGAACCAGGTTGCAAAGAAATGCCTAGCAAAAATGAAATACGATTGCAAATAACACCTCGCAGAAACGCAACAAAGTTGTAACCACCGCATCGGGAAAATATAAGATAGTTGCAAGTAGCGTCTCAAACATACAACAAAGTTGCAAACAAGACATCGTAAAATCAAAGTTGCTATTTGAGCCCCAAAGGAAACGCAACAAAGTAGCAAACATGTGCGAGAAAATTTTACAACAATGTCGCAAATCAAGCCCTAAGAAAATGCAACAAAGTTGCAAACAACGCCTCGCCAAAACGCAACAAAGTTGCAAACATCGCCTCGCGAAAACGCAACAAAGTTGCGAACAACGCCTCGCAAAACGCATCAAAAATGCAAACTACCCCTCGCGAAAACGCAACAAAGTTGCAAAAATTCTGCAGACAAATTTGCAACAATGTTGCGCCAAAAATTTTGCAACAAAGTTGCAAAAAATTCTCGAGAAAAATTTGCAACAATGTTACGCCAAAAATTTTGCAACAATGTTGCGCCAAAAATTTTGCAACAAAGTTGCAAAAAATTCTCGAGAAAAATTTGCAACAATGTTGCGCCAAAAATTTTGCAGCAAAGTTGCAAAAATTCTCCAGAAAAATTTGCAACTTTGTTGCGTTTTCGCGAGGCGTTGTTTGCAACTTTGTTGCGTTTTCGCGAGACGTTGTTTGCAACTTTGTTGCGTTTTCGCGTGGCGTTGTTTGCAACTTTGTTGCGTTTTCGCGAGGCGTTGTTTGCAACTTGGTTACATTTTCTTAGAGCTTGATTTGCAACTTTGTTGCATTTTCTTAGAGCTTGATTTGCAACTTTGTTGCATTTTCTTAGAGCTTGATTTGCAACTTTGTTGCATTTTCTTAGAGCTTGATTTGCAACGTTGATGAAAAATTTTTGGCGCAGCATTGAGGCAAAATTTTCTCGAAATCTCTTGCAACTTAATTGCATTTTTATGTGGAGCTGTATGCTACTTTATAGCATTTTTTAGAGCTCGATTTACAACATTATTGCAAGAATGTTTAGTAATGCTGAGGTCTATTTTTACAAGTTCTCCGCTGGTGAACTTTGCATTTAAAGTTCCTGCACGGTAGTACTTGTTTAAGGAATTGGAATTAGGTCTTTTCAGGGACTGTTGTGGTGGGGAAATAAAAGGAGTAGTAAAATTGTTTTCATTGACCATTTATTTAAACTAATCAATGGAGATACAAGTTACAAAAATTTTCTGGTTCAAATTGACAAGCTAATACGTATGAACTATTCTTTTATATCTATTTACAATATGTCTAAGGACTAAATCTTGTATTAATTCTAAACGAACATTTGTGTAATACCAGAATAGTATAAACATAAATAATCTAATACTTATAAACTATTGCATGAAGTTAATTTACAATATATCTCACAGATAAAACTTATACTGAAATTCACGTATCTTATATGATAAAGTTTATTTTAAATTACAACGATTGTGTAACGTGTGCATATGTAAATTATTTATTATATCTCTCATTTTATATTTAGCATATTCAGTAGAACTTGCAGTAAAAGTAATATTAAACTTTATACAAGATCTACCGAATAAACTGATTATAAGATAAAATATATAATAGATATACATAACATTAAATTACACAATTGTTCTAAATTAATCTTACGCGCTAATAATTACGAACTATTCTTATAAACTAATTGACTACAACTAAAGTATGTGGCAAGAATGATTCTTTCTTCTTTCTTGCATTTGCGTGTGATGAGAAGTGTCGGTCAATACTCCTTACTCTTTGCCTGCGGAACCTGCACATACAAAAAATGTATTAGTAAAGGTATGTAACCGGAGAGTGAAAGATTGTTAAGGGATATTTGGAGGGAAAAGAATGAAGGGAAGGCCAAATGAAATGCGACAGCAGGAATGAGACAATAAAAGTGAAGAAGCAACATATAATGAAAGGTTTAAATATATTAGAACAGCAACACTACGAAAGTAATTAAGTAAGAACGAAAAATCAGCGATCAATAATGCAGGTAAGATGCAAAACCATTAAAGAATGAAGAAGCATTGGGAGAAGGAAAAAAATGAAAGATGTGACCTACACAGACAAAAATTTACAACGTTGGAAAATCTATTAACAGAATGCATAGAGCTAGAGGTAATAGGATATCAGAATAACTTCAGAACTTGAAATAAAACAGGGAGGAAAGGAAAAGATGCATGAACGAGGGAAATTAAACCGTGTAGTTGGAGGTGCAGAAGAGGGTAGACTGAGCAGCAGGGTAGCGTGGGTGTGGGAGTGAAGCAGCATGGATCAGAGAGCAAACAGCGAAGCATAGAACAGCGTGCAGCAGTGTGGAATGACATAGACTTCTGCAGAATAAATTACGATATATTTAAACGTAGTTCTGCGTACTACCTTTAGTTATATCAAATATAAATATTTTATATTACACTTACATCTATCTTGATTGTATAAACCTTCCAATCCCACAAAACCAATTTACTATAACTGAAGTATGTAGCAAGAACTATTCTTTCTTCTCTCTTGCATTTACGCACAATGAGGAGTGTCAGTCAATTTCCTATTTATTTGACATCTCACAGATTAAAAAATAACAACCAGGAGCCGAGATAACAAATTCATCAATAACATCGCGTTTTACAATCTGTCGATAACGATGACAGTGACATGGAATCGGCTCTCTAGTGCAGCATAGACAGTCGATAATCAGACATGTGGCGCCATCTCGCGTTGTCAGCTTTTTCTGCATTTTTCGCACCGCTAAAACCGAATCCCTGGATTACATTGTTAATTTAAACAATTACGTTTTTCTCGGCTTCTAGTGCGTATTTATTAACCGAACTTATCTTAAATTAAAGCTACGGATCATAGCTATGCGGTCCAACAGCTGCAACAATATCGCATTTGTGGTATAGAAGTTATAAACAATTAAACAATGAAACATGATATTACGGCCAATTACATACGGTTACAACAACGGGGTGTTTTTCATCGCGTAGCATATTCGTTCCTCTTTCTTTTGAGACGTCGTTGATCAAAATCGGCACAGCAGAAGGCGAGATAATTGAATTTGTTTAAAGAAATGATAAACAAATGCGATTACTGCCACTTCCTGACTAGGTGCATCAATGACCAGACGACATAAATTAAAGCCGGAGGCATAGGCTACTGTCTGCAACAAGTGGGAACATTATTCCATGTGCAGTTCATTTGTTATTAACAATTAAGCAATTGAAATTGTTACCACGTTATTTGTTATATATGTTATGACAACCGCTAATGGTAACGCTAGGCAATGCTTCGCGTCCGACGTCGGTAAATACCGGCTGCTTCAAACTGATTTTTCGTGCTGCCATCTGTAAACGAATGCGTGAAACTACTCGTGCTTTCGCTACATTTACTCATAGAATAGTTTCACTGTAGGTTGAGCAGGGACCGAAACATACGGACTTAGAAATTTTATAAATATATAATAAATAAAGTATAAAGGATAAAGTATTTATTAGAGCAGTATTTGTAAGAGCCAACATCAGGTCTCTGTAAGGCCCCTAGGGTCATGGGTTCAGCTAAAAGTTGGTCAGAAGTAGCAAAAGTCCAGTAGGTACGACACTGGGCGATCTATTTTCTTTGATATAAACGATTAGAGTTCGGAGCCAATGTTAATGGTTATTTGTGAGCAATGATTAGTAGTTATTTAACTCGTATTCCTAATCTATCTTCATTCTATTTTCATTTATAATCTCTTTATATTATTGAACGATATTTTATGTCTTTTACATAAGTATATATTTCCTAATGAAAATATTTTGCATTTTAAAAATGATGTGTTTTAGTTCCACGCGTTTTTACATAACTTGAACATGAGAGTGCATAATATTATAGTTAATTAGATAGCGGGGTAACCAATAGTTCATAGGATTTTACAACAATCTAATTGTAACAAACTAGAGAAACCACCTACATATAAGTTCCGTATATTCAAGTTGAGCGGGACTAAAATGTACGTAAAATATATATATATATATATATATATATATACATACATAGTTTAGCAACACCGTTATAGCTAAATTTAAACACGCTTTCGTCTTCCATGTAGTACACACGCGCATAGCGCACAATTTTCGCATCGACCCATCAAGTATTAAATTACTGCGCTCAGTATCATCCTGAATTAACATCGCGTGTGCCGTTTAGAATTCTATTGGGACTGTGTTATTAGTATTCATTGTTTTCGTTCTCTCGTATAGTGAAGAATAGCTGTGCCATTGAAATTTAGAAACACACGTGGCTAGTATGCGCGAAACATTAAACACATACTACATGAATGTGCGCATATAAACCGTATACACAGTGAACGAAATCCCTGCAGTGGACCGCTATGAAGTGTACCGACAGACCAGTTCTCTACCATAACCTCTGCCATTTGTTATTTATTTCGGACAAATTTCTCAAAGATGGAACACTCGTGTATAACTATTTGTTAGTAGGATAGAAATACAATTTTTCCTTTTTAAGAATACTTTCGTTTCACTTGAAAAGTGAACAAATAATAACGTAGTAGAAACATGTATAAAAGTAGAATGTGCTAAGTATGTGTATATGTACTTACTTGATGAAATCTATTTCAAGCAATCTATGAACGATCGATACATGCACATGAATTGTATATATATATTGGTTGATACTCGTGATAAGTCCTAGAAATCTGACAGCTAAACGAGGATTTAGTGTGTCGTTGAAATTTCGTAGAGCACGAACTTCCGTAGGCTTGTTGCTTACCACGTGTAAAGTACTACCTACCTGTTGCTACCTACGACCATTCGAATTATGAGTTCTCGCGGTATGGAGTCATACTGTCAGCGTCTCTACATGAACGTTTTTAGGCCGCTTTGGCGACGAAAATGGTACGCAGTGATTATTTTGTTGTGTGTAATTGTTGTTATTTTAATACAGCAATCGATACACCCGTCCAAGCTTTCTTTGGGGGATTCAAAACGTGACGAATACATGGACGGAGTTTATCAGAGTGGTATGTGAATCTTCTTTTTCTTCTGATTGTGTATCGTGCAGGATATTTGTCGCAAATATAAAATGTATTAGTATTCGAAGAAACAAATCTAAATTGGCGTTAGTTGCAAGTGGTCTAATTTAGAAATTACAATTAGATTAAAATAAAATGTGTTAATAATATTAATGGTCAAATTTTGGGTGGAAATCATACGAATTTTTTAATTAAATACTTTAATTGGACATATATTATTGGTTTCATTTTTTATTGTAATACTGTAATTGTGACAACTTTTGTCGTGTATAAATTTTTGAAAAGTT
The DNA here is from genome assembly GCA_948146005.1 of Nomada fucata. Taxonomy (NCBI): domain Eukaryota; kingdom Metazoa; phylum Arthropoda; class Insecta; order Hymenoptera; family Apidae; genus Nomada; species Nomada fucata. The sequence continues at coordinate 29,372,603 of OX411278.1, read as the reverse complement.
TGTTACCATACTCATGTTCTATTGTAGTAACGTTATCTTCACTGGTGTTACAGCTTTGAACATATGGTACAACTTTACCGGCGGTGAGTTTGTAGAATCTATTATTCTTTGCTAATTTTTTCCGTAGCTGCTGCTTCTTCGTAATTTTAGGACAGCTGCATTTTTGTATTTGAAAGACTGATAATACATTAACAATTATATTATACGTTAATCTATTATGTTTTAACTTTGATTTTTTAATTAAGAATGTATTAATATTGTACTAACCATTTGTAAGAGTAGATTGGTTGCAGGTGTGGGGTCAGGTTATCAAGTTATAAATATTGCTTTATAACTATGATTCATGCTTGCGTACACTAATATGTGTTTCAAACGTTCAGATAAATTTACGGCGTTCCATTATCGATTACTTGATACCGTGATATCGCAATTGTAATATGTATGTATGATAACATTGATAACATAACAAGAGTGAAATCGGATTGTATTGGGGATTTATATTTTATGTATAAGATTATCATAAACCAAGTTTATTTATGTGTTGTTGTTGATGGTCACTGTAGAGGGCAACCTGTTAATTATTTATGACGTCTGCAAACGTAATTGTGGTCTTTGTTGAGTGCCCGATTACAGGATTGTATAAAGTGACTTAACGAAATAACAGTGAATAGAACATGTCAAATGGCTCTCACCAGATTATTTAATTTAAAGAATTAATTGAACTGAAGTACCCATATATATTTTTCCTCTCGAATTTTTCGGAAGGAAGACTCCGTCGGTAATGTCAAGCGACTAAACTGTCATTTATATTTTCAATGCATTCGATTCAAATTATTGTTAATTTTAAATAGTGTTTCGCAAGCGTTTTGTTAGTGCAACGCGACCAATAAATAATGTTACATAGATTTAGTAATACAAAATGAAAATGACATTTGCAGTACTTTAATTGGTATTCACAGGCGTTTCATAGAGCTATTTAAAACATACTTATGGCCTGTAATGTGTAATTTATTCGACTTACAGTACGGCCTACACGTATGTGGCGTCAATTGGTAGTAACTGAGATATATAACAACCAGCATTTAATTATTTATTCATATTACTACAGTCGTGCTTAAATTCGAAGACGTTAATTACTTCTCTAAAATTTAGTTTTGAGAGTTTCATTAGTTTAATTGATTTAATCATTATTAGGTCCTAAATGGTATGATGGGAAAATATTATCGCCATCCGATCCAGTTACTTGGGAACGGTACATTTCGCACATTCGACAAAACTGGATACTTTGGGTGCATAATCCGAATGAATCATACGAGCTTAACAATCCAAATGTAGAAGATCCATCAATGGGTCAAGCTAATTTCATTCGAAACATTTTCAAAGATAAGGTGATTTCAATGCAATTAATTTAGATATAAAACTTACTTAAAAATATACAATTGACGACCTCGATAACCAAATTGATAATGTACTCGATTTCTTATTTAAAGAAGCATGCCCTGTCTCTCAAGTCTCACAGTTTTATCCTTTTCCAAGAATTAAGTTTGCATACAGAACTGCCTTTAGTAAAAAAATACTGAAACAGCCATGTAAACGTGTCCACAGAAAGGTGGCTTCTTCGTGGAATGTGGCGCCTACGACGGGGAAACCAGGAGCAACACCTTAGTATTGGAACGGTTTCTGGACTGGACCGGTCTTCTTGTAGAAGCGGATCCTATGAATTTCAGCAACATGCTGCATAAAAATAGAAAAGCCTATCTAACACCAACGTGCCTTGCCGTGAAGCCATATCCTTCAGTGGTACGAAATGTCGCAAGTCTTTGCTGAAGGAGCAGCGTGCATCGGCTGAAACTTAATTCGACAAACTTTCATTTATATACCTTAAAGTGGCATTTTGTGTACGCCTCCGACGCACTTACACTCCTTCTCCTTCGAGATGCGCGAGCATTCTGCGGCGCGCTGCACGGCAAGCATCCAGACGCAAGCGCACTCCGCAAGCCACTACGCGCATGCGCATTATATAAAATCTCATCGCGGGAATGCTGCTTCTGGCTGCAAGCGGCGGCGGACGCGTATATGAAAATACCCTCTCGAACATAATGCATGCAGGTTTTACAATCCTTCGGTTTTTAGAATTCCTTCTTGATGGCCAATAACGTGGGACGTCTGCACGAACCTAATGACACCGACAGTCATTTACCAAATTCGCCCGATGTCGCCCATAGTGGCGTCCACGTTTCAGTTCAATGCTTTCCATTTATTCATTTAATGGCGGCCCTGAACGTTAGTACCGTAAACTATTTCAGCCTCGATATAGAGGGCCACGAGCTTGAAGTATTGAAAACGATTCCGTTTGACATGATAAATATAGAGGTAGTTATAATGAGATTTCTTTAACCGTTGAATAATCGGTGAATTGAAATTATTATGTGATAATGGCATTTCAGACACTTTCGGTGGAGTTCTCCCATGTTGAAAATGGTAAGAAGGAACTGATCGCTTTTATGGAATCGAAAGGTTATTACGTGCATGCTATGGTTGTCAGAGCTGATAAATTAGCTCACGATATAATATTCGTGAAAAACGAATTCGAAAAGACTAGTTTGTTGTAGTAAATGTGTTGCTAGTCAAATATAGCATTTATTTTGATTTTTAAGGAAATGTAATTGTTAGTATTATTTTAACTTTATTTTACAAAATATTTACAGAAACGTACATTTTGCATAATAAAAATAAGATGCCTCTGTGCCGATGCTTCATACACCTCAGCATCAATGATAATTCATAAACGATTGAAACTAAATATTTCAGCAATTAACTACGATCGAACGGAACAACTCGTATTGTAATCAGTATATTATAATATTTTCTTTCCCAATAAGTTTATTATTGTATCTTTCGTATTATGCGAATTAGAATTTCAAATGAGAGTAATAATTTATATGATTTCTTCGTACGTGTAACTAAAAAGAGAACTCTGTACAATTTTTAAAACTACTGGAATGATTTAATGTACAATTAAATCAACCTGCTATTTATTGCTACATCGTGAGCAATAAAGTCTTAATAATTCTCCTCAATTCGCGATAACTGAAATATCGTTACAATATTTTTAATTCAGACTGTAATTAAATAAAAAATTATTTAAAGCCTGCAGACTAGCTTCGTCTCTTTCTGAATACTGTTAGTTCATAAAAAAAAGAAAAAAAACGCTTCACCCTTTAAAATATAATTCTACCCATTGCATTAGCATTCGGTATTATATTTGAGGTTAATATCAAACTATGAAACACGGCGCTTGATTCATCTACAAGTAGATAAGCGTATAGGAACTCAATATTTTTATACAAATTTTAAATATTGCTCTAAACATTTACTAAGACGTAGAGATGTTATGTTCGCGGTGCCGACTTATGCAGCACTTCTCAACGACTGCAAGAAGTCACTATGGAGTTTAAATAAACGAGCGTAATTCTAAACGGTACAGTAAAGCTATAAATTGAGATCCTTCTGATTCCTAAAATATTAAGCAAACTCTATCTACTACTATACACCTCGGTTCCTTCATTCGTTTCTAAATATAATATATGTAGTTGCTTGCGTTTCCTTCTAATACTTACACGATAAACGTTTACTTAATTAATAATCACAGATTCCAAAACTCTACTCGATGATAAACGTGATCCTAAGGTATCATTCATAATCTTACGTAGATCAACATTTCAATTTAAAAACAATAAAGTATAAATATACGATTATTGAAAAATCATTCATTGTTCAAGAGTGTTACTTCTATCATACCTACCATCTGTATAGGAGGGGAGCTTACTTTCACATGGTCTCGGCTCTCAATTCTTGTTTCAAATCAGAATTTGCTATCTTTCGTAATAACAAACAATTGTTCGTAATAAAATTCAATCTACATACGAGTACGAACGACACAAAAATACTACCAGACTGCACTTTATTTTGGGGCAGTCAAGATGCTTGACTTCTTTTTATGTTTCTAGAGTTTTCTTCACGGGCAAGGTCTGTGGTAGACTTGAAACTTGAATGACTTGGATTTCGAAGATAAAACGGAAGGTCAACAATTTTTGGCATCCCAAAGCATAAAGTTTAGCCTACTACTACTACATTATCTCGGAATGGTTCGAATGATCACAGTCTGAAAAATTGTCATTCCCTAATCCACCATCCACCTCAAACATAGCTCTCCTGTTTTTGCCCAATGCAGCCTGCGCTAACGACCGTCGTTTGAAGCGGTACTTTCGTTGATTTCTCCGTGGTGGCACTGTTACTCGTTACCTTGGCACTGCTGCTCTTGTTGCTGCTGTGCCGTCTCCAAAAGTCCGAATGATTGCTGCTACAATTTGTCGAGCCAGTATTATAGGTACCAGTTTTCTCCGAGGTTTTCTTCTTCTTTCTCCTATTAGGGACCAGACCACAGAGCCTGAGGAATCCTTCCCTGAATTTCGTAGACATTAGATTGTAGAGGATGGGATTAATGGCGGAGTTCAGGTACAGCATCACTCGACAGAAATACAGAAGGGTGAAATAACCCTCGATACCAAGGTTAAGGATAACCTTGGTAGGTACGATCAAGATCCACAGCGTCAAGGCTCTGAATGGCAGGAGACACAGGAAGAAACAAAGAACAACCGTTCCCAGCATCAACATCACCTGCTTCCGGTACTTGAGCAAGTTATTCGACGAGCCACGGCTGATCGTTGGGTTCGTCATTAGATGTCGCGCAATCACTGTGTACAGAACCAGCAGGATCAACAGCGGTATCACGAAGAACACGATTATCGTGAACAGGACGAAACCGATAGTCCAGTATGTATTCGCCACCGTGTTACAAGTTGGAATGTACGAACCGTCGGCGATCTCATCCTCCTCGTAGGTGACCATCAGTAGAATGGGACTGTGAACAGACGTTTTTTTTTCTACGTGACTGTTGGTTTCTTTGCGTTTCCTTGGCTGTGTACACGGTGTTTAACTAAATGTCTAAATAAACATCAGTCAAGGGCTTTTTTCAAAACCCTTTTGTATAGCTTATGTATCTAGAATACGTACTAGGGTACAACGTTTTTATATTCCCCTTTATTTCTTAAATGTCGTTACAAATTTACAGCAACAATGTCAATGAAAATATATAATTCGGAATGTTATAATAAATCGCCTGCTTAAATAGTTACCGTAGGTCGATAACATGTAACAAAGTACGCCAGATATTTATTAGCGGTACAGTTACTGTTTTACCATTAGCGACGATCGTTACAGAAGCTCGCCAAAATACTTTCCGTCAGCCGTCTAAAATACTTTCAGTGAGATCATAGCTTTCTAATTCGCATAAATCACAATTTATAATAAGCTTTGGACGTTTACGTAACGGAACATGGTTAAACAAAATTCTCCCCTTGCTCGCTAGAGTCCGTTCTCCTGGTTCCAGTAGCGTTGCTTCCAAGTACCCTAAACTTGCACCCCTTCCCACCACACAATTCCAAGAATCCCCTCCTGAACTTACTACTCATCAAGTTATACAAAATCGGATCGACCGCGCTGTGCAAGTAAAACATAATCCTGCTGAAGTTAAGAAACGCGAAGAATGTGTCTCTCTGAATGGCGGCGATTTGTTCAGCTGGTGCGACCACTATGTACAATATGAGAATCCTGTACGGCGATAGGCATATGAAAAAACTGATGACCACCGATAGTAGCATCGTGATCACGTGTTTCTTCGCCCTAGCATGGTACGAGTCGCTGGTGTTGCTTGTATCCGGTATCAGTTGTCTAACGATGAGCGTGTACAGGATCAGTAGAATCAGCAACGGCGCTAGATAGAACAGGATCACGAGTAGTAGAAAGAAGACCACGGTGGCGCTAGTGTCGGCCATCGTCAGACAGACCGGGACAATGTTTCTCGCATCCTGATCGTTCTTGCTTCCCTTCACACGCATCTCCTGGTATTGTGAGACCCAGATTATGGGACTGCAATCAGTCAAAGCGAAATTCACGTGTAGCTGCTACTCGGAACATTCCAATATTGTGATGCTAGACAGGTCGATTGGCAAGATTGATGATATTTTGTTCAGTGGAATGCAAAAGCGGTGCTTGACACTTTTTTTGTTTCGAATTTCAGTTGGGATCGAGAGTAGCGACATCTGGACTTGAAGGGTTCCTTAAGTCGCGTTTTGAAAAGCAGGGAACGACTTAAGGACATGTCTCTTGGTTTTGTTGCTCCGTAATTTTTTCGTAAATACATTTTCGCAGCTTCTTCGGTTCGAATGGATGAAAGGTCGTTCTTGAAAACTCCTGAACGTTAGCCTGAATGTAAGCGTGACGCAAGTGGAACTTCTTTTTCCTCTTGCTTTTTTGTAAATTATTAAAAAATTTAGTAGAGGGAATTTTTAGGCCGCAACGATGACAACTTTTCTATTAGCGAACATTTTAATTAATTTTCTTTGCAATTTCTGTACAGTCATTTCAAAAATAAAAGGCATTGTTTCGCCTTGTCATTTTAATTCTGTTCTTTAATCTTCTCATTGTCCGCTTGTGAAAATAACGATTATTCGGAAAGCACAATTTTAATTTTTTTTTTTCTTCTAAGCAGCGGAAGCTTTTAATGTTCAGAGTTGTTTTAGGCATGAAAGGCAGAGCGATAGTTTGCTACCAGACAGCGTTTCACCCGCGTAACAAAACAGGGTATTCTGTTGCTTTGTTTATCCCTTTCTCTTCCTTTTCTGCCTTCATTGGTACCAACGATCTGATCTTCACACGAAAAACGACACTGTGATATTGGATTTCCTACAACGTCCGATGTATCGCAATTTTCGGTAATTGTACAGGTCTAGTATCTCTTTGCCCCCTTTCAAGGGAGAGAAAAATATAAGGTTATCAGATTCACTACCGGGGAATCTTTAGTATCAAAGATTATCTCAAATTAGTCCAGTGTTAAAAGCTACTGGTATCTTCGATATACTGAAAGCGTTGTCCCCGTAAACACGGCGCACAGTTTCAGTAGTGGAGGATTATTGTACGGCTTTTCTTAGTTGCTTATCAAAATGCCTGTGTAGCGGAGTGTATTATAAATTGTTACGAAGTAAACTTGTTCCGTATATCTAGAGGGAAATAAGTTTTTGAAAATTCGACGAACTACATAAGTTAGCCTGTCAACCGAGGTAATAAAACTAGCCCATAGATCAGGTGGTGGGGATTTACCGAACGATCCATCAATGGTATTCTGCTACAGAACCGGCTACGAGCGCTTGATACACCGTTCAAAGAATTTCCCTCGAAATTATACGATACCGTACATTTATCTTGCTTCCGAGTCTTGGAAAACAAGAATACATTATTCTGTTTTCCAATGTAAAACAAATACAATATTTCACGGAGTGAAACGACTCCCTGGCTTTGATTCCATTAAAAAGTGTTTTCTTTATACTATTTAAAAAGAATTGAGTTATGCGCGAAGGAAAATAAAAAAAAAACAGAAGAAGAGAACAAATTTGTTCATTTGGCGTCTGAAGAGATCTTTCATCATTTTTACGAGGACCTCAGATACGAAGATAGAATTAAATTTGAAACATAATTCGGGTATTTTCTTTGCAATAATTCTAGCTTAAGGTCGGCAGCGTTATAGTGCACGAGATATTGCGCAGTTTCTTTTTTATATTACTTTGGTTTGCATTTAAATTATAACACTTTCCATTAAATTTATTTCGGTATCCACTGCAGGTCATTGACTTGGAAAATCTGTTTCTTATCTGAGCAAGACGCCGTGGAATGAAAGAGTATTTTCAGTTTATTACCTTTCCAGACGATAGGTCCCCCAGGAACGAGATGTACCATTATTTTCCCCTCTTGTAACCTTTTGACAGATTTAAAATGCTTCGTCTCGAAGGTTTTAATCACGATACCGTTTTTACGCCGCCCCATTCATCCATTCGCATTATCGAACATTTCTATTTTCGGAGAAAAATGTCCCTTTTCGATGATTATCTTTTAAAGTAATTCCGTTCCATACTCTTCTATCAATGACACACAAAAGTTCCAGCCGTTTCGCGAGACCATTTGTCAATTTTCCGCTTTAACGTCATTCAAATAAATTTTCCGGCCTATTTATACAACAGTATCGACCAAGCATTCTCGAGGAATTTAAATCAACGAAATAACTTCCGAAACTTCAATGCCGTCCAGGCTTCCTGGAAACTTTTATTTTCCACCAGGTTTCCGTCGTTTCTGCTATGAATCTAAGACTGGAATTCTATGCGGTTGATTTGTTGCTACGATTGGCTACCAAGAGACTCTCCTAGAGAGAATTTGGAACTTCTTCCAGCTTCGGGGTGGCCTTCAATTCTCATTTTTGTTACGCCAGCAAACGTATGGGGAAAGTTAGTCCTTTAAATTGGAGTTTTCGCGTCCTCTCCACAATGCTCCCCCCCCTCTCTTGCTATTCAGAATAATTGTCCGCTTCTCAGAAGTTACTATATCACAATTCTCTTGCGTCTCTGCGCGCTTCAAGGGATCTCCCAACCGCGAGGAAAGTAAAAGCGGTCCCGGACGGGAGGCGTTCTGAATCCAATTTCGCGAGTTATAAATAACATAATGGAATGCATTTTGCGGCGTCCACGGCGTACAAACGCAAAGCAAAGAATGAACAAACTCTAGCGCGGCCTCCGAAGTAAATTTACTTTTTCATTCTCACGATCGTCGTGGCGGTAACGCGCTGAACCGTTCGCCGCGCGACGTCGACACACGCAGCAGAACAGGACAGATCCTTTCCGCGAAGGTCCACCGGCTGGACGTGTCAGCAGGAGACGGGAGAAAATCTCGCCGACAATTTTCTCTGACACCGCGAAGAACGCGTTAACGCCTTATCTGCGCCACTACTCGGCAGTTTCTCTATGGTCGAACGATCCTTCTCGCCGCTGTTACAACGAAAAGGGGGCCGTTTCTGGTGCGATCGCAAATTGAACGAGTGCGAGAGGCCGCCTCCCTTGAATCCGGTCTACCGCGCCGTGGTGGTTCGAGAAAGGAAAGGAAAAAAAAAAAAAAAGGGAAAAGTGTGCGCAGCGCGTAAAATTCTCCCCCAGAAGTGATTCGCAGACGATATTCCTTTTACGACGAGCGATACAGGCCGGCCTCTTTTCATCTCGGTCAATTTGTACCCGAACGAGATACCACGTGGATTTTATGACTCGTTGAAGTCGGATTCCTCGCGACCTTCTCCGTACCAGGCTGATCGAGATGAGCTTCATCTTCTCGAATCTCTGGCAGATAGATTTTTTTTTCTTCTGCCGATGTAAGAGGGGTACTTAGCCGGTGGGGGATTCTGAGGTTTTATTCCTGGGGAATTCAGCGTTCTGTATGTTACGTTGGTCGCGATGGTAATGGTGCTGCAAGGCGCGGGGGATTATTGGAGTCTTGTTTATTTTCTTTTCTTTGTCTTTCTTCCCGTGATCGACAGCGGTTTTCCCCAGTCAATGTGCCGAAGGTGATAGCTGCGCTAAATAGGCTTATTCGCGAGAATACCAAATGCAATTCAGGAGGGGCATTCAGAATCGTCCCTCTTCCAGCTTTCCGTCCTAAGGTATCGGCCGTCATTGTTGATAAACGTTTCGCCATGTTTAAGAAAGACGCCGGGCGATTTTGTTTAAAAGCGTGCGACCATAAATCCTGATGATGTGCTATCTAAATTAACCAAACGAATCGTCGGTGCAAAACTGAGAATAAATAAATAAATAATTAATAATAAATAAATACGCGCAGCAGCGAGGAAACCAGTGAACTCTGAACGCCTGTTAAAACAGCCTCGCAACGTGCCGTTGCTGCCAAACCGAGCAGAGAAATAAAGTCGCCAGTTTTTAACATTTCCCGCAGTGATAAATACGTAATGATAATCGTGAGATACAGTCGAAACGTGTCGCGGTGCTTTTACTGCCCTCTCTCTCTTTTTTCTCTTCTTCTAATTTGACATCGGTACTGAGGGATCGTTATTCTGTCCCGGTTGCTCCCGCATTTATAACCCGGCCCGGTTCTCCTCCCGTGGGCGAAGCCAGAAATTCCCTGAAAATGTCTCACAGACCATTAAGGCTTTGCAGGTCACCGCCGTGATTCTCTTATCATCGCCACTCCGCATCGATTTTTACGGCCGGATTTCCACGGAAAATATCACCGAAGGGAAAAGGCGTTCCTCATGCGCGCAACGATGTGGCAACACATGGCCGAAGATTGCAATCGTCTGTCGCGTAACTCCATCTTGCAATATATATTGTAATTGCAGGAAACAGCTGCCTTTAAGCTTCCATTTATTCTCGATTCCTGTTCAACACCGCTCCTCCTTTTGCTGCTCCGGTATATCGTCCTTAAAGTATCGTCTGTTCGGTGAAAATTGCTAAATAGGGGCCATCCCTCTTCTCAATAGACCGTGGAACAGCTACTGCATTGTTTGTGTAACCGGAAAATTAAATCCCATTTATTCTCAACCGCGTTTCAATGGGAACTGTGGGTAAAGAATGCCTCTCCTTTCAACCATTTGCAGGGGGGCCAGTTAATGCGTCCCGCTTCCTCGTAGAATTAGCGGGGCGAAGTTGGTAAGCGAGCCACGATACACCTATATCGCATATAGGGAATCTTTTTCTCAGCGCTGCCAGCGGTGCGTGAAGAAAGATGTCTGCATCGGGACTCAATGGGGTAAAAGAGTAACAGACTGCACGCAATAACGTTAAACGTGATTACGTTCTGTAATTTATTCCATTCAACTTTGTACTCGTTTTAAACTGAATTAACCCCTGAATTAAGGAAAGAATAATCTGATACGGAGAATGACGCCGCCGTGCAAGTCGTACCAATCTGTACAGCTCAACATTTCAAGGGACGTTGAAATGTAACTAACGGCTAGGGAGTTTTCTGGCCGCGCTGACGCGTACCGTCAAAATCCCCGTCCAGAATATCGTGCTTAAAGAAAAATGTTGAACGCTTATAATCGGTCCCTATTTGAGAAATCGAACCTGACGTTTCAACGTTTCGCACAAGCAGTGCGTTAATATACGGTGGCGCGTTACGTTTCTAGATAACGCGGATTTCATCGCGAGAGTCGTCAAGCGTTACCGCGGCGTTTAATTAAGTGCTTCGGTCGCAACGGTGCCGTCTATAATAAACAGGAAAGAACAGAAAAACAGGCGAAAGAAAATTGTCCGACCGCAACAACATGCAACGCGTTCCGTGTTTAACGGGGCGAACGTTATTGTCCGCCGTCGTGATTCACCGCAGTTTCCCCGGCTAACGAAACCGTGTTGCTGTTTACGTCCTCTAGCGGCTAAGTTGGGCGAATGGTTCTGCGCGACGACGAATCGGAAACGCCGCCGCTTCGTTGAATAAAGTGCGAGGTCGATTCGTAAGGGAACGAAATAACAGAAGAAAATCTGTTTGACAACGTTGCTGTCGAGTTGAGAAAAAAAGAATTACAACAAAGAGGAAACGAAAACGATAAAACTGCCCTATAATCACTGCAACGTTCACTTGCACTAGTGTCTGACAACGCCGCGGGCTCATACTACTTAAGCCACGACGGACGGCGCGATCGTCCTGTACTACTTAATAAACAGCAAGATCTACCAAAATTCGTACGCAAGTGCGGACGCTACGTTAATGAGGAAAGAAAAGGAACGAGACTGCGTTCAGTTGCAATGTCGATCCAGCGATTCTTTTTCTCAGGGGGATGGAGAAGAGCTAGTGGAAGGGTGTGAATGAATAGTTGCGAAGGAAGCGGTAGACGAAAATTAAAATTAATCGATATATATCTTTCTTTTTTCCTCTGTTCAATTATCTCACCTCGTGCATAGTGCTGCTGCCACCCACGCCACCAAACAGAGAACCGTAGCCCTGGCCTTCGTGCACATATACCTGCGGACAAATAAAAATCCATCGATCCAACGTCGAACAACGGTTGGGGTTTCCGCTAAATCGTGACCGACATATCTGGGATCGATGTCGCGAAACCACGAATCCAAATGCCAATTTTCCGAAACGTTCCGCGACAGTCGCGAGACTTGAAAAGCTAACTCGAAGCCGTGACCGACATGGCGAATTCGCGGATACAACATGTACACCGGACACGCGTCTCGCATCAGTTTTACCGGGCTAAAACCCGTGAAAACTCGCGACAGATATATATATATATTTCGCGAAGGAGCAGAATATGATGGGGAATATTTTGTTTTGTTTTGTTTGAAACGCGAATTTATCTCGCTGCGCTTGGCTTTAATAATTCATTCCTATGAAAGCTGAATAATTTATTTTTCTTCCGCAGTTCGTTTTTTTTTTCTTCTTGCCTCCTATTCTCAAGCCACGCTGGTTTTAACAGGCGTGAAAAATACGGATGATTGACATGAGAGCGTCACAACAGATTCGTAGCAACGTGCACGGAATAACACAAACGAATTCGAGCCGTATTTATTTAACGGGGCATGTTTTTTTATAATGCAACGTTCATTGTACGTCGCGTCGCATTTCGCAGTCACAGATTGTTATACGAACGGATAAACACGCGCGAGAGATGCACGAGAACATTTTTACCTTCTTTCCTCGTTACGGGCAGACGTGTTTTTTAACAGCCGCGTCATGCATAATTTCCCGTTCGGTATAGGGTAAAAGCTGGATAAATGCAAGAGAGTTTGGGAGCCAAACGTTGCATTTATTAACCTTATAATGCAATTTATTATTTCACGTTATCCTTTTATTACTATTTTAATAAGAGCGACGTGTATTCGTGCTTTGCGGTACGTATTTAATCAGTATCAACAAATAAATATCATTCGTGCTGGTTTTATCGATCGAGTAAAACCCAGTTAAACAAAAGCGATCTCTTATAGTTCCGACAATATATTGCTGAATAGAATTCCACACATCGTACAAAAGTATTTATATTAAGAGGGACCGATATTCTGTATACTAATACAAAAATCATCGAACTTCCTAATAATCTAGTTTTCCAATAATTCTTTTGTTTTTCTTAAGTTTAATCAGAAAAATCTCACAAACACGTCGGTAAAAGTTTCATTGAGAAAAAGTCAAAAATAAAAAGGTGCCATCGTTGGCACCATCGGATCATATTGCGTCGAGCGTCGGGTTTCGTCAAGGGGGACCCCCCACGTGGAGGGGATAGTCACCTTGCATTTATCCAGCTTTAACGTAAAACGCACACGTCGAGCGTACCTGATCTTAATCTAGTCGCGATCCATCACCGAACGACGTCCGATATGCGTTAGGATTGCAAATACAAGTCGACTGATTTTTCGTAACTAATATTTCCCCTGCTCTAGGGATGACTATTCCGATCGACACATCCGCAGTTTATGCGAGTTTTAGCTTGATGTTCTGCTTTGTTTTCTCACGTCACGCGACTAGTGTCCGGTTTGCTAAATAATTTGAAACGCGACTCCACTCGCATCGGTGTGCTTGGAGAATCGTTTCGCGTGTAAAATATTTCGCTTGCGTTGTTTTCCACTTACCCGACGCGTAGAGGCTCGCAGATCGCATAATATCGTTCGAAACTGATCGCCAATATTGTTAAAACCGATGCGTGTGCTACAGTCAGTTCGACGAACGGCACTGCCTTACCTGAAAGGAAAAACACATGTTAGAGAAAGGGATAAACAACGTAATTATTTGTCGATACTTCGAATGGTTAGAAAGAAATGAATACTTTGGATAATTAGATAAATATGACATGGAGAACTTAAGAAGGAAATCGAGTGCCTTCTGAAAAAATAAGCGGGACGTCTGACTACCGACGTGGCTATTCTACTGATTGCTCCAGACAGCTGACTAAACAAGGAATCGAACTGCTTATGGGAAAATGGAATATTATCCGCGTGTATTAATACATTTATGTTTACGACATAAATAGTTAAATAACAAACACGATGGTTAACGAGGTTATATGTCTGTTTAGAATATTTTCCCCTGGAACATAGTTTACTTATTGCATGCCTCGAGAATTCAATTCCACCGTGCCAGTAGCTTAATTCTTTCTCGTTTGCCCGTGTTTTCCCGTGTTTGCGCATTCGAAGAATAAATAGTTATCCAAAGCTCGCGATGAGATAAATATATTTTAATACCCTAATTGAAGCAATTAAGAACGAACGACCCATTGAACACGAGAATCGATTGGAGTTTTATTTTAAATAGGTTAATTCAACGATAAATTCGCTCCTCCGATCGAAAATGTTCTTATACTTATAAATGACAATTTTTTACAACGGGCAAACGTGAAATGAATAGAAAATAAATGTAAAAAAATAACATGCGATCAGAGTACCTTGTTTGAACTATTCACGCCGTGCAATTTATATCCCATTTTGTGAGACTCTTTTTGCGCAAAACATTTTAACTGCGAGGAGTTCATTTTCTTGGAGATTTACGATCCTCGAAAGGAAGCTTGCCTGACAATCAAAGTGTCGCAATAAAGTACTGCGACCCTGTTGGTCGCTATTATTTTCGGACGTAAATTTCTCTTATTTACTGCGTGTCCGCCATGTCAAGTTCGATCGAATAACTTTTCCTCGATCTTCTATTGAAAGCTCACGCGTAAGTTAATTTAATTCTTCGAATATTTTTTTAGACTTACCACCCTCTTCAGTAAACTGTAAGTATCCGGGCGCTGTTAACGAATATCAACAATTTGCCAGACACCATAAAAAATAAATACACGAGAAGAAATGTTTCGGTTAGTCAGGAGAAACGAAAAGCGGAAGCGCTCTTCTTTTTTTTCTTCGCGCCAGTTATCAGAACGATCGTGGAAATAATAGTAATGCGTCCGGCATTTTCGCTCGCGCAACATGAAACATCCCCCTCCGAGTTTGGACGACTTCCGCTTCGGCGAAACCACAGAACAAAGTGCACCCTTCCGATGCGGGGATAATTACCAAAAGCATCGGCCGCAGAAGCGGACGAAACTAATTTTAAATGGCGCGATAGGGGCCAGCTTCGAATTCGGACGAATTGAATTCCCGTCCGCTCCAACATTGCTAACATTCTTGCGCGTGCAACGTTCTATTATGTGCCACTATTTTCTAATTATCCCCCTAGAAAGTTATGACGATATATTCGAGCAATTATTATAACATTAATATTACCATTAAGCGTCCGCACATTGCCATTCCTCGAGAAGAAAAAGTTATTACCACAACAATCGGTTGACCGCATCGATAAACATTACTGTAAAACACACCTGCATCGCAACAAAAACGAAGAATGAAATTGATTCGAGGTCCTTCCGAATACGCGTCACACTGGGTGACCGAATACTTCTCCGGCCAGCTGTATATTATCTCAAAGGTCTGCGGGCTTTGTCAATGAAAACACGGATCCAGCTGGTAGGATTTCTCATGGCGACCCTCTGAACCGGAAGTCGTACCTTAACTGGACCCCCGATATACGTAACACGAGGGCTGCGAGGGACAGGGCGTGTTCCGGTTTGTCTCGGGCGGCATTGAAGGGCTCCAACGATATTGGATGACAAAAGGATTCTTTTCTACGGGGCGATATGAAATTCTAGAGGTACCACGACCACTGATTCTTTGGGATATTACGGTCTTCCACGCCCATGTGAATTGCCTGTTAATCCTTGTACGCGCGTCCCGCCGTTTCGTTCCAATAAATTTCCGCGTGACTCGTTCAGCTTTTGAGTGTCGTTGGGGTGAAGTGAATCGTTGGGGGGAGTTTGCGGATCGTACGAAATTAATTGGCGACTCGAAGACACTCACCCGCGCTCCTCATATTAATTTAAACATTAAGCTTCGAATGAACCGATAGTTCGATTCTGTTCGCTGTTTAATAAGTACGTACTCCTTTTTGTGGTGAATTTTAATTGGATAGAATTAATGTAAAAGTGCGAATTGGTTAAGAAATTGGTGCTTGTTGTGCTTTCTGTGTAATGAAACGAAAGGAGAATTCTGACCGGCTCTGAAAGAAAATTGAATACCGTCAGAGGCGATCGAAGCTTGTCTGGCCACTAATCAGCAGCTCAAGACCATTGCTAATAGTTATCTCTGGCTCCACAATTTTCTCCATAATGACTGCTGCGTGGTTCTTAATATTTGTCTTACATTCTTCTAACATTTGGACGGTTTATTTTGAAAGTGAAGCAAGTCCGTTTTTTGCTACTTTTTTATACTAGTGATAAATAAAAAGTTTTCTCTAAATTAATCACAAATTACGTGATATCTCATTTAAAAAAGAAATAGACTTACACCACTTTCAAAATAAACGGTCCATTTATTTGTCGCTTCCTCTGTTTTTTTAAATAGTTGCACACAGTCGACGATCCGCGAGGCGTGACCGTTTCGTTGCATTCAAGAATGGAAACGAAGAGAACGAAAAACGTGTCGAGTCTCGTTCGTTTCCCGAACTTTTCACGATAAATTTTCTCTCTTGACGAAAAAAAAGGCGAGGCGTCTCGCGGACGAAAAATGAGCACAGCTGACGGGAATAACAACCGCGGCGAAAATGCAACGCGATTTCGAAAGTTTATCGCGGCCGTTATCACCGTCAGAAATGCATATCAAATGCGAACGTTATTGGCACACACGCGAACACACCTGTACAACGTCCATTTGGAACTTCTGGCGAGACACCACATTGCGTCACGGCTTTTTTTCGCATCGACAACTATATTACCGTAACGCCAGTGACACTTTTTGATAGGTGGACAGAGAAAGATGGAACTGTTTTCTATATATAAAAAACAAAAAACAGTGGAAGCGAAATAAAATGTTTCCGGCAAAGTGACGAAGAAAATTTGTGTAAATAGAGAAAAAATTCGTTTCCATGTGGAAAACGAGAAATGATTAATTGTATTATATGTATAATGGAGAATACGTGGACTGATAATTATTTCAGCAGCCAATAAATTGATGCGATCAGATTATATAATATTTACGATTATAAAATATTGATATACTCGCGATTGGGGATCTTATGAGCTTTCTGTGCAGTGAAATTTATTGGCGGCTGATTAAAGCACTTGTAGTTATTTCGCTCGAACGATCGGTAATGTAAAACGATTGATAAATTAATAAATAAACGATTCGTTTGGTACATGGTCGTTCAATCGTCCACCTCTGTAAACATTTGTTTAAATTCTTCATATCACCATTCAAACAATCCGACAATTTTTCTGTTAATAAAAAATCGCTTTGGAAAAGAAATACAAATAGCAGAATTTCCTGGGACTTTCTAAAAATGTTAATAAATCGGAGAAGCAAATAACAGTAATTCATAATTCTGCTTAATAATTTCTTATTCCCTTAGCAATTCTTCCTTCTAAAATTAAGATCTTTTACAGTATCATTTATCCCTTAAATTTCCTTTGATCCACTGCCGTATAAAAAACAAAAAACTACGTACCATCGAACAAGATTGACACATTTCCCCGCAACATTTTTCAAAGCGTTTATTTCAATCAAAAAATGTGTACTTTTTTTATTTCGTTTGCTCCTGCATTGAGTAGAGCCTTATCGAGACAAATTTCTATTAAACGCTATCTATGCTCCAATGGCACAGAAGCGATTTCTACCCGAATTTGCAATCGCGGTTCCCCCACCTTTTTTTTCTTTTGGGTTCGCGTCATGAACCTCTTATCAGGCCTCGTTAACAAAGGACGTTTCGTTGTTACCCGCCCTGGAACAATCGTACGATAAGAAACGCTTGGCTTAGACGGGTCATCGTATGTTTGATTATCGCCCCAGCCATCGGGAATAGTATTTGGCAGTGTGGATTGTTTGTCGGAAAATTCACCCTCCGATTTATGGCAGCCCTTCTGTCAGTAGCACGCGGCAATAAAATTGCGAGTGACTTGTGGCGAAACACTAATGAATTAGAATTTTCATTGCTGTATCGTCAAATTGGTAACTGCGTTTCGAATTGGCCCTCGTAGATGAGATTGTTTCATATCAATGCTACACCATTTTTTTCTCTTTTATCATTGAAATTCGCGTAAATGTAGCGGCCGTTGAATTTTCGTTCATGCATTTACTTCCTTCGTGGTCGATTCGTTAACGCTACCCTTATACGGGACGGATTAATACGATACAGTTAAAGGGTTGAAGGAATGTTAAAATCGAGTTTTGCGCCTTTCAAGGGGGAAGTTGGAGGTTTGATGGCATTTCGGGGTGGCGCGAGAAAGATTGCATTAGAGCATTTAATTACGGAAACGTAGCAGTTCTGTTTCGACGTGAGGGCGATAAGATGGATAGGGAAGAGAGTGTACGTGGATAATGTGGGGGACAGGAAGGGAATAATATGATAGAGTAGTGGGTAATGGTGATGGCAACCTTTAGAGCCGAACAAGTGGACAAATAATAATAGAAAGACAATCGGGACTCTCGTATGTGTACAAAGAGAATGGAAAAATATTGATGCTGGATTTATTTTGCAATATGTAGTGGACCCGCGCGACGAACAATTAATAGGAACTTGTAATAGCTAATTGGAACAACGACAACGAAAATGATGTTACGGAAAATTGCTTCGGTATTGATTAACACGATTGTATACTCGTGCACTCGTCTGCACCTTCAATTTATCAAGGAAGAAAACAGAAGTCGGACCAAAATGTGTAATTTACCGACCCAAGCAGCTTAACGAACATTATTTAAAACGTAAGACGTTTCCGGCGGTCATAAATGAACTTAAGCCACTTTCGAAATGAAATTATTTACCATTTCGTTAGTCAACTAATAATCTGTTAACAAAATTTCAGTGAATTTGAAAGCATTGGCTGTACATCGTTAAAAAATGAAAGAATCGCGTGGAACCGCAACTATTACAAATGCTAACTGAAGTTTTCCGAAAAATGGACCTGGGCCGATTTCAAAATAAACGTCTCAAATATTTCAAGCTTCCGGAACGTGACGTAACGCGTACGTCTCGTCGTCGGGCTAACAAATTGCCGGACCACCGAAAATGACCGACAAGACGCGAAAAAATTTTCACGCGAACGCCCCGCAATCAGTTTCGACAACGTCGTTGATCGAAGCTTCGCGTAAAGTTTCGCCGATCCAAGAGGATTCTTGGCGGTCGGAGGAGCGGCGCCTTTTCCATTCTATTTCCTGCCACGAAGGTTAAAGAGAATTGGATAGAAAGCGGCAGGACAAGAAGGTGTTACGCCGGGCGTAAGCATTAAATGCCCCAGCCTCTAAGAGCAACGGTAATTCCCGGCATGGGGTAGAAGTTCAGTCGCTCGTTTCAGCCAGCCATCAACCTTGTCCGTCGTGTGACGGATCCGTGCAGAGCTTGTCGTGCGGTAACGCGTGCCCTTTTCGTTTCCACCTTGTCCTAGCCTTGCCCTGAGGAGCCCCCAAGGCCTTCCGCGGGACGGATAAAAGGCCACACGATCGGCAGATGTGGTCTGATTTAATTAGGATTCGTGCTTGGCAATTTCAGCCTTAAGGCTGGCTGGCCCCGTTGTAGGCGAGGGTTGGCGCTGGCTTGTTCGCGATGGCTTTTGTTGGGAAATGTTAAACGTCGCGTCGTTGTGCTTTTGAGTCCGTTTGAACGGTGGAGTTTATTCCGTTTTTGATTAGTTTTATTTCACCGCGGGAGAGAGATAGACGAGACTTCGTTTGGCACAACGTTTGATAATTGTGCTAATCTTTTTTATTTAGATATCTCGTGTTTAATTTGCGTCCGATATATGGAGGGGTCAGAAGCCAATCAGCGCGAGTCCAACTATTCCCGAAAGGACTAATGGACTTGCACCGATCGGCTTCTGTACCCTCCGCATGTACCGATTTATTTCGTAAATATTTGAAATTACTGTTCGTGTAATTTGGATTTAATTCTTTCCTGTTATAATTAGTTAGTCGCGACTCAAGATGATTTTTTCACGGATTATACTAAATTAAATACCGCTTGTCAACACCGCGTGAAGGTGATCTGCCAATGATTTATTAAAAGGACGTACGAGTTAATGAGACTTCATTCGCGTGGACGTACGCGTTACCCAGAGGATCGCAGAATTTCGACCGACAGCGAAATTAGACTTAGAAATTAGATCAGTTATGGGCACGATCATTAGGGGCGACACCTCAAAGAACCCTCTCTGCTAATTTTCACCGAAATGGAATTTGAGCGGAGGGTCGAGTCGCATCAAAATCATATTAAAATTCGGTTTTACAGCTCTCATTATCGTCGTGGGAAGTTCGTTGAATTGTTGCAGAGAAACTCGAGCGGAACTATATACTCAAGTTTCGCGAGTAAATGTTCAATTCGTTTTTCGCCAGTCGCAACTCGATTACTCAAGTACGGAAGAACGGGCGTCCAATGTTCGGCTTGAAGAATTTCAAAGTTTTACGAAGAAGAGGAGAAACGTAATTAGAGTGTATAATAGTGGATTCAATTGGGGTCGAAAAGTTGCGAAACATTTATGGGAAGTGCAATGGAAACGTGATTGTTACGCGTGAGTCTTCTTCCCTGAACATCGGGGAAGTTCGCTTGCAGTATGCTCTCTGTAATCAAACGAACGTTTGTAATTGATTCGATACAAACGTGTCTCGAGTATCGATTGCCCGCCACGCTGATCATTATTGCACGTCGTTCGAGTGGAAACGAATAATTCTGACAACATTCGTCCCCCATTCTGTAAACTTGCTTCGAAAACTATTAAATAGACTTTCTTTTCACAAATATGTAGATTCCAACAAGGGCCACTCGTTCACAGTGGTCTTAAAGAATATATTTCAAGAATATGCAAAAGCGATTAAAGCGCAAGACATCGAATTTAAAAAAAATTAAAAATTTCGTTGCTAAGAATTCTTGCGTTAATTACCTGTCATTTCCCCAACAATCGTCGCAGCTTTTCCCGCACCCGAATGATCGCCCGTAAGTATAACGTAATAATAATTCAAAGAGGATAGATTGTTCGTTCCTCCGGCTGGACTATTTTCTATGATCGATGAAGACAGAAACGTTTCCTCGGCGTTCGCGTTTCAAATGGCTCGTTCATAAATATCATCAAGAGCGGCGGAACAGGGGCAACAAATTGTACCTGTTGTCTGACACCGGCGGAACAATTTTCTCTGATATCAGCCTTTACGCAGGCCCGGCTATCCCCGTCGTGCTTTATATTCAAATAGAAACGCCGCTATAAAAGTCGTCGCCTCCGGAGTGCTTGGATTTTTTTCTACCATCCCTGTGCAACTTCGCCCGACTGTCGTTCACTATTCTTTGCTGCACTCGAATAATTCAGTGCAAATTGGAGGAACCGTTTCTCAGCGCAACGAACAAACATCCTTCTGCGAGATGGAAATTGCCTTAAGACGACTGAAGGGGAAATAGGAAAAACGGGAGCAGCCTCCAAGCTTTTTCGTTGCGCTAATAAACGAATGTACGTGTGCGCGACGATCGCGTTGGAAATTTATTTGAGTCAATGGTACGATCATTGCAATATTTCTGCGCGAACGTCGCGAGAATAAATTTCAATCGAACGAATTTTCCATTTTGATGAACGAATTTTCCATTTTGATTAGCGAGTATATGGACGACCTTCCTGAAAACATGTTTAGAAAACCACTTCCATGGAAGCGGAGGATATATCTCGTGTTTAACCAAGTTTTCAGTTTCAATCTGAAGCGCTCTCTACGCTGCCAAAGAAATTAGAGCTCTTTAGACCTCCGAATGCACGGGGGCGTCCTATTAAATTTCTAAACCGTTCGATCCAAGCCGAGCCATTTAAGACGGAATAATAATAATACATCGCAACAACAGGTTTTGCAAAAATTAAACTTAATTAAATAATGGTCGTTTCTGTCCAACACAACGAGTACTGCAACAGAGACGATTTTGTTATTCATCGATATTCATGAAATTAACCTTCTTCTTTAATCGTCATTTTTTTTCAGTCTTTTTTCTGTTTCAAATCGTTGGTATCTTCGATCGATCTTTCGATATACAGAACGTGTCAACGTGGCGGTTAATATCGTCCCGTAAATCCTATTTTGGCCGACAAGGATTCGAGCGGCTCGGTCGAAATTAGTATTTATCGACGTTTTAATCGGGGCAAGATTTGGGATTGTCCGTCCGTAAATCGCCCTGCGGCCGATCTTCGAAAATCGACTCGAAGCTATTTAAAACGAAGTCGTTTCAGTGGTGAATCGAGCCGCGATAATCTGCGCCACGTTCCCCGGACGAAGCGTTCAACTTCGAACTTAATAATAATAATTGCTGGGCGTTCAGAGAAACTCTCGAAAAACTGTGCAATGCGAAAGCGACGATAAAAACGGAGATTGAATACGATTGAAAGTGCAATTTATTTATAAATTGCCACGCGGTAAATTTAATAATCTCTCGTTCCCTTTGCCAGCCAGACTGTTTCGCTCCTTATATTACAGTAAATATTGCAAATTGTTTTAACGTTTCGATAAATATTAAATAATTGTCCGCGGGTATTACAACTTCGTGATATATGCGATATCTCGAAGATACTGAATTACGACCCTTGTGGACGGAACACTTCGCGAAATACCTTCCTGCCTTTCGCTTAAAAATTCAAGAGTAACAGCTCTTGAACATCTTTCGCGAGGGAACATTTTATCCGTCCCAGATTTTTGTTCCGACGGGATGCGGTTATCCTCGTATCCGGTTATACATTTTCCACTCATGGTTTATTACAGCGTTTGATATTATTCCTGGGAAAGTATCCGGGGATACTTTACGCTGGATCGATGCCTTTGAGGGGGCCGGTAGGTTACGCGTTTCCTTTGTAGACACAGTAAGAATGGCGACCCTTATTATCTCAGCAAGTAATTAAAGGAACGGCGAATTTCACTGCAATTTCGCGCAGCATTCAATTAAACAGAAAATAGATACACGCGCATTGCAAAATCAAATCGAAAAGTCGAGACTGTCGATGCACTTCTTTAACACTAGAACTATCGATAGATTTTGATACCAATCGGATAGCATACGTTACACACGTTGACGTTAAATAGAGATATATAATTGTCATTCTGTCTAATTAAAACTAACTAAAGCTGAAATCTGAGACAAGTCATTTTGACTTGCCTGGTAGTTCCAGTGTTAGTTACGTCCAACTGCTGAATCGAACTTCCCTCTCAAATAACGAATCAACCTGTGCCACAAACTGGCACGCCCTTGTTGTCCACGAAAAACGAAAAGAAAAAGGATACCTCACCCCGAAAGACTCGACGATACGAAACGAAGTCACGACTGACCAGTTCAGGTGGTCGATATCAATCAAACTATTTTCCCGTATAAAAAGAACCGACCCCGAAAACACGTTCAATGGTACCATTACCGAAATGCAGAAGCAATTAAACGAAAGAGAAACTGCACCGGGTTACACCCGCGCGACGCTCTTTGCGTTTCCCTCGATTGGTCTTCGACGGGACGCAATTTGCAATATAATTCGACGGGACGCAGTTCCATTGCACGACGAGTCCAACCGCGATTCCGAGGGAACTAAAAGTTCAATTACGAAAGTCCGTACTGGCGGCTCGCCAGCGGCTCGCGATCGCGGGACACCGTGGAATTTCGATGGAACTTTTGTATCCTCGACACTGATTATCTTAATATATTCAAACGGCCAGTGCGACGATAAGCATGGTAAATAAGCGTAATAAGCCCGTTGACTATGGGCCGGCCGACTTCCATATCTTGGCAACTTTCGAGGGACAGAAGGGGCGACGATAATATTACAGCAATATTGGAGAACGAAACGAAACATGGAGGTCTGAGCTTGACAAGTTTACCCTGTGGTTACTCGCGTCCTGTCATTTCATTTGAAGTGAACGAGTTAACAGCACAAGCGCGATCTTGGTTGATATTTTTAAGCGAAACGAGGTAAACGGTGTGTGGCAAATAGTGGGAGCTAACTTTCGTTGGAATAACGAAGATAAAATGGACACTTGGCATTTCAAAGGTTGCGT
Source organism: Nomada fucata (assembly GCA_948146005.1). Lineage (NCBI taxonomy): Eukaryota > Metazoa > Arthropoda > Insecta > Hymenoptera > Apidae > Nomada > Nomada fucata. The sequence continues at coordinate 29,348,649 of OX411278.1, read as the reverse complement.
GCATTGGCAGAGAAACTACTTTAGAACCTCGGTTATTCGAAAATTAATAATAACTAAAAAATGTAATCTGCCTTTCTTTCCGTCCTCGCAAATCGACAAGTTAACCGTCGTACGGAGCCTCTAGTCGAACATCTCTTACTCGAACACTCGATAACAGGAAACCTCTGTAACTCGAAATTTTCTTTCTCTTCCCTCGAGACTCGAGTTATCGAGCCTCGACTGCATTAGCTTCTCGTGCTTATTATTTTAGATAATACAGAATGAACTAACCGCTCCTGCCAAATGATTTTTCATAAGATTCGCTATTCAATTCCTGTATTAGGATAGCCGCACAGTTTCGTAATTTGCAGCTATTATATTAAATTTAACGCTTTGTTTCGGAGCTCTTAATTGTTTTTACTTTGGGGGTTTTCTTTAATTGAATGAGAATCGCGCAGAAAGGCTTGCATATTTAAAGTTGATACTCAAAAATAATATGGGTACACATTTTACGAATTTCCATCGCCGGCGACATTTCATTTAAATCTAATTTTCCAGCAAACTTAAGAACCCCACTGTCTATCCTATATTTTATTAATAAATATGTATAAGCGCGCAATTCGCCGCCAAGTTTCCTGCAATTCAAATCTGAGATGCACGATGCGCCACGAATTACCCAAATATACATACACTTATTATTCACAGTTCCCTGCGTTCTCCAAAACAATACTACTCGTTTACCCCGATTCCGCAACATCTTATTCCGAATCTCCAACTACGTAACAACGCGTAACTTATACACGGTGGCTGTATTTAAAGGTAAACGAGAATTCATATTCGTAATATCTCCCATCGTAACAAATATATATTCCGCCACACAGTAATCAGAAGTACCAATGCACTAGCGTTAAAAAATCTAACGATTAACAATTCAGAAAAATCCGAACTAGTCCTCCGGACAATCTACGCTTACGAATCGTTGTTTGCACGAATATTTCTCTCCTCACCGGTCAACAGCTGGATAAAAAACGAGTAATCCTGTTTACACGAAAAATGAGTCAAGCCTACGCCTCGTTTCCTCCCTTCGTCTTTCTTTTCTTTTCTTTTTTTTTTGTTTTTTTTTTTTTAGCCACGCGGTACTACATCGTCGTATTAACGAGTTTCTCGTATCGCGGTGAAACAAATGTTCCTTTGATGTTCCGACGGACGAGCGTGTTATTATTCTTCTCCTCTATTCTTTTCCATTTTATCGATCGATAAATTCGAAACGCTCGTGAGCCGTATCGATAAGAGCGGACAGTGGTCCCCGCGAAAGCTAGTTCCACACCACGATCGCGTCGGTTTCGTTAAATTCTCATCGTTATCTAACGCGGCTAGGGTGAATTCCGCTAACACACAGTCGTACGGAGGACAGAGATAGGAGCCCGCTTGACTTATTCATTATCTATTTAGGTTAGTCCGCTTTTCCTCGTAATCGTTGGTCCTTGTAAAACTGGACTTGTAATACGTGCTTCGAAATCGTTTCACCTGGCGCCAGGCGTATACAGGGTGTGGCAAGAAAAGAAGGGGTTAATCACTTCGAAGTATTTATTTCGACGATAATATCGAAATAAGCATCAACCGAAAATTGATAAAAATTGGAAGGATTGCAGCGATACCTCTACTTCGCTTTGCTGTTATTTTTACTACCATATTTTCCATTGTTCGCCGTTTGAAATTTAAATTTACCACCGGCGGTGTTTATCCGGTCGGACTGGAATAGTAAACGATATTGTTTACTTCAGTTTGTTTAACAAAATTTCATTTGTTCACCCCTTTGGGGGGATGAAAGTTCGTATTTATACGACACACACAGTTGGCGTTAGTTATTTTTACAGAAAGCAGGGGAAGGGTTAGCTAATGCTTGTCCGAGTTCCAGTGGCCCGTGAGATTTGGAAAAACAATAGCCTTTTATTTTTAATCGCACAACACGCCATTCGGACTCGCTGTTCCCCGTAACAAAAACGGAAAAGCCTCGAGATTGCGTGCCTTACGAGGGCGCATTAAATCCATGGTGAAAATAGCGATTTCGAGCGGAGAGAATACAAAGGGATGCGCGCGTTACGCGATATTACCTTTCGCGTATGACCAGCGAAACTGCTCCTTAAATTCTGCTTCGAAAACTTCCACGGCACGAGGACTGCATCTCGCGCAATTAATATCAATATTCTCACAAACACTGACAGAGGGCAACCATTCGCTTCGACGCAATTTTAATATTGCAACAGGGGTTGATCATTTCATTTCTGTATTCGACGATCTCGCAATTCGGACAATCGACGGCGGGTCCATTTAAAATTTAGATGTCCCCGTCGAACAATTTCCAGATCTGAATGAAAATTTTGATTCACCGCGCGACGCTCGATACCTGCGACAGAGCTCGTACAATCGAACGGCTCCAATCGCAATCGACGAAAGAACGTACTCGCCCGCGCCGCCGTGGCGTCAATATTTAACGAACAATACTTCCAATATTTAACCACGGTCGAACGCTTCGAGAACAGCGAAACGCAACTTCCAGACGCGGCGGATAATAGCCGAAAGCAGTAATCCAGCGCGTCGACATCGTATCGAAACAAACGACCCGGTGAGCGACGCCACGAGACGTATAACGGGGCGTCATTAAAACCGTAGGATGGATTCGCGCTGGGAAAATAATTATCGGTTTAATGGAACGCAGATATTATAGGGAGAAACGGGCGAATATCCTGTGTTCCCGATGGTTCCACGTCGTCCACCGGTTTAACTTCCCCTTTGACTTTGCGCGCCGCCACGGTTTAACGCATCCGCCGATATTCAGCCGAGTGAAAAAACCTCGCACCTGACCCGTTTCCCATGGTCAACCCCGTTTATCACTGCCTAACCCTTTCGCGCTGGCGTTACGCGTCGCGTTTAGTTTAGTTTCGCTCCGCTCCCCCTCGAAATCACTTTGCGAGGCAACGAATTTTCTTCTCTCCGTCCTTTTTGTTTCGTTGCTTTTGTTTCGAGGAAGTTTTTCGAGGGGGAAGATTAAGCCGGGCACCGCAATTCACGACGGAGTGTTCGCGAGGGAAATATTTATGCGCTTGGAGAATAGCTCGTTGGAGTATTTACAACTTACGGGACGATCTAATATATGGGAAACTACGCACGAATACCTTTTCGTTTCACTGCATACGTTTGTCATAAAACAAATCGGTACAGACACGAGGGTCAGAAGCCGCGTGGAAAAATCGTGGAATCAAATTTTTCCTACGGTCGGTATTTTTTTTTCACCCTCGTCGCACCGCTCTCCAGCGGTGAAATAAAATAGACAAATCGCAATTTCTTTTTTTTCTCTTTTTCGCCACCCTCCCGACCAAAACCAATCGTCCCCCGGTAGCCCGCGACGATCTTCATCAATCTGCGCGTATAATCACGTTAAAAGCGGCTCGGTTCACCGTACGAACCGCCGGATACACGCTGGATTCCTCTTAATTTAAGCGAGACAGTAAATTACACTTTAGCCGGGCGGAGGAGTTGAAGCCTCGTCGTTTCCGTGGCCGCGGGCAAATAGAATGAAATATTAGGAATGATTTAGCGGGGCGTTGAAAACGGAGGGACAAACGCGAACCGTGAGCCGGCGAGAATAAATTAACCCCTTCGCCTTGCGATTCTTCAACGGATTCCATTATTTCAATTCCTGCGTTGGATAGGCGAGCTGTTCTGATAACGGATGGGAGTTCTGCGATTCACAGTTGTTCCAACAGAATGCGATGTTTGTACTTTTTAGAGAGTCAGATTGTTTTGGTTGGCTGAAGCACAGCTGCTACTATGGGGATTCGTTTTGATCGGTGGAGAAGAATATTTCACTGGTATCTTCTTGTCGAGCGACAGATTAATAATGGTGCAAATAATTTCCAAGAGCGTCTTAACTGCTTTCTTGTAATCGATAAAAATTTCATGATTCGATTTAGCTTCGTGCATTGGCATTTTAAATTCGACTCGACCGATGCACGAATAAATCGTATCACTGTTATATCTTATCCTCGCGTCCGGAAGAAATAAAAATAGTTGTAGTGAAGCTTTACCTGACGAATTCAAGAGTGTTTGTGCGATACAGAGAAATGATCGAAGTTATTCCGACGCGCCAAAGGGCAAACAGGAGGGAAACGAAAGAATGGAAAAGAGGAAATTGGAAACGAGTTGCATGGGACCGGAACGCTAATTGATTCGGGCGATCGGCCAAAATGATATGCGTTCGTCGAGGGGGAAACACGATGTTGCTGGTTCGAACGGATGCAAATGAAATCCGTTTATCCGGAAATGCGAATGGGGGGGAAATGCGAGCATCAATTGGCTATGAAGGAAAACGATTAGAACGGGAGTGGGAGATGAACGAAGAAATGCAGCAAGTATAGCACAAGTATCTTGCGCACTATTCGAATTGCAAGACCGTTTAGCGAATCACCGAAACGTCTGCTCGTCCAATGCAACGCTATAATAATTATGATGTAATTATTGAACTCGTTAAAAGTATATACAACATTGGTGCATATTTTCTATAACATTGCCTTCCTATGAATAAATAAGAGAAACTTCCACTGCTGCAGAAAATGTCTCTCATTTTGATCGAGAATAAATCGTTAAAGCTGAATCGTTATCTGAAATGATAATGATTGTAACATAAGTTCAATCATTGCCATACTTTATAGCTTTGCCAGTTATCTCGATTACTAAATTTTGCTAACGAAGAACGGTGCGCGAGAAAGACATTGAAAGTCTCTGACAAATATATATCCGCCAAACGCGCAAACACGCCCCAACTGAAAGTAATATATGAATAATATATTCTAATACATTATTAATATATTCTAATACATTAGTAATATATTCTAATATATTAATAAGATATTCTAATGTATTAGCGATATATTCTATTTCAGTAGGAACGTAATCGCAGTGGCGATGAATAAAAATAAAAAATAAACCAATACTGCACACGCGTGCACAAATTGCACCCTTCGATCTTAAAATTAAGAAAATCACGCATCACCCCAATATCGTCTGCCAACGAAGGCGAGCCATGGTTAAAATCGGCAGAGTATATGAAAAAACAACTGTTACAACGAAGAACACCGGTCGTGGCGAGGAATGACCAAAATCTCTCTCAAACAGCATAATCCAATTTTCCTCCTCCAAGAGCATACTTTCTAAAAGCTTTTACGAAACAAGCACACACCGTTTGTCTATGGGAATACATTTCGCTTGGCACGGTCGGGTTATTTTTGCGCCCCGAAAAATGGAACACAGTCTGCTGATTTCGATGCGTTAACATCGTGTTCCTCCGCAAACCCGACCCCCTCCCCCATTTCCCCTGTAACCCGCGGCAGAAGAACGACGCAGAACATCCAAGTGTCGTTTCAGGGGGGGGCCGGGACCCGTTCTTATCCACTCGATCCATCGCTGAAACGAAAGGGCTGAACCAGCCACCCGTCTCAACTCCTTCCGGCGTCCTTAATAATTCCTAACGGACGGCCAATAAAACTTTATTATCAGTGAAAACCAACGTACACCGGCGGGATAAATGACCACCGACACGGAAAAGTCAATTATCCGTTGAAAATTGAATTTCTACGGTTGTGTCCCTCACGCCCGTTCTCTGTCGATTTATCGTCCGAACGGAACCTCGTTTTCGTTCTTGAGGCAAAGTTTAATTAATCAGCTGCACGATCGACTGTGTTACGGTCGATGTTCGAGGAAATTGGGACGAATCGGTTCGTCGTTGTCCGGTGGTTGTACCGCGGCAACGCGGCGGTAAGTTTCGATGTTCCGAAGTTCGAGGGTGTTAAACAGTTTCGGTTAACCCTTTAACTGCGAAGAGATATTTGGGTGAGAGCCGTTGAATGACTGATCTGCGTTGTCCCGTTAAATCGCGGAGAGGTGGAGCGACGAAGAAAGAAGTTTGATACAGTTTGATGCGGTTTGATAGTGTTTGATACAGTTTGATACAGTTTGATGCAGTTTTACGGTACTAATGAACTAAAGGGAATCCTACGTTACAGTATAGGTTTAAATAAAATGGTCGAAAATTATTAAATGCGCTTTTAAAAGGGTTAGAAGATCATTTCTGTTTGGGATATTAAGTAATTATATTATTTTCTTGTTTATCAAGAATCGATCATTCAAGTTTTCTAGAGGCAATGCGACGCGTCTGAGTATCCTTCGTTCCCTATCGCTCCCGCGATTAAACTAGGGAATTTCCAAGGGCGAACTGTTCGCTCGAACGAGCGTACACGAACTCCGATTCGAAATTACGAAATCATTTCTGCCGGAAGAACCGTTTCGCGGACAGTTTATTGCGCACCGCGAGAAACGGTCAGTCGCTTTGTATCGTCGAGTCGTTTCTTCGGAGAAGCGACTTCATAATTGCATCGGAGGCGAAAGGGATCCGTGACGTGGAAGAATGGAATTTTCACGGTCCCCTTTGAGCAACCAGTTCAGCGGAACTTTCTTTTGTTTTCCAAATCCTATCGTTATTATCATTACTGGCCATTCACGATAATAACGTTGACGGTACAACAAATAAAAATAATAATAATAATAATAATAAATTTCACTCTGCCAGAAGACACTTTCGTCACGCAGCGCGAAAAAGTGCCCAGCCACCACAGCACCGTGAAACAAAGGAGAAGGAATCGTGGACGGCACGTGAACGTTGGTGTGCGTCCGCGGGTCCCGTGTGACCCGTATAAAATTAATCCACTGGCAAAGGCAAAAAGGAGCAGCGCGATCAAACACTCCGGATCAAAGTACCATCATTGTTGGTGTAACAATTAATTGGCCCCGGATAGACCGTATCCTCTGATACACGACGGATAGGGGGGGGGGGGATGAGGCGAATGAAAGCAAAGGGGGCGAGAGGGGCGAGTTTATCCCGATGGAAACGTGAATGGAATGAATACGGCCGCAGAAACATTGCCGGGCGAGAGAAACGGGCGAAAGAGAATTTCGTTGATCACGTAGCGAATGATCGTCGCCATTCGTCGAGTGGGAACGATGTGTACGCGTGGGTGGATCGCGCGAGGCAACGAATCTTTTTTCGGCAAGAATCAATTCGCTGGGGACGCTTCGAAGAGTTTCTGCTTCGCGTCGCCAATTTGTCGCTGAACGAATGAATCGTTCGAGGAACACGGGTGGGATCGTGACGTCGATCGCGTCTACTTCGCGTCTACGTTTACGCATCTCAATTTCTACCGAGCTCTCCCGGTTTATCACTTTTTAATGGGAAATTGGCGCAGTAACAGTAACTGGTCCGTTATCTTCTCGGCGAAGCTGTTCATCTGTCGCGCAACGAAATGGCTCTGTCAATATGCCAAATACTAGTTATAGATACTTGATTTGGATACGGCGGAAAATAATTAGCAGTGGGTAAACTGGAAGAGAGGGTAAAACGGTGACGGGACGAGTGGAAAGAAATAAAAGGGATAAGCAGCGAACCGAGCGATGCCTGATAATAATAAAATAATCGGCGACGAAATAAAATCGTCGAACGTTGATTCCACTGCGCCGCGAAACGATTAAAAACGAAACCAGGGGGGGGGGGATATAAAACCTGTAGAACAAAACTAGAAGGCTCGAAGAGGCAGAAAAATTTCGGATCGTCTCGCGAGACGACGAGCCCCGTGCATCGTTCGCGACGTCCAAGGTTCGATCGTCGTTCGCTTTCGTAACGACCGCCTGAATCGCCGCGTTATCGCCATATTTGTCCATCGTTATTAATTCCGTTAACGAAGTCAGCCCACTTTTCAACAACCTCACCCGATTGGCGGCCGATAGCAATTACGACCGGTTATTTATCCTTCGCTCCCCGGCTTATAATTCAGCCGGTGAAGGAAACAATCGCCCCCTTCGGGCTTGTAATATCGCAAGAGTTACGCTGGCGCGTCGATGCTCTGAAACAATAAAAGGAAACACGAAAAGAAGAATCGCGAGACGCCGGGGGAAAACTGCCTTCCGGTTTTATCATGTTTGACGATTAGTTGCCCGGTTATTTTATCGCGATGTTAATTCGGTGAATTTGTCTGACGAATTTGTCTTGTACGAGAGTTGCGGAACTTTCGATGACACTCATTTATTTAACAGATCGCTGACAAACGTTGCACTGCAAGCGCAATCATTTTTTTGGATATTATCGCGAAGTTGAAATTGAAAAGTCAAGCGGGAAGTAGAGAAAATCGTTACGTTTTTTTCTTTTAATGTTAGATAAATTTTATTTGGTCGAACGTGAATAAGGATTAGCACGATAAAAATGTATCTGTTCGACGAGTAAAGTTATGGGATTTGTTCGTAACAAATGAAGCATTTTAACGCGGAGTTAATTAATTACAGGTGGCTTACGGAACGGATCGTTTATAAGTCAACAGATCAACAGAACAGAATCAACAAGGTAAATTTCGTTGCTTCACTCTAATTATTCACCAATTACATGCTTCGCTACTGAAATGCGGGGAACCGTAAATGAATTAGTTTCATCGCTGAATCTAATTGACAAACTTCAATCATTGTTATTCACATTAATCCACTTAAACATTCGTAACACTATGTTCCTTAAAAATCGCGCACTCTCCTTCGTACGCTGATATTCTGCAAAAATAATAATAAAAGAACAACAACCCATAAACGACAACAAATTCGCGAACTACTGCCGTTCCCATAAATAAACCAAAGAAAAGCTGAACAGAATTCGATGGCAGAATTGTGTTCTGCGATCCAGAAACATAAAAAAAAACCTACTGTATATATATTATATATCGCTAAAAAACAAAGGAGCAAGTCTCGTTTGTATTCCTAAAATCGTGCGCCCAGTAACTCCCTTCGATTCTACTTCTTTATTCAAATTTCCTCGGCGAAGGATACACGTGGACCACCTTGCAGCCCAGTCATCGTGTCCCCCAACGATATTCTGCGGGGTTTCGCCTAATTTTTCACGTTACCCCGTCCCAAAGACCGTCCAGGTTGCCCTCGCGGAATTTCAATCCTACCCGGAAGGCCGGGGACGAAAAGAAAACGCTCGAGCCGGGAAAACTTTGCGCGACATTTACGATCCGCAGAATAGGTCCGACTTTTCCTGTGGAAAGCGTGACGCAGCCGTTGGCACCCTTGCCGTCCCATTCGGAACACGCGTGACCCACCAACCCCCATAAGAGCCTTCGTTATTCGAGGAACGAACTAAACGGTCGCCGTTTGGATCTTTTCATAAAGTACCCAAGTTCGGTGGCACGCGGGGCCACGGGTTAAACATTTACTTCTAATATTCTAGAATGTTGTCGGAGAGAGAAAGGGAGACGTACCATTTGGCCCGCCGTATGGACACTAACACCGGTTTCCTCGAAAAATGTTTTCTTTCTAAATACATTAGTCACTCGGTTGGATTGCGCCAGATTTGTGTTCACCGCTTGAACGCGGTTTTCAACGACGCGACCACGTTCCCGTGGTTCTTCTCGTCCTCGCTTCTGCCGGTTTTCATATTGGTTTCGGTTTTACACTGCAGGGGGATAAGAAATTGTTTTCGAACAGCGGAGGGCATCGCGCGCGGAGAGGTGGCGCGTTGTTGAAACGGAAAACTACTCCGCGATTCGCTCGATATATGCAAAATCGTGGATTTTTATATTCTACAGACATTTTATATTCTTTTGCGCTTCCAGCGCAGGCAGAAGGGGGACGATGCGATTTTATTAAGGGATCGAAGAAGGTCAGATATAAAATTCGGGTTACATTACGGATTGGAGGATAATGATTACACAACACGACTTCTATACAGATAAAGAACGGCTGAGGATTTAATCGTTTAACCTAACAATACCTCGTTAAGATAGTACGATAAAAAAAGTGCAGTCGCCTCTAAACGCAGGAAGATCGTTCCGCCACTTCCCCCAGTTTACGAGCCCTTAATCTCGTCGACCTAATTTTTCTTATCTATTTTAGACGTGCGTTGTAATCGAAGCCGATACTTCCCAGGCTCTGGCAACCTGGAATTCGTCCAGTTCGCAAACGTTCGCGTCGCTATTTTTTTTCTTCTGTCCTTTATTACTCCGTCGAAACAGCCCGCCGACAGACAAAACATTACGGGCAGAATAATAATAATAATAATAGCGATAAAAAAATATATATATAAATTCGCAGGCATAAAATCGTGCGTTACGAGACCGACAATGTTTTTATTACGCCCGCTTAATACCGCTAAAAAGAGTTCCGGGAACGTCGACGACTCTTTAACGATCCTAATTCGTCGGAAATGATTTTGTTTTAACGACGACTTTTAACGATCCGCCGAAGCCCAGTTCCGAAATTTGTATTTAACATTCCCGTGACAGGTTTCGGGTTAAAATGTTCGACGATAAAATTCGACGTCATTCATTGTAGCGCTCGACGCGTTACGGTTCGTCGAGAGAGAATTACGCTCTGTTCCGAACGTACACGCGGCGCGCAAGCTCTTCCGACGGAACAAAAAAAACCATTCATCGTCGTATCTCACCGAGGAGCTAAATCATCAGGACGACGCCGAAGATGTATTATTGTTTGCCGGGCAAGTAACGCAACTATATGTCGATGATAAATTTCAATTCGCGACTGGGAGTGTGTCGATCGATCCCGTGATTTATACAGCGGCCCCGGCGAAACGATTCACGCGATACGGTTAGAGCGAGCGAACATACTGTGTCTAAGGAAGCTGTTCCATATTGGATGTCTGTTCGGTGTCGGGCGGATTCCACTTAAAGATTCGGATCTCTGTTCGGCGTCGATTCGTCGATGGTAAGGAGAAGCGCGAGGGGAACTGGATTCGACATATGTTAGTTGGATTTTCGAAGTACCTGTTCGGTTATCCGGTGGCTCGGTTAATTAATAATTATTGCAGTTCTCCGATAATTCAGTTATCTAGTGAATCACACAGGCGGCACGCAGCGACAGAAAATGTCGAGTATTTCAAATTCTTCGACAATTAGATTATACAATAAGATAATTAATACGAACTTGACGGTGCTCGCGGATTAACGACGAAATGCGACGATCGAAAATCGCGAGGCTCGACCTGCAAAGCGCCATCCAATTGAATGCGCACAATTGAAGGCCGTGCGACAGTTCGGTTAGGTAATAATTTGATTACTGCAAACATTAACGACAAACTGTACAATAATATTAAATTATGAAACTCGGATACGAAGAATAGCATAGCTGATGTTGTGACGTTTATATTGTTCGCATTGCTCAGTCGTATAGCCGTTTAATTATTACAAATTTCCCCAACAATCTAACCCGAACCTGATCTATACGCCTTAAATAATTATTTGTAGAGGAAACGGTGCACCGCGAACAAATGTTTACGGAAATCTCCTACGTAAAATGTAAAGGATATTAAAAGAAAAGAAACAGACGAGTAATGCGCGATATTCCGCTGGATACAGTTTCACCTCAAAATGTTCCCGGTTAGCCTTAACCGTGACTTAGGTTAGAGGACCTACTAAAACGGCTGTGCGCTTACGTAGGACAACGTGGCGTAAATTCACAGATAGGGGAATTTGTGGCGAAGTTACCGGGGAGCAGAAGCGGCGGAATATCGTGTAAAATCGTTCTGGTAAACCGTGAAGTAAGAGACGCCGCGTACACCAATTACGTTTAATCGCCGTTACGTTTACCAGCTCGCGCTAATTATTCCTCGTTCTCAAAATTCTGTTTTTAACCCATTCGCCGCAGCGCCGCGTTAATGCACGCGGTACGGTCTAAAAATATGTCGCGGTCGTAAAATTATCCAGCGGGCAAACGCACGTGCTCGAAGAGTCGAAGTGAAATTAAAAGGCTCGAGAATCGTCCGCAGCACCGTACACTCGGTTAATTTGTAACCAGTTTATTTCAATTCGATGCAACAATCTGAAGTGTTCGTTCGCTGACGTTATTCAATTTAGTACAGCAATCTGGCGCAACGGTATCAGATTCTCCGTGCAATCCAAATCATTTATTACAGTTCCGCGTCTATAAATTTGAGATTCACACCGCAACGATCTGCTTTCAACCGCAAACAACATTCTTACTAGCTCGATCAATTTGAACCAAGCTATGCTCATCGTTCGCGATACAACAAGTACGCGTCGAAACGAATACATTGCAAGTCTAATACACTGAACGAAAATTTTCTGTTTCGACTCTCGCTTTGTCATCCTCGCCCTGAGACGTTCAGCCACCCATCGCCAGAAAAATTCAGCGCCCCATTCAGCTGCGAATAATTCATTGTTCCCACCTGTACCTAACAACCACCTGGCGATACGGCTCGCGACACAGACGCAGCCAGCGAGAAACTGTGCACCCATTCGCCAGGTAACTTTCACCTCTCGCCTGTCCGACTAAATGGACCCCGCGTGTACCGGGTTCGCGGAACGGTCCGAAAGTTCGCCGTTCATCGAAGAACCCGGTGAATCCTTTTTCAGCGACGAGCGCAAGGTGTAACGGATCGCCACTCGAGAAGTCTTCGAAGGGGGGCCGCGTCTCGTGTGAACAGGAACCGCTGCGCGAGACGGAACGTTCCGTCTCAATTTACCGGAGGAGAGAACCCGTGGAAAACTCGCTCGTCGGCGTCTTGTGTTCCGGTTGCACGGCTCGTAGTCGTAAAAGCTTCTCGACTCTGGCCCGCCCGGGGATCGTATTTTACTTCGCGATCGCTCACGGAATTCCGTGACGCGTCGTGACGTCACGGAGCGTCGCGACGGCTCAACGAAACGGCGAGCTTGGCGCGTGCGTTTACGCCGAACGGTGAATTCCAAGCAGAATTTTTGATTATAATAATATATAAATGTGAAAGTGTATATGATACATAAAATATATAAGTGATATATAAAATGGGTATTATACTTTTCTGAATGAATGTATGTATCTGTAAGAGGTGAGAAGGAATGTCCTTTCACTACGAAATGCTCTCTGGGAACCGACTGAAACGCCCAAAGAGAACCGGGGTCTTATATGTACCTACGAACGCGTATTGCATCGTTGTTGAGACAATTTTGCTCTAGAGTGATACATTTTGTTTACTATAATTAGCAAATATCCGACAGTTACCTCGTGAATTATAATATCTTTGTCTTTCTGCCTTTTTCGTTTTTACTGAGATCGTTCAAGTGACAATGGATTCTTTCTGCTCGAGTAAACATGAGTTACAGAATTTTTCGCTTGTGGGGCAGGTTTTCTTTTTGAAGTGATCGAGGTTCGGAGTAGAATTAATTTTGATCGGACTGTTGCAAACTGACGGTGCGGAGATATTGATGAAGTGACATTGTAAAGGTATTTGGAAAAGGAGTACCTGTTGCACGAAGATTTAACTAGAACTGTACCGTGTTGTACAGTAGCGTAGAAATTCAGGACACCGAGTGCGGAGTTATTGGAAAATTGATTGACGAATAGAAAAAAGGTATTAACACTGATCGATGTATATTTAGTTACATTAAAGGGTATAGAAAATAAAAAATACCTCTTTGACGTAACTAAATATACATCTGTCAATGTTAATAAATGATTTTTCTGTTCGTCTATAAATCTTCCATTTATTTTGTATTCAACACTGCCAGTAAAAATGACCGGTTTCATATTCCGTGATATAAAATTAATAACACACAGGTATTGTCGCAGCGATTTATGATGACTATCAATAACACTTAACAATATCCATTCAACCATATTACGTGCTCATAATCTGTCCAACGTGAACTTTCTAGATACAGCCAAAACCTACTGGTAGTTCTAGTGTTAATAGTTCTAGTGTTCGAATATATGTCCAGTAGGTCATTAATTTTCCAGCCAAATGGCATCATCGTCTTGCCATTTTCTAATGGAATGCCAAAGAAAAATATAACTGTTCATCCTCGTAATGTAATTATTTAATGTCACCGTTTCGAAGAACCAACATGATTATTATAGATACAAGGAAATTCGTGTCAAATTGGGGCCGACGAACTTCACGGGTATACGAAAATGAATACCAACGAATTTAATAGCCGGTTCTCAATGAAAAGTCGTTGTAGGTACAATTTTTAGTCTGCTTTCCATTGAGACGACTGGAGGCGGTCCTTTTAGAAAGCCGTAGCAATTACTCGGCCTTCCTTTAAGCAACCTTAATAACTGTGGTTTTTTTTCTGAGAAAACACGAACTATCTGCAAGGAAAAAGGGAAATAAAGAAGACGACGGACGTTGGTTCAGAGAAAGGGGGATGTTATAATTTGCAGTGCTCAGTTTTCATCGAAAACCAGAGGATTTCGTTAAAGGTAATTCCTTTTTTCAAAGCTATTCAATCGAGCCACCTCGAAGGCTTTTTAATCCTTGTCATCGATAAAATTTCACGAAGTTCGAGCAAATTGGCGGCGACCCTTTCTTATCCAGGATTAATTCTCATTCGTGAAAGCCCGGTTTAATTAAACCTACAAAGAGCTGCGTATAGGGTGTACGGTAAGAACATGTATTCCATACGGATAGTATTCAGTAAAATAATCAGAGTTAAATATTTCAGTCTTTACTTTCCAGTTTCCTCTATTAATTAGTTACAAATTTGCGGTAATTGAATTTAAATTCAATTTACGCGCATTCTTTATATTTAAATAATAAGGGACATTGTTCAAAAACTCTTCATTCTTTCTGAATGAAGCGAACTATGATTCGTCTCAATTAAAACTAAATTAATCAGTTTCAAACTCGAATTTATTGTACAGACGAATGGATTTGTGTTCGAGCACCCTGTATACGCTACTCTGACGACTATTTGCCCGCTCCATTTGTCATGTTTCTCCGGTTTCAGAATGTTCGATAGATACGAGGGAGGGAAAAGTAAGTTATCGTTTCATAATTTAAACATGGAATAACATTCGCGTGTTCGAGAAATAAATTAAGAAAAAAAGATTCCTTCTCTTTGGACCACCGTGACATTGCCTCACTTTTATTTTGGAGCACCCTGCGAATAAACTGGTCTAATGAAATACGTTTCAATCATATAATCGAATGATAATTTCTAGGATAAATCGTGCCTCGTGCGCTCTTAGCTATATGGGGCGTTTCTAATTGCACACTTTTGGGAAGGAAAGCAAATGTCATCCCCAGACCGGAGGGTAAACTCTGTTAGGCATCAAGCTTTTATCTTGGCCGAACTGTCTACAGATCAGTATCACCGTTGGCCGTTATTTTTGTTGGCAAATAAAAAGCGAAACGTTTTATATTTGGCAATTCAATCTATTATCAATTTATATCATTGCGCTAGACAATTTCGTAACAATAATATGCTACACTTGAAGTGATCTTTTGATTTCTTTCTCTTTTATTATTTTCGTATTATTTTCCACACAATGCCCGCTTCTTTCATTCATTTTCCCGTGCACTAACAACGATGTTACCTTGTTTCATTGGACCTCTCTACATACCCCACGATCACAGCGTTCATCTATTTTCAATATTTACATCGCACAATCGGAAAAATGAATATCAATCGTACACGTTACGAATTGACATTTTATTTACCAAATTTACTTACCGAATTAATTACCATAGAATAAAATCACAGAACAAAATAAACTACAAACATTTAATTAACACAAAAGTTATTCTGCACGTTGCACAACGAACATGCTGCACCATATACATGCACATACACCGTGACTTTTCATTGCCACTTGTAATACGTAAATAGCACATTAATTAATCAAAGTTGGGGTCCATGTAAAATATGTATCTCTTTGCAAAATGCATATACGCCAATAAAAGCATGCGCTTCAACCCTCGTACGTCCATCCACGTATTTATTTCTTGTATTTAAATGCAACAACCCCTAAAACAATCCCCCCCGTGATGCAAACGGGGAAGGGAACGGGAACGAAGTAAGTAAATACTCGAAAGACGCGTGGAATAATCCGAGTATAGACAATTCGATAAGCTAAACACGATGGCCTAGTTCGCGAAAGGAGCTGGACGGAAACTCGGGGGAAATACAACCCCTGCGAATGAGGGACAGGAAAATCGACAAGTTATACGCGGTTCGTAAAACCCAGGCAGCCGAACGTTCTTCCCATTAGGCCACCCTCAAAATGCAACCCTCGACACTTGGAAACCGTGTCTCGCGTGTGGACACCGTATAAGAGGGATGGTTAACCCTCAGTGGTCTAGGTCTAGTCCTCTCTGCGACTCAAACGATGATTTTTACACTGTAGAATATTTTATATCGTCTCGGATGATTTTTGTGTTAATTATTTAACTTGCCGTACCGATTGTGCGAATGTTTACGATATTTATCTTTGCCCCCTGCATTTCAATCTCTTTGGGCTACAATAAATTTGTCACGTTGTACATGTTTCATACGTGTATCGTTGTGCTACAATATTAATAACAAGTGAGGTTCGATGGATATTTGCTGACACGTTAGCTAGCAATTTATTTCGATAAGTCAGTGTGATTTTTGTGATTTAACATTTCCATTATATTCCAATGCGTTTCATTATTCGCTTGGTTTTCTATATTCGTGTTGTCAAAATTATCTGCATCATAATAATGACAATTAGTATCAGCGGGACCAATTAATTTACGCCGTCTTTCAAAATGCATTCAAACATTTCTACAAAGAGGTGTCACGTTCAATTCCGATCATGATCGAGCGTATAGTTCCTCAGAGAGAGAGAGAGAGAGCGAGAGAACGGAAAAAATAAATAAGCAACAGCTGTTGTGACACAAATATTCCCATTTATGTATTGTCATCTATCAGCAACGCGATGTTTCATCTAGCAAGCACCCCGCCGAAAATTCTAAGTTCCCCCAAGTGGACAATTTAGGGTTGGACACCCCTGTCGCAAGTTATCTTCAGCGTTTCCCGATTCCATCACCTCTCCGCCCTTCCGACCTCTTCCTCTCGTTCGTTCGATCGTTGTAACGGGAATATAATGCCCGGACGAAACGAGGATACTTCGTCGTGGTGGCGAAAAAAAGAGAGGAGGGGAAAAGAAAAAGGAAACGAAGGGAAACGAAGAGTATAATATCGTGTTTCAGATTGCAACATTGATCTTCGTGGGTGTAAACGGGGCGCAATACCAAAACAGAAGTTACAGAGTGGATCGTCAACGCGAAATGGGCTGTTTTTAGACGGGAGAACGGTTGATTAATTCCACGCTGAGAGACGGCGACGAAAGATTGTGGATTGCTTTGGTTTTTCTCATTTTTTTTTTTGTCCTTCCTTTCATGGCGGAGAATTTAATAAGGGAAATGGTCTCGTCGGAGGGTTGAGATAGGGCCATGGAGATTGGTGTAACGGTGTTGGAAGCTTCCTGTTTGTTGCACTTTTCGAGAGGCTGTGGTGGAGGAAGGGACGGCTGGATAAAAGTGGCTGAACGGTAAAGAAAAAGGAAGGAAAAAAAAATTGTGGGATAAGGTAATCCTGGGACTGTATATTTCTTGGACTTCGCGGTCTTCGGACAGGCCAGTAGGTGGATCGAAAGCAGGATAAAAGTGGTGGAAAAGGGCAGAGCTGGTCAGGATAAATCACTGTGGAAGATGAAAATGTAACTGGGCTTGCAAAGTGTGAGGCAATTTTAGAAGAAGTCCTGCAACTGCCGTTAAAGCTTCCGGCTGCCTGCAAGTGTTACCATGGTTTGAACACTTCAAGTAACAATACGAATTTGATTTGAAATATGCTTGCGGCGTGTCGAACGATTGAAATTAATATTCAGGTTCGAAGTGAAATCTAAGTACCTGCGACTAAATATTGTTGAGCGTTGAGCAAACTATGTTACGTAGAACTATTGGCACTTGAAAATCTTAATCAGCACAAAACACCCTGAAACATGACACGATACATGCGCAATGCAATTTACGTACATATTAGCCGCATGATATTTAATTAAATACGAATATATCCCCAGTATTCGCTGTCCGAATATGGCTAGAATTTGGACAGAATTTTTTCCAGGACAAACTTGACGAAATTGAAAATCTATATTGGGACAAAGTAGCATGGAAGACGACGCGATAACTCTACTTCGGCGATGTAACGCAATTTCGTTGGTTATCGAGGATCCTTAAGAGTCTCAAGACCCAAACGAAAATTCGTTCTTATATGGTTTCAATCTAACGTGCAGTTTCCAGTACCGTAAAGCGCGTCGTTCGAAAAGTTACGGAGAAACAGACAAATCATGCCGGGATACGAGCAACAAAGAGTCGTAAAGTTCCAAGTGCAACGTGACGAGTGAACTTTTGCTTCCCGGCGAAACTGTTGAAGAACTTGCGTAACAGAAATTGGCCCACTACCCCCGAAGAACAACCCGCAAACGACAAGACTATTATCCCAAGCAATAACCCCATGCACGTAACAATTTCAAGTATCGTAGTCGTACCTTTCAATCCGCTGTAATGTTAGTTCAATTATATTTCAGACGTTGTTCGTTCGGATGTGGTTTAAGATAAAAGTGCATTAAACGAATGCTACTAGTAGTTCCATTAGAAGGAGAATGAAGAAAAAAGAAACTGATGGTTCCTGATAGAACATCAAGTGTATAAGTAACTCTTTATTTCGTCCGCTCTGCGCATTGACAAATAAATTTCCCTCCTTATCAAATATTTGCTGTTTTATTTAACCGATATTACGTTCAGTCAAGGGATTAACCAATCTGCGCATATTTAAGAGAAAGAATAATTTAGAATTCACTCCCCTTTCTTTTTCCTTTTCCATTAAATGCATCGACATAGGGGAACGTTCGCCGATAAAATGAAATTCCAAGGTAAAGAGCACCGCGATGTTTCATAAACCTTTGAGTTTACCGCGGAATCGATGAATACATCATTCTCTATCTGTTCAAACAGAATATATTTAGGGCGGTTGGGCAACCGCTGGAAATAATTCGCTTATCGCAACGGACGTCGAAGAAATACCTAAGTCACTGTTACTTTCTTTAAGACCAACGTTTCAGACGTACAATCGACTGGAAAATCATTTCACCCGTTAGATAGCGAATATATTCTACGTCCATCTATTCCTATCGATATACCATAATGGTACAATATGATAATATTTCGAGATTATAAATATTACGGTTGACCAATCGCCTCTTTCTAGGAAAGTCCAAACATCTATCTTTCATACATAAGAAATATATAAGAAATATAGAATTATACGAGGGACTATATGGTTAGAAAATTTCTCGACATAGAATAACAAATTTTCTTATCGAATTTTCGGAAAGCCTGAGAGTGTTTATCCGGGACATGCTCGTACGATATGTTCCGATTTCCTTGAAAAATGTGCACCCTCCCTTCCGGCCACACGTATGAAGAACGAGGTCAGACACTATCCTTCCTTTCTTTTATTTATTCGCGAGAACTCCACGAAACTTTTACCAAAATCACCGTGCTTTTTATTGCCTAGATCATCTGTTAACTACCTCCGTTATTAATATAAATTTATTCGTGTAATTTATGACAAATCATATTTTCAGTATAGCACTTACTTAAACCTATACGTAATTTACGATTCGATCCTGTGTGGGTTATCGATATATCGATACGCGCAACAGAGGAGCGTTAATCATTCATTAGTTTCTATATCACAATGACACTGTTTGACGACGTACTTCAACAAAATTCAAACCATCCTGCCAATACGTTGATCGTGAATATTCATTTCGACAAATAATAGGAACAACTATCAACGCCAAGCACACATCTCATTATTCAAACACAATTTCGAATTATCTAAACAATTACTTCGTCATTCAATTGTTTGGCTAAACCGGAAAGACAAATAATTCGTTTCGTTCCCATCGCGAACATTCACCCACGTGTAATACACCTGTCCCTGAATCGTTCCTCCGTCGCGTCAGGTAGACACGAAACTCCTGCACTACGAGCAACCAACAACGACGAAACGCTTTCAAACGGCACCAATCTCTTGGCCGCTGGCCAACGAAACGTCGTTAAACGCAGTTGCGTTCGAATTGAATTAAGGATAGCATAGATTTCCCGCGACCATCGCCAAATGGAATACGAATTGAACTCGAACGGTTAATGGAGGCCAGTGCAGTATCTCGTTCGTGAGAAATTAATTGCCGCAGAAACGGACCCCTTTCCAATGGCCGGTCGCCGATTTCGACACGAATTTTACACGGCCACGCGAACTCGATGGAAGCACGTGTGCGCGATGCATACACGGTGTCCCTTAACACTAGGTGCGCGGACATGTTTGAACGCTTATTTTCACCAACTTCGCCAACAATTAATTCGCTTAATTCGAAAACGAAGTGCACTCGATTTAATTGTGTAACATCAACGGACCTACATTATATTTTGTCTCTGGAATTCTGAAATGCGTCAAATCCGCAAACCTAGTATTAACCATGGAAACCCTCGGAACTGGGGGGTCGGCTGTGGTGACTTTGAACCACTTTGTCCCTTACCAAAATGTTGGTTGAAGCTTCGTTTTTGAATTAATAAAGAAAAGCACTGGCCAATCAGAGAGCGCCACGCGCCTCGTCAACCACGTGACTCTCAAATGACTAATATCTTACTTTCGATGGTCTGTGCAGCACAACGATCTCCTTTATCATACGGTGTTGTTTATTAAATTATTATATATATATATATATATATGCGAAAAAAGGCAAAAGAAAATTAAAAAATGTCATATAAGCGCCGAGAATAAATGAACGTGTTTCGCTGAGTATAATAGAAGATGAGGGATCGTGACTTACACATGTGTTCACCGAGTGGCCAAATTTGCGGTCCAGAATTTACCTCGAAGAGAACAGTGGGCGTACAGATTAGAAGAACGCAGAGATCGGCCACGCTTAAGTTCACCAGGAAGATGTTTGTACTGTTCCGCATATCTTTGCCGCGAAACACGACCAGTGGCACCTGTGTAGACAACAATTATTTTCGACAACGTTCTTGATAACATTTTCAACTATTTTCTTTCACATATTTAACAAAAATGTACGTCCTGACGAACGAATGGAATAGCTGATTGAGAACAAATAATCAGATAGTAACTCTTACCATTGAATCGCGTAGTATTCTGTATTATATTCAAAGTATGATTGTGATATGTATATTTTATTAATTTTTTTCCAATCGTTTTCTATGCTCGTTTATTTGTTAGTAGAATACAATTGCAACTAAACGTTCGATAAAATATGCTCTCTGTTTGCAGGCGAAGAAAATTCCCATAAAGGAATACAAATGATTAAAAACAGATTGAACGACGCCAGTCAGATACAAATGAATATTCCGAAAGAATTCGAGCCCACAAAGCTTTATTGCTTTGCTAAAGTTGTATATCATATTATAGTACGGGACTCACCATAAGATTTCCAATTATGCCCAGGACCATTACTATAATGCAGACAACCATGGACGTAGTACGAAGATAAGCCGGTAACATATAATGATCCGCGGTTGCATTTTCAGACTCGATCACTGAAACGTTACGATTTAACCCCGTATTATCCAACCATCGCGTATGCACGTGGCTTCATAGCAGATTCATAACACCGACAAATTCCGCGGACCAATATTAACCGTAAGGGTTATTACTCGAGTCCGAACGCTGGACCAACGCAAATACATTTGTCAGCTTACGACAAGATTTCTAATCTCGCGGGCATCTATACGCATACATCAGATCATTCGTCTGCGATTCTATCCAAAAAGATTGTGAACTTAATCGTCGAATGTAATCTTTACCCTTTCCTCGCGAACTTTCTCCATCGTTCTGCCAATAACATTAACATACAAAACTTTCGCAGAAGAATAATCATGACTCGGTTATTAAAGGATCAAACTAAACGAAACTCGGTCCCGGCGAAAATGTACAACGTTTCACCCTTTCGTATCTCAGCTTCGTGTACCACTTCCGCCGCGACTTGCGAACGAAGTTCCCGAAGCCTTTCGAACAGGCCTTATGCACAGAGAACAAAAAGAATCAAAGCGCCGCACGCCAAAGCCTACCCGATAGCCCGTCGAGGCCGTTATTCCCAATAACGGTCGCGTAATACGAAGAATTCAACTCGACGGAGACGCTGGACACCGTGGACAACATCTTTCGTCCCGCCCTTCGAGGCACGTCGAGAGTAACGAAGATTACGAATGTTTTCTCCTCGCCTCGTTCGCAACAATCGTACGCCGTTGCAATACGCACGATCGCGTCGTCCTCCTTGTCCTCTGCGAATCCACCTTGTTTCCCTTTCGACCACGGTTCCGCGTCGAGCACACAAAACCACTCGCTTGGCAATTCGTATGCACGCGACACCACCGTACACAGCACGCGTTAAATTACATATTTACAGATGAACGGTGCACCGCCGTCCCTTCGCCCGGCAACAACAACAACAGTCTCCGGTCATCGCGCACTTGGCCGTTAACTGATTACGTGGGTAATTTAACGTTTAGACCGACGCGAATTCGCGGCGAGGCGTTGCAAACGACACTGGATTCCCGGACACGGGGGAATAAACGGATAATATCCATGGGGGATCGTAAAGGGAACGGCTGGCCCGTTGGACGGGCGTCCGATACGGTTTCCTTTAACTTCCAGGCGGCTGTGGCTTTCGTTAACGCGACGGTATTAAGTGACATTATAAACTGCTTGCACGTTACTCCGCGGTCGTTCGTTTCGTCGGAACCGCACTTTCGAGAATGTTAATTATTATGCTCGGGACGGTGATCAATCGTTCCACCCACGGTGCACGCGGGCCACGCTTTTAGCCACGCACTTGTCATTCCTTCAAAGATGGCTTCCCTGGTAAGACGGGACAGCGAAACAGTTTTTAAGGGGATATTTTAACCCGGTGATTAATATCGACGGTCGGGCCGAAGTTATGAAGAAGTTACGTCAAGCAGCTGGAAACATTGGTCGACAGCTCTCTCAGATTTTTTCTTCATATTGCCACGCTACGGGCCGCCGAACCTGATCTGTGCAATCAGCAGGCTCGAAAAGTCTGGTGTTTTAGCAATTTTACGAATTTAAACGGACCCCTGCTAAATGCACTATTTTACCCGAAGTAATCTTTCTTGTTACTAGACTACTGCCGCTATTGTTTCGTGATAAAGCGTTTCGGTTTTCAATTGTCCCCCTTCGTTTTCGAAACACAATACCGGAGTATATGCACGCGCGTATCCGAATGGATTGTTTTTAATTAAGGGGGATTTATTGCCGACCTCTTCCGGCGTTGTACCAGCCACCAATGTGGTTTATGGGAAATATAAGATACGGGAATACGGATGAAACGGCGACTCGTGCATCGGTAGCATTCGGAATGCGATGGAATTTTTCCAATGTTCTCTAATTCGTTCTTATTTCGAAGGTAAATATTGTGATCTCGGTTTACAGTAGGCGCGACCGCCCGTCCTGTTTGACTCTCGCAGAGTAGTGCGCATATGTGGAACGAAACAATTTAAGCGTTTATATGTTGCCACGATCGGTCAGCCCCAATTAAGTTTCGTGCTATATTCGAAATCTAATACCGACTCGTTCCATTTCATCGTGTGTGTCAATGAGACATGAATTGCGTTTATGAAACGACCTGCCCTAACGATGTTAGCCTTACCAATTTTCACTTCCAGAAATAGTATACGTATAACCTTCCTCCTTTAGTCGCTGCTAACAGGTTCGCGCAATAATTACGTCAACTTCGACAAAAATTTCGTATCGACGTTAAGGATTTCGTCGTGATAGGCGGAGCAAACGTTTCATCGTACAAGAATAATGAAACACTTCTTAAAGTAGCAAAGGAACGCGCAAACTGTTTACCCCGTTTAAGTAACGTTACCGTAGCGTATTTTATTTAACGCAATTTCTGTGTATATAACACCGTCTTTGCATTCCATTCAAATTGAACGTTATCTTCATTCACGTTACCCCTATCGCTAATTCACGTTATTTCCGTGGTCAATGAAATAGTCAAGGTTGTGCCGTCTAAAGGAACAAGCGTTTACAGAATTGTGCCAGGCAGTGAGATAGTGCAGCACACAATGGTAGATGAGAAGCATTCTACATTCTCCGACCGTATAATTAATTTAACCATATTTCCGCGACGTTCGATTGTAAATCTCCAACTTTCGAGAACGAAGTAAGCAGCAATTATCGACGGATTAATAAAACCGCGATCAATTACAAAATCTACATCGCCGTCTGCGACGATTGTTCATTGAGTGCCACTAATGGCGTACGCTTACCAATTCTGCAAACACAGACGCGTGGCTCACCTCGAGACCGTCTTCGCCTTAATTATCTCGTGTAATTAAACTGCTCGCGATATCCCGTCACATCCCTGGAAATTGCTCGGCGGCGCGACTTCACCCGGAGGAAAGAGAAAATGTTCCCAGGACGAACCTTCTACAATTGCACTTCCCGGTCGCGAAAGGAGAAGCAACGGTTCCCCCTCGGATGCCATATCGTCGCGAAACATTTAAAAAAAGGCTAACCCCAACCGTATCCTATTAACGTACTCCGTGCAGGACGCTACGTAGACCCGCCGAATGACCGCAGAAGTTTTGTCCTATCACGAGCGAGGGACTTCATGCGCGACACGAGCTCGCCAATGAGTCAACACTTTTTCAACTACGTCATACCGATGCATACGAGGCAGCAGCCGCACGAAGGGTCAATCTTCGCGTCAAGAAAAATAATTGTACATCATACGCCAAATATTCGTGTTCCTTCCACCCCTCGGTAAAATATTAACATGACACGAATCCGTCCATTGTCGGTCTGTCCAATTGTTCGATTAATTAACGACGCGAATGAAGCGACGGCACGTGCATTGTTACCTCAACAATGGCCACGCCGTTCGCGGGCACCGCGAGCAGCAACGGCGATCGAACGGAACATAACCTATCGTCGTTCGTCGAACGTTAAATTCGCCGCTTCGCGATGATCTTTCATCAATTCTATCACGCGACTCCGCCGCTGTACGTTTGTTTAATAGCGTTTCGATTCGAGGCGGAGTAACTTCGGGGTTGTAAAGGTAGAGATTCACGCGTCACCTTTTTTACGCTACACAACGATCGTCGATCACGATCACGATCCAGTCCGGTTTCGTAAGTTACGCGACAGTTCGCACTCGAGCCGACGCGAAACTGTAAATTCTATCGAACACGACCGGCACGCGACCGGGGACGAACCCGTGACGGTCAGATTTCGCGAACAAGGAGAACCGTAGCGAGCAAATAGTAACGATGAACTGAATGAATATCGCTTGGCCCGCCACGATTCTCGAACGTGCCACCCCGCTCCGCGCATGCGCGTTCGTCATTTTCCTTCGGTACCCTCGCACGCGCGTTTTGATAGCTGCTTGAATTTCATTATTATTATTATTGCATTGGTTGGAATAATTCGTTCGATATTGTTCGTCGTGAAACGCTGGACCGCTATTCGATGGTTAGCAATACGAAATTATATTTCTTTAATCGAGACGAACGCTGTTACGTTGCAGTAATGTAGAATTACGCAAACATCAGTCGTATCCGAATTTAAACAAAGTTACAAGCGCGCACTTAAATTTTATTTGTCAATTGAAAGCGTACGTAGTGCGCGTGCCGCGAATATAAACGATGAATAAAATTAAACGAACGTTAGCAATGCTGTTTTCACTGAACTCAATTGCAAACTGTTACTCGTTCGTTTAATTTTTAATTAGCCTCTGTATATCGATATAAATGTTGAGCTGTTAATGTTCGCTCTACGTTACAGAACATTTGTCGAGCGGAAACTTTACAAAATCGAAACGGAAGATAATGAGTCTGTCATTTTATTGCAAATAAAATCGATCAACGAAAAATTACTTTTCTTAGAGGGAAAAGCATAACAGAATAAACATAACGTGTGCTTAATAATACGCAAGTGAAATTGAAATACGAATGTGATTAATTCCGAACCGTTTGGAACTGAATTCTCTAAGCTGAGTAGCGGGAACACGTAAATGGGCTAAATAAAGTTTCCCCCCGAATCCTCGAAGCCTCCTTTGCAAAACTCCGAAGTGAAGCAACTCTATTTTTCAAGCCTGAATCGGGAAGAGGATATAACACGCGACGTTTATATACATTGATGTGTCCAGGTGCTATTGAAAAAGTATCGCGAATTGTACTCGAGGTGGCGGAAATGATTGGACATCGAGTGTTTCACCTGCAAACGCTCTGATAAACCCGCACGGAATCTGATTAAGAAGAAAAACAAGAATAAACAAATTTTCTATGAATTTTCATTTCCACCTTGCCTCTGGAAGAGTTCAATCGATCAATCGAGGCAAAATACGTGCGCATCCCCCTTTCCAATTGTTATCTATAACATAATTTAATTTTACCGTCACTTCTAGCGCCACGCTTTTAATCGACACTTCAAAATAATTATTACTGGAAATGAAAATAAAATTCCGTTTTATTCAACCTTGGAAACTTAGTTTTTCCCTCAAAATTCTTTATCCGAATGTTCAGAACAACGCGCTCCGATGATGTGCAAAAGAAAGGACAGAATTTAGTTTTTCAATCTCATCACCATTTTATTCCTACGTTTTTCTATCAATTTCTCTCACTCTTTGTTTGTTCTAAATCCCTATGCGAAACGCGTCCAAAAAGTAAATGACTTTTCGTTACGCACGATTCGCAAACACGACTCGCGGCACATTCGCAATCGATTGAAACGCGAAGGAGACGTGCATTCGTACAACTATTCTTTCCTCGACGAAGTTTCGAAACGATCACCACGTCCGTGTAAACTTTACCTCTGTGACAAGTCGGCGACCCGGGCACAAAGGAGGGAAGGCAATACGTTAAACGGAATCCCGTATTAGGAATCCAAGCACATTCCACCTGGCTCTCACAATCCACTCGTTCCAATCGATCAACATGAAACGTTTACCCAGTTTCGCTAATTTTAACGGAATTCACGAAGAAAAGAATAATTCTATTATGTTCATCGTGGCCACTATCTTCTGCCTTTAATGCGATCTGTATGTCGAATCATTGGAAGGGTCAGAATTCGAAATTCAACGAAAGTTTAAGTAAAATGAACGAAATAAAATAATAGAAGTAAATGTGGACCAATGTCTCGTTCTAACACACGCCTTGAACGTAATCTGATTTTCTTCAGAGATAGAGAGTGAACGAGAAGAGGGATAAATCTTGCTGTTCAAGAAGTTCTTTACCACGTTCGTGGACAGTAAGATAGATCGTCTATCGAAAAATAGATGGATGATTTATTATCAATTGATTATTACTGTTTTATCAAATTTCCAAAAATTAACGCTACACAGAATCGAACGCATGATAGTGTGGCTTAAAAATTTGAATGTTACAGCCTTCGTGTCGTTTTGCAGTACAATTGCAATGAATGCTATAGCATTCACGTTCGCGAACGTGTCAACGTTTCTCTATGGTAAATTTAAAGTTTCCTCCAATTTATAACCGTATAATAGTCACGGTCGTAACGTTATAAAATGGCTTACCTTATTCTTTAATGTTTATAATTTAACAATTTATATAACTTATATAAAGTATAATTTGTTCCATACAATTTTATAAAATATATTCTACGGGGAATATAACTTTTTATTATTTACTCGTCGTTGTTGATAGCAGAGGAAAGACCGAGCTCCAATGGATATTGAATATTTGTCTAATCTCGGCTTCTGTTTATTGGAAATTTTATTAAATATTATTCTGTTTTTTTTTCCCCCAGCATTTTATTATAGAGTAGCCTGTCAGTTAATGGAGCATCTTGTGGGGAAACTCGAACCGACATGAAGCGCCAGAAAATATACGGCGTTATTGTCACTCGTGCCGTGAAATTAAATTCCTCGCTACGCGACGCGCATTCACTTGGAACTTTACAATCGCACTTTGATGGCCGCTTTGCTACAACGTCGTTAACCAGGCCTACGATTTTTCTGATATCCTGTGAAGGAAGAACGAGAAATGCGAAATATTCTCCACCGTTGACGAGTTCCGCAACTTTTTTTCTCATCCCTTTCTTTATTAATTTCTTTTTCTCTCGCTTTTTCTTCAGGGCGAAACGATTCAACCGAATTTTATGCGCAGTATGTAGTTACAGAACAGAGATGGTAATTACGAAACGAAACGTAATTATAATATACCAGTCATTAATTTCGTTGAAACGGCAATTTAGTAGAAAGTAACGTGTAATTCCCTAATTATGTAATTACGAGCTTACACGCGCCCGATTATCCCTCTAACGTGCGCGACGCAATTATTGCAATGATTATTCAAGTACCAAATTACATTCCGACCAAAGAAAACTTCCAGTTGATTCGCAATAAATGCATAATTTCGCAACGCAGTCAAAGATATAAAATAAATATCAAACAAAGTAACGATTCACGTTGAATAAAAAGAAACAAATACTACCCAAAGTTAACGATTAATATTTCATACACCGCACTTTCATTTACATCATATCGGTCGTTCCATTAACATTAAATATATCACAGAATACCGAACACTCAATAAAATGGTATCGAACATGACAGCGACCTATTCCCATTACTTGTCCACCCAATTCCACCCACCATTGCCCAGTCATCAACGAGTCTAACACATATAATTGCACGCAACGAAATCGTTTGCACTCCAAAGACCACCCTCGAAACCCAAACCTAGCGAAAAATTAATTGAAATTAACCCCGGGTCCCATTATGCATTTGCAATTCGTGTTTCCGCTGCAACACGATACAGCGTGCGCGCGCATCGTCTCCCGGCGCGAAAGGCAACAGATATTACCGCGGCGGTAAACATTATTCAATTACGCCTGCCGGATGTCGCGCATTTGCGACGCAACGAAGGACGCAACGTTCCCTCAATTATACGAGCCGCGGCAAATCGCACCCACGTTTGATTTACGTCACGTAACGCGCGTTCCTTTGAAAGAGAAACGCGAAGCGTGCCGCAAACGGCTTGTTCTATCAACTGAACAGTCGTGAGTGTCGTGTCGTTTGCGGTGATTCCCCGTCGATGATACGTAGACATTCGTGTTCAGCGCGATCGCGGGGGATCGCGCGGTCTCGCTCGTCGCGGCACGGGGACGAATGATCGCGTCAATGGGAAACGCGATACCGAATGGGAAGGGTAATGATGTCGTCGGGTGATCGGCGCTGCAGCTAATTGCCGCCATTAGGGGAAAATTGAATTTCGCGCCGTTTGCGAGCGGCGGCCGCTTTGCGTCACGCGCATAGATTTATTTTGCATTGCTCTTCGCGTAACCGTTTCTCGTTTTTAACGGTCCATTTGTGCACGTCGTTGTGAAAATTGCCCCTTGCCCCTTGTACGCGTTAAGATTAAATTAATTGTTTCGTCTTTCAAGCAATGATTCGATCATCCGGATTACGTAATTATTGAATCGTTGTAAGGGCGATTCAAACAAATTAATCCGCAATGAATCGTTACGGTTTTATATGAGAAATGGTTATTGATTGGCAGCTGGTTACTTAGGATTCGCGCTATTCTTGGCCGTCGCGCGTTTATTACCAGCGTTTTTCGTCTAGCTCTAAAGTTTAGTTTACGGCCTGTATCCCGAAATAAATAACACCAAGGTAAACTAAATGTCTACACATCAAAGAGTTCTATTTGTAGGATCGATCAGCCTTTCGGATATCATTATAACCGTGCCGCTTCAAACAATCCACGGTATACACACTTTGTTCGATACGCATACACCACCCTTTCCATGATTTCCCAGAAATCAATCTTCGTACCTAGTAATTTCGTGCCAACTAGAATCACCGTTCGAAACGCAAAGTTTATTCAAGCAAATACTATTACTTGAATTTTATGCAACGGATTTATTTTAATTTATCATTACACCGCTTCAATTTCACTGCTGTCCGCTGTTACTTTGTTGCACATTCATTCAACTTTCGTTCGTTCGAGAAATTTCCCCGCCGAGTTTTTTAACAACTTTCGATCGAACATTATCCCCAGCGCTACCTCGAAGAATTATCTCGCGCACCTGCGCACGTATACTGCGGAAACGTGTAAATAAAACTTTCGACACGGGAAAACGAAGAGGCAAATGGAAAAGTAAACTACGCGCGATCATACGTCCGTATCGAATTATATGATACAACAAGCTGCAAAGTCCCTGGAGAAATTGGAAAAAATTCGGGGGAACATTCGTAGGACAATACTCTATCAAGGTTCTCACTTCTCGTGAGATTCGAGAAAGATAAATCAGGGTTGCTCTTCCGGTAGTCCCTTATCAATCACCGAATAAGAAAGTAATAATGACACCGGCGAATCGATTTATCAATCTTATGAGATTTTCGTAAACTTCATTATAGAGTCCGATATCGTGAAATAAACTGGCGCACGCCAGCGAATAGATACCAAATAATAATTTCCTTAAGGTAATACAATTTTCGCAGCTGATATCTTCCCCCGATAATCATGTTTGGATAAATAATCGAAACGAAGGACAGCCCTATCGTATTACAATTTGTCAGAGCCCTTGCCGAACAATTCAACAACAACAATAATAATAATGATAATAATAATAATAGCAACATAGTAGTAGTTCATTTTTTCGACCAAGATTTCTATTATTCTCGCCATGATAGTTTTAATTTCATTATTAATTCATCAGTTCTTTCGCGAACTATATTTCGTTATCCTTTGAATATAAATAAAAATGATGACAGAAGAAGAAGACATACAATTATCAACATACAATTAAGTTCAATAAATTCATAGAACTCTCGCTAAACAATTTCTGCGCATGAAACGTTTGCTGCAAGTTCTCACCAGGCCGAAAGTACGATTGCAACTTAAAATGATTCGCTTCGTTCTAAACCATCGACTTCCTATTACCGTTATCGATTAGGTCGCGCGCACAATCCATCGAGTGCGGACCTCGACGTTAATAACTAACAGCTTGAATGAAATGGACGCAGTCTCGAGACGCTCGTCGTTTCACGAATACTCGAAAGCTTGATTAGGCTAGCTAAATATAAGCGCGACGAGCTGGCCCGAGGTGGAAACTTTCATTGAACCTTTCCGTCTTTCAACCGGCGAGTGTTCGGACGGTATCGGAACCGTCCTACGCGAGCGTGTCACAAAAAGAATCGTTCTGCTCGCGTTCAATTAAGTTCTGGTTGCGGGCAGACCGAGGAACAGCTCGGTTCGCCAGAGGCTGGGAGAAATCTTTGAACCGCGGTAGGTCGGGCGAGTTCGTGCAGCTTGCAGGCTCGTCAGCTGACAAGTTGAATTTGTCCATCTATCGTCGGGGCCGTAATGACCCGACGAATGGAGCTTTCGTCGGCGGTCGAGCCGACGAGAAATCCAGAACAAATTAAGACCGTTGCGAGATTCGTTTGCATTGGGGCATAAACGATTTAAGCAATTAGATTTCCCATAAAGAGTCCGGTCAGTCTTTGCGCAGAACGGTTCTGCTTGATTATTTCTTTATGGCAATTATTCGCAATTGTTTGGAGAAAAATGGAAGAAGAAATCTGTGCACATTGTACCTATGAGAGTATTCAATTTAATGTTCGACTCTTCGAATTTTCGAAACGCCTTTTCGACATTTTTGGGATGCAAATGCGCAACGATACTACTGTCTCAAATGATGCCAACATTAAATCTATCCAACGATAGATCAACGACAAAAATTGTCCGTTTACAAGAAATCACAATAACGATTCAGCCGGGGCGACGCATCAATGAATGATTCATGGTTTCCCATTGAACGCTGCGTCTCAGAATGAAACTGATTGGCACTCTGTTTCGTTTAAATGGGAATCTGGTCCGGCTATACATACAGCGTCGACGAAACGAGGGAAGAAAGAAAAGAAATACGCTAACCAGAATGAAGCTCGACACCAGCCTGCCATTTCCTGTCAAAAATCTACTACTCTTTAAGTTGTTTTACAAGCCAAGTCGACGCATTGTACAAAATTTTTGTGAAAAAATCAACAAGAATATCATGTCCCTGGAAGTAGCTACAATTTTTCAGGCTGTCGACGAAGATCAGTTCGTTTCGTGCGTTTCCTAGGTTTTGTTTCATTTTATTTGGACCAGGAGGCAAATTGATTGACTCTTTTAATTTTTGCTGTCCAACGATATCTTTCATTTCGATGTCGAAGCTTGTTAACTACTGTTCCGTGCATTATAAATAAGTAGAATTACCTTGATCGTTGTATTCGCGTTCGTCCGTTTGAAGATTTTAAACGCAAAGGTTCATATCTTCGTATTACTGTGCCCATAATAAATAATTCATTTCTGCAGCGTATAACAAAGCTATTTCGATTAACCCCGTTCGAAAGTAATCCCTCTGTCTCTAATAAAGAAGAGATTTCAATCGGCAGGGAGTTCAATTATACAAATTGGAATTTCGAAATGTCTATGTCGTTTCGTTCGAAGAAAATATGATTTACTTTATTATCGTGTCGCTCCCGTCGAAATTATTCTTCTGTTCTGTCAAGTGTACACCGATTGTGATTCGACGCGAATAGTAAAACAAATGGCCGAGCGAAAGAATAAAAATATCGCGTAGCGTTCCCCATGCATATAAACAAATAAATCGAAGGATAAATAAAACGAACAAATAAAGGCAAGAATAAGGGTACAGTGTTTCGTTCTACGCGTTTGCCTAATAAAATTGCGTCACGATCTCTGCGTATATAACGTTATTAAACGGAGGACGATGTAAACGCGAAATCGAGGGGCAATCGAGGGATTAGCATAATCTATAATTGGTTAAAAAATATCAGCTGACGCGAAACAAGTCGATTACATACGCCACAATTGATCGAAGCCGGAGCCACGTTTCATCCATAATTACTCGCCGTTCATCACGCGAAATAACGTTTACCACCACGTCCACGCAATTATCTTCTGAAATCGAGTTTTAAACGCAGTTTCCGGGAAACCGTATTTTTCTCCCCAGCCAGTCGACGATGAATCAATCGAGTGCGGGGAAATTCATCCAATACTGTCAACTCGCGGAACAAATATTCTTTGTCTCTCAATTTGTCGTTTTCAGAAAGCACGGAACATCAAATTTAAAAACGTATATATCTGTTTGTATTAATACATTCATTTTTAAAAATTCCCCCCACATAGCGATACGATAATCGCAGAATTGTCCTCTCGATAAATTTTCACCTGGTAGAAATCAGTGTCGTCTTGAAGTCAAAATTACAGGTACAAAATATATATAGTCGTACTGTTTACGATACTAGCCAGAATGTAGAATTGCACAAAAAGAAGCGAACGATTTTCTTCTCGTCGCGCTCCGCGATGTTTGATCATCGAAAGGGTTAACGTCCCTGTTCGTCAGTCTCTGCGTAGATCCCGTTGTATCCAGGCTGCCACGATTTGATCGTCGGCTCTATGAATGATTGACTGCGAGGCAGACAGACGCACGGATAAACAGACAAAGTTCATCGGCGAGAAAGATGTTTAAGATTCGAGGAAGACTCGGGTCTACACTTTTAAAATGTTCACTGTTATTGTTGGTCCCGGGCCAACCTAAGTAATGCCGGGCATGACGCAAATACATCAACCCCATTGCGGCCATTTGCCTTCCCCTTCAACCTTTTCGTTCGTCTCGCCTTCGAAACACGACGAACTGGACAAGCTGATGAAATTGAAAGCCTCCGAGGATGACGGTGTTACGTTACGAATATGAAATTCTTAGCAAACTGTTTAAAGGTCAGGAACAATTGTTCTTCGTACATTCTTGTTTATTTGTTAGTATTTTGTATTGGAGAGCGATTCTTTTCGTTCCTGCAAATGGAACATAGTGAATGCACGAAGGAACAGCGTGCAGTATTTTTATTCGCTACGAGAAATTAATTTTTATGTAAATGTTACATGTATAATAGTTGTCGATTCTAGGGATCAGTTGTTTCTTAATTATTTCTGGTACAGAAGTGGGGACACTTTTGTTGGCGATACTGGTGTGAATAAATAATTGCGGTAGATTTTAACTTTCTTATGTTCAGGTCTGTTTTAACTGGTAGAGAAAGTATACTACCGATATTTTCGCAGTTAAGTTTTTCATCGACACTAATGATTGTCACCGATTCACAGTTTACTTCTAATTTGGCTGAAACGCGAGTTCTGAAACTTCCTTAAATCCTGTCACGAAATAGTAAACATTCATTAGCCAAGTACAAATCATCGGTAAGCATTTTGTTAAACAGCAGGTATGCGTGCTTCGTAAATGTTGCAAACGAGCACTGCCCCAAAACAAAAGTTGCGAGTGGTCGGTGGTGCCAGCTAGCGGGAAGTCCCCAAGCAACCATACCTCGATACAGTGACTGATTTCTACTGCCACCTGCTTCGCCCACGAAACCACTACGCGCGAGTCACTTATCCAACAGAAATTATTCCTGCAGCGTTCCAAATAAAACGTCCGATACAGAAGAGCTCGCTATTACACATCGATAGAATTGTCGTATCTTCAGCGACTCATACGTATATCTACAATACGCGACACACTTCTAAACACGAGCACTTACGAAACCCTTTAGGCGAACATTAAACTGCGACATCGGAAACAACGAAAACCGCCCACGTCAAATAATTACTACGAAATATTAACATAATACCACCACGTACAGGGAAATCTCTCGCAGAAATCTATTCAACGTTGCTCGAGATACACTCCGCAACAAAATCCCTTACTAACTACTAAACTCCAACGCTGGGAAGCCCTGAAACTTCCGGTCTACCAACGTAAGTAATCACCAACAACGAGGTTCCACATTCATCGTGATTTCGCGCACGTTGCTACTTCGCCACGTCGAGGAACTTCGTTTTCAATTTGCCGGATTTATGAAGTTCCTACTTGTGTTTCATCGTGCGTCACAGGTTCCAACTGCGTGTACGATACCCGCGTTACAACTACCACGTAGGGCGAGCCAACTTTTAAGTTTCGTTGCTACCCGAGCGAAATAAAATGTATATAATGTAGAAGACGATAACGGGACGACACGTCGATGCGGCAACTTTGTTCTTACGCAAACGAATAAATCACCTCCAGTCCCGAGGGATTTCAGTTAAGAGCGGAGCATCTCGTAAGAGCGCATTGTAAGAGGGAAAAGAATTCAAGGTGAAGCACACGGGTAATCATCTTCGAGAGGTATACAGGCGCGAATTTAATCGCCAGCCTCTGACGATAGTTGCGCGAATTACGGAATACCAAAAATCCATCGCGCGACAGAAATGAATGCACTCGTAAATGGTAAATTTGTGTTCGTGTTGGGAAACGAACTGTGGGCATCTTTGCGAGTAAAAAATTGTTCGTCCAACGGAATTTTCTAGCAATACGTGGATACGTGTACCCGCTATCGTATCGGAGCGCAATGAAACACGATATTATCGGGGGCGAAATATTCCGGCGAAAAATGTTATTTCGTTTCCGGAAAGGCCGGCGATTTCGCTAATTATTCTCTTCGCGGCGAAACATTCTGCCCGCATGAATATTCCAATCTGTCCGCGGTGCAATCCTTCCTGCGATAAGAGAAAACACACGCAAAAAAAAAAAAAAAGAACCGAACAATTTCATTGCACTTCCACATACGTTCGTTATGGAACAATCAGTACACGAATGCGTTCGATATTTCCCAAATAAAAACAATTTCCTGCCAGAAGAACTCAATAGCGGTTTCGTGATTTCCGATTACCCCCTCGCCGGTGCCACCGCCATTATTTGCGCTGGATGTTAGAACAGCTGGGAACGCCGAATCTCGACCACTGCACACTAATTACTACTGTAGTCTGTGATGTATTTCTTGCGATTTATTAATAATTGACGATGGCCCGTGGCAAGAACGTGTTATTCTTGTTACTGTAATTGTTATAATTATTATCAATATTAGTATTTTCTGTCTTTAATTGTTATCTATTACTGAATTGTCGCAATACACTACTTATTATTATTATTATTATTATTATTATTATTATTATTATTATATCTGATTTTTGAATTAATAATCAAAAGAGTATCGTGTGTTACAGTATAAAGAAATTATCTGCTGAGGGCACTTCTTCAGTATTGGTCCCATTCTATCATTTATTAATTATTGATCATGACCTATAAGAAGAGCGTATTATTACCATTATTATTATTATTATTATCATTATTATTGTTACTGCTCTTTTTAATTCTTACCAATCATTGTACTACTGTACTATATTACATATACCATTATACAGGGTGTCACAGCTAACTTGATTACCCCGAATAACTAATAAACGATACATTTTACGAAAATTATAATACATGGAATTTAAATGGCTGAACCTTCGTGCGTTCTAAACCTAATAACAAGATATTAACTATCTAATTCAAGGTGCAGAAGTTGAGGGACGTCAGTTCGAGCACCTACTTCAATTCCACAGATAATAAATACGCGTCAGTAAATTATTTCGTCAATATCTTGTTTATTAGGTTTAGAACATAGAAGGCCAATACATTTTCACTCACAACTGGATGCTCCATTGACTTACGATTCGAAAACTAGGTCGTTCCATTAAAAAAAAAAAAAAGTAAGGTTACCTTGAAATCACCGAAAGTCCAGTATGATGTGGACCCCGCGAAGCCATTTAAATTCCACGTTTCACAATTTCCGTCGAACGTTGTTCGTCTAATAGTTGTTCGGGGTAATCAAGTTACCCGAGACACCTCGTCTACTACTATTTCATTACAATTGTTACCGCCATCAATATTGTTACAGATTACTGCAACAATTGTTGCCCCCTCAACAATCGTCATTAAAAAATCATTATTATCCCTCCCTTCGATCATCGCTCTATTGCACTTAAATCGATCGCTGCATTGTCGTCGTTCCTTTCGTCACTGTCGCCACCGCCCCAATCGTCGCCGCTATCACCGTTATCGTTTGTTAAAACACCGAGCGCATTAACAATTCCTCTCTCTCGCTCTCTCCCCCCCCCCATCGCGAGGTATTAAATATTCTTCCGGCAGCTCTGAACGACCCCGTACAATCCCGTTATCGCATTACGGCAACAAAAGGACGTGTTCGCTCGCGATATACATACGCATGCACGCGAGCACAGCGCAGGCCGAGAAACAACGCGGAAAGAAAAAATGGAAAAACCGGAAGGCAAATAACGAGAAGGATACCGAGACAAGTCTCGTTAATATGAAAAATCGTATGGGCGTGTGGTCTGATGAAATTGTCAGCGTCAGTTGCGAGATGAAGGAAGGTTAACAATTCACACGCCCCCTTCTATCTGCCTACTACGATTTTTCTTTCTTCTCTCCCCCTCCCCCCCCTCTCTCTCTCTTTCTCTCTGCGTTCGTCCATGTCGTGCTTGCCTCTAATCCATCGCGCATGTATTTGTTATTTGTTTCTCGCAACCGTTTGTTTCTCCGATATCGTTTGTTTCTCTTGCTTATCGACCGCCGTCACTGCTGTTACTCGAAAAACCGGAAACTGTTAATCGTCGAGCACGATAGAAAGGGGCGCCCGTTGCGCCCGTGGTAACCCGTTCCGAATTGATCCCTTTTATTAGCCGACGAAATTTGCCCGGCCGACGTCGAGACGCTCCCGCGAAATGATTAATTCTAATCAGTCGACATGGAAGTTGCGCAAGAGTCGGGTTGTGCAACAAGGATTTACAATCTTGCTAGTCGATACGCTATGCTAACGAGCTTACGCTCGATTAAGAGGGGTTCTCACTGTGCGAAACGAAATTTCACCCCTACGCTTGGACGCGTTGCTATTACGATTCTTAAAAAGATTTCGAGGTAGCTTTTTGCGGTGGGGGCGAAGAGAATCCGTTTCACTGCGTCAGGTCGTGATGTGTATCTAGGTGTATTTAAATATGAAGTAGCATAAGAACCGTACAAGGCTCTAATCGTTACGAGAATTACGAATATGCCACAGTTCGGTGAGCGATCTAATATTGAAACATTCATATTAAGTTACGATTTGAAATTAAAATATTCGTATTATGATGAATAAATTGATACCATTGCCATTACTACTGTCATCGTTAACATCAATAAACCGCAGCCGTAATAAAACTAATTTCAGCAACTGCAAAATGCTGCTTAACGTTAACATCCAGCACCGACGTTCAATACCGATCAAACATCCGTCCAACGTATTATTCATCGCAGCCAGACATTTTCGTTACCACGATTCGTCGTTCGCGTTTACCGAGGTGCACTCGGGCCATTAATTACCCAAGGGGCAGAGGGAAGAAAACGGAAGGAGGCGCTCTAATAAAATCACGGGTGCGCGAGACGCTAACAAGGTCGTCTTGAGAACGCCTGGCAGCGACGAGCGGGGCGTCGGGGCCTAAAACCCTAGAAATTCGCCCCGATACATGTCGCATCGGCTTCCTTATAAAGCTTCCGTTTTTCACTACCAAGGTCCGCAGTTCGAGGAGGTGCTGCTCGCGGGACACACCACGGCCGACCCTATTCGCAACCGTTTCAGCCCCCCGAGGATCGGCGAACCCCGTGCGAGAGCCTGAAACGCGAGTTCCGACGCTCGTTCGTTACGCGATCGCGTGGTTTCGTGCTGCCCAAGGAAGTTCGGTGACGATTCGAATCGTGGAGAACGAGAGGAGCGTAACGCGCAACTCGTTCGAACGGAAAGAAACGGGGGGGGGGGGGACGGGGGGCGGCGGAATTAGAAAAATCGATTAAACAAGTACGGTGCGAGTAGAGACAACCATAAATTCTTTGCCATTGTCATTATCGTCGTCGTACTTCGTCGTTGTACTTAATCGAGTGCGACGAATTCATCGAACGAACCAACGAGGGGCTCGAAAGAGTTACGCGAGGAGCGAGGGACGGAAGGATCGGACATCGTTGACAACCGGAAGTAAGGTGGCAAGCCGTTACAAGCGCCGAGAGAAGATACAGGGGCGAAAGACAGAGGGAAGAGTGGAAAATGCGCGGATTTCTGCTGCTAATTGGTATTATCTGCGCGTGTACCTGCGGCGGCCGCACGGAATGCGGAAATCACGCGCAGATCTCGTTACTGGCAAGCGTCCACGATGATCCGGCCTGCAGGAAACTGTCGGCCAGAGGCGTGCTGCTGTACGAAGCCGCGAGGCTTCTGGCAGAGATTCACAATAACAAGTCGACCGG
The DNA here is from genome assembly GCA_948146005.1 of Nomada fucata. Lineage (NCBI taxonomy): Eukaryota > Metazoa > Arthropoda > Insecta > Hymenoptera > Apidae > Nomada > Nomada fucata. Next base: position 29,309,533 of record OX411278.1, on the reverse strand, counting down.
CTACGACATCGGTAAATCGGTTTGGATAACACCTTTTTCCTCCCCCGTTCGATTTTTGTTCGAGGAATACGTGTTACGCGAGATAATCGGGGAACAAGTGCAGCGTCACGAAGTCGCGTGCGCGACGCGCATTCTGCTAGCGTAACGTAACCCCAAATTGGAGGCAGAAACGCAGTAGGGCCTGCGCGCATCCTGCGACATCAGCCATTTGCGTTTGCCTGCGTTTGCTTGCGTTTGCCTGCGTTTGCCTGCGTTTGCCGGCGTATGCCCGCGTTTGACGGCGTTTGCCTCGGTGTGACGGGTCGGGTTCGCCGGTCGGTAAAACAGGGAGGGGGACACCCCCGAGGAGATCGATCGGTGTTTCAGAATCCTTCAAGCGCGAGAACTGGTTATCCCGGTCGCGTTTGAAGTCCTTCGTATTCCACGGTTGAAGCTTGAACGCATCGACGTTGAGTTTCTTTTTTCTCTCCTCTTTCGTCCCGTCGGGCTGGGAGAGGAGCAAAAAATTGCGGGGAAAAAGTTCGTGGAGGAAGAGAAAGAAACGGTGCCAAGGGGACATTCCTGATACCCATCGACGTGGAATAGATTAGAGCCGCATAATTTCTTAGTGGTCTCGGTTTGCCTGGCAAACGATCGGGGGAATTCGTTTTCGGGGATTTTTCGAAACTCGGCCCCGTCGCGTTCTGAACGCGATCGATCTGCGATTCTTGCCAAACTCGGGGAAACTCGAACGCCGTTCGACACCAATCTATCGCCATTAAAAGAAAAAGAAACTGGCTTCTTTAATACGATCGCGCTGGTCAATTTTTACACCGATATTGAAGGGAACAACGAAATTGAACGACGTTCGTTTAATTAAAATTGAAAAATGATTGAGAAATCTTGGTTTTTAGAGATCCGAGCGACGCCTGCAGCCTAAAAGCTAAAAAGCTAAAATTTAATACTCATAATAATATACGTCTCGTTGCATGTTGCAATGTTCCCCTCAACAAATTACCAAAAATACAAAGAACGTGTAACTAAGCTGGCCGTCGTTAAACTCCTCGCATCTAAGTACCAACTTCGACCGACAAGTTTGGTCCCGTGCAACCCGAATTCTTTTACGCGTGCCACACTTTCCACCAAAATGAGACAGCACGATACAACCGTGTTTCCTGTTGTTTTGCAGATGTCGATGTTTACGACACGTGCGGCAGCATAGCTGGAAGTTTGAAAGCGTCGATGAGGGCTCTCGTGGGGGCAGACACGAATTGTTTACAACCGCCGTACTACTTAGGTAAACACTGCAACCTGGACAATCAATCGCTGGATTTCCCGGGCTGAAAAGTCGTGCAGGAAAAATCGCGGCGACGTTTTTGCATCGTCGCGTTGCCTCCCGTTTCCATTGTCGCAATTCAATCTGCATGCGTGCGCGCATGCATACATGCATACGGAGGTTCGTCTTGTTAACTGATTAACAGGAGCGAGCCGCAGAGTCGTTTTAAAAGAATTTCCTTCCTTTCCACGTTGGCGGATTTGCTCGACGGTGCATAAAACTGCACCTTCGTGTTCCTTGCCGCAAAACAGAGAAATTCTGGTAACGTTCGCTTGGCGCGAGTATCCGTGCACGAAAATGTTTTTTCATTCGACGGAACAAAATGTAAAGGGAGGCAGAAAAGTTCGCCAAGCGTGGGCGATTTATTTGGCGATTCGGAAGTGCTGAATTAGAACGAATAAACGGTCTAAATGAACGCGACGTATCGCAATCCTGCATAAAGCGCAACAAAAAATGATAAGGAATACGAAGGAAATTGTTCTAACAACCGTGTGACGTCAGCAACGAGGATACTCGTTTCGATTGCAGCGCAACAAGAACGATTCCGTCGATCCTCGATCGGAGCAGCGTTTAAACAGTGCGCTGAAATACCTTGGAACGAGAATTCCTGTTTCCAGGATGTCGTTCTTAATCATTCACGCGCAAAAGGCGTACGAAAGGGGAAAAAATGATATTCATTCGACGACCATAGCCGTTCCGTTGTTTTACATCGTGCCGCTTTATTCTCCAGGAATTATCGGGCCGGACTCGGCGACAAATGCGGAAGCCGTGCACAAGATAACGTCGGTGCTGAAAGTGCCGCATATCGTGAAGCGAGAATCGAATTCTCCGTACCTGCATCACCTCGCGATGGAATCCGATTCTTATCTAGTCCAGGTAATAGATCTAGTACCATCGATCGCCGGGTGCGTTGCAAAAATCGACCGTGAAACGAAAAAACGAAGAAGAAAAAAAAGAGAGCCGCATGAAAAAACGATAACGCGAACGTTAAATTACGATAAACACGCGATAACGAGCATGGTAAAGTGCACTATTATTAGGCGCGTTCTAATCTGACTGATTTAATAACTCTCGGTACGAGCCGATACGATCGATCGAATCGCCGTGGCGTAATAATTAATTACGCGTGTGCGCCGCATTCGATATGAGGTCGAAACGGATACTAAAAATGAAATCGATCAAGAACGTATCAACCCGTTCGTTGACGAATTCTTTTTTTCCTCCGGTTTTTTGTTCGCCGTCTCGTCGACGGTAATACATTTCTCGGAGCATTCATTATACCGTGTACGGGATCTGTAATTGCAGCGTATGTTAATCGGGCGACTCACGTACACGCCGCGTTCGCGATCCAAATAATTGCGGGACTGCGGCTCCACCGCGAGAGGGACGTGACTGTTTCATGTTGAATGGAAACGTGATAAAATCTCGGGGCTGGTTGTAAACGTTAATTTACCGATGACAATTAAGTCGGTGAAATCGGCATTAAATCGTTTCTCGAGACGGGGAGGATCGGTTCGTTTTGTTCCCGTATTAATGGAAACAAACGGCCCCCCTTTTAAGCGTACCTGGTGCACTTTAGATGGTAACGCATCTAACGCGATCCGATCTGACCCAGCTGTTCGGAAAAGGGAATTCGGTGAATAAATATCATCGTCTCGATTGTTTCCGAGGAGCGACTCACGGGCGACGAATAATATTGCTAATGCAGTATCGTTCGTAATAAATACAGAACGCGTCCGAAGGCCGTGCGGAGAATCAGAATTCCTTTCCATTTCGATCGATTGTTTCACCAATTCCACATTAATCGGACATTCTCGCGCATTCCGATACCAGAACATAATTCAATCGTCACGTGTAAAACGTTCGAACGATTTGTGCCGCACGGAACCGACTGCGACCGACACGCGAACGAAGACGACACTGGGGGTTGCGGGTCGTTATCGTTTGTTCGCCAGCTGATACCCGGGTGCGAACGGAGAATTATCCGGGTCGAGCATAAACACAAAGCTCCCGGACGATTCTTACCCCGCGATTCGAAAGTTGGATGGAACGTTGCCGCGTCGGCGAAACACGATTTTTTGTTGTCTTTCCGTTTCCAGGGAACGTTGAAGGTTATCGAGGAACTTAAATGGAAGTCGTTCTCGTTGGTGGTGCACGCCGACGACGACGGCGAGGACGACGCTCAGAATATCGCTAAAAAACTGACAATGGCGGGTATACAGAAGGGCCTCTGCGTTTTGGTTTACGACACCGACGACGAAGGTAGGAGGGGATTTATACGTTTATTGAAATATACGTAGCTGGGATCGGGTGTTAACGTTGCCGTGGATTTGCGAGATTTCTCAAGGGGAAATTGAAAATGCACGTGGGTGACGGGGGGGGGGGGGGGATCAAGGTCTTCGAAGGGTTTGAATATTGAATAATTTGACGATTTGGGGGACCGAAGATTCGAAGGACTGGAATTCGAATGGTCGGAAAGATTGGAAAGTCCAGTGGGTAGAAAATTTGAAGATCTAAATGATAGATAATTCAAATCTGACAGATCTGATGGATCTGACGAATTGAAACGACCAGTTAATCAAGATTTTAGCCGTATACAAGAGTTTAAGTCTAGAACTATCAAGCAAGACTGACTTGCTCCAGATTCGTTGCTTTTAAATTATTAATGTACAGGTATCGTTGTAGCAATTTATGATTACTTTTGACAAGGCAGAACGACAATTGCATCTTTCCATTAAATGTGCATTCAACGACTTTCGTGTTCTGAATTTGCCTAACGTGTGCTATCTAAACAGCACCAAAATCTATTGGTAGTTGTTGCGTTAAAGTGTTCGGGGATCTCGTAGATCGAAAATTTAAAATAAATGGACATTTGAAAGTTACTTGATCTAAAATTAGGTTACTTGAATGTTAATTAATTCGACCGTTCGAAACTGTCCAGATTTAACGTCGCACATCGTGCACATTGGAGTGCCAGAGGAAGGCCTGTTCAACAAAGTTGTGAACGCGACCGTCGTGGTTGTCAGCGAAGGGCGCCTCGAGGAACACCTGAACCACGTGGATTCAACTAACAACATAATACTCCTAGAAGACTCCAGGTAATCGCGACATATGTATATGTAGCTCAAATTATTAAATCGTACTGTCACCTTTGAATCAACATTTGCAAGATAAGATGAGGCATTTGCATCAATTGGATAATATCATGTCCAAACAACGATTCACTCACACTGCAACGCGAGAGCTGTAATTTACAATTAATTGTATATAATTAACTGACGCGAAACCTTTGCATTCGATTATGAAAAAGGACAAAATCGAAATGGAAGATAAGAACGGAGTACCTCTTGTCCTACTCGATCAGAATTCAACTCGAAGGCAAATAAATCTACTCATCAACTCCTCGAGGCAATCGTGAATATTTACGGATCTCGATCGCCAATTAGCCAATGACGATTGGAGACGGGAATCGAACCGCAACAAGAGATTCGTTCTCCCCGGCGACTTAATCCATTTTATAAGCCGCGAACCGTGACATTATCACCGTTTTATCGTTCGATGGTATTTCGTTTTTCCTTTTTTCTATTTCGTCGTTCCGTTTCACGCCCGTAGATACGCGGCAAGCGCCGCAAGGTTATCACAGATCGACCAATTGCACGGAGAAATCGATTTTTCGTTTCTCCTCGTCGATGACTGGTATATGTATATCGCTGACGTGAATCAGAATAAGTCGACGGATAAAAGAATACGCACGCGTTTTCGCAATAAACATTAACAAGTGGAACGAAGCAATACGGAGAGGACTATGAATGTATCTCTCGAAATAATATTTACAGACCGCACAGATGCGAATTTTCAAAATCGCAATGAAGAAAGTAATAAAAAGAGAAAGAAAACTGTAGATAATACTTTATATCTATAGAGAAATATTTTCAAAATGGCGTCAGATACGATAATACGTGATTGTAGATATTCA